>JARHVA010000847.1:3627500-4336370 GCA_037957365.1 Torreya grandis | reverse complement strand
CATGAAAGCACAAATAGTTCAGATAAGATTGGTTTTTCCTCCATTTTTTATTAAATGGATTGATAAACCGTGTAAGTCATCAAAAAGAGGATGGTTTTCGAGTAGACAAAAAGGTGCAAGCCATTTAATTCCTTGAGCGACTTATTCTTCCCATGAAGGGACGTGTATGTCACCTATAAAAGGAGCGCCAAATGGCCTCCTTGCTTCTCCTATATATTACAAACCTGGTCATTTTTGTAATTATCTTCCACATTTTGTAAAGAGCGTAGATCTACAAAATTTCACCTAGATCAATACAAATGCAGTTTTTGCCTCTATTTAGATAAATATTGCTGAGTGTGCCTCGAGTGTTTTGTCTGTGTCCAGTCATTGCTTTTTGATGCTCTCACAGGTTCAACACCAGCAGACCTTTTATCTATAAGGCACCATTTTTGCCACTTAAAAGGAGAAGAGTGGACATTTTAGAAGATCAGAATAGAAGGAGTCACTTACAGTGTGCATTTTACAGCACCTTAGTGATTGTTTTTTGTCTCATGTGTCTTCATGTAAGCCTCCCTGCCAGTCTTTTGCAGCCTGTCCCTTTTGCTAAATGTGTAGAGTATGTCTATATTTGTCTGGTTCTGAGAGTGGATGTGTGAAGGTCGACCCTTGTTTTTTGGTGCATCACCTCTTTTAGAGTAGGTAGTTTGTTTTCATGCATTTCTTTTCCCTTTTCATCCCCCCCACTTTTTATATATCTATATATATAATATATATATATGTGTGTGTGTTTTGCACTTGCTAGAAACAACACGATGCATCGAAGGGAGCTAGCCCTTATCTAGAGACTCTCTCCTCCAGCTTCGCTGGTCCCATAGGCGAGAGGAGAGTTTCCATGTTGCGAGGAGAAGGCAGGAGCTAGGCCTCCTTACCCTGGGTGCAATCTCCAGCGTCAACAGTTCTGACACACCCCAATGGGACCACAATTTTTTTAACGTAATAAGGTTTCAAGATTGATGCTGGTCATATCACAACAAATTTTAATTCCAACATCTGGCGACTCTGAGTTAAATCAACTGGTTAAGCAGGTTCTGGTACCACACCATCAAGAAACAGTTTTTTTGGTATGTGTAAATTCCATAATTTTAAGCTATGAACTCTATTTTTTTTGGCCAGCATGGCTATGATCCTTACCAGCCCTTATGGCAATCCTTACCATGCCCAATATGGCCAGTCTCAACCCTACTACAAGCTATATCACCCTTGTGCTCAGTCTTCTCAATATGTCGCTTCTCCCACTCAACCCAATCTTTTCACCAATTAACCAGTTTTTGCCTTCAAGCAAGCACTGCTGGGATACAACAAATATGTGATTGATCTTAACACTAGAAAGGGGTATGGCCAAGAAATTCTTGATCATATCATCCATCAAGTGAGGAATGCGCTGGATCAGGTTAAGAAAGAATGGGCTCCTATAAAAAGAGCGAATTGGCATAGGCTTTCAAATGAGATGTTGGATGTGAGCGATTTAATTGCATCTGTGGAGGAGAAGCCTAAGTGTGCATGAGAGGCAGCCTTACCAAGTCTATCAACCTGCATACTCACTACCCAAAGTGTCATATCAGTCATTTACAGCCCCTATTCTTGAGCCAAGTCGAGCCGATCAAAGTCCGTTCCCCAATCATGTTGAGGAGAATTCCAAAATAGTGAATCTTGTGTTTAAGTCTAATCTAGATAGACATATCAAATTGGCAAACCTTCGGATTGCAGCAGTCCATTTTGGTAGCAAGGGAAGTAGAATCAAAATATTCACTGTCCTCTCACATTGAGGCCCCATCAGCCCCAAAGGAAAATGCCCAGTCGAAATTTTTTGAGCTGGAATCAAGTGGTTGAATCTCAAAATAGCAAAAAGGAGAAAGACGTCATCCAAAATGAAGAAGTGCAAAATGAGGTATGACCTGGCCCAAGCGGATTGAGGAACTAGAAGAAAAGATGAGACTGCTTTAGAGAAATAATGATGGAGGCTTTTAGACCCTACAGACCAGCCAACGCCAAAAGGTATCCCTTTCACCAATCCACAAGCTAAATTTAATATTGATGAAGTGTTGGTGAAGTGGAGGGACAAAAATCAAGAGGTTTTGGCCCAAGGTCTGCCATTCTACTTGAGTAACAAGCTTAGGGTTTCATTCTTTTGGAGATATGGATCTTGTCTTGTGGAGAAGTTTTTTGGATGCATTGATAGGTTGTGTAGCCTAGATCTGATTTATATTTATCATCCTTACATACCCAAAACAACCTCTTGAGATTCACCTTGGCAAAGGGAGAGATTTAGGCTCAATGGGTTCATCTTCAAAGGTAAGTATTCCTAACTTTATTCCTCATTTGTAAGAGTAGATAGATGTGAATTTGTACTTATCTTCCATGCATTAGGATTCCATATATATTGGCATGAGTATATGTCTCCTATGCATGTTTAATTTTATTATTTTTAACCCCCATTTTGTGTCATAGGCTTTGGTGAGCACTAGATTAGATTTGCTTTACTTTTTTATTAGTTTACTGAGATATCAAAACATAGGACTCTCTTAGGGTTATTATGTGATTGTGCTTGATTGGAGGATTTGGAACCCTCTCTAGCATAGTGTATTTATTGGAGGTTTGTCAATAATGTCTCCAAGGTGACCAAGGATGTTGATGAGGTGTCATGTGTGCTAGAATGATAATGATGATGTGTGTTTTAATGTGCTTTAGTGTTCTTGCATGGTTTTTTTAGTGGTTGACTTCATGAGGAAATTGATGGATGATATTTATGGTATAGACATATTTCATAGAACCTATGGGGTGTTATGAGTGCTTGGAGTGCTTATGGAAGTGAAAAGAATTCATCATAGAAATCATATGAGTGTCTAGGTTCAAGTAGTCATCTTGAAAGATAAGGCTAAGTGAGTAGATTGATGATGTTAGAATTAACACATGTGAAGGTTACAAGAAGAATTTTGGGTATATGAATGGAATTCCCCTATGATAAGATATCATATGGTCCCAATTTTTAGGTTTGGACATGGTGCATAGAAAAAGTTATTAAGGTGCAAATTGGCTTTCCAAACAAAGTTCACTAAGTTCCCATACTTAGCCAAATTTGCAATATCAAAGATCTATGGTGAGCATTCAATATTTCAGATGAATATATAATGGCAAGAATATAATATACCAGATGGATATCTAATGGCAAGCGAGTGATCATGCTAGCAGATAGATATCAATGGCACACATGAAGTCATTATGTCAAAGATTCATAAGATTCCATGTGTTAGGGACATGTGTCTCAATAAAGATGATTTGACAGAAGATAAATGGAACATAGGTTTTCATGTATATGGAGATAGATAGTAGTAGTTTGAGTCAAATATTCAATGCACAAAAGGCACACAAGACTACAAAATGACACAAGAGTGGGGATTGACAATAATGTGCTCAAAACGCACGCGAGGGTGCCAAGTGTCTTAATCATGAAATCACAAATCAATGATCAATGGTGAAAATTAAAGAGTTAAATTTATGAGGGCTCTCAAGGAGATAGATGGAGAAAATTTGAGAAAGTTTCTAGGGGACATGAGATGAAGACACGTATCTACAATATTTGCATTTACCAATGATCATTGGTATTTAAAATTGATAAAGGAAAACCAATGTTTAAGTATTTTTCTTATATCCTTTGATCTAGGATGAATTTGAAGGTGATGTAAAAGGAAAAATTGTAAATTAATTCAAGACACATCTATAAAATTCTATTAAAATATTTTAATGTTTGTACAGTTGCATATATTAAGCTCTAAATTTGACTGTGTGTTTGACCATGTTCTGCAAGTGACCCAAGAAGGATAATTAAAGAGATATTGATGGTATTTAAATGTTTCAAGATGAAATAAATATTGAAGATTGTTTTATAATATATTCGGAAAAATAATCAGATTATGGACATTTAACTAATCCATATTCGGTATGAACAAATGTCTAAAACTTGACTGTGTTTGTTAAAGGCTACAGACAGGTTTAAGTGACCACTTTGTAGAAATGAGTTGGAAAATTTTTTTAGTAGAATTGAAGATTAAAATGAGTATGTATATCTGTTGACCCATTTTTACCCACAGGCAAAATTTTGGTCAACTTCTTCACCTGTTGTTCAAATGCCAGTCATTTTTGGGTTAAACGAGTTCAGAGAGTTCATTTCATGCCTAGGCTCAACGGTTCAACATCCTTGGTTCATTGGCACACACGGCTTAACACTAAGGCAGGTGCTTCGAGGAGGAAATTAGGTGAGGTTCAAGTTAATCAAAGCTGGGCACATTTCAAGGCCAAAAGCCCGCGGCTTGATACAAAAAAAAACCCATGGCTTAATACAAAGGCAAAGACATAAGGCAATCTACGAAGGACACGAGAAGGCCCATCAGCAGTCAAATAGCCAGCATGGACCCGACTAGTAGGTAGAGGAGCAGGCCATGTAAAAGTTTAGGAAAAGAAGCCAGCAGGCCCGATGACGTCTCCAAGGCCATCAAATTTAATGAAATAGAATAGCTGTTGAGTTTTCAAACGTTTGAAAAGGGGAAAAGGGCTTGAAATCTAGCGACCCGCCAAGGAGTTCCCCTAAAGGGCCAAGTGGCCAAAAAAAGACAAGGATGCAAAAAGTGACAATCAAAGTGACAAGGACAGAGTGAGCTGGCAGTTGATCCAAGTGGCACCATTTTGGGAAGTGACTTCAGTAGGTGGAGCAGTCCCCCATGAATTTATCATGAAAGGCACAAATAGTTCAGATAAGATTGGTTTTCCTCCATTTTTTATTAAATGGATTGATAAAACCGTGTAAGTCATCAAAAAGAGGGATGCGTTTTCGAGTAGACAAAAAGGTGCAAGCCATTTAATTCCTTGAGCGACTTATTCTTCCCATGAAGGGACGTGTATGTCACCTATAAAAGGAGCGCCAAATGGCCTCCTTGCTTCTCCTATATATTACAAACCTGGTCATTTTTGTAATTATCTTCCACATTTGTAAAGAGCGTAGATCTACAAAATTTCACCTAGATCAATACAAATGCAGTTTTTGCCTCTATTTAGATAAATATTGCTGAGTGTGCCTCGAGTGTTTTTGTCTGTGTCCAGTCATTGCTTTTTGATGCTCTCACAGGTTCAACACCAGCAGACCTTTTTATCTATAAGGCACCATTTTTGCCACTAAAAGGAGAAGAGTGGACATTTTAGAAGATCAGAATAGAAGGAGTCACTTACAGTGTGCATTTTACAGCACCTTAGTGATTGTTTTTTGTCTCATGTGTCTTCATGTAAGCCTCCCTGCCAGTCTTTTGCAGCCTGTCCCTTTTGCTTAAATGTGTAGAGTATGTCTATATTTGTCCTGGTTCTGAGAGTGGATGTGTGAAGGTCGACCCTTGTTTTTTGGTGCATCACCCTCTTTTAGAGTAGGTAGTTTGTTTTCATGCATTTCTTTTCCCTTTTCATCCCCCCCACTTTTTATATATCTATATATATATATATATATATATGTGTGTGTGTTTTGCACTTGCTAGAAACAACACGATGCATCGAAGGGAGCTAGCCCTTATCTAGAGACTCTCTCCTCCAGCTTCGCTGGTCCCATAGGCGAGAGGAGAGTTTCCATGTTGCGAGGAGAAGGCAGGAGCTAGGCCTCCTTACCCTGGGTGCAATCTCCAGCGTCAACAGTTCTGACACACCCAATGGGACCACAATTTTTTTAACGTAATAAGGTTTCAAGATTGATGCTGGTCATATCACAACAAATTTTAATTCCAACATCTGGCGACTCTGAGTTAAATCAACTGGTTAAGCAGTTCTTGGTACCACACCATCAAGAAACAGTTTTTTGGTATGTGTAAATTCCATAATTTTAAGCTATGAACTCTATTTTTTTTTGGCCAGCATGGCTATGATCCTTACCAGCCTTATGGCAATCCTTACCATGCCCAATATGGCCAGTCTCAACCCTACTACAAGCTATATCACCCTTGTGCTCAGTCTTCTCAATATGTCGCTTCTCCCACTCAACCCAATCTTTTCACCAATTAACCAGTTTTTTGCCTTCAAGCAAGCACTGCTGGGATACAACAAATATGTGATTGATCTTAACACTAGAAAGGGGTATGGCCAAGAAATTCTTGATCATATCATCCATCAAGTGAGGAATGCGCTGGATCAGGTTAAGAAAGAATGGGCTCCTATAAAAAGAGCGAATTGGCATAGGCTTTCAAATGAGATGTTGGATGTGAGCGATTTAATTGCATCTGTGGAGGAGAAGCTAAGTGTGCATGAGAGGCAGCCTTACCAAGTCTATCAACCTGCATACTCACTACCCAAAGTGTCATATCAGTCATTTACAGCCCCTATTCTTGAGCCAAGTCGAGCCGATCAAAGTCCGTTCCCCAATCATGTTGAGGAGAATTCCAAAATAGTGAATCTTGTGTTTAAGTCTAATCTAGATAGACATATCAAATTGGCAAACCTTCGGATGCAGCAGTCCATTTTGGTAGCAAGGGAAGTAGAAATCAAAATATTCACTGTCCTCTCACATTGAGGCCCCATCAGCCCCAAAGGAAATGCCCAGTCGAAATTTTTTTGAGCTGGAATCAAGTGGTTTGAATCTCAAAATAGCAAAAAGGAGAAAGACGTCATCCAAAATGAAGAAGTGCAAAATGAGGATGACCTGGCCAAGCGGATTGAGGAACTAGAAGAAAAGATGAGACTGCTTAGAGAAATAATGGATGTGAGCTTTTAGACCCTACAGACCAGCCAACGCCAAAAGGTATCCCTTTCACCAATCCACAAGCTAAATTTAATATTGATGAAGTGTTGGTGAAGTGGAGGGACAAAAATCAAGAGGTTTTGGCCCAAGGTCTGCCATTCTACTTGAGTAACAAGCTTAGGGTTTCATTCTTTTGGAGATATGGATCTTGTCTTGTGGAGAAGTTTTTTGGATGCATTGATAGGTTGTGTAGCCTAGATCTGATTTATATTTATCATCCTTACATACCAAAACAACCTCTTGAGATTCACCTTGGCAAAGGGAGAGATTTAGGCTCAATGGGTTCATCTTCAAAGGTAAGTATTCCTAACTTTATTCCTCATTTGTAAGAGTAGATAGATGTGAATTTGTACTTATCTTCCATGCATTAGGATTCCATATATATTGGCATGAGTATATGTCTCCTATGCATGTTTAATTTTATTATTTTTTAACCCCCATTTTTGTGTCATAGGCTTTGGTGAGCACTAGATTAGATTTGCTTTACTTTTTATTAGTTTACTGAGATATCAAAACATAGGACTCTCTTAGGGGTTATTATGTGATTGTGCTTGATTGGAGGATTTGGAACCCTCTCTAGCATAGTGTATTTATTGGAGGTTTGTCAATAATGTCTCCAAGGTGACCAAGGATGTTGATGAGGTGTCATGTGTGCTAGAATGATAATGATGATGTGTGTTTTAATGTGCTTTAGTGTTCTTGCATGGTTTTTTAGTGGTTGACTTCATGAGGAAATTGATGGATGATATTTATGGTATAGACATATTTCATAGAACCTATGGGGTGTTATGAGTGCTTGGAGTGCTTATGGAAGTGAAAAGAATTCATCATAGAAATCATATGAGGTGTCTAGGTTCAAGTAGTCATCTTGAAAGATAAGGCTAAGTGAGTAGATTGATGATGTTAGAATTAACACATGTGAAGGTTACAAGAGAATTTTGGTATATGAATGGATTTCCCCTATGATAAGATATCATATGGTCCAATTTTTAGGTTTGGGACATGGTGCATAGAAAAAGTTATTAAGGTGCAAATTGGCTTTCCAAACAAAGTTCACTAAGTTCCCATACTTAGCCAAATTTGCAATATCAAAGATCTATGGTGAGCATTCAATATTTCAGATGAATATATAATGGCAAGAATATAATATACCAGATGGATATCTAATGGCAAGCGAGTGATCATGCAGCAGATAGATATCAATGGCACACATGAAGTCATTATGTCAAAGATTCATAAGATTCCATGTGTGTTAGGGACATGTGTCTCAATAAAGATGATTTGACAGAAGATAAATGGAACATAGGTTTTCATGTATATGGAGATAGATAGTATAGTTTGAGTCAAATATTCAATGCACAAAAGGCACACAAGACTACAAAATGACACAAGAGGTGGGGAATTGACAATAATGTGCTCAAAACGCACGCGAGGGTGCCAAGTGTCTTAATCATGAAATCACAAATCAATGATCAATGGTGAAAATTAAAGAGTTAAATTTATGAGGCTCTCAAGGAGATAGATGGAGAAAATTTGAGAAAGTTTCTAGGGGACATGAGATGAAGACACGTATCTACAATATTTGCATTTTACCAATGATCATTGGTATTTAAAATTGATAAAGGAAAACCAATGTTAAGTATTTTTCTTATATCCTTTGATCTAGGATGAATTTGAAGGTGATGTAAAAGGAAAAATTGTAAATTAATTCAAGACACATCTATAAAATTCTATTAAAATATTTTAATGTTTTGTACAGTTGCATATATTAAGCTCTAAATTTGACTGTGTGTGTTTTGACCATGTTCTGCAAGTGACCCAAGAAGGATAATTAAAGAGATTATTGATGGTATTTAAATGTTTCAAGATGAAATAAATATTGAAGATTGTTTTATAATATATTCGGAAAAATAATCAGATTATGGACATTTAACTAATCCATATTCGGTATGAACAAATGTCTAAAACTTGACTTGTGTTTGTTAAAGGCTACAGACAGTTTAAGTGACCACTTTGTAGAAATGAGTTGGAAAATTTTTTAGTAGAATTGAAGATTAAAATGAGTATGTATATCTGTTGACACCATTTTACCCACAGGCAAAATTTTGGTCAACTTCTTCACCTGTTGTTCAAATGCCAGTCATTTTTGGGTTTAAACGAGTTCAGAGAGTTCATTTCATGCCTAGGCTCAACGGTTCAACATCCTTGGTTCATTGGCACACACGGCTTAACACTAAGGCAGGTGCTTCGAGGAGGAAATTAGGTGAGGTTCAAGTTAATCAAAGCTTGGGCACATTTCAAGGCCAAAAGCCCGCGGCTTGATACAAAAAAAAACCCATGGCTTAATACAAAGGCAAAGACATAAGGCAATCTACGAAGGACACGAGAAGGCCCATCAGCAGTCAAATAGCCAGCATGGACCCGACTAGTAGGTAGAGGAGCAGGCCATGTAAAAGTTTAGGAAAAGAAGCCAGCAGGCCCGATGACGTCTCCAAGGCCATCAAATTTAATGAAATAGAATAGCTGTTGAGTTTTCAAACGTTGAAAAGGGGAAAAGGGCTTGAATCTAGCGACCCGCCAAGGAGTTCCCCTAAAGGGCCAAGTGGCCAAAAAAGACAAGGATGCAAAAGTGACAATCAAAGTGACAAGGACAGAGTGATGCTGGCAGTTGATCCAAGTGGCACCATTTGGGAAGTGACTTCAGTAGGTGGAGCAGTCCCCATGAATTTATCATGAAAGGCACAAATAGTTCAGATAAGATTGGTTTTCCTCCATTTTTTTATTAAATGGATTGATAAACCGTGTAAGTCATCAAAAAGAGGATGGTTTTCGAGTAGACAAAAAGGTGCAAGCCATTTAATTCCTTGAGCGACTTATTCTTCCCATGAAGGGACGTGTATGTCACCTATAAAAGGAGCGCCAAATGGCCTCCTTGCTTCTCCTATATATTACAAACCTGGTCATTTTTGTAATTATCTTCCACATTTGTAAAGAGCGTAGATCTAACAAAATTTCACCTAGATCAATACAAATGCAGTTTTTTGCCTCTATTTAGATAAATATTGCTGAGTGTGCCTCGAGTGTTTTGTCTGTGTCCAGTCATTGCTTTTTGATGCTCTCACAGGTTCAACACCAGCAGACCTTTTATCTATAAGGCACCATTTTTGCCACTAAAAGGAGAAGAAGTGGACATTTTAGAAGATCAGAATAGAAGGAGTCACTTACAGTGTGCATTTTACAGCACCTTAGTGATTGTTTTTTGTCTCATGTGTCTTCATGTAAGCCTCCCTGCCAGTCTTTTGCAGCCTGTCCCTTTTGCTAAATGTGTAGAGTATGTCTATATTTGTCTGGTTCTGAGAGTGGATGTGTGAAGGTCGACCCTTGTTTTTTGGTGCATCACCTCTTTTAGAGTAGGTAGTTTGTTTTCATGCATTTCTTTTCCCTTTTCATCCCCCCCACTTTTTATATATCTATATATATATATATATATATGTGTGTGTGTTTTGCACTTGCTAGAAACAACACGATGCATCGAAGGGAGCTAGCCCTTATCTAGAGACTCTCTCCTCCAGCTTCGCTGGTCCCATAGGCGAGAGGAGAGTTTCCATGTTGCGAGGAGAAGGCAGGAGCTAGGCCTCCTTACCCCTGGGTGCAATCTCCAGCGTCAACAGTTCTGACACACCCAATGGGACCACAATTTTTTTAACGTAATAAGGTTTCAAGATTGATGCTGGTCATATCACAACAAATTTTAATTCCAACATCTGGCGACTCTGAGTTAAATCAACTGGTTAAGCAGTTCTGGTACCACACCATCAAGAAACAGTTTTTTGGTATGTGTCAAATTCCATAATTTTAAGCTATGAACTCTATTTTTTTTTGGCCAGCATGGCTATGATCCTTACCAGCCTTATGGCAATCCTTACCATGCCCAATATGGCCAGTCTCAACCCTACTACAAGCTATATCACCCTTGTGCTCAGTCTTCTCAATATGTCGCTTCTCCCACTCAACCCAATCTTTTCACCAATTAACCAGTTTTTGCCTTCAAGCAAGCACTGCTGGGGATACAACAAATATGTGATTGATCTTAACACTAGAAAGGGGTATGGCCAAGAAATTCTTGATCATATCATCCATCAAGTGAGGAATGCGCTGGATCAGGTTAAGAAAGAATGGGCTCCTATAAAAAGAGCGATATTGGCATAGGCTTTCAAATGAGATGTTGGATGTGAGCGATTTAATGGCATCTGTGGAGGAGAAGCTAAGTGTGCATGAGAGGCAGCCTTACCAAGTCTATCAACCTGCATACTCACTACCCAAAGTGTCATATCAGTCATTTACAGCCCCTATTCTTGAGCCAAGTCGAGCCGATCAAAGTCCGTTCCCCAATCATGTTGAGGAGAATTCCAAAATAGTGAATCTTGTGTTTAAGTCTAATCTAGATAGACATATCAAATTGGCAAACCTTCGGATGCAGCAGTCCATTTTGGTAGCAAGGGAAGTAGAATCAAAATATTCACTGTCCTCTCACATTGAGGCCCCATCAGCCCCAAAGGAAATGCCCAGTCGAAATTTTTTGAGCTGGAATCAAGTGGTTGAATCTCAAAATAGCAAAAAGGAGAAAGACGGTCATCCAAAATGAAGAAGTGCAAAATGAGGATGACCTGGCCCAAGCGGATTGAGGAACTAGAGAAGAAAAGATGAGACTGCTTAGAGAAATAATGATGGAGCTTTTAGACCCTACAGACCAGCCAACGCCAAAAGGTATCCCTTTCACCAATCCACAAGCTAAATTTAATATTGATGAAGTGTTGGTGAAGTGGAGGGACAAAAATCAAGAGGTTTTGGCCCAAGGTCTGCCCCCTCCTATTCTAGAGAAGACTCCCTCTTGTATGTCGAATCCTTTCTACCAGATGGCGCTTGCTCATTCTAGCTCATCCAATGCATCAATCAATCCTGCCCTCAATCCCGTGCACCTAGCTTTCCAGCATGCCTCTCTTTAGGAAGATTTCCCTATGCATGAGTAGACCCTCCCAAATCCTCCCCAGCCTCCTCAAGACTTTCAACATGATCTCCAAATTCCAAGCTGGAAGGAGGAGCATCATGAACCAGCCCAGGAACTTGAAAATGACAAAGCTATTGCTTGCTCACAAAAGTAAGAGTCCAATCTTAGTATCATGAGCTGGAAGCAAATAGTTGAATCTTGGACCAACAAGGAGGAGGAGGAAGAGGAAGATTTTAATCTAATTCTTGAAGAAGAAGAGGTTGCTACCACCCCTGATAATGATTATGACTTTCGGGAAAGGCTTTTCTAGGAAGATTTGGATAGGTGAATTGCAAAATTGGAGTCTAGATCAGGTCTCCTTAGTGAACATGTGATGGATATTTCAGATTAAATTATAGATTCTGTATCTAAATGCATTCCATCCATACACCTCCAATAAAGCTATCAGGCCTTGCCTGATATGGATTTTGCTCAGTTTAAGACTAATCAGGGAGACTTCATGAGTGCAACTGAGGAGGAAATCAAGCAAAGTGACATGGAGGAGCATGGGCAATCTCTTGTTCATGTTTTGAATGATTCATTTGAAGCCATTGAGGCACGCTGCATTATTCTTCAAGGAGGCTATGAGCTAGATAAGAGCAAAAAAGATAGCATTGGGGTTCAAACAAGCATGCAAGGAGGCTGCAGTCTTTCAGATTTAGCCCTTTAGGAGGTTGGTGAATCTGAAGATTTCTTCTTTGAAATCATCAAGGAAGATGGCCATACCATGGAACTTGAGCATGAGGTAGAGGAGAATGAGCCAGTCAATGATGCATATCAAGAGGCTTCTGGTGATGAGCCGGCAACAATTGACTTCTTGATGGGATGTACCAACCTGAAGGATCAGCATCCAATAGGCCTCCCAAAACAAGAAGAGTACGTATATATTGGAGGCATGTTTGAATATCCACTCAGTTTCCAGCCAAACCAGGTGACAGGTAAGAGGAGCAGGTCACCAATTCTCTTTTCCATTCAACTACTTGCCTGCCACCATAAGTCTTCTTTCCAGGAAGGGGACTTAAGAAATTTTCCCTTTGATCTAGGAGGGAGGCAAATTTTCTTGGTTAGCTGTATATAGTAGTTTGTTTTTAGTTTCTTTTCCACTTTCCCTAAGTGCATTTTGCACAGGTACTATTTTTAGCCTGTGTGTTTCCCTTTGTGTGTGGGGTAAAAGGCTTCATGTTTGATTCTCAGATCTTTCGAGCTATTGATAATTCTTTCATGGTTGCATTTGACTCCACACCCAATGTATTTTAAGGCAACTGGGTTCTAAGCATAGCAGGCATGCTTTCCCTGTGAGTCACCAATCTGTTGACCCATTTTGCCCACAGGCAAAATTTTGGTCAACTTCTTCACCCGATGTTCAAATGCCAATCATTTTTAGGTTCAGTGAGTTCAAAGAGTTCATTTCATGCCCAGGTTTAATGGTTCAACGTCCTTGGTTTATTGGTGCACACGGCTTAACACTAAGGCAGGCGCTTCGAGGAGGAAATTAGGTGAGGTTCAAGTTAATCAAAGCCAGGCACATTTCAAGGCCAAAAGCCCGCAGCTTGATACAAAAAAAAGCCTACAGCTTAATACAAAGGCAAAGACATAAGGCAGTCTGCGAAGGACACGAGAAGGCCCATCAGCAGTCAAATAGCCAGCATGGACCCGACTAGCAGGCAGAGGAGCAGGCTGCGTAAAAGTTTAGGAAAAGAAGCCAGCAGGCTTGATGACGTCTCCAAGGCCATCAAATTTAATGAAATAGAATAGCCATTGGGTTTTCAAACATTGAAAAAGGGAAAAGGGCCTGAATGTAGCGACCCGCCAAGGAGTTCCCCTAAAGGGCCAAGCAGCCAAAAAAGACAAGGATGCAAAAGTGACAAGCAAAGTGACAAGGATAGAGGGAGCTGGCAGTTGATCCAAGTGGCACCATTTGGGAAGTGACTTCAGTAGGTGGAGTAGTCCCCATGAATTTATCATGAAAGGCACAAACAGTTCAGATAAGATCGGTTTTCCTCCATTTTTTATTAAATGGATTGATAAACCGTGTAAGTCATCAAAAAGAGGATGGTTTTCGAGCAGATAAAAAGGTGCAATCCATTTAATTCCTTGAGCGACTTGTTCTTCCCATGAAGGGATGTGTATGCCACCTGTAAAAGGAGCACCAAATGGCCTCCTTGCTTCTCCTATATATTACGAACCTGGTCATTTTTGTAATTATCTTCCACATTTGTAAAGAGCGCAGCTCTACAAAATTTCACTTGGATCAATACAAATGCAGTTTTTACCTCTATTTGGATAGATATTGTTGAGTGTGCCTCAAGTGTTTTGTCTGTGTCCAGTCATTACTTTCTGATGCTCTCACAGGTTCAACACCAGTAGACCTGTTATCTACAAGGTGCCATTTCTGCCACTGAAAGGAGAAGAGCAGACATTTTAGAAGATCAAAATAGAAGGAGTCACTTACAGTGTGCATTTTATAGCACCTCAGTGATTATTTTTTTGTCTCCTGTGTCTTCATGTAAGCCTCCCTACCAGTCTTTTGCAGCCTATCCCTTTTGCCAAATGTGTAGAGTATGTTTGTATTTGTCTGGTTTTGAGAGTGGATGTGTGAAGGTCGACCCTTATTTTTTGGTGCATCACCTCTTTTAGAGTAGGCAGTTTGTTTTCATGCATTTTTTCTCCCTTTTCATCCCCCCCCCACTTTTTATATATCTATATATATGTGTTTTTCACTTGCTATAAACAACACGATGCATCGAAGGGAGCTAGCCCTTATCTAGAGACTCTCTCCTCCAGCTTCGCCGGTCCCACAGGCGAGAGGAGAGTTTCCATGTTGCAAGGAGAAGGCAGGAGCTAGGCCTCCTTACCTCGAGTGAAATCTCCAACATCAACAATATCTTTTATAAATCTCAAATTTGTATAACAAGGCATTAGTTCTCATGATATGCCCCTTATCAGATATGGAGAGTCAAAATAACTTGACTATATTTTAATTGTATATGACCAGTCTAAGTGGTCATTTTGGGAGAGTTGTTTTGAGTGATTAGAGACTATGTTGAAGTATATAAATCACATGAATGAATTTTAGAGGTCCTAAAGGTTTCACCCATGTGATATAATCATATGTATATGTGAAATATTTGAGTAGTTTCTTCATAAGTTTGAGACTGTGTTTTCTGTGTTTGAAGGCCTAAAGAGTGAGGAGACCTAATTGGTAGATTCACATCTTGAGTTGGTGTTACAAGTGGAATGGACCCATATTAAAGTGATAAAGGGGATATTGGAGATATGTTTGATGATTTTGAAACATTGGTAAAGGATGAAGGTGGTCCAAGTAGTCTCACATGTAATGTGTGAGTATGAAGGCCTAATTATTTTAGGTCTCACCAAGACCTAATGGTGGTTTGAGGCTAATGAGGTAATTACCAACATATTAAGAGTTTGGTTCTCACATATAACATGTGTATGTACCTATTTTAAGTGTGGTTAAAATATTTAAAGCATCTTGGCCAACCAAGATGGGTTAAAGGAAGAGAGTGGTATAAGTATAAGGTCTAATTGGACTAATTGAGTTAGTAGAGTTAGTGTGGAGCCAAGCGAAGGATAAAACATTTGAAAGAGAAGTTAAAATTTAGTAAGGACCATAAAAGAGAGAATAGGATCAATCATACTTGTATGATCAAGTTTGTGAAGGTGAACACATAGGTCTTTGCACCTAATAAGCCTAGAAGAGGCAAATTGAGTGAGTAAGCCCTAGAGGCTATTTGAGAGTGATCCAAAAGGGTATTTTGGATGCATGGATTGAGTGTGAAATTTAATGAGAGTGTTAAGGTGAAAGAGTGAAACTAAGATAACTCCATCATCAGGTGTATAAGACATCAGATAAGAAGTGGAGATCAAATAAAGATAATTGGGTTGGTGCTTGGTTGTCTAGGGGGTTGGTTCCTCCTTATGGGATGGGTGTCTCACTAAACTAAGGGAAGGGTATTCCTTGATTAGTTGGTGTTGATATAAATTTGGATCTTTTTATTATAATACTATAGTCCATCTTGTATGTTTTAGTGGGTTTTATCCCCCAAGAGGGTTTTCCACATATATCATGTGTTATGTGCTTGATCTTGTTATATCTTCTTTGTTCATTATAATGGTTAATTTATATATATCATGATTATATGTATTGAATGTTTAAGATTTGATAATTGAATTATATTATCTTGCATCATTTATTCACCCCCCCCACTCAAAGATTATACATCTAAAAATTGGTATCAAATCACGACCTTTTATGTAAGTTTAACCACTTGAAGGTGATCCAAAGTACAATATGGCTAAAAAGGAAAGTTTTTCAAAAGAAAAGGACATCATTTGTGATGAAAAATAATTCCATGATAATATAGAATAAGAAGTGTTTTATGACAGTGAGGAAGAATAGGTTGATCTAGGATCTGAGTTCATGTGTGCACTTGATGAATTGAAGGAGCAAAAGAAGAGGAATAATAAAATGAGGAATATGATCAAAGGTATTAAAGCACAAGTTAGGTCTCTTGAGGAGAGTTTGTTAGGCAAGTCTAAGAGAGAAGAAAAGAAGAATCAAGAATAGATCAATTTTATTAAAGAGCAAGCATATGGATTGAAGGATGACGTGGCTAAAGAAGCTAAGTAGGATAAGAAGACCATCAAAGATCTCATAATTTTGTTTTTCATCTTGTTGATCATAGGGAAAAGGACTATGTAATAACAAGAAATCATTTAAAGGAATATTATAATCATCATCAAGCAAAGGTATGAATGATCTTGTTTGTTTTGCATGTCATAAAGTTGGTCACATTGATAGATATTGCAAGAATAGGTTAAATGAGATCTCAAATCAAAAAAAGGTGTATGGAGCTCCTAGTTTGTAAGGAAGAGGTCACACATGATTATGGATACCTAAGTCTATTAGGAGAGATCAAACTGAGACCATATATGGTTTGTTTTCTATGACAAGCATGAAAGAAAGATAAGAACATTTGTCAGCATTTTTTGAAAATTTTGAATCAAAGAATGAAGTAAAGCATCCATTCAAAGTGAATCACATGATGAGGTAGGACTAAAAGTCAAATGAGAGTATGGAGATATGGAAATCTCCTAAGTTTTTGGACTATTGGTCTCACTATGTCAAAAGGGTGTCTCTCTCTAGGCGTCAAGGAGACACTTATCAACAAAAGGAAGCATAGTAGATGTTAGTTGAGTTTTAGTTGATATTAAAGGACAAAAAAGGTCATGACAAGATGTGCTTGGTTAAGAGGGAGCAACAAGTTCATGAGCCTACTTTAGATATTTGTGGTGAATTGTGTGTTCCAAGAGTATTCATGGACTTTTGTCATAAAAGTGAGTTCTTGTCATTTTTTTATGGATGGATTAGTTGGTCAAATGTTGAAGAATGAAGGCAAGGTTGTTATGGAGTGTGAAGAAGATTGGCACAAGTGTACTCCATGAGGTTTCATGTATTTATTTGTTCAAAAGAGTTAGTTATGGTAATTTATTGAGTTTGGCCATTTATGTTTGTGTTCACTACCTAGTGGCTTGAAAATTTGATGATTTTTGGGTCTTGGAAGATAAAAGAGAGTTGAGATCAGTTGAGTTTCGTTTGTCAAAGTGGACGAGGTAGCTTGGTGATGTCAGAATGTTATCATGATCAATTTCTAGTGTTTTGACATGTTGACTATTGTATGTGCAAGGTCTATAGGCTAGGTATGGAGATTTCTAGGTGATTTCAATTTTTGAAGGTCTTTTGTGTGCAATTGGAGAATTTTGTTTGCTCTCTGGTTTCCTAGTTTGTGCTTAAGGGTATGCAGGTCAAAAAACCATGGTATAGGAAGTATGGGTTCTCAAAGGATTCTAAGCTCAAAATTTGGTCTAGATGTGTGAATTGATGACTTACAGGTGTGAGAAAATTTTTAGAGATGGGAATTGACTAGAAGGTGGTGTGTTGACCGAGTTTCTATTATAAACCTAGTATTTTTGCTCATGTTGGAAAAATTGTTTTCCTAATGATTTGAGATATGAGGCTACTTAATGAGTTACAATGGCTAAATGGGTGCTCAAAAAGTCTTTTATAGTATTCTATAAGTGCATGGTTGGTTCCATGGAGGAGAATTTGTGCAAATGGAGGGCTAATTAGCTAGTAGCTTTATGAAGGAAGTATGTTGCAGAGTAAGATCTAAGTTTTTAGTTTTTTCATGGATGAGAGTGCATATGAGAATACTCTAGATATGAAATTTCAAGCCATTAAAGTTCATACCCTTTATCACCTTTGTATGTTGCAGAGTAAGATCTAAGTTTTTAATTGAAGAAGAAAATGAGTATTTGTATGTTGTATAAATCTCAAATGATTATAATAAGGCATTGGTTTTCATGATATGCCCCTGATCATATATGGAGAGTCAAAATAACTTGATTGTATTTTGACTATATATGCCCAGTCTGAGTGGTCATTTTGAGAGAGTTATTTTGAGTGCTTGGAGCCTATGTTGAAGTATCTCAATCACATAAAATCATTACATAGGTGTTGAATGTTTCACCCATGTCATCTAATCATATGGATATATGAAATATTTGAGTAGTTGCTTCAGAAATTTGAGACTATGTTTTTTGTGTTTGAAGGCCTAAAGAGTGAGGAGACCTAATTGGTAGGTTCAAGTATTGAGTTGGTGTTCTAGGTGGCATAGACCCATATGAGATTTATCAAGGAGATATTGGAGATAGGTTTTATAAGTTTGAATCATTGTTAAAGGATGAAGGTGGTCCAAGTAGTCTCACATGTAACATGTGAGTATGAAGGCCCAATTGTTTTAGGTCTCACCAAGACCTAATGGTGATTTGGGGCTAATGAGGTAATGACCAACCTATAAAAAGTGTGGTTATCACATGTAACATGTGTATGGACCTATGTTAAGTGTGTTTCAAATATGTAAATCATCTTGACTAACCAAGATGGGTTAAAGGAAGAGAGTGGTATAAGTACAAGGTCTAATTGGACTAATTGAGTTAGTGGAGTTAGTGTGGAGCCAAGTGAAGGAGATAACCTTTGAAAGAGAAGGTATAGGTTGGAAAGGACCATCAGATAGCAAAGAGGATTATTCATGATTTTCTAATCAAGTTGATGAAGCTGAACACATAGGTCATTGGACTTAACAAGTCTAGAAGAGGCAGATTGAGTGAGTAAGCCCTAGAGGTTGTTTGAGAGTGATCCAAAAAGATTTGGATGCATGGCTTGAGTGTGAAAGTTTGTGAGAGTGTAAAGGGGAAAGAGTGAAATTAAGATAATTCCATCATCAGTTGTAGAAGACATCATATCAGAAGTGGATATCAAATCAAGGTAGTTAGGCTAGTTCTTGGTTGCCTAGGGGGTTAGTTCCTCCTTGTTGGATGGGTGTCTCACTTAACTAAGGGATGGGTATTCTTTGATCAGATGGTGATAGTATAAATTTAGATCTTGTTATTATAGGATTGTATTCCATCTTGTAAGGTTTAGTGGGTTTTATCCCCTAAGAGTGTTTCTCACATATATCGTGTGTTATGTGTTATCTTCCTTATTCATTGAAATGGTTAATTTATATGCATCATGATTGTATGTGTTGAATGGTTAAGAGTTGGGAATTGAATTGTATTATATTGCATAAATGATTCACCCCACCCCCTCTCAGTTATTTTACCTATAATAGTATTGTGGTAAGAAATCCCCTAATCGAGTCTAACAAATCCCCATATTGGTCATGTTTCTGAATATCTAATGTGTCCCCAATAAGAAGTGTATGGTATGATCTATCTTTTCCATTTTAGGATTGATTTATAGACATGATGTATTTTTGATTTCATACATTCTAGTGAAATCGACATGAACCTAATTATTGTAGGGTTTTTTTACATTTTTCATTATTTCATCATTTTATTTCTCTATACTTGTGATACTGGGTTGATAGTGTCAATATAGCTCTAAATTTTATGCACAAGTTTAACACACAATCGCATCAATATGACTATGTTCTATTTGTACAATTTTTTCATTAGGTACAGGCTACTAAGTCAACTCTATTGACACAGTACACTTTCAAACATCCAGATAAGGCTACTAGGTCAAACCTATTGACTCTATACATTTTTAGACTTCCAAAAAACATACAAGGTCAATCCTATCAACATAGTTAGTAGAATTTACAAGTATAAATTAGGGTACTTCAATAGAAATATCATTTTTAGCTGCATCCTCCAACCCACCAAGGTTTCTTTCTATCCTTCTCTATAATTTTTGTTATTCCTTATAGTTTTGTCTTTCATAGTTTGTAGTCTTTAAATCTACCCCTGTACAGTCAACTAGCTTGACCCTGTCGATGTAGTTCTATATTCTATCTGGAAAACTAAGTCAACATTATCGATGTAGTTCTTTTCTAGACCTTAATTCCATAATATAGAAGTGACACTATCAACTCTGTCTTATAATCACTGCATACATTGTCATATAAATTAACACTATATTGTGTTTTAAAGTTGGAATTAACACTTCTATGCTAGTAATTAGCTCACATTTTCACTTTTAATTGCTTGCATGCTTAGAATATATCACATAATCTAATTAGGTAATTTTTAAATATACCATTTAGTTTCACTATTTTCTTACATTGTTAGGACCCTTCATCATAACCATCTATTGTAGTTTGTTTATTCAATAAAAGGCTATGGACGCATATGCTTTGTAAGTCATCCCTCAAGCTCATTATAATAGTAGAATGTAATAGTGTAATAGTAGATTAATCCCACATTCATAGGGAGTAGAAATTATTTAGTGATAGATTACTTTAAATAGGAGCTTAGTCTAGTATGAAGGCATCCACTAATTGTATTGAATTGAGCTTGCTCAAAGGAGGTTGCCCCCTCGAAGAGGCCATTGATTCTATAATTCTGCTATTATAATTTAGTTGTGTTTGTTTCATTCAATACATTATTGGTTTTTTGTACTTTATTTCATGTATTTGTGACTATATGCTAATTTATTCAAAAAGGATCCTCGTATTTGGTATCAAAGCACTTTCTAGGGAGAATTTTTTTTCTACTACCCATCATATGCTCTCACCTTGCCATAATTAGACCCTAGCAATCAAAAAGTGGAGATCCATTCCCAACCCTTTTCTGTGATAGTTCAGATCTATAGTTTCATTTTGGCAAGAGTTCATCATCTAAGATCATGATTTTCTACTCTATTGTATTGTGATTGCATTCTGCATCATATTTTATCTTCTATTTTGGATCGGGGTAAAACCTATCTGCATAACTGTGGGAAGTGCTTGGGTGAAAGCTCTAAAAATCATTGTGAGGAGTACCATAAGAACCCCAAAGTAGTTTTCCCATTGAGAGGACCTGCCAGTAAAATGGGCAATGACTCCTTCCTTATTTACTAGTTCCCACCCGTGAGGAAAACCAAGAGTTGTCGTTAAGAGGTAAATCCATGGCCAAATTTTTTTTGGAGAGAGAAACTTGCTTAGATGACATTGGTGGCTAGAGACATTTCAAAAAAAAAAAAGGCAACCATTCAAACTTGGGGTCCATTTCTACCATACATAGTAGAAAACCAGCAGGGGATGTAGTAGTTTGACAAGAGAACACCTAGTCGAGATAGTCAAAAATTATTGATCGAAGCTTATTCCACTTTCACTCCATGAAGCAATTGACTGGATGAATTACACCAAGTTTTATTATGCTCTAAAATCTACCCTCTAGAACATTGGGAATCTTCAATTAGAAGAACTAGTATGCCAAGTCTTACTCAAATATTTTCTATTTGACGTGAAGTGCCACGCACAAAAATTTTGGAAAAAGCTCAATGATACACTGCATACGATGAACACATAGAGAAATGCACCCATAAGCACCTGAATTTAACTACACATGCATACTGAGCCCATATTTATACAACATATCATCCTTAAAATCATAAATCAAAAACCTCAGCAAAGTAGCAAAAAACCAAAAACCAAGTGTTGGAAATTTTCATTTTTTTGCAATATCTCTCCATCTATAGCCCTGTTGCTTCTCAAAATTTACTAGGATACCTAAAATTCTATTCTCCACATTTCCTTCCTTGAGGTCCCATATCCCCATTCCACTCTGAATTATTCTAAATCTCATTTTCCCCTTTTTTTGAGTTTTATCATAACTTTTTTAATTTTTGTCTATTTGTCTCAAAAAAAAAATCATAGTGTTTGTCTCCCTTTTCTGCTTCTTTGTCCCTCTTTGATAATTTTTTTAGATTTTCCACTTTCCCTTCCAAAATTATCCTCATCCCCGTCAATCATACTCATACTATGAAAATAATTAGTACAAGTACCTTTACACCTAATTTTATCCAAATTAAAAAAAATATTACTAAACGTGTCTTAACTTTAGTTTTCCCACCCATTTCCAAAAAAAAATCATCATCATCATAGGTTATGGTAGTCACATGTGCAGGGACCAAGATTATGGAGGCAAAAATTATAGCTTTAACAGCCTAGGTCACTAACCAGCTAATATGGTGCATGGAGTGAATGACACCCATGCCCTTTTACTCAACAAATTACAGGAGTCTTCTTTTGAGCATAATTTTTCATCCACTCACCCACCACATGGGCCCAAACTAGAATTTCCAAGTTTCAATGGTATAGACCTAATAGGTTGGATTTATCATGCTAAATAATATTTCAACCTTCATAATACTTATCACATCAACAAAGTCCCCATTGCTTCCTTCCACTTGGAACTAGAGGCACTCCAATGGTATGATTGGTATATCAAATCTAATAATGAACCTGATTAGACAACTTTTGCATCCCTACTTTTGGATAGGTTTGGTCCCTTAATATTTAAGGATTTTACGGGAACCCTCACCAAACATCATCAAATAGGCAATATTCATGATTACCAAATTAAATTTGAGAAGTTGGATAATCACATTGAAGGGTTATTAGATGACTTTCTCAAGAGTTGTTTTATTAGTGGTCTCAAAGAGCCCATACACTTCAAGGTCAAGATGTTCTAACCTAGGACCATGATGGCCGCCTTGGGTCTCGCAAAGCTCACTAAAGAAAAAATCACCTTCCAACATCGCACTTCTAATTGGATACCCTCCAAGCCCTATTTACAACATCCCAATACTACGATAACCCCCATAAAACATCTCAAAGGAGTTGAAATGGGTGCACATCATGAAAAAGGTCTTTGTTACAATTGTGATGATAAACAGATTCTTGGGCATAAATGCATCAAGCAAAAATTATATCTACTAGATGTTGATTCTCCACCAGATATAGAAGATTATGAGGATGTCACTAAGGTGATTGTACCATAAGCTGATAATTCTTAACACTCGGATTCTACTCCTAAGATCTCCATGCATGCTTTGGCAAGAGTCACCACTCCCCAAATAATGTGTGTCAAAAGATTTTTTAAGAAACAACCACTCACCATTCTCATTGATTCTGGCAGCACTCATAACTTCATTAACCCTTGATTGGCTAAAAAATCAGACTATTTTATACACCCTTATTCCAGCTTTGCAGTAATGATTACCAATGGTGGTACCTTACCATTCAAAGGTAGGTGTCATAATGTTTGAATTTCTATGGGTAACCATAACCTCAGGGCTGACATGCTTGCTTTATTTTTAGGTAGATGTGATGTTGTCTTGGGTGCCTAATGGTTACGCACTCTTGGCCCCATCCTTTGGGATTTTTATGAACTATGGATATAGTTCATTGAGAATGGTCATCAATACACTCTGCAAGGCCTTCTTCCTATCTCTAATAGTGTTATCGTCTCTCATCACATGGATAAACTTCTTAAATGTGGGTCTCATAGCATCATTTCCCACTTATTCTCTTTGCACACTACTCCTCCATTGGATTCTAGCCAACCTTCAAATTTGCAAGACATTTTGGTCAAGCTTGTAGTTGGCTTTACAAAACCAATAGGATTATCACCTCACTGAACTAAAGACCATCATATTCAAATTTTCCCTGGCAGTACACCACCCAACATTTAGCCCTACTGCTATCCATTTCATCAAAAGGTTGATATTGAAAAGATGGTTCATGACCTTCTCTAGGTAGGCATCATTTGACCCAGCACCAGTCCCTATTCTTTACTGGTCTTATTCATAATAAATATGGTTCCTAGTGACTCTACATTGACTATCAGGACTTGAACAAGCTAACAATCAAAGACAAATTCCCCATTTTAGTCATCGATGAGCTCCTTGATGAACTACATGGTGCATGGTTTTTCTCCAAATTAGACATCTGCTTTGGCTATCATCAAAATTGTGTTCATGATATAGACATTCCCAAAATAGTATTTCACATACATGATGGTTATTATGAATTCTTGGTCATGCCATTTGGGCTTACCAATGCCCCCTATACATTACAAAGCTTAATGAACCAAGTATTTTAGAAATTTTTGTGGAATTTTATCTTGGTCTTTTTCGATGACATACTCATCTATAGCCACACATGGGAGGATCATCTCCACCACTTAGATATAGCTTTGGGAACTCTATGTGTGCAAAATTTATGTGCTAAATATTCCAAATGTTATTTTTGGAAATCAGAAGTTGAATACATGGGACATATTGTTTCTTATGATGGTGTTCATGTTGACCCCACAAAAATTCAAGCTATGATAACCTAATCAACACCTTCCACATTTAAAAGTCTATATGGATTTCTTGGTCTCATAGGGTACTAGAAGAAATTTTTAAAGGATTATGTCAAAATTATAGCACCACTAATAGTTATGCTTAAAAAAGACTACTTTGTATGGTCACCTACATCTACTACAGCATTCAATAGCCTCAAACAAGAAATGTGCACCACCCCCATCTTATCCATGCATGATTTCTCACAACCATTTATTATTGAGTGTGATGCATGTGGCATGGGTCTTAGTGTGGTTCTCATGTAGCACAATCATCCCATTGCCTTTACTAGTAAGGCACTCACTGGGCATAATTTGGCAAGCTTCACATATGATAAGGAGATGATGGCTATTCTCCATGCAGTTCACAATGGCATCCATACTTGATTGGTCGATATTTTTGTATCAAAATAGACCACCAGAGTCTCAAATAACTTTTAGGACAATAGGTATCTTCCCTAGATCAACAAAAATGGGTATCTAAACTCATGGGGTATGACTATGAGATCAGTTATAAAAAAGGTAAGGAAAATGTGGTGTTTGATGCTCTCTCACCAGTTTGAAGACCCAATACACCTATGTAACATCTATATTCCCATTTCCACATGGCTCAATGATATTCAAAAATAATGGCATAATGACATCCCAACCCAACAGCTCATTCTTCAACTATTTGTTGATTCATCTGCTAAACCTCACTATACTTGGGATGGCTAGACATTGTTAGGTTGTGGAGCTAAAAGCTTCACTGATGCAAACATGGAGGAGGAGGTAGCTGAGTTGCAATGTAACTGACATCGGTTAGGCCAACCGATGTCAATCATATCCAATGTGCAGAGCAACTGACATTGGTCAATATCGACTAATGTCGGTCACCTCTAGACTAACAGCAATCGACGTCAGTCGCCTGTGCGGTTCTGAAACTATCGGTTTCATGAATAGTTTGTTAATGAACCAGTTGTTTGCATGTTAAGGACTAATTTTAGACTTGAGCTATGATTTCTAATTATTGTAATTGGAAAGTCTAATTATTGTTTGTATGAGATCTATTTAATAGACTCATGGGTTGTATTGTAAAGTGTGCTAGTTAGAGTTGACCTTGGTTAGCTCCTTCAATGTGAAGAGAGCAAGGTTAGCTCCTCCTAGTCCTACAGGGGTGTCGAGTGTGTATGATTAGGTAGATCTTTGGGATAGCAAGATCTGGTAGAAGATCCACTGGGGTACTGATTTAGAGAATCATAAGGACTTGGTGAGGCAAGGACAAGGGTTCTTCAGGGTGTAGAGAGATCTACATGTGTAAGTAAGATCAGTTGTGTTGTAGGTTGTGCAAAGGTGATCTACTTGGAGTACTTTGAGTACTTGTGTACTGGCAGTAGTGATACTGACTGGTGGAGGTGAACAACAACTCTGTGTTTGAGTTGTTTGTTGTGACCGTGATTGAGAGAGATAACTCTTAAAGAGATTTATTGTTTACACCCTAGAGGTGTGGGAGCCCTAGAGGAGTGTAAAGAAGATTATGGAATCTTCTTTGTTGTATTTCCTTTTGGAAGAGTATTAATACAATTGGGTATTGTCTCTCATATTCTGTGTTGTTTCTGATTTCTAGTTACTTGTTACTTCTGGTTAAATTCCATGTTTAGTTGCTTATACAAGGTAATCAATTGTGCTCCTAATCCTAACAGTGGAATCAGAGCTGTTTGTTGTTCTAGATTCCTGACAAAGTGGTATCAGAGCTTTATGTTCTAGATTCCTGACAAGTTGGTATCAAAGCCAAGTTTTTGGTTCATAGTTTGATACCATTGACAAGTGGTATCAGAGCCAGGTTGCAGGGAGCAGGTTTGTGTTTTGATTACAGGTCACTCTTAGGGGTTTTTGATTAAGTGGGAGTATAGCAATGGTAAAAGAAAGTACACTAAGAATGGAGGAATTTGAAAGCAAGAATGGTTAATTATGGTGTTATGGAAAGAAAGAGCAGGTAAAGAAAGATTGTTGGTTGGTAGAAGATCATCATGAAGGAGCATGTGTTGCAAGTATTATTGCACTGGTTGTTCTTATATGTTCCTTGGATAAAGTAGAATCTTGGTTTATAGATTATGTTGCCTCTTTCCATGCAGCCCCAAATAGATTATTTTCATGTTAAGGTCCATGGAGACTTTGGAAAGATTTATTTAGGGGTTGGTGAGCCTTGTCAAAGTATTGGCAAAGGGGAAGTGCGGCTGAAATTACAGACGGCCAACACATGGGTGTTGAAGGATGTCATGCAAGTCCTAGTTCTGAAGATGAGGCTAATTTCTTCAAGAAAGTTAGGTGATGAGAGATGCACAGGAACTCTCACAGTGGATGCACTTGAATTAGCTGGTGGTAAGAAAGTAGGTACTCTTTATCTACCTACTTGTATTATTGATTCTTTTTTTGTTGTGAAGACATGGCTTTGTAGGCTTGGTCACATGAGCAAGAAGGAGATGCATGTTCTTAAGAGGAAGTTAGATGTGTTTGAAAAACTTAAGAACTGGAAAGCCTTGGTGTTTATGGAGGAGATGATGGACAGAGATTAGTGGATGTGACTGAATAACTCTAAGCAGGGCAGTTTGGATAGGGTTTTGATTCAAAGTGAGCTCGCAGGTAAAAAGTCATCACTCACAGGAAAACACAGTTACCGATGTTGGTCAGGTGGAATTGATGTCGAATAGGTAGGTACCAAAGACGGTCATGTGTAGATCAAAGCCGATAGTGTCGGGCGGAGCATCACAAGTTATGTGGCGGTTGGTCTTCAAGATTGAGATTGAAGAGGGATACAAGCTAGGAAACAAATTAGATGATGTATAGGTATAGGTACAGGTGTAGCTATTTATCTCTAAGTGGGAGATTGTTAGGTTGTGGAGCTAAAAGCTTCACTGATGTAAACATGGAGGAGGAGGTAGCTGAGTTGCAGTGAAATTGACATCGATCAGGCCAATCGATGTTGGTCATATCCAGTGTGTAGAGCTACCGACATCGGTCAGTATTGGCTGACATCGGTCACCTCTAGACTAACAGCGACTAACTTTGGTTGCCTGTGTGGTTTTAAAACTGTCAGTTTCACAAACAGTTTGTTAACAAATTGGTTATTTGCATGTTAAGGACTAATTTTAGTCTTGAGCTGCGGTTTCTAATTATTGTAATTGGAAAGTCTAATTATTGTTTGTATGAGATCTATTTAATAGACTCATGGGTTGTATTGTAAAGTGTGCTAGTTAGAGTTGATCTTGGTTAGCTCCTTCAGTGTGAAGAGAGTAGGGGTAGCTCCTCCTAGTCCCACAGGGGTGCTGAGTGTGTATGATCAGGTAGATCTGTGGGATAGCAAGATCTGGTAGAAGATCCATCGGGGTACTGGTTTGGAGAATCATAAGGACTTGGTGAGGCAAGGACAAGGGTTCTTCAAGGTGTAGAGAGATTTACATGTGTAAGTAAGATCAGTTGTGTTATAGGTTGTGCAAAGGTGATCTATTAGGAATACTTTGAGTGCTTGTGTACTAGCAGTAGTGATACTGACTGGTGGAGGTGAACAACAACTCTGTGTTTGAGTTGTTTGTTGTGACCGTGATTGAGAGAGAGAACTCTTGAAGAGATTTATTGTTTATGCCCTAGAGGTGTGGGAGCCCTAGAGGAGTGTAAAGAATATTGTGGCATCTTCTTTGTTGTATTTCCTTCTGGAAGGGTATTAATACAATTGGTGATGCAGGAGCATCTACACAAGACATGGTCATGATTAAACTAAAATTTGAATTTATTGTATTTTCTTCTAAAATGTTAAATTTAGGAGTAATTGTAAAAAGTAAAAGTGAAAACAAAAATTATTGGGCTATTGAGAGAATAATGGAGAAATGGTTAAAATAATTTCAACCTTAGTATTGAAAACTGTTTCTGTTTTACCTTCAGCCCAAGTTGGCATAGAAGTTAGAGGGGAGGTTGTTAAAAACAAAAATATAGCAAAAAGAAATTCAGAAGAAGGAGGAGGACAGGAACGTAGAGGGGAGAGTAAGGTAGAAATGAGTCCAGAGAGTTGATAGAAGAAAGAGAAGAGGAGGTCTGTAATGGAGTGGCAGAGTTGTATGTATGAAGACATTTGAATGAAAAGGAACTTGGTTATGATCTTGCTCTTCTTCTCAGACTCTCAAACTCTAAAAAAAATATGTAAGTACATGTGTCTGTCTACTTTTGTTAAACTTGATTAGTATTGTTGTGGTTGTCCATAAGACATATGGTCTGGAATTTTGACTTGTTCAATATTAAATGATGTTGATAGCGTGGGGACTGTAAAATGATCGTAAGAATTTACGGACATTGCATAGGTTCTAATACAAATTCAAGAACCTTTGAAGATAATGAAAAGTTCATATTTTACTAGATTCTTATTTGACCATTTTCAAAAATGTATTTATGTGATTTAAAATTTGGAACAAATGTCTATGAAATAATGAAGAACAGGGGGTAGAATTAGTCACAATGTTTGCAGTGGTCCTCTAGCTGGAGATAAGAGTAACGGGAATCAACATCAGCCCACGTTTGTATACACAGAAATGTTCAAAGAAGAGGGGCTCTAAATATCCTCTTCCAGCTTAATGTTAGGATAGGAATTCTATTTGCCAATTTGGTAAATTATGGAACAGAGATAAACACATATTTGTAGTCTATTGAAAGCGTAGTGAGGCTTTATGAGTCTGTTGATAAAGAGTATGAAATAGATCTATTTTCTACTGCGAACATACGAGTCCCATTTTGGACAATCGTAGATGGTGCTCAGGCTACCTTAAATGATGAGAAGTTTCCACTGTTGGAACCAGGGAGCTTCCTTACTATTACAAGGGAATGGAAAATCGGAGACAACTTATCTCTATTTCTCATAATTCGAGTCCAGTCTCTCGATGGTTTGACAGTTGTATTCATTAGTAATATAAGAGGCTCTTTATCTTGGTTAAAAAAATAAAACCGTAGTGCAGTCCTGAGCGGGAGGGGAAGCTACATTTGCGTCAAGAATGCAAACAAAATTCTCTGCCATTCTTGACTGATTTTGAAGAGCAGAAAGAGAAATTGACATTGATCCTGGAATATCCTCTGATATCATTTGGAACAGAGGAGGTATAATACTGCCATCAGTCACAGATGTCCTTCTGTAATCAACGCGCTTAAGTTTAGACAGTTTATCTATTTTCAACAATTCCTTAATGAGGTCGTGATTTGGATTTAAAATACAAACAAGAGGTATTCTGACAATACAACTAAAGAATCAACTGTAGTACTTGTTTTTGGGTTCTTTGCAACTGCATCCTTGTTGGTAACCCATTAGGATACATTGAATCGCTACCTCAAAAAGTAAAGAAGCGAATAGAAGTATTGCAAGACCTGCAGGGTCAACATAAAGAGCTAAAGACTAAGTTTTCTAAGAAAAAGCTACGTTGGAGGCCAAATATCAGAATCTTTATGAATCTTTCTGCAAGAAGTGCTATGACATCATGAATGGAGTAGGAGATCTTGAAAATAATAAAGAAGAAAAGGAGGAAGAATCAAAGAGAGAAACTACTGATGCTAAAGAGGGAGTTCTTGAATTTTGGCTGACTACCATGAAGAACAATGATGTGTGGCAGTTCAGATTACAGAACATGATAAAGGCAAAGCCATGTATAGAGACTGAATGTAAATTTTATAAGCAGCCTACAGCCATTTGTAAGATCCTATCTGCACCAATTGGGTATTGTCTCTCATATTCTATGTTGTTTCTGATTTCTAGTTACTTGTTACTTCTGGTTAAATTTTGTGTTTAGTTGCTTATACAAGGTAATCAATTGTGCTCCTAATCTTGACAGTGGAATCAAAGCTATTTGTTGTTCTAGATTCCTGACAAAGTGGTATCAGAGCTTTATGTTCTAGATTCCTGACAGACATTGCAATATAGAGGTCACCTTTTGTTGATAGCAGGATCCAAGTTCAAACATGTTATTTTATAGGATATGCATGCTTCCCCTTTAGTTAGACACTCTGGGTTTCTAAAAATATATGGGTGGGTTTGCCATAATTTCTTTTGGGCTAGAATTAAGCAAGATATCAAAACACTTGTTGTTGAATGTGATATTTGTCGATGCAACAAAGGTGAGACAGTCGCTCCACTTGGTCTACTCCAACCACTTCTAATTCCAACACATATTTGGATATACATTTCCTTATATTTTATTGAAGGTTTCCCAAAATCTAGAGGTAAATTAGTGATTCTTATTGTAGTTGATCACCTTTCCAAATATGCTCATTTATGTGCTCTGGCCCATCCCTACATTTCTTCCACTGTTGCTCAGATATTTCTTGATCAAATATTTAGACTCCATGGTTTTCCTGCCTCTATTATCTTAGATCAAGATCCTACCTTCACAAGCCATTTTTGGCAATAACTCTTCAAGCGTCTATGTACACATTTAAAAATGAACTCAGGATATCATCCACAGACTGATGGCCAAACTGAGATTATTAATAAGTGTTTGGAAACCTATCTTCATTTTTTTGTCACTGAGTAGCAACATTAGTGGATAAAATGGTCACCTCTTGTAGAATGATGGTACAACACCTCCTACCACATAGCTACCAAACTCACCCCATGTGAGGTTTTTTATGGTCAAAATCCACCTCTTATTTCATATTTATCAAGAAGCTCTACCATCCAAGTTGTTGATTCTACCCTCAGTGCCCATGACAATATCCTTCACCTCTTCAAGGATAATCTTTGCATGGCACAAAATCACCTGAAGCAATAGGCAGACCAACACTACTCTGAGCAATCCTTTCAAATTGGAGATATGGTTTTTCTTCATCTACAACCTTACAAGCAATCCACCTTGAAGCTCAAAGGCCATCAAAAATTAGCTCCAAAATTTTATGGGCCTTATAAAATTCTCCAGCAAATTGGACTTGTCACCTACAAGTTAGAACTACCACCTTCATCATGTGTGCACCTTATTTTTCATGTCTCTTGCTTAAAGAAAGTACTTGGATGCAATGTCAACACTCAGACAGTGCTTCCCAAAATTGATGTAGAAGGGTCTTTCATTTTAAAACCTGAGTCTATAATCAGCAAGCACTCTCACTCCCTCCACAATCAGGTCATCACTAAAGTTCTCATCCAGTGGCAAAGGATGGCCCCAGAAGATGTGACTTGGGAGCCTCTTCTTTCCATTCAATAGCAGTTTACTCACTTCAAGATTTGAGGTAAAATCTTTTGATGGGGAGGGCATGTTAGGACACTTTATCCTAACCATATGTTGTAGTTTGTTTATTTAATAAAAGACTAAGGACACATATGCTTTATAAGTCATCCCTCAAGCTCATTATAATAGTAAAATGTAATAGTGTAATAGTAGATTAATCTCACATTCATGGGGAGTAGTAGTTATTTAATGGGAGATTACTTTAAATAGGAGCTTAGTCTAGTATGAAGGCATCCATGAATTGTATTTAATTGAGCTTTCTCAAAGGAGATTGTCCCCTCGAAGAGGCTAGTGATTCTACAATTCTGCTATTGTAATTCAGTTCTATTTGTTTCATTCAATATATTATTGATTTTTCATAGTTTATTTCATGTATTTGTGATTATATGCTAATATTTTTAGGAAGGATCCTCACATGCACACACTATCAAATCGTAAAATCTTAAAATGCATTTTAACAATTGTCTATCCAAGGCCTACCTACTTGATTTCATCACCAACGGGGAAGCCAACTTAGTTTTTTGGCCAAGTATAAACACGTGGTTAATGATATATTTTGGCTAAGCACCTGACACCTTTATCATTGTGGTGTGTAAAGTGAGGGGGTAGGCCCCAATACCAAGCCAGTGCCATTACCAATATAGATCCCTTTCATTCTAAATGTCTTGAAACCTTCTTTAGATTGCTTTCTAGTTCCTTACAGCCAACTTCCTATCACATCTAAAATCATATTTTAATAATCTAACAACATTCAGGATGACCACTTAGATTTTACTTTCCAAGTTGATTTCTTGCTCTTTGCTCAATTGTATGTTGTATTGCAAAAACTTACATTATCCAACGTTGGTGCAAGGTTTTGTGTTGTGTGCCTCAATTGGATCAACCTCAGTGATCCAATTTATTGTGTGTTTCCTTTCATTTCTTACTTTCATGTTGGGAATATGAAACACCGGAAGCACACAATTGATTACCAAATACAAGCAACTTAATATGCAAAATTAACCAGAATCAACAAGCAACTAGAATCCAGAAATAACACATGATATGAGAGACAATACACAACTTGTATTAAAACTCTTGCAGAAAAGAATACAATAAAGAAGATGCCACTTCTTCTCCACCACCTCTTCAGAGGCTTCCCACACCTCAAGTAAATAGTACTTCTTTCTCCTCAAAGCTCTCTCTCTTAGGTCCCAACACCCAACTCAAACACTGAGTTGGTGTTCACCTTATACCTGTGCTCCACGCACACCACAAGTGCTCCACGCACTCCATAAGTACTCAAACGTACTTCAAGTAGATCTCCCCTGAACCTACAACAACCTACACCTCAATAGACCTTACTTATGGAAGGATCTTCTTTGCCTGCCTCTATGCTCTGAGTACACACTTGTACTCCAAGTAGATCTCTCCTGATACTGCTCCCTATTGTGTTGCTATCCTATCTAATCTTCCACCTACAGATCAAGCTGGTTCTGCACACCTGTGAACCTTGACCTTGCACACACACACACTTGCATATCAATGATCTTACTTACCATGTAGATCTCCTATAGAAGCCATGCTCACCTGATGACCAAGATCATACACTCCTGAAGAACCCTACTAATTCTCTACCTTGGTACTGTGGCACTAGGAGGAACACACCATTGCTCACCTCACACACAGAAGGAGCATATAATAATGCTCTCTTACTCACTAGCACAAGTTTACAATACAACCATGAGTCTATTATATAGATCTCATCCAAACAATAATAGACACCTAATACAATAATTAGATCCGTAGCTCTCAGTCTATAATTAGCTCTAAACATGCAAACACGTGGTTCATCAACCACTGCATGTAATATACTCGCAGTCAAACCACACAGGCAACCGACGTCTGTCCCTGTCTGCCTGGGGATCACCGACGCCGGCCGATCTCTGACCGACGTCGGTTGCTCTCCTGCCTTATCCTACCGACGTCGATTGACTTGATCGACGCCGATGTCTGTGACACTCCAGCAACTCCTCCAATGGCCTTCTCCATGTCTACATCAGTGAAGCTTTTAGCTCCACAACCTAACAATCTCCCACTTAGAGATAAATAGCTGCACTGTACCTATACCTGTACCCTGTCTAATCTATTTCCTGGCTTGTATCCCTCTTCAAGCTCAATCCTGAAGACTGCCCACCACACAACCTGTGGTGTACCTCCTGTCATCCGAGTACCCTATCGCATTCGATCCTACAAAGCCATGTAGTGAAGTCCTGACCCTGAATAGCATGAATCCCTGCTGCTGGTCTCTCTCAAATACCTGAGAATCCACTTCTCTGAATTGGCTCCTAACTCTCTGACAACACCCACTGCTTGGGCAAACTTAGTTCTATACTAGACCTCATGTGATTTCGAACACTAAAACTGTCTAGCCTTTGGTGTGCTCTGATTCTGCATCCTGCGTCTCACCAACACCTGATTCACATCAGCTTCCACTAGAGACAAAATCACCCTATGATCTCCCATGTCCCCCATGCCAAAGAATTTCGCTGCTCCAAATTCTTCATAGCAAACCACTGAACTAATCTTACCTTTAGCTCAGCAAAACCCTGTATGTACAATCTTGCCAGCAAACATACCATCCACATACAGCAACAAAATGATGTCATGACTCATCATCCACCTAGTAAGGCAAACCACAGTAGTTACCTGACATTGACTGAAGCCATGCTTCGTCCTCCACCTGTCAAACCCTGTACCACTGTCTTGCAGCTCCTTAAGACCATATGCCTGGCCTTCTGTCTCACGTGTCCGTTCTCTCTATTATTCAACTAAGGAATCCATTCGTCTTGCAGTGCTAACATACCGGCTGGCAACCCTACCAAATCTCTCGTCTGGTTCTGCAATCTCTCCATGCCACGCTCCCACTGTTTCCTGGATCCTTCCTACTCTGTAGTCAATAACTAGTATAAAGAAGAGGAACAATGAATTTGAGGCCTACTTACATCTTCAGTCCTCCGTATGGGTGTTTGAGACTCCTTGACAGCTTGTTGTCCACCCAAAATTCATTACAGTGACCGACCTCAGCCACCACACAGTCTGCATCCGACCGACGTCAGTTCCTACGTTGTCCCTGACTACCAACCTACCGACGTTGGTGTCATCATGCTGTCGACGTCGGTCCTCATGACCGATGTCAGTCTTACCTACTGCCAACATCAATTTTCCTATCGATGCTGGTACTTGTGTTTCCTGTGAGTGATGACTTTTTACCCGTGAGCTCCTTTGAATCAAACCCAATGTCCAAACTGCCCTGCTCAGAAGTATCTAGCCCCATCCACTGGTCCCTGTCTGCCATCTCTTCCAAGAACACCAAGGCTTTTCAGTTCTTAAGCATGTCAAATATATCTGTCTTTCGCTTAAGAACATGCATATCCTCCCTGCTCATGTGACCAAGCTTACGAAGCCACGTCTCTGCAATAAAAGAAGAATCAATAATATAAACAAGTAGATAAAGAGTACCTATTTTCTTACCACCATCTAATTCAAGTGCATCCGCTGTGAGAATTCTCATGCATCTCTCATCACCCAACTCTTCTAAAGAAATTAACCACATCTCCAAACCTGGGACCCGCATGACCTCCTTCAACACCCATGTGTTGGCCGCCTGCAATTTCAGCTTCACTTCCCCTTTGCCTATTATATGGCAAGGCTCACCAGCTCCTCTATCTGGGGCTGCATGGAAAGAGGCAACTGAATCTGTAAAACAATATTCAACTTTATCCAAGAAACCTCCTAGAGCATCCTATGCCACATCACCTGCAACATCTGCTTCTTTAGTTCCTTCTTGCTAATCTTCCACAAACCAACAATCTTCTTTTACCTGCTCTTTTTTTCCATCAAACCGTAAGTGACCATCTGTGCTTTTCAACTCCTCCATTCTTAGCTTACTTTGATTTGTCATTACTCTACTCCCACTCAATCAGAAACCCCTGAGAGTGACCTGTAACCAGACACAAAACCGCTTCCTGCAACCTTAGCTCTGATACCACGTGTTGGGAATATGAAACACCAGAAGCACACAATTGATTACCAAATACAAGCAACTTAATATGTGGAATTAACCAGAATCAACCATCAACTAGAATCCAGAAATAACACATGATATGAGAGATAATACACAACTTGTATTAAAACTCTTACAGAAAAGAATACAATAAAGAAGATGCCACTTCTTCTCCACCAACTCTTTAGAGGCTTCCCACACCTCAAGTGAACAGTACTTATTTCTCCTCAAAGCTCTCTCTCTTAGGTCCCAACACCCAACTCAAACACTGAGTTGGTGTTCACCTTATACCTGTGTTCCACGCACACCACAAGTGCTCCATACACTCCACAAGTACTCAAACGTACTTCAAGTAGATCTCCCCTGAACCTGCAACAACCTGCACCTCAATAGACCTTACTTATGGAAGGATCTTCCTTGCCTTCCTCTATGCTCTGAGTACACACCTGTACTCCAAGTAGATCTCTCCTGATACTGCTCCATGTTGTGTTGCTATCCTATCTGATCTTCCACCTACAGATCAAGCTGGTTCTGCACACCTGTGAACCTTGACCTTGCACACACACACACACCTGCATATCAATGATCTTACTTACCATGTAGATCTCCTATAGAAGCCATGCTCACCTGATGACCAAGATCATACACTCCTGAATAACCCTGCTGATTCTCCAATCCAGCACCCACCTTGGTGCTGTGGCACTAGGAGGAACACACCATTGCTCGCCTCACACACAGAAGGAGCTTATAATAATGCTCTCTTACTCATTAGCACAAGTTTACGCTACAACCATGAGTCTATTTTATAGATCTCATCCAAACAATAATTAGACACCTAATACAATAATTAGATCCGTAGCTCTCAGTCTATAATTAGCTCTAAACATGCAAACACTTGGTTCGTCAACCAACTACCCGTAATATACTCACAATCGAACCACACAGGCGACCGACATCGGTCCCTGTCCGCCTGGGGATCGTTGACACCGGCCGATTTCTGACTGACGTCGGTTGCTCTCCTGCCTTATCCTGCTGACGTCGATTGGCCTGACTGACGCCGGTGTCTGTGACACTCTAGAACCTCCTCCAATGGCCTTCTCCATGTCTGCATCAGTGAAGATTTTAGCTCCACAACCTAACATTTCAAAAGTACTTTCAAAAAAATTCCTATTTTAGTAAAACATTCATTCTACTTGACACAGTCTCTTATAGACTAACTATATTTCCCCTATCTACAGTACAAGGTTGATCCTATCAACTCTATACACTTTTTTAGCCCCTATTTTTAGTACTAGGTCGACACTATCAACTATGTATAGTTTCTAGCCTCAATTTCCTATACTAGGTAGACATTATCGACTTTGTATAGTTTTCAACCTCTATTTCTAGTACTAGGTCAACACTATCGACTTTGTATAGTTTTTAGCCTTAGTTTCATGTACTAGGTTAACACTATCGACTCTATACAGTTTTCAGCCTCAATTTTTTGTACTAGGTCGACACTATCGACTCTATACTCTTGTTTATTCCATCCTATCTCTTTGCTTTTACAACTATTTTGTGTGTGGTTATCTAGTCTTTTTTCATAATGATGAGATCTTTTCAACCTTTGTTTAGTCAAGAACATTGCATAATCAAGGATTTAGATCATAACTTCACTTATTTTATTACTTTAGATGAAACTATTCACTTTCTTCCTTCATCTTCTCCTAATCCAAAACCAATCACTACATAATGTAATGTAGTTGAGGTCCTTCATCATAATCCTCCTTCCAATACCAATGTTGGGAATCCTCCACCAAATAATCCCCCTCCTATCAACATTAATACCCCTCCTTCAAACACCAACCCACCTATTAATACAACTCAGCTTTTTGCACAAGTCATACAACAAATGAACATAATGAAAACTTCTAACACCTCTCAAATGATGAACATGAAACAACATTTATTACACATGACTAGTCAACCACCTCAAGTCATCATGTCTCAACCAAATAAAAAAAATTATTCCTCCTCCTCTTAGAGATGCCAATGGGAATATCATCCCTCAACCTAATTTGAATAGCAAAATGCTTCACCATCTTCAACCTTTAGCCCCATTCATTGCATCCATAGATATTGGAAACATTTCTCCAACTATCACATATAATGGGACTAAGGACCCTACTATCTTTCTTAAGTCTTTCGCTAATCTCTATAAGGAATGGGTCCAAACTAACACTTTTGCTACCACCAAGCTCTTAGCTAAAACCTTTGTTGGTGATGAAATTGAATGGTACAACCAAATTCCTAGACATTCCATCTCACAACTAGAGGATTTATTCAATGCTCTAGTGAAAGAATTCCAACATGATGACCTTCTTGAAAATTACCTTAGCCATTTCGTCAATGCCAAGCAACTTCGTAATGAATCTACTCACACTTTCATCAAATGATGGAAGTATCTCACTCACAAATTGTACCATAACATGAATATGATACTCTTTAAAAAAAAATGTACTACTCTTAAATTTCCCCTTCAATACAAAGTTTGAATCTTTTCACCTAGAACTTTAGAAGAAGCCTTAGACCAAGCAAAAAGGCAAGACTTTCTTATGAATTGATTTGAAACACCTCAAACAACTATTAAATAACCTTTCCAATCATTTTATCATAATATTGATTCATCCAAGCCTCCCCAACCTCTAAATTGAGCATCTAGTTCAACCAATTTTAACCCAACCCACCTTCCCTTGTGTCTAGAACAACTTAAGAAGAAATTGCCACCCTCTAAACCCATGAGATTTGATCCTTCCAAACCTCCTCTAAAATGGTATGAACCTGTTAAATTTTGTTGGTGGTATGCTACTATAGGTTATTATTATGAGTCTTGTCATGATCTTCATCGATTTCTTCTTTCTTCCTTTCTTGGTCCAGATTTCAATCTTGATATTATCACAAAACAATATTATCAAGATTATCTTCAAGATTCTCAAATTCAATCTCAAGAACCACAATCACATCAACATCAACTACCTAATGATCAACAATATTTATCCCATACCTACACCTCATCCACTAATTTTTTTCAAACCATAATTGATCCTTCTTCCTACACCAATAGGGAAAGGATAGATAACATGAACAAATTTAAACATATAATTGCATTCATTGAACCTCAACCTCTTAGGTCACATAAACCAAAGGAGTACCTAGTTCAAATAACTACTCCAAATCATATCATATATGGTCCTCCTTTACCTCCTTTACCTCTTCCCACCTCTCCTAAAAATCCTATGTCACATTCAACATCCATAAAATCTAACAAACCAACATATTTACCTATCTCCAAATGCACCTACTAACCCAATGCCATTAATTTTAAGATTCAATGTTACCTCACTCTACCTCACATGTTGGGGCATCTTGCGATACCCATCCACATGTCTATTCAGACTTTGGGGGTATTTTACGATGCCAATCCCTACATCCACTTATGCATTAGGGCATCTTACGATGCCCAGTTTTATTATACAATACATAATAATAAATAAATCTAACTTCAAGAAACCTTTCAATACTTCTAAAATTGTATTTCACATGCTCATCTTTAATACAAACGTTAGCATGGATCTTTCTTGTTATTTTTTGGTCTGATGTTTCTTTGTTTTTTTGCACTTTACTTCTTTTAGTCACTCTTTACTAGCATCATCATTTTCACCTTTGGGTTCTTGAGTTTTCTTACACATTACATTTGGCATTTGTTTTCATTTTGGTCATTATATATTTCTTTCATTTTTTGTCTTTTTATGTCATTATTTGCTTAGTAGCTTTATGATTATTTTTTCCCTTGTTTAGAAATCACGTCATTGGTGTTCACCTTGTGAGTTTCAATGTAAGATCATGGATAGACCTACCCTTCCTCACAAATTACCACATTAAAACATCTTTAAAACCACTTTTGGGGATGACTATTACTTTTATTGGTGCATGTACTAGATCCGTTGTAGGATAGTATGGATTCTCTAGTGACATGACTATCATAAGCATACCCTTGTCCCTTTCATAGCACTATTTTACCTCCTTGTGATCAACTACAAGCATATTCATCATTGTATCACTTATTACATATACAGATCTCTCATGATCCCCATATTTCCCTTATTTCCTTTCATTTGAGGCTCACATCAGTCGGTTTTGAGATTGCACACTTGTGGGCAAGTCTAGGAGTCTTTAGACACCTTGGTCTTTAGGTCCTTTTCTTTAGTGACCAAGTTTAAGCTCTCTTGTGTTTTTCATCTTTAATACCCATGTTTGGTTCTCTAAATATGTATGGAGGAGGAGGAATAGAAAAATCCAAAATAAGTTAAAAGCCAAAAAATAAAATACAAATAAAAGGCAATGATTCAAAGGCAAAAATAATCTTAAAAGTCAAATCACACTAAAATTTGTGATTCTAAGTACATCTCCTTATTCTAGTCGAAGCTCAAACTCCACAGTTGGCCTCATGATAGAGCTGAGTTCCATTAGCATGTGGTAGGCTAGTAGATTAGAAAATAAGAATAAAAAATCTTTAATGCTACCTACTTTCTCACGTAAGTACCCAATCTTCACAGTAAATTGACGACTCTGTAAGGGGTCCTAAGGAACGAGGAAGACATTGTGGGAAGGTAGGTTTATTTTATTTTTCATGCATATAGCCTTCATGGGATGATCTATATACTTCACTTGTTAGCCTAAGCTATTTTTTCATTAGTTAAAATGTCTTAAGTCCTTGGTGTTGATAGTTCTTAGTCTTTCTCACTTGCCTAGTGTGTCTCATTCTTGCTAAGGATGTTCACATCACCCTTGTGGTGCTTCACATTCCTTATTTTACATCATATTTTCCTTGTATTCCCCTTGTTGGACATTGTTTTTATTCAATCATATCCTTGATCACATCTACATTATTACGCCTCTTGGTTTATAGTTTGTGAGTTGCATTGTAAGAACTTGGATAGGACCAGGCCTTCCTTACAAACACCATTTTCTTACCGCACTATCTCATTGTCATACTAGTCATGTTATTAGGTGGTTGTGTTTTCTTACATTGTATCTTCAAATAAGTACTAAGTTTGAATTTTCATCCTTTAGATCTTTTGATTTTCATTTCTTCATCATGTTCTTGTTTGACTTTTTGCGGACTTCACTTATCTTATATATGACATTTGGCATTCTTACATGTTTCTCTTTATGTATGGCTTCTTCATGTTTGTCTTACATCTCGACTTACATTTCATTTTAACTTATTTATGCTTTCTTCACCTTCATTTGACATACTTATATTATATATTGATTTGCAATTTCATTTCCAGCCATTTTTAATTTCTTCAAGTTTGATTCGACATGCTTATCTTACATGGGGTTACTTTTCAATTTCTTACATATCTTTCTTCAAGTTTTCTTGCATTGGTATTTCATTTTCCACTCATGTTTTACATACTTACCAACGTGATTTAGTATGTTCTACATTCCTTTTTGCCACTCATGTTTTACATACTTATCAACGTGATTTAGTATTTTCTACATTCCTTTTTGCCATTTATGTTTTCCATGCTTTCCAATATGATTTATTGTGTTCTACCATCATTTTTCATTCATTTTCCAATCATTGTCATTCATTTGCCATCATTTTGTCATTCATTTACCCTCAATATTTTTGTTCTTCATTTGCCATCATTTTGTCATTCATTTACCCTCAATATTTTTGTTCTAACATTGCCTTAACAATCCTAATTTTTCAATTCTCCTAAGACCCTCATATCTTTGTCTTTACTAACTCATTTTTTACTACGACATGATTATATTCCAAACATTTCAATTTTCTCTCTCTTTTTTTTACTCTAATCTCTACAGGTTCACCTCATGTCATTCACATTTGTACACCTTCACTTCTCTTACAGTCTACTTATTTATCTGCAAAACTAAGGTAATTATATCCTTTCTTTTATCTTTGTGGCTTATTGCATTTTACTTAGCATTAGAGTTATGTGTTATCATGCTTTATTCTTAAAGCAACATCTCATGTTGCACTCACATGACACGCGATGAGATTTGAGTGGGGAATATGTATACACTTTATATTTTCAAATTTTTATCAATTACTGACACTTTGTATCTTGTAAGAACCTATCAAGTCTCAATCTCTCTGACTGCACACCCTAAGGGGTACACCGGGAAAGGGTGGGTAAACCATTGGTGCTTCATAGGATTGTTGTCCCTTTTTCCACTTGTTATCTACATAGGACTCCCTTAGGGTTATTGTGTGATTGTGCTTGACTAGAGGCTTTTGAACCCTCCCTAGCATAGTGTATTGTGGTAAGTGATCCCCTAATCGGGTCTAGCAAATTCCCATATTGGTCATGTTCCCGATTATCTAATGTGCCCCCAATCAGAAATGTATGGTATGATCTATCTTCTTCGAGTTAGGATTGATTTATAGACATGATGCATTTTTTATTGCATACACCTCCACATGTAGGTTTACCAAGGGATTTCTTAACTCTACTTTAGCTACACATAGAGCACATATTCATAGGATTGTAGATATAACAACACTATCATATATAAACATTTAATCACTTGGTGAGCATAAATTATATTAAGTATATGGAATATAACCACCATAAACAAGATGATAACAAATTTAATAAATACTTATATTCATAACTCAATAGTTCATGGTTACAACGTGTTTCACAAGCACTTAACAACATAAATTATTTAAGTCTCTCTCTCTCTTAATCATCCTAAAAATAATCCAACATAGCTTTGTTGTCACTTACTCTCTCTTCTTATCCTAAGGGAAATTTATTTTACATGCATTTCTTAGTCTTGCATGACACTTGGTAGGTCATTTGTCACCAATCAACAATTAATGTCTTTAACACCTATTTGGCAATTGATGTGGTGCTCTACACTAGGTCAACTACCACATTGTCTTCCATCACTTTCTAGCTATCTATTGAAATTAATGCATTATTCATAACTTTGTCATCCATCCTATGTGATTTATGTTGTGGTTCCATAGATATATGTGGTATTTGCATGTCTTAATCCTATTGTTCTTTTGTATATCCATGTGGACTTTATTTTGTCTACTAACACTTGCCTTGTTGGAAATCCTTGTTGGCCATGCACATCTGGGATGACTAGGTTGGTGTGTGTCACTTTCTACTTCCTTTGATCATTGGTACCTATTTTTGACTTTATTTGACAGGTGTGCCCTTGGTATTGGGTATAATTATTAAAATCCTTGGGTCAATAGTCATCAAGTTTATGTGTATTATGTCTGAGAGTGTGTCCATTAGTGAGTGTTGAGTCTAGGCTATAGGGAAAAGTGATTATTAATTTGGTACCCTTTTACCCATCTTACATCACCTTTCAGTCTCATGTTTTAAGGTTTGTGTCAAGAGCATCCTAAACACTTTTGAGATTTTTTTGTAGTGTCCCTAACACTTTTGGGTCTTGTTTTTTGTCTTCATTAGGTCAAAGGGCACTTGTCCTACTTGTCCCACCCTTTTCAATTCTAGTCATTAGATATAAGTACACAAGCATTATAGTTCATTTGAAAATAAGAGATACATAGAGAATTAATATTAGTATTCTATTGAGTACTTGGAAACATTCAAAAAAAATTAAACAATCATCACAACATCTATCATTTCGGAAGCACATCTTTTGTGGAGCAATTTTTTCAAATGACCTAGGGTTTTATCTTCTCAAATCATATGTTGAATTCATTTCTCTAGACAATTTACAAATTTTTGACATTCTTTAAATTGTAGTTCTCACCCTTTTCAGCCATACCAAATAGCAAGGTAGTTATACTATTCATTTTGACTAACATAGACCCCTAAAGATTGCTTTGTTTTCCTTTAAGCTTCACTATAGGTGCATTAGACACCATTAATATTAAAAATTGGGTTTTAAAAACCGTAGGAACTCATGCCAACTAAAATTTTAGAATTAACCTGCATGTCAGTCTTGACAAATCACAACCGACATCGACTCAAACTTGGGTTACAATACACTCTTATTTAACTACAACAAGTTACTTTACTTTGGAAGGTGGGCAAGGCACATTGGTTAGAGAAATGAACCCCACTAAAAACACATGTACATGTCAAACGTCTATTTGTTATCATGAAAATGGTAACCTTAAAAGCTCGACACCCATAATGTCCATTGACTGACCTTGTTTACTATGAACAAAACATGTACTGAGGGTCATAGGGGAGGGATAAAAAATTTGTGCCATGTATCCCATATGAGAATGTTCACTTCTACACTGGTTTCCACTAGAAAGTCACATATAAACCACCCATTGATGTATGTATTCACAAGCAATTACAGGTTGTATCTGACATTTTAGGTGATCTTCAACTTATGCCATCATGCCATATATGGTGTTGACACATTGATGGGCTTCTTCCCCTTATAATCAACCAAAATTTTATTTAACATAGGTACCATCTCGTCGATGTGCATAAATACTAACACATTCGTTAGATAATCTTCATGTTTATCATCATGCACCATCTCTTTCCTTGAATTTTCCTCCAAGTTTTGCACATATTATGTGTCACCCTATAGATTCTAAATCACACCCATGGCCTTGAGCAATACTTCCTTTTGTGGTGAGCCATCTAGGTACCCTTTTTGTGGGGTTTGAGGTGTACCACATTTTATTCAGACCTCCTTGGATCATATCCTAGTCAAACCTTTTCATCAGGAGTGGGCATTAGTTGTGTAGTTATGTCATTGCGAGCAGTCACCTACACCTTGGGACTGGAATTATTTTTATCATGTGCTTTGGGAACCCATTCATTTAGGTTATGTGCACCTCAGATCATTCCCATACCCTTCTTAGACTTACCCTTTGCATAAGTTTTGCATATAGGTCTGAGCACTCTTTGACCTTGTAGTCACCTCAACAATATTCACAATTGGGGTATGTGGAGCAATCACGTTGATAATGGTTAGGTGCCCCCCATTTGTAAAAACTGCATGGTGGGAACCATCAACCTCTGCATCTTTCACCATCATGACCTCTATTCTTGTTGATACCCATATCGAACATAGGTCTACTCAAAATCCACCTGCCTCACACCTTGGTCCCATACCTCATAGAGCTCATCAATTATCATGTAGTCATTTGTGTTGTGAGTAGAGGTGTCATAGATCTTGTAATAGATGGAAATTTGCACTTGAGTCACATGCTAGAGATGTGGGCAATTGTGCACATTGTGACCTTATCCATAGAGCTTGAAAGAGAGTAGCATTTCCCTTACACTAATTTTGGGGCAGTTCCTATTGTTGTGCCCTTATAATTCATATTCCATGCACCATAGCCCATATACAGTGTTGTGGGTGTTATTAGCTACTAGCTTCTAAAGTTGGGAATCCATTAAGATGATATGCACCAGCATGAATGGGTTAATTTTATAATATTTCCTCCAATAGCTTCACCTCTCAATGCGCCTTTGATGGCCTCTTGCAGCTCGATGAATGTTTTCATCAACAAGGCATGAGAGAAGGGTACAAGCAACCCTCCAACAAATAATTGTGCATGTTGTAATGGATGAATTTCATTAGAGAGTTTGGACAATATATTATTGAATCTAGCATCATAAGAATGAATGTTCATGCTTGATTTCTTCTAATGCAACAATGATCTAATGATCGAAATCATGGATGTCAAATTCCTTTAGGAAGGCTACCTTCATGAGGTCATAGTTCACAATGACTTGATTAGGATCATGATTTTGGTTCCTATGTGAGTGTGATCCAACAAGTTTGTGTCGAAGTGACTTACCTTGTGCCTTAGTAGCATAATCCCCTTTGTGCGCCTTGTGAGCTCACAATTTTCAATGTGTTCCATATTGTTCTTCACTCCTCTATATTCAATTAGACTCAAATACATCTCATAGAAGACATGAGAGTAGGTATGGGTTAATAGGCACTTTTGGCACATGTGTTATTGGGGCATTGACTATGGCTGCACCCAAAATTTGACTACATGTAGTAGTTCATCTTGTTCCTCCTACTAGTGGTAGGACTCCACAACCTCTCGTGATAGGTTGTATTATTGTTCTTCCAACCGCTTGGAGGGTTTGATGGGCTGTCAAAGGTCCTCTAGTTCATGTAGTTCCCCTTGTTGTTGATCTATTTGTTTGAGGGGTCGGACCCCCTCCCATTGGCGGCATACCTAACATCATTAGATGTAAAGTTTGCATAGGTTGCACAATTACTGACATAAGTGTCTGGTGTAAATGATCTATTTCCATGTAAACTATTTTCTCCTTCTCATATTATCAAATCTAAAATCTCCCAAGTTTGGGTTATTATCAATGTTTCTATGATTTTCTTATAGTTGTGTGCAAGGCACTTGAGCATGTTATTCAGGTAGAGGAGAATTACGTATATTAATGGTGGTTTTATCTCGTGCAAATTTTTACTAGAGTATTTTAGCTTCTTCTTCCAATACTTCCTCTTACTCTCTAGCGTGCACTTATTTTTCACTAGAGTGAAAATCCTTTGTGCAAGAGCCCTCCTCATGCCATTCCCATTCTCTTCAGGTCCTCACGGCATACCCTGAGTCAGATTCTCCCCTCTACCTTGGGTTCTTCTTAGCCATCATCTTATGTTGACTCTCATCATATATATGCCTTTGGATCTCATGTTTATTTGGTCCCTCCACGATGAATACTCCCTTCCTTGCTATATTTTAGACGCCATGCCCTCTTCATTTCCTATCGTCTGTGGCACTCATGTGCCGAGCAACTTAGTCTGCCATCAAACCATCAACTTCTTAATCTCTAGTGGTAACTACTTTAGATATGAGCCTCTGGTCTCACATAAAATTTGGTGTTTGGCCTCTTATGGATAGGAGTACATGGACACAACAAACTTCAACACATAGTTAGTGCACCATGCCACCAAACATCAATATCTCTAGTCTAGATCACATCCAAGTTCTACATTTACTCTTCGCTTTATTCAATCCAAGGGTATTTCCACCTAAAGACTGTACTTTTCTCCATAACATATGTTACAATCCATGTGTGTAGATGGTTTGGTAGCTCATATAAAAACATCACATAAATCAGGTCATGCAAGTTATCCTCTACCCATTTCTTTGGATTTTGATTTCCACAATTGAGGTAGTTTTTTGTAAACTTCTCCTCTAGCTGCTCCAACCAATGCTCAATGTTCTCGAGGGAGATCATATACATCATCTTTGCTCACCATTATAACAACAAATTTTGATAAGTTCTGGCAACATAAACAAAATTTGCTAGTATAGTGGTTATCAACACATTAATCCTTGCATGTGTTCCAATAGTTAATGTTGACAACCTTGTCTGCCAGCACATCATGTGAGTTTGAGATCACACTCTCACCCGAAGCACATAGAGGGAAATCTAGGTTGGGTCTCAGTTAGTTGGTAACTATCCTATTTTTATAATTATGCACATGCCTTGCACATGCGGGTTTATCAAGGGCTTTCTTAGCTCTACACCATAAACAAGATGATAACGAATTTAATAAATACTCATATTCATAACTCAATAGTTCATGGTTATAATGTGCTTCAAAAGCACTTAACAACATAAATTATCTAAGTCTCTCTCTTTTAATCATCGTAACAGTAATCCAATAGAAATTTGTTGTCACTTGCTCTCTCTTCTTCTCCTAAAGGACCTTCATTTTATAGCATCTCTTAGTCTTGTGTGAGACTCGGTAGGTCAGTTGTCACCAATCAATAATTATCATCTTTAGCACTAATTTGGCAGTTAATGTCATGCTCCACTCTAGGTCAACTACCACATTGTCTTCCACCACTTCCTAGCTATCTGTCAAAATCAAGATGTCAATCATAACTCTGTTGTCTCTCCTTTGTAATTTTTATTACGATTCCATCGATATACGTGGTCTTTGTGTGTCTTGATCCTATTATTTTTTCGTATATCCATGTGGACTTGGTTTTATTTTCTAGTGCCTACCTTGACAGAAATCCTTGTTGGGCACGCATGTCTATGTTGAAAAGGTTCGTGTGTGCCACTTTTTATTTCCTTTGATCATTGGAACCTATTTTTGACTTTATTTGGCACACGGTATTGGGTATACTTATCAAAATCCTTGGGTCAACAGCGATCAAGTTTATGTGTATTATCCTTGAGAGTGTGTCCATTAATGAGTGTTGAGTCTACGCTGTGGGGAAAGTGACCACTAATTTGGTCCCCTCTTACCCATCCTACATCACTTTTCTCTCTTATGTTTTAGGGTTTGTGTCAAGAGCACCCTAAACACTTTTGACATTTATTTGTAGTGTGCCTAACACTTTTGGGCCCTGTTGTTAGTCTTCGTTAGGTCAAAGGGCACTCGTCCCCCTTGTCACACCCTTTCCAATTTTAATCGTTGGATGCAAATTTGTTAACTAATAGTATCCTAATTTGTATTTAATTATATGTGAATACAAAAGCATTGTAGTTCATTTGAAACTAAGAGATACGCAATGAATTAATATTAACATACATATCTTTGGATAAATTTATGTAAAATACATCGATAGATGTCATTCTCAAAACACTTATATCGTATTGAATTATAAAATAATATAAAAAGTGGGTTTTAAAAACCTTGGGAACTCGGTGCCGACTAAAATGTTAGAACTAACCTGCGTCACAGTGTGGACAACTCACAACCGACATAGACTCGACAAAACTTGGGCTACAATACACCCCCGTCTTCAACTACCACAAGTTAACTTACTCCAATGGAAAGGCGGGCGAGGCGTACTGGTTGGCGAAACGGACCCTATGGAAAACGCGTGCACGTGGCAAACGCTTATTAGTTATCATGAAAACGGTAACCTTCAAAGCTTGACACCCGTAATGTCCACCGACTGAGCTTTACATTGCTTTATTGCCACGTGTTGGAAGAACACACAGGTCCGTTGCCATCTCATATCCTGTTTCATGCCCCTATTTATATACTCTGAATCCATTAAAACCCTGAAAATCAAGATCAGGCTTTTAACCAGTATTCTCGTTACACAGAAAAATTTTGTGGAGGCAATCGCGGTTTAAGGAAGCGAATTGAAGAGTGATGACAATAGGAGTGGGGTTTCCGATCTGTGTGCAGTGCGGCACACACGACAATCCGTGCAGGTGCAAGGTGGTTGGTCCCACGCTGGGGTTCGTTGCATTCCTGGTGGCTGCCATCGTGGAATGGCCCGTGGGGGCTCTGGTTTACTGCTTCCGCCATCCCAAGGGGAGGAGGATTATGGGCCATCCTGCCACTGTTGTTTATCCTCGCGTAACCAACGCCATTCCCTTCTGATCTTTATTTCGTTCGTGCTTTGCTGTTTACTTTCTCTGTATTGTTAAATCGTGGGTTTGGTACTGTAACTTTAAACGAATGTAATAAACGCAGTTTTGAAGCTCGATGGACTCTCGATGGAGATTATTTTGCAGAATCACAAATATCAAATGTGTTTTCTTTTTTTTGTTTTGTTTTGATGTTTGTTTCTATGATGAATCCGGTGACTGATATCGATTTTGGGTGCTCAAAATTAAATGTCGATTCCAAAGACAATAACTTTTTTTTTTTAATTATAATTCACATTCGATAATATCTTAGGATGAGTTACGTGAAAAAAGAGGTAGCTTTTATGAAGACGATAATATCTTTTAGGAATGCGTGCCACACCCAATCTCCAGCACCATCGAGAATTCAATTGGCAGGCCTCATGATCACGATTGAGAGTTGGTTAGGGCCCACACCCAATTCCGAACACAATCATAATCAAGAACCCACACCCACACGTAATTCGAAACATTATGAGAATTGGTTAGGGCCCACACCCAATTCTAAACACAATCATAATCAAGAACCCACACTCACACGTAATTCGAAAAATTATCATAATTGGTTAGGGCTCATACCCAAATTCTAAACACAATCGTAATCAAGAACCCACACGTTATTCGAAACATTATGAGAATTGGTTAAGGCCCACACCCAATTTCAAACACAATCATAATCAAGAACCCACACGTTATTCGAAACATTATGAGGATTGGTTAAGGCCCACACCCAATTTTAAACACAATCATAATCAAGAACCCACACGTTATTCGAAACATTATGAGAATTGGTTAGGGCCCACACCCAATTCCAATCAGAATCATAATCAAAAACTCGCACGTAATTCGAAACATTATCATAATTGAGAAATGTAAACGAAATAGTTTTAATTGCATTCACGATGTTCAAAGATTTTTAGGGCATGAGGTATTTTTTAAAACGTTCCACTTTTTGTTTAACCCAATTAACATTTTTCTTTATTTTTTTATTTTTTTTTCTCAATTCTTAATTGAGCAATGAGAATTTTTTTTTGTCCCACTCCTATCAATTTTTATATATACTTTTTCATTATGCTTGTAGTTTAGATTGGACATTAAAATATAGTGTTGTTTTTTCTTATTTGTCCCTTCTTTACATGTGATCGATCTGAATTTTTTATTCACATAATTTTGTTTGTCTTTGTTACAGTATAGGTATTCAGTTAGATTGATATCTCATTTATTCATCCTCATGTCATTTTATGTCATCCAAGTATTCTCCTTCCGTACAACGTTTTTTTTTTCACTATTGTAAATCATCTGTTAGTCTTCATGCTTTTCATTTTTTTCAAGTAACACAATAACTTCATTATAACGGTTGTCTTTAAAAAGAAAACTCTAATTTTAACAAGAATGATTTCATATAAGACTAAGTCTTTTATTCCGAAATTGTTTGTGATTAATCATTTTTTAATCTTTTCTATTTATCTCTATTTCGTAATCATGTAATACCGCTAATATAACAAATAATTTTAATAATCTTCTAATTTCATAAGTGTATTCTCATATCTATTCTGAAAATTCTTTATCTTTTTTTTTTTTTTTCCAATTTATAAATAATCCATCTAAATTTATTGTGAAAATTAAAACCAAGATATTTAGATTTTCACACCGCTTTACTTCAAAACCAAAAAAATGAAAAATAAAATAATTTCCAGGGACGCAATAATTTGAAAATTAAATTAAAAAAAATCAAAAATGTTTCCAGGGACGCAATAATTTGAAAATTAAATTAAAAAAAATCAAAAATGTTTCCAGGGACAGTGGAGTCCCCCCATCACCGGCGTCCATTGTATGTCGGTGATAATATCTTGTGAGAGAATCTTTTCAAAGAAGATTGGGGTCCACGTACCCTGATTTTGTTCCCTTTGTCATTAAAAAATTTGGCATTATCAATATATGCTTCGCTGTCAATGTCCTTCATAAAGGTTTTTATTTTTTTTAAATTTCTGGATAAAGTGAGGTCTTATGGAAAGAAGGGATTATATTTTACTAAAATTATTTTTATTTTTGAACTTATAAAAATATGATTAAAACTTTTTAATTTACATATTTATTTTATTAAGTATTAATATTAGTGAGATTTTTATTTATGTATATTTTAGTTATTTATTTAAATAATATTTTTTCTTCACAAATATTTGAAAGTCATGGTGCGTATTAATATTTGTTACTAGGGGAAGGGATGGTGAATTTCATTCATTACTTTAGGTTTCTTATTTTTTAGTCTTTTTCCCATTGTTCGTAGTTATATTATTATTTTTTAAATTTTTATGTCGGTCGAGGTTATATAATGAAAGTAATTCCTTATGATTGTATATTGTAATTCACTATTGCCAACAATTAGATAATAGAATTTTCTTGCTAATATCGTTGCATGCTTATCACTAGTGTTGACACATAGAAGGGACACATTGCTTCAATGAACATGTCTCATGGATGTTTTGGTCTTGTTATCTATCTAGTTTGCACCCCTATGAAGGTTGTTCAAACCTTCCTAACTAGATGATAGCATGGAATCATTCCTAGGTTGTGGGTAGCCTAATTAGTGGAGTGAATCTCTAGGTTGGGCTAGCTCCCTTGATGCTTCACTCAAAACCACAACTAACTTACCACACTTACAAGGCAAAGGGATATAAAAGAGCTAAAACTAATAAGAAAACATGGAGGTGATGCACCAAATATAACATCCTCTACTTGTCAACGTTTGCACTATGAAATGACAAGTTTACAATCTAATTTTACAGCTTCAAAACAAAGTCAACCACACAAGCGCTTCTATATGAAGGCTATGAAGGCTATCCCTGTTACAATAACTAAGGTGATTAGTCAAGAGGCCTAAGAGTAGACACTAATGACATTTCAACACTTAAATGCAACAAACCATGTAATACACTTCATATGACTTGTGGAAAGAAAACTAATGCACATAGGGGCATGAAAGAGAAGGACAAATGCAAGGAAGTAATATCACTATCACACAACATTCATCAACAATTCATTCAAAATCACCGCATGCAAGATAAAGATAGTAGAATTCAACTTGAATTGATTTCAAAGGCAATTACAAGTCTTAAAATTGGCAGAACTTCACCATAACCAGTTTGAGGTTACATTCAATGCCTTTCAAGGCCTCATTTATAGATGAATTGGAATAAGAGAGAAGGATAGGATAAGAAGAAAACTCATGAACTGTCTCTAATGATCAAATCAATTACAAAATAGAAAGAAAGTGACACCAAGCTTGCAAAGAGTGTGTGGTCATCTTACCTCTTAGCCTTTTAGGACGTGTTGATGAAACTCTTCATGAAAAGTGGCATAGGAGGCCATCTTGCAGTTTTGATGCCTTCTTGATTATAACTCCTTCTCATGGAGTTACCTATCTGCTTCTTGGGAGAGTTAAAAGTTACTCGATTAACATTTGGCACCCTTGAAGATCAACTACATCAACCCTTGTCTCTTGCAATGCTTCTTCTTCCTTGTGAGAATTGCACTTGAACTTCATGACTTCCTCTTATACTCTCTCTTTGTTATTAAGGCATGACTTCCCAAGGAAAATCTGGTTTTGTGTCATGAATGGTCTCCACCATATCTTGTTGCTTCAAGGAAGATATTATACCAAGTCATGAAGCTTTTGTTCAATCAATGGAAGCCATCTTGCAACTATAGTATTCACACTTGTCAATAGAGTAGAGAGAGATCTTCATTGTCATAGAGGTTTCTATTAGGTTGTGGAGCTAAAAGCTTCACTGTATGCAAACATGGAGGAGGGTGTTGAGTGTCACAGTAACCGGCGTCGGTCAGGCCAACTGACGTCGGTCAGGGGTGAGACAGCTAGCTGTCGACATCGGTCATGGATCAGCTGACGTCGGTCATCTCCAGACAGACATCGATCGACGTTAGTCGCCTGTGCGGTTTCAGAACTGTTAGTTACACGAACAGTTTGTTTAACGAACCGGTTGTTTGCATGTAAAGACTAATTTTAGTCTTGAGCCGCTTGTCTAATTATTGTTTGTATGGGATCTATATAATAGACCCATTGGGCTGTATTGTAAGGTGTAGAACCAGAAGAGTTCTTTCGATGGTGGAATCACAAGGGTTCTTCCATGGTGTGTAAGATCAGTTGATCTGCAGGGTGTGCAAGATCAGGGAAGATCTACATGGGTAAGTAAGGTCGGTTGATCTACAGGTGTGTGTGTGTGTGCAAGGTCAAAGGAGATCTACGAGGTAGCAAGATCAAAGGAGATCTGCAACACAACAGGGAGCAAGATCAGGAGAGATCTACTTGGAGTACGTTGCGTACTTGTGTACTGGCAGTATTGATATTGACTGGTTGAAGTGAACAACTCTGTGTTTGAGTTGTTTGTTGTGACCGTAATTAAGAGAGTGAACTCTTGAGGGAAGATTACTAGTACGCCCTATAGGTGTGGGAAGAAGAGTGTGATCTCTTTATTGTAATACCTTCTGGATGAGTTGAATACAATTGTGTGTTGCCTCTCAATATTCTGTGCTATTTTTGATTTCTAGTTACTTATTCATTCTGGTTAAATTCCGTGTTTAGTTGCTTATACAAAGGTAATCAAGTGTGCTCTTAATTCTGACAAGTGGTGTCAGAGCTTTGTGAGCCCAGTTCTTGTCAGTTTCAAGTAGCTTTAAGGGCTAAGAATGATCCTTGTCTCTATTCCATGACTCCAAGTCTTGTTTAGATGATGTTGAGAGGTTCGTCAAGGTGTTTTGAAACTTCTTTTATCTCTGGAACCTTGAAGCCAATTTTTACCCTTACCTTTTTGAAACCATATTGCTCAAGATTCTTCATTAAGACCTAGTTGACCATTTGTATCCTATATTATGACCATGGAAACTTATTAAATGACTTGAAAAGGGTGATAACACTTCTATCTTGGCTTAGAGACCCTCTGCAACTGCTTAGGAGAGTTTGTTTAGCTCAAAACCCTGAAAACAATCTCAAGGAGTTTCTCAGACCATTTTCCGTACAACTTCAGCTCACATGTGACAATACTTTGCACTGATAGATGCCTAGGAGAGGCATATATGTGATACAAGTGGTTTAAAAGTCATTTCAATCCATTTTGGGTGTTTGGAGAGTTGATATTTTCCATCGGGTCTTGTTCCAGGTTTAACAAGGAAATAAAATCACCTAGCTTCTTAATGATAGTTCATAAAGTTGTGGGCTTTGATGAATGAACTAAGAACAATAATCTTATGTATATAACCCCCTTCCTACCAAAATGTGCTCAAGAGTCCATGCACTTCTTTGTACAAGTTCACACAGACTAAAAGTCACCCTTTTGAGCAATTTAAACCTGATTGTGTATTCAAGAGGAGTCATTTGGCTGAAAAATGGATAAAAGTGCTTGGTTTATTTTTGAAACACTCTTTTGAGGTCTGTGCAACATCATATGAGATGTTTCAATAGTTTTATGAAGGAATTGACCCTTTCAATTCATTGAAACTTGTCTTAGGCCTTGAGCAAGGGTTTGGAGACCGTCACATTGAAGTGACCCTAGCATACCTCCTTGAACATTTTCTTTCCTGTATAGCGACCTCAAACTTCATAGGATCATCTTTCCATATCTCATTCACCTCTTGGGATTCCCCAATCCTCAAAACACCCCAAAACTTGCAAGTTTTCTTCACTTTTCACACACAAGTATGTAGGTGGCTATTTGGGCTTCTTGACTACAATTTTGAGAATGGATCTTCTTCCACTTATTTCTTTGGCATTTTGGTGATCTTGACAAGTATTGGAGAGTTCCTTCATATTCCTCTTAACCCTCCACAAACCCAATGAATCCGGTGACTAATCGATTTTGGGTGCTCAAAATCAAATGTCAATCCCAACAGATTTTCTCAAATTCATCGATAATGGGTTCCCATGGTCTAGAAATACTTGAATAATTTAGAGACGCTTTAACAATTCATACTTTAAGAATTAATCTCAAACAATCTAATTAAAAGTAGGTACTATTTTATAATTCACATTCGATAATATCTTAGGATGAGTTAAGTTAAAAAGGGGTTGAGTATGCTTTAACTTTTACAAAGAGTTGAGTATGCTCTAACTTTTACCAAGATGATAATATCTTTTGGGACGTGTCGAGGTGGCATGTGAGTTGCATGCCACATCCAATCTCGAGCACAATCAAGAATTGGTAGGGCTACACCTTACACCTTAAATTTAGAAACACTATTAATTGATAATTGGTTCTAGCATCCACATCCAATCCAAAACACAATCGAGAAGTGACACGCCCACATCCAATTGAGAATTGACGGGCCCACACCCAAAGGATCAATAGACAAACCCACACCTACTTAATCGGAATTGGAAATACAATTTAGAACACAGTTGACTAGCACACACATACCTTAATCCAAAATCGGTGGGCTCATATCCAATCTGAGAGCCTACACCCAATTTAGAATTTAGAATATAATTGAGAATTGGTGGGTTCATACCCAATGTGATAGCGTACATCCAATTTAGAAGAATTGGCGGGCTCATACCCAATCTGAGAGCCTACACCCAATTTAGAATTTAGAATATAATCGAGAATTGGTGGGCTCATACACAATCTGAGAGCCTACACCCAATCTAGAATTTAGAATATAATCGAGAATTGGTGGGCTCATACCCAATCTGAGAGCCTACACCCAATTTAGAATTTAGAATATAATCGAGAATTGGTGGGCTCATACCCAATCTGAGAGCCTACATCCAATCTAGAATTTAGAATATAATCGAGAATTGGTGGGTTCATACCCAATCTGAGAGCCTACATCCAATTTAGAATTTAGAATATAATCGAGAATTGGTGGGCTCATACCCAATCTGAGAGCCTACACCCAATTTAGAATTTAGAATATAAGCGAGAATTGGTGGGCTCATACCCAATTTGAGAGCCTACCTAAATATATTCAATTGAGAATTATCGAGCCCATTTGAGAATTAAAATAAAATCAAAAATTGACGGCGCATGCTCAATCGAGAATTGGTGAGCCCACATCTAATTTGGAACATAATTGAGAATTGCTTCTAAAGCCCACACTCAATCCAAAACACAATAAAAAATTGATTATAGGGCCCAATTGATTTCGGAATCCATACATAATAAAAAATATGATCGAAACTTCTCTATACACTTATTGTTGAGATTTGAACATTTATCCCTCCACCATCCCTTGTGAGCCCTAAGTCACAAGGGAAATTTGAATGTTTGTCCCTCCACCACCTAATGTGAAATTTGAACATTTTTTCCTTTACCTAATTTATATATTTTTAATTTGATAAGGTAATTTTTTTTAATTGGAGTTATGAATTGGTATGATATATAAGCGGGGGTCCATTTCCTACAACAACGATTAACACAAAAGCCATCACCTTCCAAAAGAAAAATATATCTAAAGAGAGTCGAAAGTAAACGATGACAAATACACCAAGAAAATAGAAAAGTAGTAAAGAGGAAAGACGCTAAAGTCGGGAGTCTTCAGTGATTCTTCAACAAAAATCTTAGAGATGAAAAACTAATGAGAACCACCTTAAAAAACCCCAAAATGAGGGTGAAACAAACTTCAATATCAAAATTAAAATCTGTCAAACAACATTACCTGGGGGTTTAACTGCAAGCTGAGGCAACACATCTCCTATGCCTAAAAAGTAGGTCTTCCAGTGTTCAATGGGAGTCATTGTTGATCAAAGAATGTACTTTTGCACTCAATAACTCCACCTTTAATTTACATCTTTTCTTTTTCGAAGAGGCACCAACATCCGCATGAAGTTAAGAAGAATTGTGGGGGGAGGTGCAAACATATAACCCTCTTGAAGAGGGGTTGGGTAAGCGAGCGAAACATCTTTTAAGGTAGCTTCCATGATGGAAAGGGCCCTAGGCGGGGAAAAAGGAACCTCAACACATTGGGGGGGAGAGGAGGGAAACAGGGAGGACCTTAGCAACACCCTTTTTTGCAAGAGAACTAAGGTGAGAAAAAGGGGAGGTAAAAAATTGCATGGTTATTCCACTTAAAATTTTGATCGAGAACGTCGTCTTTCCGCTTCCGAATTTGCTAAACACGTTAACGAGATTTCAAAGGGCACTTAGCAATGCGATGGCCAAGAAAATGATAATAAGAACAATCAAAAAGATGGTCTTCATAATTAAAATGTAGAATTCAAGAACCTCACAAGAAGAACAAATTGACTAAAAAAATTGGCTTCAAAAAATCAATATACACATAAATACGAACAATATATATATTGGAAATTGCTACATAAATGTCATCACTCGAGCTATGTTAATATGTCGGCCTCGTCTTCCTTTCTGGAAAAGAGGGGGCTTCAAATTTAGTGTATGGCTAACGGTCAAATAGACGCAATAATTTAAAAATAAAATGAAAAATGTTTGTCCTTCCCCATTGTATCGTTCAAAGAATATTTTGGTCCACGTACCCTGATTTTGTTCCCTTTGTCATTTAAAAAATATGGCATTATGAATATATGCTTCGGTGTCAATGTCCTTCCTAAAGGTTTTTATTTTTTTTAAATTTCTAGATAAAATGAAGCCTTATAAAAAGAAGGGAGATATTTTTAAAAATTTATTTTTATAAGTTTGATCTTTTAAAACTATGATTAAAACTTTTTAATTTACATATTTAATTTTTAGATTTATTTTATTAGATATTAATATTAAGAGGATTTTTATTTGTGTATATTTTAGTTATTTAATTTAAAAAGTTTTTATGATTTCATGAGTAGTTATTTATCTAAATAATATTTTCTATTCATGTATTTTTAAGAGATTCGTACAGAGTTATGGTAGGTATTTGTTAGTAGGGGGAGGAATGGTGAATTACATTTACCACTTTAAGTTTCTCACTCTCTAATTTTTTTCTCATTGTTAGTAGTTATATTATTATTTTTTTAATTTTTACATTGACCAAAGTTACCTAATAAAAACAGCTCTTTATGATTGTATGTTATTAATGGTGGATATTCACTATTGCCAATAATTAGATAATAAGGTCTTCTTGTTGATATTGTTCCATGCTTATCATTGGTGTTGACATGTGGAAGGGGCACATTGCTTCGATGAAATTGTCTCATACATGTTTTGGTCATGTTATCTATCTAATTTGCACCCCTAGGAAGGTTGCTAAAGCCTTCTTAACTAGATGATAACATGGAATCACTCCTAGGTTGTGGGTGGCCTAATTAGTGTAGTGAATCTCTAGGTTGGTCTAGCTCCCTTGATGCTCCACCAAAACTACAACTAACTTACTACACTTGGAAGGAAAAGGGATAAAAAAGAGCTAAAACTAATAAGAAAACATGGAGGTGATGCACCAAATATAACGTCCTCTACTTGCCAATGTTTGCACTATGAAATGACAAGTTTACAATCTAATTTTATAGCTTCAAAACAACTCCTACCACACAAACGATTCTATATGAAGCCTATGTCTGTTACAATAGCTAAGGTGATTAATCAAGAGGCCTAAGAGCAAACACTAATGACATTTCAACACTTAAACTCAAAAAACCATGTAATACACTTCATATGACCTGTGGAAAGAAAATTAACTCACATAGAGGCATGAAAGACAAATGCAAGGAAGTAATATCACTATCACACAACATTCATCAACAATTCATTCAAAATCACTATATGCAAGATGAAGATAGTAGAATTCAACTTGAATTGATTTCAAAGGCAATTACAAGTCTTAAAATGGGCAAGGCTTTGCCCTAACCAGTTTGAGGTTACATTCAAGGCCTTTCAAGGCCTCATTTATAGATGAATTGGAAGAAAAGAGAAGGATAGGACAAGAAGAGAACTCATGAACTGTCTCTCATGATCAAATCAATTACAAAATAGAAAGAAATTGACACCAAGCTTGTAAAGAGTGTGTTGTCATCTTGCCTCTTAGCCTTTTAGGACGTGTTGATGGAACTCTTCATGAAAAGTGGCGTAGGAGGCCATCTTGGTAGTTTTGATGCCTTCTTGATTATAAATCCTTCTCATGGAGTTACATATCTACTTCTTGGAACAATTACAAGTTACTCAGTTGACATTTGGCACCCTTGAAGATCATCTATGCCAACTCTCATCTCTTGCATTGCTTCTTATTCCTTGTGAGATTTGCACTTGAACTTCATGACTTCCTCTTATACTTTCTTTGCTATCAAGGCATGACTTCCTAAGGAAGATCTAGATTTGTCCCATGAAAGGTCTCCACCATATCTTGTTGCTTCAATGAAGATATTATACCAAGTCACGGAGCTTTTGTTCAATCAATGGAAGCCATCTTGCAGTTGTAGTCTTCACACTTGTCAATAGAGTAGAGAGAGATCTTCATTGTCATAGAGGTTTCAAGTAGCTTTGAGGGATAAGAATGATCCTTTTCTTTGTTATATGACTCCAATTCCTATTTAGATGATGTGTCAAGGTTTTTCAAGGTGTTTTGAAACTTCTTTTATCTTTTGAACCATGTAGCCAGTCTAAACCCTTACCTTCTTGAAGCCATATTGTTCACGATTCTTCATTAACACCTAGTTGATAATTTATAGCCTATACTATGATCATGGAAACTTTGTAAATGACTTTAATAAGGTGGTAACACCTTTATATTGGCTTATAGACCCTCTACAACTGCTTAGGAGATTTTACCTAGCTCAAAACCATGAAAACAAGTTCAAGAAGGAGTTTCTCATGCCATTTTCCGTATAACTTCAGCTCACACGTGCTAGTACTTTACTTTGTCAAAATCCTAGGAGAGGCATATATGTCATACAAATGGTTTAGAATTAATTTCAATCCATTTTGGGTGTTTGGAGAGTTGATCTTTTCCATTAGGGCTTGTTTAGGGTTTAACAAGGGTTTTAGAGTCACCTAGCTTCTTCATGATAGTTCATAAAGTTGTGGGATTTGATGAATGAACTAACACAAATAATATTATGTATGAAACCTCCTTACTTCCACAATGTGCTTAGTATTATATGCATTTCTTCATACAAGTTCACACGTACTAAAAGTCACCATTTTGAGCAATACAACCCTGACTGTGTTTTCGAGAGAAGTCATTTGGCAAGAAAATCGATAAAAGTGCTTGGTTTATTTTTAAAACACTATTTTGAGGTATGTTCAACATCGTATGAGATGTTAAAATAGTCTTATGGAGGAATTGACCCTTTCAATTCATTGAAACTTGCCTTAGGTTTTGAGCAAGGGTTTGTAGATAGTCAAATTGAAGTGACCCTAACAGACCTCCTTGAGCATTTTCTTTCCTTTTTAGTGATATTAAAACTCATGGGATAATATTCCCATATCTTTTTCACCTATTGGGACTCTTCAAGCCTCAAAACACCCCAAAACCTGCTAGTTCTCTTCACTTTTCACACATAGCCTTGTAGGTGGCTATTTGGGCTTCTTAACTACAATTTTGAGAATGGATCTTCTTCCACTAATTTCTTTGGAACTTTGGTGATCTTGAAAATTATTTGAGAGATCCTTAATATCCATATTTACCCTATGCAAACCTCCTAACACTCCATTTGACACCAAAAATGTGCTTTCTCTAACTCTGCCCTCTGACAGGCATGTAGGTGGTCATTAAGCCTAAAGCTTTATTATCCCTCATTTTTCCTTGGAAATATAATTGGTCAAAAATGGCATTGTATAAAAAAATGTCCAATTGTTTTAATATCCTCTCTTTGTCTCCAGTGTGCTCAAAATACCTTGGATGTTCATTTGAAACCTTCACACTCCTCTTCTTAGTTTCACACAATCCCCTTTTAGGTACCCTTTTCCTCCATTTGAATGCATTCAACCAAATACATATCCTTCCCCAATGTAATATAAAAATGAATATGTGAGCTCACTTTTGATATAAGTCACATTCTTGAGTCATCTATATGGGTGAGAAACTAATCCCATATTGGTTTTTCTAAGGTGACACTCAAGATTCTCTTGACTCTCCTTGGTCTTCAATGGGCCAGGTCATTCTTCAATTAAGGAAACTAGTATATTGTGATCTCTTGAAAATAAGGACTCATTAAAAAATATTACCACATATTTCATACATTTTTCATTCTTATTTAACCCTCATAACTCGAGTCTCATGCATATATATGCCCCTTTTCTAGTTCATTTCTTGTACGCAACCTTGCAACCATGGGTATATCATAGGGGGGTAGGTGAGTTGAGGTCTGAGGCTTCATATATGTTTAGAATGATTTTATAACACTTGTAAATACTTAATATATTGACCTTGAAGTTCACCAAGACACTATGGGCATTTCTTTCATATAGAAGCACATATTATGCTTGTTTACATGTTTTGTATGCAACTAGACTCTATCCATTCACTGTTGGTCTGATAAATTTGGATCTCAAGGCTTCTAAATATCTTTTAAAAATTAATGGTAACATTATATCATGTCTTAAATATGCCATATACACTTTCATTACAACCACTTAAGTGTCAATTTTGACGTATAAGTCTGTAGACTTGTAGGTTCACAAAAACTCTTTTGGATTTGGCTTTAAGGAGAAACACTATAACCAATGAATCCTAGGGTTTTACACGTGGAACACCTAATTTATAATGATATTAAAGACCATGTTAATATAGTAATTTCCATTCAAGATTTTTCTGATAATGAAACACACCCATACTTGACAAGGGTTATCTCAACCATGATTGTTGGTTCATACAGCTCACCTATGCACGCATAAGTATCTAATTTTCTTGAATTTAATTCATTAAATTATGATTTTAAGTGGTTTTATTGGATTAATGAAGTTTTATCATCTTTTAAAAACTTCCTTTCATTCATTCCATGCACCAAAACCCTTCATAACTATTGCGAACTTTGACTATCATGTCTAGTATGACAAATCAAGACTATTTGGTGTTAATGTTGACATGAACATGAAGAAACTTGAGGAAATATGTTTTTGAAGAGATCAAAAAGTTATCAATATAAACTTTATATTCATTCTCATGCATTCATTAAATATCATAACTCTTTAACAAGAAAAAACCAGCCTTGCTAGGTTTTGAGTCATCTTTCTACACCATTGATTTCTTAATGATTGTTCATGAAGTTAAAGAGTTTTACCAAATAAATAATGCCATGAAATGGAAATACATTAGGATCCCATCCTCTAACCAATATCTTGGGATCTAGATCTCTCTCTCCTCTGAGTACCATTCATAAATCAGTTGGCCTCTTGAAGTTACAAGAAACGTGATGGAGAAAAGGAGGTTTTTGCCTTGTTTAGCTCTACAACTCCATTTTTTACATGGATTTGGGTCTGAAGAGACTAGGAGGAGAATTTTAGGAGTTTTTACATTACCCATAAATGGAAAACCTTTTCAAGATACCTCCAAAAGCTTGTTTTCTTCAAGAATTTGCGTGTTTTGCCTTTTGAAACTATTGGAGATGATGATCTAGGTGAATATGCAGCTTTCCCTGACTTGTACGAAGGTGGAAGAGTATGACAAAACATTTCCCACTTCTATTTCCATACAAATCCTTCAATATATCTCATTTGGACATTAAAAAATAGTGAATGGGCAGTTACAAAGAGATTCCAATGTTGGAAAGTAGTTGTTAAGACATTTGGAGAATATGTATGGACAAGTACAAACATCATGTCATTACACAAATTTTATATGACATAAAAAACCCCTATCCAATTATATAACCTTCACATTTTTTAGGGTTTTAGTGCATTAACTACATTTGATGTACTACTCTTTGGGTAGGTAGGCCTTGTATTTATGGCTTCCCCACACTCTACTGCATTTTGTTGATGCAGGAGACAAAGCAAATGGAACCCAAATGAACTCAAAAGTTTACTCCAAAAGTCTACGACAAGGTAATCCCTCTACCCACCCTCCCTTTGAGAGGTAAGCATTCCTGTTGTTGTTGTTGAATAATGTTTCAAGTGGTATGAAAATTGCTCTATTATTGTTTATTTTGTTGGCCACATCTGCTTAGAGGATTACCTCCACAACTGTCTCTGCAACCACTGTGATCTACTAGGGGTCCATGCCTCTGGAATACAAAACCTTACCAAAGGTTTTTTATTATTTACCTTTAAGGAGACCTCTGAGACTCAGTTCATTCTTGTGAAGTCCAATGTTTGGTTCCTTCGCAACCAGCTTATGATTTTGTCTCCCTAGTCCCATGATTTTAAACTTTCTGATAATACTTCCCTTCGTGTCCCTATTTGGGTTGAGTTTCCTGATCTACCAGTCCACCTTTGGGATTTTATCCCCCAAATCATCATTCCCATAAGATGCATGGTTATGATTGAACCAAAAAGGTGGTTCTCCCCCCACCCTAATAAGTGAATTTGTATGGAGGTTGACCTCTCAGAGGAGTTCATTGAAATCTAGGTTGGGGAGACCCAGGAGTCACAAAAGGTTGTATATTTCAACCTTCCCGACACTTGCTTTTGTTGTCAAGATTCAAACCGTCACATCAAGGATTGTCCTCATATGGGTTGTCCCAAACCTCCTCAGCTTGAGAAGCCAAAATTGATAGATCAAGGTGATGGTTGGACCATAGTTCCCCCCAAAAGGTCTTTGGGCCCTCAGCCACAAAACACACCCCAGTCACCAACTCGAGAGGATTCTCCTCCAGTTTTCACACCCTCTTAGTGGACTTCTTTGATGCCCCCTACAGACCCAACTTCTCTCAACCCACAAAGCATTTCTTTGGCCTCCCAAAATTTTAGGATGTATATGGCTGAGGTTCACTCAACCAATGGTTCATTTTCTTGATAGTCTCATAGCCCACCTCATGGGTGCACTGACTCTCCTTAGTAGGAGCATGATGCCAAATGTCATTTCATTATAGGTAGCAAAATTTATTGCCCTCACCAACATAATAGCTTTGCAACGTTGGCAGATTTTGAGGACGGCCAAGGGGATCTTCAAATGGATCATCCCTCCCTATGAATGTTTTATCGTAGACTGTTAGGGGTGTTATAGAGTCTACCTATAAATATTCTGTGAAAAATACATGTCAGTAGATTAGTTTTCCAGACATTCTTTGTCTGTAAGAAGTTAAAATTTGTGGCTTTTTCCTTAGATGTCCCTGTGTAGCACTTGGTCGGATGACTCCCAGGTCTACACCTTGCATGAGGCAAGACGTGGCGGCATATGTGTTTTAGTTACTCATAAGGTCTCCCCTGGCATCATTACCATGGGGGAGGACCCATCACATTGTACAATCTGTATTATTCTTGACATTGATGGCTATCATTTTGACATTCTCAACATCTATGCTCCCAATAATGGCCCTGACTGTTCCATACTCTAGCAATCTTTGGCAGACGGGTTACCTCCTGCCACATGGCTTATGTGTGACAAATTTAATATGATTGAACATTATCAAGATAAAGCTGGAGCCCTCCCCATGCATTGGTGTGTTGGTGAACATGAGGCTTGGTACTATTGCAAAAATAAATAGGGGTTGACAGACCCTCTCCTCTAGGATAAACATTTAATCACATGTCTTGGTTTATGTGGTCCAACTACCAAACTAGGGATCATTGCACACTCAAACAACTAGACCACTTTATGATGTCAGAACAAAATCTTTTTTCTTTTTCTAGCTTTGATGGCTAACTTGTCAACATCCACTCATATTTTATTTTATCAGAGCACTCACCCATCTCCTACAAAATGGAATGGACTTTCGAGTAGTACAATGTGCCATGTAATCAATTTATTCTTAATACCTCTATGCTGAGTCATGCTAGCACCATCCAACTCATCCAACATATATGGAACCTAGACCTACAACCCCCATACACCGCAAGCTAGATTAAGTGGTGGAATGAGGCCATTCTATGCACCACCTCCTTCCTCTGCCACCATGGCAAACATGTCTCCCAGATTCATAAGAATTTAGAGGAGGCTATGCTCAAAGAATTCAAATAGGTTTTTGCATCCCTTGAGACTGATCCTTTCAACATATAGTTATAGAGGTTGGCTACCTCCCTCAAACACCACCTCAAGGTGGTGGATAGTCATGCGTCCAGAGGTGCTCAACTCTGTGCTCGACTACATTGGCTCAAAATTGGTGACAAAGCCTCTGAGGAGTTTTTCAAAGTACTAAAAGCCAATCAAGCTCACAAACAAATTAAAACCATTCAAGTAGCTCAATCTCGACTTACCTCCTAGGCTAATATCTCCTAGACCTTTCTTGAGCATTATAATCAAGTTTTCCATGCCCAAACCTTTACGACTAAGCAGTACCAAGATCTTCATAATTGCCTTGATGTGGTACCTCGTAAGCTCAAACCAATGCATCATAACTTTGTGATACCCCACTCACTTTGTAGGAGCTTACAGAGGCTTTGAACTATATGACCAATAACAAAGCCCCCAAACTCGATGGCTTTCCTTGTGAATTTAACAAAGCCGCTTGGGATTTCACTAGCCTTGACTTGATGCAAGTCTACAAATAAGCCTTGCAGAATCAGTCCCTTGGACCCGTAATCAATAAAGTTAATATCAAATTTATTCCCAAAGTCAGAGATCTTAAGCTTTTCATCAACTAGAGGCTGATAACCCTTATTAATGTCTCTTATAAGATTCTCACCAAATCCCTCACCAAACGCGTTTGGCTAATCCTACCTACCATTGATAGACCAAAACAAATAGGTTTTATTAGAGGGAGATATATTTTGGATAATCTTATCACGGTTTAGGAAGGCATAGCCTAGGCTTGTTCCTCTCTTTAAAGAATTATTTTTTTAAAGCTGGACTTTGAAAAGGCTTATGACAAGATTGAGTGGCATTTTATTTTTGCCATGCTCAAGGATCTCGATTTTGGTACCTATGTCATATGTGTAGTGTAGACCTTGCTTCATGATGCCTCCACCTGCCTCACTATTAATGGGCATCAAACTCAGGGGATCAAGCTCTAACGTTCTATCTACCAAGGTTTTCCCCTTGATTCAACCCTCTATGTTCTAGTTGTTGAAGCCCAGGGTTACTTTTTAGCTTCTAAGGCTTCACAAGGCCTTGTTTGCGACATTACATTTCCCGATCGTACCTCTCAACTTATCAATAGTCACTTTGTTGACGACACCTTTCTCATGCTTAAAAATCAAGAGGGCACTTTTAATGAAGTTATACAGTGCCTAGATTTCTTTTATCTGGATTCTGGGTCTAGCCTTCAATGGAGGAAAACCCAGTGCTTCTGACAAATCATGATGTCAGTGCCTGAGTGACTTAAGAAGTTTAATTAGTAGTGGATTATTTAGAGGGAACAATTTAAGTTCTTGGGCATCCCCTTCACTTTTGACAACTTGCCATATGAGCTTTGAAAATATATCCTTAATAAGATTGAAAGGAAGATTGAGTATTGAATTACAACATCCCTTTCTTTGACGGGGAATTTCTAGAAAGATTTTGGCGGCCACTTATGTTTACTATTCCTCTTGTCGGGCCCCTCCAAAGCCTCTTATGATAATCTAGCCAAGCTTCTTCGAGATTTCCTCTGGGCCAATTCTAACAAGGTTCAGGGTTTTCGTCGGGTGGCCTGGGATATTTTCTACCTTCTTCATGATAAAGGTGGCATGGGCATCATTGACACCTATCAGTAAATTATGGCCTTGTGCACTAAATGGGTTGTTAGGGCTATTGAGGGCAACGAGTCTTATAAAATCCTCCTCCATCGTTGTATCTCTTAGAGCTCTCCCTATGAGAAAATTAGCTGGCAGAATATTGGCTTTCAATTCCTTCTCATCACTAATATGTTTGTTAAGATTGTAGGTTCCTTTGTTGGCAAAAGCATCTGGAAGGATTTTGAAGCAGTCAAACCCCACTTGAAATGGATAGGGGATGGCTCTCGCACAAGGTTATCTTTTAATGATCATAATTTATGGTGGTCTCCTATTCTCACCAATATTTTTATTCCCATGGCTGAATTACCTGGTATTAAAGCATTATGATTATTCAGTAAAGGGAATCACACTATCCATGATTTGGTTACTTCTAGAGACAAGATTCCCTAGCCTAATTTAAAAAACAAGTTTTAATTAAACAATGTCAACTTACCTTCCATCCTTCGCATTCAGGTATTACTCCCTGATGTTATGCTTCATAATCTTGGCCTTCAACGTCTTAAACCCTAGTGGAAACACTGGAGGTGGAACTATGATACTCACTTTAAAGGCTACTCTCATAGGCTTCTTTATCAGGGGATGAGTCCTTTCTCCCTAGTTATTGAAAATCTTTCAGTCCTCTCCCAAGACTTGGCTTGCCCATCTGGAACGTGTGTGGTACCCTGGTTTAGAGCCCAAGTTGACTCATTTTTTATGGTGTTTAATCTACCAAGGCTCCCCTTCAATGAGAGGCTACTCCATCTCCACATTCTGCAACGCTTTTGTCTGTCTTGCAAGTGGCTAGAATCTTTCAAGCCTCTATTCTGAGTTTGTCCTAAAGCTCAATTTACATCACATCTATCATCATGAGCCTTCTTTTTTGTGATAAGTACTTTTTGGGGACTTTTCTAATTGACCAGCATTTATTATTTTTCTTTGATAATTTTTCATGCTATCATCCTCTTTTAATAAGATAGATATTTCTAGATTTTATACTGTGTGACAATTTTTGAATCACATTTCATGAACCATCATGAAAATGAAAGAAATCCTATAATAAAATTACAAACCTATATTTCAATTTAAAGTATTACAATAAAATACTATAATGTCAAGTAGTTGAAAAAATTGATATTAAAAGAGATGTCTAATTAAGAATCAGGGGGAAACAAAATACTAAGTTGAAAGAATTATGCTATATTCATGAAAAGTTACGACCAACAAGCAAGAATGTGAACAATAGATAAATTCTAATAAGGAAAAATGGAAACGATTAATTTAGTAGTCTCTTTAAAAAGGTTAAAATATTTGATTGGAAGAAGTAAAGAGACTAATAAACGAAAAGTGGGCAAAATTGAACAAATATTTGCTTAACTCTTAAAAAGATGGTTAAATTAATGAGAGCAAGGTAAAATAAATAAGGACTCATGTTACAAATGGAGCAAAACCATGTGGGGTTAGAATAAAAATCACCTAGGAATTAAGGTGATAAGATAAAATGAATTTGGAAATCAAATAGAAATTAAAAGAAGAAACTCTCAATCATTTTTCATTAAATTAATGATCAAATTTTAAGAGTAGTTTAATTTTAGACTATCATTCATGTTCAATTTATTATTATATTTGTATATTTTTATCATTTTTCTAAGATGATGTTTGAAATAGTTGTTTTTTATGATTAGAATGTTAGTATTTTTTATATAAATGTGATGACGTATTTTGAAAGAATGTTTTGTTAAGGTTGACTTATTTAATCTTTTTTTGTAGACTGTAGAAATATTAATGTTTTGCTAAGAATGTTTTGAAAGAAATATCTATCTTATTTTATAGATTGTAGAAATATTCTCTTATCTTCTTTTAGTTTTGGAAAGCAGAAATAATGCTATTTTTAATTATGAGGTCTCTAGAATTTCATTTTCTGTTAATGAAAAAGTTGTTATTATTGAGTCAGTTTACTTGTAGATCCAAGCTCAAGTTGAGAAGATGGTGCTGGACCTACGTCACCTGCAGGAGCTCTTCGACCACTAGGGAGTGCCCCATACATTATGAGTAGAGTTCTCCCAGACGACCTACCTCGCAGGTTCCCGCCACCTCCTTCTAAGAAGTGTAGAAGCAAAAGTTGGTCCCAAAACAGGGCCACTTTTTGCCTTGCCCTCTCACAGGGGATGGCTTGAGTTCACATGGGAAATATAATGTTGGTCTTGCATCACAGTATCTGATGAGTGTTGTTGTTCCTACTCAGTTTGCTAATGGTTGGGTGATCACTATTCATAATGACCTCTTGGATGGTTGGAATGCTCCGGATATCTCAGACGTGGAACCATCTGTTTGGTCGGCACTTCTTAAAGATAACCCTCCACCTCCACCTTCTAGAATGATGACTTGTGCTTAACTCTCTGATTGGTCATTTATAATTACTCTCGCTCTACTCTGACCGACAATTATTTAATATTTTAAGCCAATTTTTTTTTCCAATATAAATTTTAAACCATAATTTATTTAACCATATTATTATATAATCTTATATTTTATATTTTAATTATTTAATATAATATGAAACATTCCAATAATAAATTGTTAGATACATGTCTATCACTCCACTCCAACCATGTTAATGGATCGGCCTCATCCTCCAAAACAAACCTTTCTGGAAAAGAGGGGCTTCAAATTTACTCTCAAGGCCAACGGTCAAATAGACGCAATAATTTAAAAATAAAATGAAAAATGTTTGTCCTTCCCCATTGTATCGTTCAAAGAATATTTTGGTCCACGTACCCTGATTTTGTTCCCTTTGTCATTTAAAAAATTGGCATCATCAATATATGCTTCGCTGTCAATGTCCCTCCTAAAGGTTTTTATTTTTTAAAAATTTCTAGATAAAATGAAGCCTTATAAAAAGAAGGGAGATATATTTTTTAAAATTATTTTTATTAGTGTGATCTTTTAAAACTATGATTAAAACTTTTTAATTTACATATTTAATTTTTAGATTTATTTTATTATGTATTAACATTAGCAAGATTTTTATTTGTGTATATTTTAATTATTTATTTAAATAATTTTTATGATTTTATGAGTAGTTAATTATTTAAATAATATATTCTACTCATGTATTTTTAAGGGACTTGTAAGAGTAAATATTTTTTAATAGGAGAGAGATGGTGAATTACATTCACCCCTTTTGGTTTTTCACTTTCTAATCTTTTTCCCATTGTTAATAGTTATATTATTATTTTTAAATTTTTTATGTGTAGTTCTTTATGATTGTATGTTATTAATAATGGATATTCACTATTGTCAATAATTAGATAATAGGGTCTTCTTGTTGATATTGTTGCATGCTTGTCGTTGACGTTGGCATGTAGAAGAGATATATTTGCTTCGATGACCATGTCTCATGGATGTTTTGATTTCATGAATGATGTGATGTTTAATACCATTAATATTTTACAATAGATGGGATTTTTCTTTTATATTGCTTGATATTAATTTATGCTGAGGGATGTAGAGCTCAATTTGTGAGACGAAGTTTGATATTCTATCAAACAAAAGCATCTTCACAAACAAATAAAAGTTGTTTGTCTTGCAAATGTGTTGGATTTTATTTTCATTTGTGAGAGCAAAAAAACACCCTCTATTTTTCGCAATATAAAGATGGTGTGTTTTTTCTTTTTTCTTTTCTCCCCTATACTATTATAGATTCTTTAAACTCTAGTTTAAATGTCACAATGCAGTCATAAAATAAGGATGCTTGATATTAATCGATGTATAATGATGCATAGCTCATTTTGTGAGAGGAAGTTTGATATTAGATTGTATTCTTTAGTTCACAAAAGCAAGTAGTCAAAGAGGGGTCTTCATGAATTGGTTAATTCATTTATGTCTACGAACGCATAATTTTTATTTTGGTCTGTGTGAGTGAAAAGTCTCATTTTCCTTTTTTTGTGATATACAGACGGTGTATTTTTTTTTTTCCTTTTTTTTTTTTGCTTCTCATGAATACTATTATAGATTCTTAAACCCTTGGGTTTAAATATCACAAGACATAACAAAATAAAAACCAATAGTTACCCACTGAAGCAACAAGTATCTTTTCCCTACATTAGAGTTTGACCATACCACAAAGTATTTACTATTTGTTTACAATTGCCATGCCCTAAAAATTTATTGGTTTCCACCAAAAACTTAGCCATGTATTTAGGATTTTCACAGTAAAAAGAGGAGTTGTAATTAAGGTTCAACATGTTCAATTTGTTATATAATTAAAAAAATAGAGTTTCCTCAAGGCAGCTAACACAACCAAGAATTTTAACCATGATAAATGGTCATCGTATATTGGAGTATGCTTTATGAGGTTAGAAAGTTTGAGATCATCTTTTCAAAACCCTTTTTGTGCATGGCCTACAATCATTGCATTCTATGAAATCATATCTCTTTGATACATTTTTCTAACCACATTTTGTCACATGCAAGGTATGTTCGAGAGTGTCTAGTTAGGTCAAAGAGTTTGAGAGCGTTTTTTAGAAACCCTTTTTATTGCATGTCCTAGAATCATTACATTACAAAGAATTGTGTGTCTTTGAGGCATTTTTAAGCTCCATTTTTGTCATGGTCAAGGTTTATTCAAGAGCTTTTCGTTAGGTCAAAGAGTTTGAGATTGTCCTTTCAAAACCCTTTTTATGCATTCCCTGTAATCATTGTATTCCATGAAATTACATTTCTTTGAGAAAATTTATCAACTACATTTTCATTGCCTTGTGCATGCTTCCACATTTTACATACATGCTAATGAGGGCATTATTGTAGACACTCCATTTTTCTCCACTTCCATGTCTAAAATGATAATCAAAATGAATTTTATGCAAATCAGAGTGATTTTCTACAACATTGTGAGTGAAGCCTAGAAATCACTAAACATCCCAATTTCATCTGCACATTGGCATAAACATTCTAAAACACATATGTGCATCCCTAATTAGGGAAATACACTATATTCAATCATTAACTTCACTTAATTCATCCAAGTCAAATTGTGAATGTGCAAGAGACGTTTTGGGATTAATTAGATTGAACGGTTCTTTAAATTTTAAAAGTCACGTCACTTTATATTAAGTTAATTAACCTAATCTTCCTCTAATTATAAATCTCATAGCTTTTGGAATTCTCCACTTTTCCTTAATTCATTAATTGAATTATTCCTCAATTATCATGGCAAGTGGTCAAATGATGGCACCATCATGACATTATCGATAAATATCAAGATTGAATCATCATGACATCAATGATAAATATCAAGGATCATGAAATCATTATGCTATCATTTTGAAAGTTGTCAAGCACTTACTAAATATCAAGCAAATATCTAAATTTGCAACCCATGCCTATTTAATACCAAATATTAATTGCATTTTTTAACTACCAAAATTGACTAAGTCTCATCCACTCATCTTGATTTCCATCTGACAGTCAAAATCAGTTTGAAGAATCTACAAATACAAGATCCATTTGTCAATATTCTTAATTCTTGAACATACAACAAAATGCTACCATTTTTAGTAGACTTTCAAGCATCAAGCGTTCAAACCATTTCTTTCATTTTCTTTGATTTAATCAATCATTCCAAAGTGTAAGGGGAGATGTTCCCTGTGTGACCACACCGCAACATTAACAAAGACTCCAAGATCTACATCTGGACACAAGTTTGTATACGAGTCGGATTTGAAGAAGAGTACACGAGGAAGGTATAAATCTATTGGATTATGCTTTCTATTTGTTCTTTGTTTCATAGACCTTGCCCAATCTAAGAGCCACGCTTGAAAAGTTATGTTTTGTGAATTTGTTTAATCTTGAATACTAACAAAAGAAACTAACCTCTTCTGGATTTATGTGTTTACATTAATAACTAATAAATTTGACAAAAATCTAATTTTGATTATGCTTTGATTTATAACCGATTTTGTGTAGATCATGCAATTATAACATTCCATGAAACAAGTATAATTTGACATATTGCAAATGTAGTTCACATTCACCATTTTTTTTGGTGAATGGACACCCCTATTTATACAATTATGCTTGGACACAAAACTTGCAACAAAACTTGGACAACATAATTAAATTCATATTTATGTATTTATATATATTTTTCATGCTTTATAAGTGATATATTTTTTTCAATGTTGACGACGTCTAGCTTATGTATTTAATGTTGTAATATGATCTATGTAATTATAAGGATATTAAATGTATTTATTTATTTATTTTATTTTTCAATATTTGTACAAATTATTGAAGCAAAACAATTATGTGATTATTTCTTCGATGTGCAATTTGGTTCATAATATAAAGAGATGGAATCAAGGTGTGGCATTAAAATTTCTTTCTATTTTTGTTTTTTCATATAGGAATTCTAAATGCCATAATGTGGAGTAAATTTCTTTCTATTTTTGTTTTTTCATATAAGAATTCTAAATGCCATATTGTGGAGTCTATTGATGAAACAAAATTTTTATGGCTTTTGTCATTCTTTTCTTATAAATGTTGGTGATTGTATTTTTTTCATTCATCTTGTAATGATCAAGGTTTATGGTCATGGTGAGTGTTTTCAATAGTTTGAGTTTATATATTGAAATCACTCCATTGTAGTGTAAAAAAATTGAGTACAAAACATCATAGTATAAAGAGATGGAATCAAGTTGTAATGTTAAATGTTCTTTACAATATAAAGATATGTGTGTGTGTGTGTGTGTGTGTGTTTGCTTCTCACCCATACTATTATAGACTTTTAAAACACCAACTTTAAATTTCAAATGAATATAAGCAACTACATCTCTATGTTGTAAAAAAAAGCAAAGAAAACATGAAAAATAAGCTTACTAACCCAACAAGAATAGTTTGGTACATGCAAACTACAATATAAATAACTTGTTTGTAGGCACAAAGATCTTTCAACCTACTCTCATGTGGTACAAGATTTTTCCAATGAAAGTTCTCAATGCAATACTAAAATTCCTTGCAGCGTTTGATATCTCATATATAAACTTAAATTATTAATATCATTATTCATTTGTGTTAAAAAAACATGACATTGAGCATTGCATGTTTGTGCATGGATTAATAAAATTACAACAAAGTTTTTATGGCTTGTATCATTATTTTCTTATGAACGATGGTGATTAATTTTTCCATCCATTTTGTCATGGTCTCTTGGTTTATTTTCTTATTTAGTAGTATCAATAATTTGAATCTATAAACTAATATTAGTTCCTTGTAGCATAAAACAAAATTAGTATATAATATTATAGTATAAAGAGACATAATCAAGATGTCGTGCTAATATTCTTATGTGGGTGTGTTTCTTTTTCATTTTTTCCCCTTCTCACTGATACTATTATAGATTATTAAAACCCTAACTTTAAATGTCATAGGGTATTCAAAAAATAAAAACCAACAACCACATCTTTGTATTGAATAAACAAAATCAAAGAAAACATGGAAAATAAACGTACGAGCACATCAAGAATATTTTTGTATGCACAAACTATGATACAAACAACTTATTTTCAGGCATAAAGATCTTGCACCTTGCTCTCCTCATTACAAGCTTTTTTTAATAGAGCTTATCAATATATGTTGGTGAACATTAGTTGGCAGTGGAAATAGTGACTTGGGTAGAGAGCATTCGCTAGATTATTGGCACTCAAAGTAATAAAAATGAAGAGAATAAAATACCTTCAGTGAGGCTCTAATGGTGTCTAAGCTTATTCGAAATGGGCAACGATTCTTGGAATAAATGTAGATAAGTGAAAGGAAAGGAGGTTGCTTGAGATGCGATCTATGGTGTGTATGTTTTAATGTTTGGAAATGCATCTATCCATTTTCATCATGTGCAATGAGGGCACTCCATGTCTTTTCATAATTACTCCCATCAGATGGCCAAGGTTAAAATTCTAGGCTTGCTTCTAGCACATCATTTACGAAGAGGCTCAATATTGAACGTGGGGAAAGTAATTATGGGGGGGATATTTCAAGAGAAGGTAGGCATAATTTTAGGATATTATTCATTTACCTACGTTGTTCTTTGCTATCATGCTTTTGGATATGAATCTCAACTACAATATCCAATTCTTTATCAATATCTATGTCAACATACTTCATCCTCTTCAAAACCAATCTAAATGTCATTTTCTTTCCTATTTTAACTCTAAGTTTTTTTTACATGTAAGCAAATCCCCCACAATGTGCTCGATCACATGTGGAAAAAATGGTTGCAGGTGACCTTTTGGGTAGTGATAAGAGACTTTCGATTCAACATCATGTCATCAAACCTCATTATAATCATTTAAAAGAAAAACCAATTGAATATATTTCAACTTAATTTTAATTATACCACAAACAAATTAACAATTCAGTTGATTCCACTGTCCCTACCTTCCATTGAGAAATCTATGTGCAAGCAGGGAGTAATGCTTAACTTTAAACTGTTTCCAATCGTAATGGATGACAGTTTTCAGAAGTGACAGGTTTGACAATAAAAGATCTGTGAATGAATCTTAGGTGTGTTCCTGCCAGTATAAATGCCTCTGACCTACATATTTTTTTAACGAAAAGATTATCTTTATATATTAATAAAATATTATAAAACTATTTATAAAAATATAAAATGAGTGGAAAATTCACATTCATGATAGTTACATCAGTTAAATTAGATAAACATCAAACTAGCAAATGAAATAAGGCTCTACTAAGAACATGTAGTAGTGGTTCCCCTTGAGCACGTCACATTGGTTCCCCTTGGCAGTGCTTTCTAATATTGCTTATGTCTTCTAGCTATTGGTGGTTTTGGGTGGTCAGCACGCTGTAAGGGAAGTTCCTTCAATGGCGTTTTCCATTTCTCCTCCAAAACAAAAGACCTTAAAAAACAAGATAAAGAAAAAATAATAATTAGAAACCCACCTAATAAAAATGGTTGGAAGGGTTAAAAGATAAACCGAATGATTTACCACATCCTTCACCACTCCTCGCAATTACAATATTTTAAAAAGATTATAGAATAATATCAACCCTCAATTTATTTTTTTAATTAATTAATTAATTTATTTTAATTGTTGTTATCGAATAATATCAACCCTCATTATTACTTAGTATTGCTTGATGTTACTTGAAGGAATAAGGACCTTGATATTTGTTCTATTGTCATCACTACATATGCAACTATGTAATTTTTTGTTGAAACTAAAGCTTTTGTGTGGGTCTAGACAGCAATAAAGGTCAAACACAGCTCCGTATAAGAGCACATTAAACCAGCACTTTTGATGAAGGCTTGGTAAATTCCTCCCTCCAGAGAGACTGCTAGTTAGAAATGCTATAATGTCAGGTATAATGTTAAATATTCTTTTGTAAAAGCTTTTGTTTATGCCCACAATATTAGGATCTTAAGGCAGAATCTGATATTCATCTTTCATATGAGGGTTATGCTTTTAGACTCTGTTCAATAGATACTCAAACCTTCTATGTCTCAGATGCAGCAAGCGATTTAGCAAGCCTTCCAAATAGCTCAATCTTGCAGTTTTTCTCTACACCTGGAGAAATGAAGGTGGGTGATACAACTAGTTTTTTATATATAGGAAGATATACAGGAATACATATCTGAACTTTTATTGCAGTTTACAAGATTTGAAACGGACACTTTTAATCAGATATTATATAGTCGATAGAATTTGATGTTTGATGAGGGTATTATTTGTGCAGATTACAGATTGCAGATTGGGGGTTCTCAATGGAGATTTCTGAGCAGGGCATTTCGGTACACTTTGGCATAAAATGTATTAATTATAGTTAGTTTGCAGTGGATTTTTCACTTTTGCATGTTCACTGCACTGGATGTACTCACACGAACATGATGTTGATCAATAACACAATGTCAATGTCATATGTTTAGCCATTATACTGCAATAACTGCAGTAGAAGGGTTATTTAATTATTGGGTATATCTGTGTCTGCAATAACTGCGAGGAAAGTAAGATTAGAATGATGACGAAGTCTGCTGAAATAGAGGCAGGAGTGGAATATGTTGTGGTGTTTGTTATAGTGCAGCTGTCGGTGTTTCTCATCTTCAGACAATCCTCCAAAATGATGACGAGAAGAGGCAGTCAGCATGGGAGAGTAATCAGGCCTGCTCTCTCCAGACTCTTATCAACCTGCATATGCCCAATTCTATAATTCACTCACTGCCTCGCTAAGAATTATTACTTCATTCTCGCCCAAAGAGTCTGAGTAAAAATGTGGATATATCATGTTATTTTATGACTCAGAGGCCAACAAGAGCGGCGGAGGGAAGGGACTTGCAGAAAATTGGATGTTATCTTGTGAATGTATTTGGAATTAGACAGTGTGATTGATTGTAGATTAAAAGGGAAATATTTATTGCTAGTTATCATATGGTATGGTGTTGAGATTGTATTTGAATAGAAATCCAGGTAGCTGATTAGTCAATTGACGACATGTTATACTGTCTTTCAACAGACGAAGGATTAATTCCCTGGTCTCTAGCTTGTCTTGATCTATTCCTAATTAGCAACATGTAATTATCAATGGAATTTTAATTTGAAACCATTAATTATCTGTTTTTTTTTAATTGATCGGAGTTTTTTTTTTGAAGCTATTTAAGTACAGAGCTTTTTTAAATCTACTTTGATGAATATATGTTGGTGGTGTTTTAGTTTTTGGAATAAGCGTTGTAGATGTCTTGGTGACTATAAAATTCTATGATCTTAAATTTCATTGATAGCATTCATTAGAATATTTTAAGGGACAAATGGGCCGATTATAGTTGCATAATTAGTCCACGACAACTGATTATTATTTCGTTATTATATTATATTTTGATTAATACATTTGATGTCAAAATTGCTCAATGGAAGTTGAATATTTACAGTTGATTATTAGTCCCGCACGCACTGAGTGGTTGGGGTCAATTTTTGCCCCATTTAATCCCTTTTTGCCTCATTTTTGATTCATTCCTCTGTGTTTCTCCTCCTCCATGCATCTGGACGATCAAGTGAGCAAGTAAAATCGAGTTTTCCTTGGATTCAAGCATCATTTCATGTTTTCTCCAGGTAGGGTTTTGGTTTTTGTTTTCCTTCTCTTTTTCATGTTGTTTTTCCTCTTTTCCTTCTAGGTCTAGGTTTTTTTTTTGGTTTGTCTTCCCCTTTCCTCCGTTTTTTCCCACCGAGGAGGCGATCTAAGCGGGGAGAACTCTCTTCCCCCGTTTTCCACCCGTCAGCGATTTATCCAATGTAATGGTGGTGAAATTTATAGCTATTACATGTGGCCATCCAACCATGTGTAAAGGCGGCAAATTTCACTGCCTTTATGAATCCCTTGCCAATTCATGCAAGGGCGGCGATTTTCACCGCCCTTACACGAAAACTTCCAATCATGTGCATTGGCAACAAAATTCACTGCCAACGCAAAACCCCTAACTTCCCAACTAAAGTGCATAGGCGGCAAAAATTGTTGCTGATGTACATTTGGTCGCCCAACCACATGCAAGGGCAGAAATTTTTGTTACCCTTACACGAACCTTCTTTCCTAAGTGCATCAACGGCAATTTTTGCCGCCTATGCACGATGACGTTCTTCAACATGCAAGGGCGCCAATTTTTGCCGCCCATGCATGCCTTCCCTCCATTTTTACTAACTCTGGGAAATTTTAATTTTTCTATTTTTTGAGCCTGCTCCCCTTTCACTTTCCAACTTGCTCACGCCTTAGCCCTTTCAAGCGCATTTCCCTGGTCATGATCATCCAACGTGCAATTTTTCCAGATTGCTAATATTTTCCTTAATTGTGTGATCATGATTCTTATCACAGTTTCTCTACCAGATCTTTTTTCATCAATATTCTTTTGACAAAGGCTCATCCCAATGACTGAGGTTTCTCCAAAGAAGTCAAAAATGATAAAGTACCAGTATCAAGGTGTTTTTCTAATCACCTCGGTTACTTCTAATGTCAACGACATTAGAGATACAGAGATTGGGCACGTAGACATGGCTGAGTTCATAGAGAGAACCAAAGCGAACAATCCTAGCTCTGAAATGAAGAGGATAATTGAGAGCAATATTCATCTAGTCTCTTCTTTTCTTATGGTGGCTCATCACATAGAATTCGTTCTCCAGTGTGCCCAATTCTATAACAAGGATACCGAGGCTATGGTAGATGCTGGTGATAACATAGTAATTCGACTAGACCTTGAGTTCATCGACAAAGTATTCATGTGCCCTCCCGCTACTGAAGTATTGAAGATTGACTTTGTGGAAGCACAAAAGGAATATGATAAAGATCCTAAGAATGTAAAGAAAGTGATCAACAATAGATGGCTCAAAACTCCCAAAGCAAACTTGTCAAGATGGCCACGGAACTTTTCAAGGAGTGATTTTATTGAAGAGGTTGGTGGCTTGATTACTCTTCTTAGCAGAGTACAACGTTTATCTTCTTCCTCTCAATTTCACGAATAGATGTATCCCTTCATTAAGATAATCCTCCAAGGCAAACAAGTCATTTTTTGGGGGGAACAAATTAGCAATGCTCTGCATGAGCAATTGACAAAGGTGTTTTCTACCTTGAAGTTCTACGTGACTTCATACTTAGTATACATTGCAGCTTCAATGAGAAACTTTCCAGACTTAACATCAGAAGGAGACTAAAAAATGACCCCAGTATATTAATATTACCCCTAGTTGACATTGAAGGGTTCAATCCATCATTTTAGGAGGGTAAATGATGCTTTTTTCGTGACATTTTTGTCTCTTTTTGATCTCCAATTAGAACATAAAAGAGTGTCAGATGAAGCTTGGACTGTTGTGAACGACTTTGGCTATATGTTCTTGCAATTCCCTTCTTTTTGTTATTTGTGGGTTGGCTTTTTCCAAGGTTACCCCTATATGCTCCCAAGATTTCCCTCAGATAAATTGGTCCTGATGGAGCTATGTAGGCAAATTATTATCGTACGCAATAAGTAGATGGAACTCAAGAAACTCGATTTTAGGTTCCCCATTAAAATTGGCAGGTACTCAGTGTTAATTGCTACAAAAGCTAAGGCAATGGAGACCAAAATGCAACTTGTAACCATGAAGCATTTCAAAAAGAGACCCAATTTTGACTATAGAGGTGTGAATGACATGATTAGGAGGAAGACCCTATTCCATGAACCTATGATCGAAGATGTTTGGATCGATTTGAGGACAACAAAAGATATCAGAAAAATGGACTATAGTAGACTATCTCTTGAACAAATAGAATATCTAGGGCTCGTTGATATCCCTACAAATCTAGTAGATGAAAGAGATCTGTTCAATAATAGATACCATGTTAAACAAGTTGCCAATGCTCCTCTTCCCCTGATCCAATGGTCTCAAAAAGAGTTGACCTCCTTGAGGATGAGATTCAAACCAATATTGGCAAACACCAATGATTGGTTAGCAAATAAAGGAATCACCTTAAAAAAGTTCATCATGAGATCAGAGGCCAAATTTCAAGAAAAGACAAGGAGGAGAGTAAAAAATAGAATGAAGAATAAAAGTGATGTTCCTTCTCCTTCTAGGCCCCATAAACCTAGGATCATTTTTGTAACGAAAAAATCAAAAGTTGCAGAGAAAGAACTAGAAGCAATAGATATGGGGGTTGAGAAACAAAGCATCGAAGAACCAGCGGTAGAATAGATGGAAACTGATGACAGGCCTATAGGTCAACAGGGAACATGAACTCTATCTCCACGAGAAGGTGCACAGCCAGACACAGGAATTTCTTCTTCTCTGCCCCACTCACCTAGTGCAACTCCTTCACCTATTTTTCCAATTAGTATTCCCTCTTCTGGAGCCGCCTCTCCTTTTAAAATTATTTTTGGCGACCCCCAAAGTGCTTTTGGAGATGTTCTTCACTCATCAGGATCCATCCCCAGTTTGTCATCTCCATCTTTTAATATCAGAGATAGTTCTACCCTCAGCCATTCAACAACAAGTGTGGTTTTAACTGATACTACGCCCATGATTTCTACCAATAGTGCAGGTGCTTGCCTAGTGATGCCAATTATAGGGACTGTTGCTAATGTAAGTGATTCTGCTCTCCCACCTTGGTTGTTAACTTTCACACCTAAAAGTAAAAAACAAGCCATCTTTCCAAATGCTTTGACTTTGGTAAAATGGTGCTGGTGAAAGCTAAGACCCCCAAGAAGCCAAAGATCCTTTCCAAAATGATTGGAGATAAGGGGCACACATTTTTGGAGATATCCAAACCTCCACAAGATGCGACTCCTAATGTTTTTGATATGAGCAGCTACTCTATCTCTCGAGTTGAGTTAGGGAAGATAACTTACGAGGGCACGAAGAGTGATTTGCAATTCACAATGGATGTTGTGGTTCAAAAATTTGACAAGGAAAGAGAAATGAAAGATCATTATAAGGCGATGGTGGAATAATTGATTGTGTAATAAGGAGATTCAGTTTTGCTCCAGAAACGATAACCCTAGAGGCTTTCTCCATAGATGATCTCATGTTTTAGAAAGTAGAAAAGACTTATCTAAAGGGAAAGGTACTTGAAGACTACTTGAATAAGATGCATGCATAGGGGATTTCCTTGTTCACAGAGTTTTCTAAGAAGATGGATAAAATGGGGAAAGTGAGAACAAAATTAGATGATCTTATCAATGTCATTTCTCAGGAGGTCAAAAGCACAAATAAATATCTTAGCAAATAGACAGAGATGAAGGAGCTAAAATTATTTACCCTAGTATCAATCAGTGTCATCGCCGATAGAGATTCTTATATTGAAACTAAAGAATTAATGATATATAAGATCTAGGTGCTTAAAGAATTAATCAGTGACCTCAAATCTTCTAAGGATGCCAGTGAACAAAGCGATATCAGTCTGGTGCACAAATTGGAGGAGTTGCCTTGCAGACTTACCTCTCAAGACAACTAATTCATTTCAATAGAAGAAATGATTAAGGAGTTTGAAGGTATGATCTGAAAGGAATTCGAGGAGAAAACATTCTCAATGGCTTTTATGGACAATATCTTAGATAATTAGTTAACTCTGGACAATCTAAAAATTAGGTTAAACAGCCATGCCAAGTCAATCACAACAGTGAGAGATGCTACAGTCAGGGCTAAGGTGATTTTCAAAAATAATATTACAACAGACAGTATCGGGATACAGGCAACTATCACCATGTATAATGCTCATCTAAAGAAGGCTGGTGACAAAAATTGAACTGTTCTTCCATGCTTTCTTCTCTATTTTTTTCATGCACTTTGTAATTGACTTGGGACATTTGCACATGTACTTTTGTTATGTGTAATTACATGTAAAAACCCAGAAAAGTCCCATAGTCAATAGAGACTCATCTTTGACTAGGTTTTAATATTTAAGTCTTTTCTCAATTTTCAAAGCTTTTCCCTATATATAGAGGTAGCCTCTTTTGTAAAGGAGGGAGACATATCTTTTTGATAATTGAGAGCAAAAATTCTGCCAAAATTGAGATGCTTCCTAAGACTTTGATCTTAGATTGTAAATCATATTTTCTTGAATGAATAAGAAACAGGGTACTTTCAGACTTTGTGTTGAAATAATTTATGTTATTTAGGAGATCGTTCTTAAGTTCTTTTCCCTAATAATCTCTCATCTATTTGATTAAACAAGTAAAGTGTGCGTAAAAATTATCTGAAGATGTTCTGAAGTTAATTATAAAGACTTTGTGCTACTATAATTACCTTTAGTTCGTGTTTCTCTTGTTTTATTGAGAAAGATATTAGAAAGGCTTTGAACTACTTTTATCCTTCGAGATCTTATATTTTGTTGTAGTTTACGGTGGAGACTTTGAACTGCACTTCACTCTATTGTTATGTCTGTTTCAAATCAGTAAGGGGAGCAACGAAAGACTTTGTGTTTTTGTGGGTTTCTCATGGATCTAGTTACTATCTAAGAAGATTTTCTGTCATTTACTGAACATCATTTCTGAAAGAAGAGAAATGATTTCAGTAATCAACCAAGATTTCTCTTTTGCCTTGTAAACATCATCTCTAAAAAAAAGAGAGATGGATGGTGTAATCTCACCCTCAAGTCTATTTTCAATTCATATTAATATATAAGTAGTTTATAGGGAACTTCCCCTTGATGAGAGGAGAGATTTATCTCACTATGATGTGGTAAACCCACACTTTTTTCCTTATAAATATCCTTGTACTGTGGTTGATATACCCATTTTTCCATCGCTTGCTTGACGACAAAATATTCACCTAACAACTTTTGGCGACTCTGTTGGGGATCAAACGTATAGTCTAAAGCCTCAAGCTTCAGATTAAAGCAGTTCCTATCCTTATCTATTTTCATTTTATATCCACTTCTATTTTATATCCATTTCCATTATATTGCCTTATACATACTCTAAAAGTTGGGGATACGAACGTGCACTTTGAAGCCTCAAGCTTCAAATTAAAGTATTTCTAGTACTTGTTTAATTTTTCACTCTGGCAGATCCACCGTACACATGAAGCTAGAGAGCTCAAGGCATTGTTGATCCTATATTTGAGTTAGTACAACAAAATAATTTTGAGATTTCTCTTCTGCCATCTCATCTCTAGCGTAATAGGATTTTTCCTGCTACCAATGTCAGATCTCCAATACCAAATGAAGCTTCTAGCCTTAGTGCTAGTAGAGTTTTGTCTGTACTTACCCCACCAAGATTTTTTATCCCTCCCTTCAATTGTCATATCATAATGGCCCAAGGTCCTTGGGGCAACTCCTTTGGTCCTCTCAATTTAGCCCCACCTTTACATGAACTACCTCGTAGTTTGAAAAAGAATTTCCCCAAATTCTATGGTGATGGGAAGGTTCATCTTGATGAGCATATTACTACCTTCTCCATAGCATGTGGTGTGATAGGTATGGAATACGAAGATATAGCAGTGAGATTATTTGTAGAAACTTTGCAAGGCACTATTATCGACTAATTTTATCACCTTCAAGCTCAAACTATAACTGATTGAAATACACTCAAGGCTAAATTTGATGCTAGGTTCAAACGTGCTGAAGATGCACATGCCTTTTTGGCTCAGCTTACACAAATAAAGAAGGAACCTCATGAGCCTATGAGAGATTTCATAGCAAAATTCAATAAGCTAAAGAACTGAATTCTTACGATCGCTCAGCCTACATCGGAGAACCTCAAGTGGTTTTTCATCAACTCAACTTCTTGAAGTAAGTTTTTGGTTGAGGCAAGTCAGTCTTATGGATCTTGCTGTAACCCAAAATTTGGATACCGAGGTGGAAGATGATCTTATCTTGGTAGATAAGATTAGAAAAGATTCTAATAAAAGTAAATTTTCTTCACCTGCTGAAAGTTCTTCCACGAGCACCACAAATCCTATGGTGTAAAAGTTGACAAATGAACTGCTAGCCTTGAAAAGACAAATGGCTCAAGGTATGTCTGCTCCTCCTTATCAGGATATGCCAAGGAGAACATTTTATAACTAGTCATATCAAGACAATGCTGCCAAAAATCAAGGGCAACCAAATTGTCTGCCTCTCCCATAGGGAAAACTTGCCATTGAAGCACCGCTGGCTAACTTAGCAGTTGGTTACCTTGAAGTTGAACATGATTCTTTTCTTCAACCTGAGTTGGACCAAGAAGATGACGCTAATCTCTTTGCAGAACAAGAAGAAGAATTAGCTGGTGACTCCAACATTAGTTTTCTAGATTATCAGGATGAAGCTGGAACCAAGGGAGAAGTGTTTGATGGACCGTGCGCTATTTTTACCACGTCCCAAAACTAGTCAACTCAACAGGCTAATAAAAAAGTAGGAAAAGAACCTCAACAAGTAGTTTTGATCGCTAAACGAGAGACTTTGCTACCTTTCTAATCAAAGGACCTGGTGACTAATAAAAAGTGAGTACCTCAAATTTTCCCATACCTTCTACTTCTATCTCTCAAACCAGTGCCACACCTAATAAAGATCAAGATGCTGGGCTCCCCTCCTCTGTCTCTAGTTTATTTCAATTATTTGATATAATTGATCATGTTAAAAAGACTAAGATTCAAATGACTAAGATTGAGTACTTACGAGCTAATCTTGAATAGTTTGATAGGCTGGCCGAATACGTAAAAAGTAAAATTGTCCCTATAGGACAAGATTTTCTAAAGGTGACTCATGCTTCCTCCAAGAACAAATCCACCCAGAATAATCTTGTTGCTACTCCTCTTATCGCCCTTAGGAAAATAAAGCCTTTCTATGTCTTTCTATTGATAAATGGTCATAGGTTGAGTAACTATATAATAGACTCTAGGGCCTCTGATAATGTTATGCTTGCTAAGTGAGCAGATTCTCTTGGTCTTACTTTGACTAAGACTTTTGGGAGATGTTTATCCATGGAGAACAAGCAAGTACCACTCCTAGGTCAAATAAAAAATGCCCAATTTGCATTTGCAACTTTTCCAGAGAAGAGGATCAAAATGATGGTCTTATTGGTTGATGTTCTAGCCTCTTATGGCATTCTGCTCGAGCATAATTTTTGCAAGGATGTAGGTGGAGAATTGAATATGGATCTGTCTAAATTGAGGATTATTGAAAATATTGTCATTGATGTCAAAGGTCTAGCATTATTGGTGATAAAAGGCCCCATTGTATTTAATGTTATTTGTAATAAATATATCTTGGCTAATATGAGTTAATATTTATTTAATATTAACAAATATAATTTTGGTTGCATATGAGATAAAAGAAGGGCCCATGGAGAAGTCAAAGAGCCATGGGGTAAAGATAAAAGAAGGATGGGATGCATTTTCTCATGAAGAGTCATCTTGGGGAATACCAAGAGTCACCAAGTGAAGACAAAAGAGTAAGGGCGCAATTTCTCATGAAGGGACACTTTAAGGAATACAAAAAGTCACCAAAGATAAAGACAAAAATGGGAAGGACATTTTTGGTCATGAAAGGTCACCACATGACTTTTTAAAGGCTTGAATATGAAAGGTCATCCAAAATTGGTGCCATTTTCCATGAGAATTGAAGGGTCACAAAGGGGGAAGGCCAAAGGTCATTTGGAAAGCTATAAATAAAGGCTTAAGAAGCCATTTATAATATGGGAGATAGAGGTTGATTTGATATTGTAATATCTAGCTTAGAAGAGCAATTGTGAGAGATGAATATGATTTGTATTTGTTATATCTAGCTTAGAAGAGCAAAGGTGAGAGAGAGGAAGGAGATGTTGTATTGATCTATCATTTGTTGAGATAGCAACATTGAGAGATAGGTGTGTGGTATACACAAAGGGGTTGGTGCTCATGAATAGTAGCTGGGTTGGTGCTTGGCAAAGGGGTTTGAAGCTCTTGTGGGTTGGTGCTCATGAAATGTAGATGAGGTTGGTACTCGACAAAGGGGTATGGTGCTCTTGTGGGTTTGTTCTCACGAATATACTTGAGATTGTTCTCTGTGATTTTTTTCACATTGCGTTTTCACGTTATATCTGGTGTCTCTCTCTATCTTGTGTGATGTTTATTGTTTGAGTTTTATTACATATCTTGAATGTTTTATTAAGTGGAATTTGATAAAGGAAAAGTTTTATAAGATATATAATATACTGATTCACCCCCCCTCTAAGTATATTCCATGCTTAACAATTGGTATCAGAGCAAGTTCCTTTTTAAAAAGTTTTACAGCTTGAAGGTAGATCGGGAAAGCATGATGGCTAGGTTACAGGAAGGATTTTCTACAAATAAGGCACCTTTGTTTGATGGGATGAATTATGCTTTTTGGAGCATGAGAATGAAGGTTTATTTGATGGCCCTTGGATTCGACATATGGAAATCAGTGGTGGAGGAATATGAAAAGCCACAGACATCTACAATTACTCCAGCAGAAAAGAAGGCAAGTGAATGTAATGCTAAAGCTTTAAATGCTATTTTATGTGGTTTATGTGAATCTAAATTTGTTAAAGTTATGCAATGTAAATCTACTCATGAAACTTGGTTAAAATTTGAGAATATTTACAAAGGTGATGGAAAGGTTAAGCAAGCTAAGTTGCAGACTTTTAGAAGGCAGTTTGAAAGTTTGAAGATGGAAGAAGAAGAAGAAGATATAGCAAGCTATCTTTTGCGAGTTGATCAAGTCATAAAATAGATTCAAGGTCTTGGAGAAACATTGGATGAGTCAATGGTGGTGTAAAAGGTTTTGAGATCTCTACCAATGAGATATGATGCAAAGGTTTTGACAATTGAGGAGATGAAAATTTTAGCCAAGCTAAAGATCGATGAGCTTCATGGTATTCTCATGGCATATGAGATGCGGATAGAACAAGATAAACCCTCAAAGAGAGAAGCAATTTTCAAGACATCAAAGAAAGAGAAAGCTAAGATTCAAGATTCAAGTGATAGTTTCAGTGATGATGAAGATGACAATGGAGCACTTTTCATTTGCAAGTCGAAAAGAGGAACAAATAAATATCAAGGAAAATTACCTTTTAAATGTTTTAATTATGGAAAGATTGGACATTTTTCAGCTAGATGCCCAGATAAAGTTAAAGATGATGAAGAAAAAAATCCTACATAAAAGAAAAATTTCAAAGGCAAATCTAAGAAGGGATTCGAGAAGAAGAGCCCGTATTCTAAAGATCCCAGCTCAGGCGAAGATAGTGGAGTCAGTGATTTAGAAGAAGAAGAGATTCTATTCATGGCCATACATGAAGATGATCAAGAATAAGAAGATGAGGAAGCTAAAGTGAATATGGAAGGAGAGCTCATTTGTGCCTTAGAAGAGTTAGAAGCTGTTTAGAAGAAGAATTGAAGATTAAAGTGCCATATTGATAAAACTGAATAAGAGTCAAAGGAAATGATTGAAGATTTACAAGCACACTTTGAAGAAGCCAAGAAGAATGAAGAAGATCTCACAACACAGTTGGAATAGCAAGAAAATATTGTGAACGGTATGTTATTGAAATTTCCTCTTTAAAAGAAGATATTAAGAAAGCAGTCAGTGATAAAGTAGTCAGTGATTCACAATTTGAAGATAGCACTAACATACTGAATAAGATATTGGAAAGTCAAAAAGCATATTCAGATAAGATAGAGATCAGTTTTGAAAAGAAAAAGAGATATGTTAAAGCTCTTACACAAGAGGAAACAAAAAGGGGAGAAGTGAAGAATACAAAAGACATTCCAAATAGAGAAGGCAGGAAGGAACAAAGCTACAAAAGGCAATCAGGTCAGAGATATATAGATAGGTCTTATTTTTATGGCTATTGTTTTTATTGTAATGGATATGGTCACAAGAAATTAGAATGTAGAAAAAGAGCTAACAATTTTAGAAATAAGGAGAAGAAAAGTCAAGTAGAGTCAAGTAAAAGCCACAACTCTTTTGCTCCTCTATCAAGATTTGATGAAGAGACCATAGTGCGCTACAAGTGAAACAACTTTGGACACATAGCTCAGTATTGCAGAAGCGTGTTCAAGTCAGTTCAGAAGGATCAGAGTTTTAAAGCTCCATTCATCAAGAAGAAGTATCAGAGTGTCAAAGCTCCATTCATCAAGAAGAAGGTTCAGACATGTTCATGGCAGAAGAAACAACTTGAAGATTCTATGATGGTGCAGATAGCTCTGAATGTGAGAGGTAAAAATCAGCCATGGTTAATTGATAGTGGATGTTCAAGGCACATGACAAGAGATAAAAGTAAATTCATATCTCTAAAGAAGATCAATGGTGGTACAATGAGATTCAGAGATAAAACCACTGCTAGGATAGCTGAAAAAGGTACTTTGAGTTATGATTATGGTAGAACTAAGACTAAAAATGTTTTATGTGTAAAAGGTCTTAAGCATAATCTGTTGACTATTAGTCAAATATGTGATCAAGGATATACATTAAAGTTTCATAAAGAAGGTTGTGATATTATAAGAAAAGATTCAAATGAGTTGATTGCAGATGCTCAAAGGATAGGGAACAATGTGTATGTATTGTCAGATATCTTCTCAAAGACACGATCAAAGGATACATTCAAAGATCGGCGAGAGGAGTTGGGAGTAATTTTTATTACTTCCTGCCATTGATGTTCAACATCAAGTGAGGGGGAGCTAAGTGTTAGCTCCAAGTAGGCCCTTTGCCATTGATGTCAAAGGGGGAGAATAATAGGTACATGTGTAGAAAATAGGTACAGAGAATAGGTACAAGTTGCTACAGTAAGGCGAAGTTACTATATTTTTTTCAGATGATAGTATGTGCAAGTGATAGGATGTGGCAGTTTCAGGATTGAGGTTGCCATCAATGATAAATGAAGAGATTGTTGAAAATATTGTCATTGATGTCAAAGGTCTAGCATTATTGGTGATAAAAGGCCCCATTGTATTTAATGTTGTTTGTAATAAATATATCTTGGCTAATATGAGTTAATATTTATTTAATATTAACGAATATATTTTTGGTTGCATATGAGACAAAAGAAGGGCCCATGGAGAAGTCGAAGAGCCACGGGGTAAAGACAAAAGAAGGATGTGATGCATTTTCCCATGAAGAGTCATCTTGGGGAATACCAAGAGTCACCAAGTGAAGACAAAAGAGTAAGGGCGCAATTTCTCATGAAGGGACACTTTAAAGAATATGAAAAGTCACCAAAGATAAGGACAAAAGTGGGAAGGATGTTTTTGGTCACGAAAGGTCACCACATGACTTTTCAAAGGCTTGAATATGAAGGGTCATCCAAGATTGGTGCCATTTTCCATGAGAATTGAAGGGTCACAAAGGGGGAAGGCCAAAGGTCATTTGGAAAGCTATAAATAAAGGCTTAAGAAGCCATTTTTAATATGGGAGATAGAGGTTGATTTGATATTGTAATATCTAGCTTAGAAGAGCAATTGTGAGAGATGAATATGATTTGTATTTGTTATATCTAGCTTAGAAGAGCAAAGGTGAGAGAGAGGAAGGAGATGTTGTATTGATCTATCATTTGTTGAGATAGCAACATTGAGAGATAGGTGTGTGGTATACATAAAAGGGTTAGTGCTCACGAAATGTTGCTGAGTTGGTGCTCGACAAAGGGGTTGGTGCTCCTGTGGGTTGGTGCTCATGAATAGTAGCTGAGTTGGTGCTCGACAAAGGGGTTTGAAGCTCCTGTGGGTTGGTGCTCATGAATTGTAGTTGAGGTTGGTACTCGGCAAAGGGGTATGGTGCTCCTATGGGTTTGTTCTCACGAATATACTTAAGATTATTCTCTGTGGTTTTTCCCACATTGGGTTTTCACGTTATATCTGGTGTCTCTCTCTATCTTGTGTGATGTTTATTGTTTGAGTTCTATTGCATATCTTGAATGTTTGATTAAGCGGAATTTGATAAAGGGAAAGTTTTATAAGATATATAATATATTGATTCACCCCCCCCTCTTAGTATATTCTCTGCTTAACAAGGATACTTGTTAATGGTGTTATAAAGAAATTGCTTCCTGAGAAAGAGTCGAAATATAGTCACCCAAACATTGGATCCCGAAGCCCAACTTTTATTTGAATCATTGGGAATGGGTAATTATTTCTTGACTACTAAATATGTTTTCATCTCATCAGATGAAAGGCCTTTTAGTGACAATTCAGGAAATTTAGATGCAAAATCAAAAAAATTGTCAAAGCAAAGTTCAAACAACCAAGAATCTTCCCTAAATAACGAAGAGAAGTTTTTGAAAAGATCAAATTTTGGTAATGTTTAAATTTTAAAATTTGATGGCAGTTGCTCTTCTACCAGTTCTAGAGCCATAATTGTTTTGATCTTCCCTCAAGGAGAAAATTTTCTTTATTCATATAAGCTGCAGTTCAATAACACTAATAACACTGCTGAATATGAGCCTTTGCTGCTTGAATTGAATGCTGCTCATGCTAAAGGTATTAAGGTTCTTCATGTCTTTGGAGATGTTGAACTGGTAGTTTGTCAGGTTAAAAATCTATACCAAACAAAAAATAAAAAATTACAACATTATCGCAATCTTGTGTGGGATTGTATTGAAAGTTTTGATGCTTTTAATATTTCTGCTGTGCCAAGAGAATGCAATGACCATGCAAATTCATTGGCAGTATCTACAACCTTCATGGTTCCCTTTAAAGACTTAGAAGGGGACAAGTACACTATTGAGCTAGTCTTTCGACCAAGTGTCCTTGATAATGCCAATCATTGGTAGGTGTTAAACAATGACAATCAAATCATTGCTTTTCTGAAAAAGATGGACAACTTTGAAGATATTTGTTATGAAGGTAGTGAATCTCCACCACGAGAATCAGTTCTTGAAGTAAATTCTCAAACTGGTGAAGAGTTCCTTCAACTCAAGGGAACTATAATTCCAAAAGGTTTGGTTTCTCTCAAAAAATTATTTGATAAGCAAGACAGATATGTCAAGCAGCGATAAGTGGATTCAAGTTCCTCCAGGGAGTTCGATCAAATAAATTTGAGTACGGAAGGAAATCCCAAAATGGTTAACATTGGAAATTGTTGTACTTCTGATGAAAAGCTCAAATTTGCTACTCTTCTTCACCATTACATTGATGTTTTGGCATATTCTTATGATGATTTGAAATCTCTCAGACTTGAGGAAATTAGGCATGAAATTTCTCTTAAAGTTGGGTCATTGCCTTACAAGTAAAAACAAAGGCAATACAATCCCAAAATATCATGTACTATCTTTTCTGAGATCTAGAAAATATTAAATGCAAGAATTATTTTTCCAATCCATCATTCCACCTAGATTGCTAACATAGTTCCTGTAAGAAAAAAGAATGGGGAAATTCGTATCTGTTTCAATTTCAAAAATTTGAAGCAATCTTATTTAAAAGATAACTACCCTCTACCCATCATAGACCAAGTTTTACAAATAGTGACTGGTTTAGAAATATTATCAATGCAAGGCGATTTTTTTGGGTACAATCAAATAGAAGTCAATAAAGCAGATCAACATAATACTACTTTCACCACACCTTGGGGCACTTTTGCATATCACAGAATGCCTTTCAGTTTGATCAATGCTGGCACTACCTTACAAAGAGCAATGGATCTTGATTTTAGAGATGAAATGGGAAAGTTTATTGTGGTATATCTTGATGATTTGACCATTCTTTTTAAACATCATCATGATCATTTGCATCATCTATAACAAGTGTTAGAATGCTGTCGACAAAATGGTATTTCTCTTAATCCCAAAAAATAAATTTTTGGGGTTACGAAAGGTAAGCTTCTCAATCACACTGTGTCTCGAGAAGGCATAAAAATTGACTCAAAAAGAGTCAAATCTATCCAAAGTCTCGCTCTTCCTTCTAGTAAGACTGTAGTTCATTCTTTCTTAAAAAAAGTGAATTTTCTACAAAGATTCATTATGGAATTTACAGAGAAGACTCGCCACATTGTGGACATGATGAAGGGCAAAGCCACTTTCTGATGGACTGCAGAAGGCAAGTCAACATTTGAAGATATCAAAAAAATGATTTCTCATGCACCGATTCTAGTTTATCCAGATTATACCAAAGACTTCATAATATACAACTATGCTTCTGAGCATACACTTTCAGCTATTTTGGTTCAGCAAAACAAAGAAGGTGTGGAATCTCTCATATCATTTATGATTTGTCCTCTCAAAGCTCATGAATTAAAATATTCAAATATGGAGAAGCATGCTTATGTCATGGTTAAGGTGGTAAAACATTTCAAATTTTATATCCTGAAGTCACATACTGTTGTTTTAGTTCCTGATACAATGGTGAAGTCCATTCTAACTGAGCATGAGTTTGGTACTAAAAGGGGTAATTAGATTGCTAAGATTCAGGTGTTTGATCTTGATATGAAACCTACCAAACTTGTGTGGGGCAAAAGGCTCTACCAATTGATTGCCGAGAACATACTCAAAGAAATAGAAAAATGAAGAAACAAAGGTCAAAGACGTGCCTACGGTTCTCTTTGTCGCTATTATTGATGAGTGATATTCTAATATCGCTCATTTTCTTACCTATGGTGAGTGTCCCACTCATCTATCCTACAAAGAAAAAAGGAATGTTAAGTTAAAGGCTGCTAACTATGTCTTGTGGGACAATGGTTTGTATAAGAGAAGCCTTGATGGGGTATTTCTTCATTGTGTTGATAAGGCACAAAAAGGTAAACTTTTGGAGTCTTTTTGTAATTTGGCTTGTGGAGGACATTTTTTTGCACTAGTGATGGCTCATAAAATTCTACGAGTAAGATACTATTGGCCTACACTATTTCAAGATGCTTACAAATGGATGCGAAGGTGTGAATTGTGTCCATAGTTCATCGAGAAACTTAAATTGGCCACGCTACCCCTCAAGCTAGTGGTGATTGAAGAACCTTTTCAACAATGGGGTATCGATTTCATTGGCACAGTGAACTTGTCTTCAAGTGCCAGGCATGATTATGTCCTCACTATGACTGATTACTTTATCAAATGGGTGGAAGCCATTCCAACTAAGCAAGCTACTTCAGAAGTGGTATGTGATTTTCTTAATAAAAATATTATTTTTCGGTTTGGGGTTCCAACTAAGATTGTAACATACAATGCAGCCTGTTTCTCTTCCCATGAGATTATCTAATTTTGCTTTTATTATGGAATTACCCTCTCCCACACTTCTAATTATTTTCCACAAGAAAATGGCCAAGCAAAATCAAGAAATAAGAATTTGGTTACTATTATCAGAAAATTGGTAGATGATAATCAGAGGACTTGGCATAAAGCATTGTTTGACGCTTTATGGGTAGATAGAATTACACCCAAGAGGGTAATAGGCATGTCACCATTCCAACTTTTGTAAGCTTTGAATACATAGATACTAATCACCCTGAAACTACCAGTGCTCAGATTGGCAAAGGCAATCGAAGATTCAACCTTTGAATATTCTATTGATAAAAGGATCATGTGCCTAGCCGAATTAGATGAGCAAAAAACCATGGTGGTGGACTGGATTACTGCACACCAAAATTAGGTGAAAAAATTTTCAACAAGAGGGCAAGGATTCGTGATTTTCAAATTGGAGATCAAGTCTTGTTGTGGGACAAGATGAGAGAACTAAAAGGAATGCATGGTAAATTTTATTCTTTGTGGAGAGGTCCATTTACCATTCATCAGGTTTGTGGTGAAAATAACTTCTTGCTGGAATATCAAGAAAGAACACTATTCTCATTGCCTCACAGTGGGCAACATTTGAAACACTTCAATCTTTGAAGTATTAGATGAGTTCACTTGTACATTTGTATAGTTTTTACGTTATTTATTTTCTTTTAGTTTTTTGTGTCTTTTCTTTTCTTGGCTCGAATCTATAGCCCAATGGCTTGGATGAAGGCACTTAGAGACTTATTTCTACTCCCATCGATTAGTTCGATCAATGGAAGTTCCCCAATAAGAGCTAGTCGTTGTTCCCAAAATTAGCTACACTCATTTTTAGAATAACCCCTGCAAAACTTGTTCATTTCATATTTTTCACTCTAAGTTCATCTTTTGAGGCAAGTTTTTCTTGATCTCATGTTTGCTCAACTAGCATCATTAAAAGTTCATGACATTCCCTTGTTACATTTTCCCAAAAAATATGAAAATCGTTATAATCTTGACATGATCAGATGACAAAATTTTTACTTTTTTTTCTCAAAGTTAGGTGTTTTCTTGCGTTCACATGTAAGGGCGGCAAAATTTTCCACCACTAGATGTAGTTTTTAGTTTTACATGTAAAGGTGGCAAATTTTGCCACCCTTGCATCCTTCATGCTGGAGAGACAAATATTGCCACCCTTGCATATCTTTTCATTCCTCCCATGCAGGAGTAGAAAATTTTGCCACCCCTGCATCCCTTTGGTAACCTCACATGCAGAGGTGGCAAAATTTGCCACCCCTACATGATCTCAGTTTTCATATGTGGCATTAATGGCCACACATTCTGAGTGGTTGGGGTCAATTTTTGCCCCATTTAATCCCTTTTTACCTCATTTTTGATTCATTCATCTTTGTTTCTCCTCCTCCCTGTGTCTGGATGATCAAGTGAGTAAGTGGAATCGAGTTTTCCTTGGATTCAAGCTTTGTTTCACATTTTTTCTAGGTAGGGTTTTGGTTTTTATTTTGTTTTTGTTTTCTTTCTCTTTTTCATGTTGCTTTTCCTCTTTTCCTTCTAGGTCTAAGTTTTTTTGTTTGTCTTCCCCTTTCCTCCATTTTTTCCCATCGAAGAGGTGATATAAGCGGGGAGAACTCTCTTCCCCCTTTTTTCACCTGTCGGCCATTTATCCAATGTAATGGCGGTGAAATTTGTCACCATTACATGTGGCCATCTAACTATGTGTAAAGACAATGAATTTCACTGCCTTTATGAATCGTTTGCCAATTCGTGCAATGGTGGTGATTTTTGCTGCCCTTACATGAAAACTTTCAATCATGTGCATCGATGGTGAAATTCACCGCCGATGTAAAGCCCCTGACTTCCCAACTAAAGTGCATAGGTGGAAAAAATTGCCACCAATGCACATTTGGTCACCCAACCACGTGTAAGGGCAGAGATTTTTTCTGCCCTTACACAAACCTTCCTTCCTAAGTGCATCAGCGATAATTTTTGCCACCTATGCACGATGACCTTCTTCAACATGCAAAGGTGGCAATTTTTGCCACCCATGCATGCCTTCCCTCCATTTTTACTAACTCTAAGAAATTTCAATTTTTTTATTTTTTGAGCCTACTATCCTTTCACTTTTTGACCTGCTCATGCCTTAGCCCTTTCAAGCACATTTCCCTGGTCATGATCATCCAACATGTAATTTTCTCAGATTACCAATATTTCCCCTAATTGCATGATCATGATTCTTATCACTGTTTCTCTACCAGATCTTTCTTCATCAATATACTTTCAACAAAGGCTCATCCTGATGATTGAGGTTTTTTCAAAGAAGTCAAAGATGATGAAGTACCAGTATTAAGGTGTTTTTCCAAACACCTTAGTTACTTATAATGTTGATGACATTAGAGATACAGAGATCAGGCACATAGACATGGCTGAGTTCATAGAGAGAACCAAAGTGAACAATTTTAGCTCTGAAATGAAGAGGATAATTGAGAGCAATATTCATCTGGTCTCCTCTTTTTCTATGGTAGCTCATCACATAGATTTCGTTCTCTAGTGCACCCAATTCTACAACAAGGATACCAAGGCTGTGGTAGATGCTGGTGGTAACATAGTAATTCAACTAGACCCTGAGTTCATCGACAAAGTATTCATGTGCCATCCCGCTACTGAAGTATTAAAGATTGAATTTGTGGAAACACAAAAGGAATATGATAAAGATCCTGAGAAGGCAAAGAAAGTGATCAATAATAGATGGCTCAAAACTCCCAGAACAAACTTGTCAAGATGGCCACAAAACTTTCCAAGGAACAATTTTATTGAAGAGGTTGGTGACTTGATTACTCTTTTCAGTAGAGTACAAGGTTTACCTTCTTCCTCTCAGTTTCATGAATGGATGTATCCCTTTATTAAGATAATTTTCCAAGGCAAATAAGTCATTTTTTGGGAAAACAAATTAGCAATGCTATGCATGAACAATTGACAAAGGTGTCTGCTACCTTGAAGTTCTACATGACTTCATACCTGGTATACATTATAGCTTCAATGAGAACCTTTCCAGGCTTAACATGAAAATGAGACAGAAAAATGACCTCGGTATATCAGTATTACCCCCAGTTGACATTGAAGGGTTCAATCCATCATTTTAGGAGGGTAAATTATGTTTTCTTCACGCTATTTTTGTGTCTTTTTTATTCCCAATTAGAACAGAAAAGAGTGTCAAATGAAGCTTGGACTATTGTGAATCACTTCGACTCTATGTTCTTATAGTTCCCTTCTTTTTTTTATTTATGAGTTGGCTTTTTCCAAGGTTACCCTTATATGCTCCGAAGATTTCCCTCAGATAAATTGGTCTTGATGGAGCTATGTAGGCAAATTATTATCGTACATAATAAGCAGATGGAACTCAAGAAACCTAGTTTCAAGTTTCCCATTGAAATTGGCAGGTACTCAGTGTTGACCACTATAAAAGCTAGGGCAATAGAGACCAAAATACAACTTGTAACCATGAAGCATTTCAAAAAGAGACCCAATTTTGACTATAGAGGTGTGAAGGACATGATCATGAGGAAGACCCAGTTCCATGAACCTATGATCGAAGATGTTAGGATCGATTTGAGGACAACAGAAGATATAAAAAAGATGGACTATAGTAGACTATCTCTTAAACAAATAAAATATCTAGGGCTCACTAATATTCTTGCAAATCTAGTAGATGAAGGATCTAGTCAATAATAGATACCATGCTGAATAAGTTGCCAATGCTCCTCTTCTCCTGATCCAATGGTCTCAAAAAGAGTCAACCTCCTTGAGGATGAGATTAAAACCAATATTAGCAAACACCAATGATTGGTTAACAAATAAAGGAATCACCTTAAAAGAGTTCATCACGGAATCAGAGGCCAAATTTCAAGAAGAGACAAGGAGGAGAGCAAAAAATAGAACGAAGAATGAAAGTGATGTTCCTTCTCCTTTTAGGCCCCATAAACTTAGGATCATTTTTGTAATGAAGAAATCAAAATTTGTAAAGAAAGAGCCATAAGCAACAAATATGGGGGTTGAAAAACAAAGCACCAAAGAACCAGTGGTAGAATAGATAGAAACTGATGACAGGCCTAGAGGTCAACAAGGAACAGGAACTCTATCTCTGTGAGAAGGTGCACATCCAGACACAGGAATTTCTTCTTCTCCACCCCACTCACCTAGTGCAACTCCTTCACCCATTTCTCCAATTAGTATTCCCTCTTCTAGAGCTGCCTCTCCTTCTAAAATTATTTTTTGTGACCTCCAAAGTGCTTATGGATATGTTCTTCACTCATCAGAATCCATCCCCAGTTTGTCATCTCCATATTTTAATATCAGAGATAGTTCTACCCTTAGCCATTCAGTAGCAAGTGTGATTTTAACTGATACTATGCCCATTATTTCTACCAACAGTGCAGGTGCTACTCCAGTGACACCAATTACAGGGACTGTTGCTAATTTAAGTGCTTATGCTCTCCCACCTTGGTTGTCAACTTTCACACCCAAAAATAAAAAACAAGCCATATCTCCAGATGACTTTAACTTCAGTAAAATAGTGCCGGTGAAAGTTAAGACCCCCAAGAAGCCAAAGATCCTTTCCAAGATGATTGGAGATAAGGGGCACAAATTTTTGGAGATAGCTAAACCTCCATAGGATGTGACTCTTAAATTTTTTGATATGAGAAGCTACTCTATCTCTCGAGTTGAGTTAGGGAAGATAACTCATGAGGGCACTAAGAGTGATTTTCAATCCATGATGGATATTATGGTTCAAAAATTTAACAACGAAAGGGAAATGAAAGATCATTATAAGGTGATGGTGGAACAATTGATTGTAGTGATAAGGAGATTCACTTTTGCTCAAGAAGCGGTAACCCCAGAGGCTTTCTCCCTAGACGATCCCATGATTCAAAAAGCAAAAAAGATTTATCTAAAGGGAAAGGTACTTGAAGACTACTTGGATAAGATGCATGCACAGGGGATTTCCTTGTTCACAAAGTTGTTTGAGAAGATGGATAAAATGGGGAAAGTGAGAACATAATTAGATGATCTTATCAATGTCATTTCTGAGGAGGTTAAAAGCATAGATAAATATCTTAGCAAATGGGCAAAGATGAAGGAGCTGAAAATACGTACCCTAGTATCAATCAGTGTCATTACTGATAGAGATTCTTATATTGAAACAAAAGAATCACTGATATATAGGATCTAGGTGCTTAAAAAATTAATCAACGACCTCAAATCTCCCAAGGACACCAGTGAACGAAGTGATATCAGTTTGTTGCACAAATTAGAGGAGTTGCCTTGTAGTCTTATCTCTCAAGACAACCAATTCATTTTAGTAGAAGAAATAATTTAGGAGTTTGAATGTATGATCCAAAAGGAATTCGAGGAGAAAGCATTCTCAATGGCTTATGTAAACAATATCCTAGATAATCAGTTAACTTTAGACAATCTGAAAACCAAGTTAACTAGTCATGCCAAGTCAATCACAGTAGTGAGAGATGCTACAATTAGGGCTAAGGTGATTTTCAAAGATACTATTGCACCAAATAGTATCAAGATACATGTAGCTATCGCCATGTACGATGCTCATCTAAAGAATGTTGGTGATAAAAATTGAACTATTCTTCCATGCTTTCTTTTCCATTCTTCTCATGCACTTTGTAATTGACTTGGGACATTTGCACATGTACTTTTGTTATGTGTAATTACATGTAAAAACCCAGAAAAGTCCCAAACTCAACAGAGACTCATCTTTGACTAGGTTTTAATATTTAAGTCTTTTCTCAATTTTCAAGGCTTTTCCCTATATATAGAGGCAAACTCTTTTGTAAAGGAGGGAAACATATATCTTTTTGATAATTGAGAGCAAAATTTATACCAAAATTGAGATGCTTCTTGAGACTTTGATCTCAGATTGTAAATCATATTTTCTTGAATGAATGAGAAGCAGGTTACTTTTAGACTTTGTGTTGAAATAATTTGTTCTATTTAAAAGATCATTCTTATGTTATTTTCCCTAATAATCTTTCATCTATTTGATTAAACAAGTAAAGTGTGCATAAAAATTATCTGAAGATGTTCTGAAATTAATTATAAAGACTTTGTGCTTCTATAATTACCTTTAGTTCGTGTTTCACCTATTTTATTGAGAAGGATATTAGAAAGGATTTGAACTGCTTTTATACTTTAAGATATTATATTATATTATAGTTTACGGTGGAGACTTTGAACTGCACTTCACTTTAATGTTACGTCCATTTCAAATCAGTAAGGGGAGCAACGAAAGACTTTGTGCTTTTGTGGGTTTCTCATAAATATAGTTACTATAAGAGAAGATTTTTTGCCATTTACTGAACATCATTTTTGAAAGAAGAGAAATGCTTTCAGTAATCAACCAGGATTTCTCTTTTGCCTTGTAAACATCATCTCTAAAAAAAGAGAGATGGATGGTGTAATCTCATCCTCAAGTCTATTTTTAGTTCATATTAATATATAAGTAGTTTATAGGGAACCTCTCCTTGATGAGAGGAGAGATTTATCTCACTATGATGTGGTAAACCCACACTTTTTTCCGTATAAATCTCCTTGTACTGTGGATTGATATACCCATTTTGCCGTCACTTGCTTGACAATAAAATATTCACCCAACACACTAAACATGAACGTTCAACGTAATCTTCCAAGGATTCATCCTCTTCTTGAGTCATCTTGAAGATGTAATTTTTTCTATAATTTCTTCCAAATATTCATCCTCTTTTTCATGTCTTTCCAATTGTGGACTGAATTAATTCTCAGTCTCATGAACTAGTGAAGTGCTGAGTCTTTGAGGGTGGTAGGAAAAAGTTTCATTTTCTGTGCATCCTCCCTATAGTCATAACTTCTATATATGATATCAAATTTAAACAAAAATGTTTCTAGGTCTTCTAATAACATACCTCTAAAATTGGGTAAGACTAAGGGTGGGATATTTTTCATTTGTGTTACGTCCATTGCATCTAGAGTAGGAAATTCAAAAGTAATTGTGTCTAGAGCCCTATTGTCATCTACAAATTCTCCTCCATTCATGATGGATTTCCTTATGATATGAATACCAAAGGTGCTCAGAATCATGTCCCCAAATTTTATATCAGTCCCTTAGTCAGCATGAAAGTAGACATTTAATTGTTGATCTACAATATTTTTATTAGATGAAAAGTTTGAATACTCTCTTGAGCTTTATTTGATTTGTTCAAGAAAGCCTTGTTGGAATGTTATTCTGATGTTACTTTCTAGAGTTTTTGGTTCATGTAGTTCTTCTCCTTCATTTCTCTTTATTAACTTAGCTAATGCTTCCTCTACTTTTGTTTCCTTTTTCAAATTCAATAGTACTTCTTCTACAAGTTATCTCCTTCGATTTTTAGTGTTCCCTTCTTTAAGAGCCCTCTAGCTTATGGTATATCTTTCAGTAGGATTATAAGTTGTTGCAGGTACTTGTGGTTCTCTCCTGGTAGAAACTTATGGCTTGTTTGGTAGGAATCTCCCTTGATAATATCTTTTTCTCTACATAAACATTTGAGCCACTCCTTCAATTGTCATGTCCCTTCTTACACAATGTTAGTTTTTTTAATTTTCTAGTTTTACATTTCAAGCGTTGTTTCAGAATGAGCAAAAATAAAATGCAAAAAATAAAAAAATATGAAAGAATACATAAATCAAAACAATAAGAATTGAAATTTTATCTCTAAAAAGTAGTAAAGTTATGTAATGAAATCAAGAAATCAAAGCAAAAAAGTTACTCTAGAAAGCAATAAATGAAATTAGTAAAATTACTCTAGAAAGTAGGAAATGAAAGTAGTAAAATTAATCTAGAAAGCATGAAATGAAAGCAGTAAAATTATTTTAGAAACTAATAATTGTCACCTCCCCAAAAATGGTACTAAAATGTTGATCATATTTATTATCTGATTAATACTAAATTCTTAAATTTGCTTAACATTAATTATCAACCTAGGGTACGTAGGCTTTTCAAGAATGTCAGCACTATATATGCATTATTGATTCATAGGCTAACTTAATTGTTGGTTGTAGTACAATGAACTTATATTGATTTCACCATATAGATATACAAGGGAATTATTATAATAGAGTGTAGAAATTCTTCACACGTACATCGCACTTTATATAATCAAACTAGTAATGAAATCAATTCACATAACACACTTTAATTTAAGAAGGGTCAGGATCTTCATTATAACTCCTTTCGAGGGGGTCCTCATTATTCAAAACTGAGTTCCAATCCTTCTCTGAGAGACTTACAAAAAATTCTTACAGAATCAACCTTTTAATTACTTAGATTTGTAGCAAATAAAGATTGCTATAGTGGATTATAATATTTTAAAAATTAGAATGTAATTATTGTCTACAATTCCATCATTAGCAATCTAATCTAGGTTTTTCCATTAAATACATAAGGTGGTTTATTAGTTTTAACAAAAAACACTAAACTAAAAAAGGTACAAATACTTTACAACTAACCCAGTCAACCTTCAGGTGGTTAGTAACTTAAAGTTCCTTAATTTTAGGCCTGACTGGGTAAAAGACAATTTATGCTACTTTGTTATTTAGCTTCTTTTCTCCTTTTCATTATCTTTATCTTATTCATCATTTGGCAGCGCATCCAAGTTTCACTTCATGTGAGGGGTCCGTATAGTTGTTATGGAGGATCCTCTTCAATCATTTACTTTATTTCTAATATAGTTGGATGTGTCCTTAAAAACCAATTAATTATCATAATAATAGTTTGTTCCATGTAGTGGCTACGAGCTCTTATAGGTGAAAGCATGTAGTTACTACGGCCAACCTATAGGTGAAAACCTATAGTTTCTATGGGCAACCTTTAGGTGGAAAGTCTATAGCTTGGCAGTTTCTACAAACAACCTATAGGTGGAAAATTTGTAGCTTGGCAGTTGCTATGAGCAACCTGTAGGAAGCCCCTTTTGCTATGGACTTCTTTATAAGTGTTGTGACCAAGCAAGATTATTGTATTTTTATTCTACCCTTCAAATGTTTGTCAAATAAGGTTGCACAAGTATAATCTAATAAAAAAAGCATCATTAATCCATAACACAACATGTATATATTAATGCACATATATAATCATTAATTAATTTATTTATTTACATAAATCATGGATAGTTCTAGAGATTCATATGGAAAAATATATATAACTAGGTATGGATGAGGTTATAAAAGGAATAATTGGTGACCTCATCAGTTATGATGTTCATGTTGCTTATGTATGATATTATGTTGATATGACTATGCTCATGAGATGTTGATGTGGACTCACCTAGCTAGGCATGTGATGATATGTCTCTTTAATTTATGTTCATGATGATGCTTGATATGGATTTATGTTATTGATGTGATGGTTATGGATGCATATGATGATCCTGATATAATTATGTGATGTTGTTGATGATTAGGATGATGGTTATGTCATTATGATTATGGTATTTGATAATGTTTTTTATGGATGTGATCATTTAATTTCATATTTAAGGTGATCATGTTTATGATATTGATATGATTATGGTTATGGCTACTGGTTATGTTTAGGTGGATAAGGTTATGATGTGATAAATGGTAGGATGTTGATGATGTGATGATGATTTTTATGATTGTGGTGGTCATGTTGAAATTTAATGAATATATGCTTCCTCATTTAGATTTAGACATGTGGTGGATATGGTATATGTGATTATGAGGATGTGATGGTGATAGTTGATTTGTTTATGAAGGTGGTGATTATGTTAATGATGTCTATTTTTTTATGATGTGAGGATGATATTAAGGGATGTGGCTATGATTATGGTCATTTTGTTTAGATTAAGGTGAAACACATAAAGTAAAATAATAAAATTAGATGTGAGAAATAGAAGATAATACAGAGACAAATGTCTAAGTGAATGTATAAACTAGTATGAAATAATAAAGAGACATGATCCTTTTTCTTTGGTAAGGACTAAAACAAACCGAAGTTAGATCAACTTAAGGAACATAAGCCCTTTGAATTCTTCAAATTAGTGTTTGTTAGTTGGTTAGAAAAAGACGTCTTGATCTCAAAATGTCAAGTAAGCTCAAAATCCCTTGCTTATAGTGTATCAAGGGGAGGGGGATAAAAATAAAACCTTCTTGAAAGACTAGCTTGCCTCTTCTGTAGGTCACCAAATAGCCAGTATAAATAAGTCCATGTCATGTAATGTGTATATTGATCAATGTGAGAAGTCTACTTATGAAATCTGATTGCAGCTTCTAAATTATGTTTGTATTTTTAGATTTTGATCATGGGTCTTTTGATTTTTTGTTGTTGTTTTAGAGGGGTTGGGGAAGCTAATCGATGTGAGAAGCTTCCAAAAAAATTCTGTCTTTTATAAATGATTTACTCAGCCATCCTTGAAGGGAGTGGTCTAAGTTTGTATGCTTTGTTTAACGCTATTGGTAGTTGTCCTTCAAGGGAATAGTCTACCTTATATTGAGCAATTTTGATATGTTTTAGCCGCTGTCCTTTGAGAGAATAGTCTATGAATGCTAGAGAAGGACCATATGAGTTCTTTTAATTTTTATTTTGATGTTTACTTTGGATGTCATTTACTTGATTATATAGGCTTAAAGATGCACCTTTTATTAAGGCAAAGCTAAAGCACAAGAAGGTTAATGAGGTTTAAAATAGGTTTAAGTGATACCGACTATGGGAATCTATCTATAAAAGGGGCAAAATTTACTATGAGAATCATGTCATAGGTAGAGCCATGATACCCATTGTTTAAGATTAGGCTATGATTATGACAAATAATCACACCATTTATCTTTAATTAGTTTTCCCTAAAATATTGAGATGAATGTGGGTTTGAAAACAAGGGATGAGCTTAAGTTGGACAAAAGGTGAGTTTGATCCTAATTTAACATAAAAAAGGACATAGATGTGAAGCATTGAGGGGCTTATGTTCTGGGTTCCTATCAAGAGAGGATAACCAGTAAGCTCCTTATCCATACTTATGGGTGATGATATAAGGTCTAAGCCAATTAAAAGAAAACTTATCTCACTTTGCTCTATATTAGTTACATGTTGATTTTTATTGAGGATGAGGTCTCTGAGATTGAATTCTCACACTTTAAGGTGTTTGTTATAATCATGCTTGATTCATTCTTGATAGACACGAAGATGGGTAAGCACGACTAAATGATGCTTGTCAAGTAGCTCAATTTGGGCTAAACATTCTTGATGATAATCATTCTCAGAAATTATATCTTGCAGAGATATGCAAAGAGAGGGAATTTAGACGTCAAGAGGCAAAACAACCTCTGCTCCAAACACAAGGGAGAAAGGGTAGCACCTATAAGGGTTTGAATGCTAGTAAGATAGGCCCATAAGGCAAAAGGGATGTGTAAATACCAATCCTAACTAGATGAATTAACCATTTTAGTTAGCATGTTATTCAGAGTTTTGTTAGAGGCTTTCACCTGTCCATTAGCTTGTGATGATAGGGCGATGAGAAAATTAACATGATACCAAACGTGTCACAAAGACCTTAGACTTGTTTGTTTTTGAAAGATTTTCTATTTTGGTGATAATTTTATGTGGTACATCGAAATAATAGATGATGTGATGGTTGATAAAGTTGACAATTTTTTTAGCTTTTTTTAAGATAAAAGGAATATCCCTCTACCCATTTGGTAAAATACTCTGTTGCGATGATGATATAATGATGTCATTGTGAAGAATGGGGGTTAATTTCACCAATAAGGTCTAAACTCCATTGTGAGAAGGGCCAAAAATCTTTCGATACTTGAAGACCATGGCTAGGTACCTGATGTAAATTGGTGTTATTGACATTTAATGCACTTTTTCACATAATTATATAAATCTTGGTTAAGGGTGGGCCAATAATATCCAAGGTGAAGGATGCATTTAGTGATAGTTAGGTCATTAAAGTGTCCCCCTTAGATCCCATCATGCATTTCCTTGATAGCATGAGAGGCTTCGTGGCTACATAGGCAATAGAAGAGGAGACCCTCAAAGCAACATTTATAAAGAATCCCCCCAATATGGTATAACATGAAGTGCTCTAGATAAATTCTCTTCAAGCAATCCTAGAAAGACTACAAGGAAAGATGGCAAGGTTGAGATAGTCAAAGGTCTACTAATACCAAAGGTTAGATTGGGTCTCTCCTCCACATTGAAGATGGTGGGGGAGTCAGATTTGATATAAGAGGGCTAGGTAAGTTGATGGATAATGACAGAGAGTTTAGAGTTATATGGTATAAAGGGGATATGAGAAGTGAGGGAAGCCATCGTATCAACAAACTTATTCATAGATCATGGAATGGTTTGGATATGATAGTGTTCAAAGGATGCCAAGAGTATGTCAACTACTTATTTGTACTATTGCAAGACATCATTCTTACATTGGTAAGAGTCAGTGATTTGATTGAACATAAGTTGAGAGTCACCAAAAATGTTGATTATTTTGACTTCTAAGGCTAACACAGTTTGGAGGCCTATCACTAGGGCTTCATACTCAGCCATATTGTTGGTACATTTGAAATATATCTAGAAGGATAAAGGAAGAGGTTCACCATGAAGGAGGATATTGATGATGTCAACTCCCCCACCATGTTGACTCTTTGATCCATTGTAAAACATGGTCACTTGATAGGTAAAGTCTACTTCAGAGAGGGTTGTGATGGACTTATCTAGAAACTCAAGAGGAGGAGGTCAGTTGTCTGCTAATGGTGCTTTAGCCAACTGATTAGAAACGACTTTCCCTTTAATAGACTTTTACTAAAAAAAATAAAAGTTAAACTTAGTGAAAATCATGAGCCATTTGGCCATACGCTAGTTTTGGTATGGCTTGGAGTGCATATACTTGAGTGGGTCGGTGTTGGTGATGACATAGGTCTTGTGGCTGAAGAGGTAATGGTGAAGTTTGAAAACCACAAAAACTAAAGCTAGGTAAATTTTCTTGGTTTGGATGTACTGAGTCTCATACTCTACAATTGTGCAACTAATGTAGTAGACAACTTGCTCTTTATGTTGCTCATCTTGATGGGCTAGCATTACCCCTAAGGAGTGGTCGATGGTGGAGATATAAAGGTAAAAAAAGATGATATTCCATGGGAGGAATGAGGACAAGTGGAGATAGAAGGTACTCTTTAAGTGAATCAAAGGCCTTTTGATAGTTGTTATTCCACTTGAAAGACACATCCTTCTTCAAAAGGTGGTGTAAAAGTTGGCATCAATTCGAGAGCTAAGAGATAAAGCAATGAATGGATTGGAGCTTCCCATTCAAGATACAAAGCTATTTGAGGTGGGTAGGAGGAGGCATGTCAAGAATTGCTTTGATTTTGTCCAAATCACCATTGATTCCTTGAAGGGAGATGATAAATACAAGGAGTTTTCCTGACAAGACCTTGGAGATACACTTCTTGGGGTTAAGGTAGACATGGTAATGGATGAGTCACTCAAAGATAATCTTAAGAATGATCAAATTATCTTTATGAAATTTGAATTTTATAAGAAGGTCATCGACATGGTCTTCTATGATTTTGTGAATAAGGTCATAGAAGATATAGGTCATAACACATTGACAGGTTGTACTAGTGTTATTTAATCTAAAAGGCATGACCCTATAATAGAAAGTCCCCCATGGGGTGATGAAGGTAGTTTTGTGTTGATCTTCAGAGGCAATTAGGATTTGATTATAACCTGAGAATCCATCCATATGAGATAACATTTCATGGCTGATTGTAAAATAAATAGGCTAGTCAATGCTTGGCAAAGGAAAGTCATCCTTTAGGAAAGTGAGGTTGAGATCATGAAAGTCTACACAGATGTGTAGTCCCCTTATGGATTTGGTGATAGGTATGATATTTGAGACCCATTGAATATAGTTAATAGATTGGATGAAATTGATGGATATAAGATGTTGAAGCTCTTCTTTGATGAGAAGGGATATGTGAGGGCGCATTCATCAAAGTTTTTACATAATAGGCTTGGCATCATGGTTGGTGACTATGTTATGGGTAGAAATAGAGGGATCAATTCCTAGCATGTCATTATAATACCATGAAAATGTTATGCTTCAGTCCTATAGGAAGGAAGGGAAGTCCCGAAGCTCCTCAAAATTTAGTGATTGGCCAATTTTAAAAATGCATGGGTTATCTAGAGTGCCCAAGTTGATATCCATGGTGGATTCATTCAACATGGTTAAAGTCTCAAAAGGAAGATATTTTTGATTAGATAAGTCTTCTTCACCAAGATAGGTGAGAATGGAATTGTCATCCTGACATCGAATGGTATAAATGGTAGGAGAGTCATCTTCTATCATCTCAAGGCAAGTCAGAGGAATGGTTATGGTTGCCCCATCCTTTTGATAAGTTAGGGGTATGATTTTGATCATGTTGATGAAACAAAAAGTTAGGGGGGATGGTGTCATAATACTCAACTATCTATGGTGGAGTGGATGGTGAGGATGGGTTTTCCTCATCAATGACAGTAATAGGAGGTGGGTTGGTTTGCTATTAAGGTGGCATGAAATTGAGGCCATGATTTTCATGAGGTTTTTGAGTCTTGATTGGAAGTAACTCATGCAGTCCATGTTCATACTGACCTAGACCAAATCCCTTCCAAGCACACCTATAAAGTTATGTCTGGACAAACTCTGATTTATTTAGATAGGAGAAATTGGAGGTGAATAGTCAATGTGAAAAAGAGGTGGTGAAAGTGTCAAGAGGCTTATCAAGTCCCCCATAGATGAAATTAGTTTGAAAAGTTGAGGTCCTAAAAGGAACAATGGTTCTAATATTTGGATTATAACTGATTTGTTGGTCAAAATTCTCATACTCTTGAGGAGTGGGAAAAGTGTCTAGTATCAGAAGGTGATATTCGCCCAATGAAATATATGTTGGAAGGTTGATTCCAAAGGGTTCATTGTGGGTATTTAGGTAGAAGGGATGAATGAACTGGTGGATGCTTTAGTGGTAGAAGAAGATGGAGATTCATCTATTACTAGTGATGGTTTGTTGGATGGGGGAAGGAGAATGTCATTGGGTCAGTACATCATGTTGCATGACGTGAAAGGACTTAGGCATGTTTGTGTGGTAACAACTTGACCTTTGTGTTCAAATTTGATGCATTGATGTAAGGTGGATGGCATATAGCCCATAAAATGGATCGAAGGGCATCCCAAAAAATATTGTAATGGAACTCACCTTCTACTATGTAGAAGATATTAGGGAGCATGTGGGGCCCTAGATGAATGTGAAAGATAATAGTTCCTAAAGTTGTGGCCATGGTAGCATTGAATGATCAGAGCACCATGGAGGTTTTCAAGATAATGTTCTCAGGTAATTTGAGTTGGTTGTATTTGTGGGAAGATATAATGTTGATGTTATCTCTATCATCAATCATAACCCTCTTGATGTGGGTTTGGTTGATGTACACAGTAATGAAGAGGGGAGGATCTGGGTCATCTATATGGATGGATGGTACTTATAATTCCTTGAAGGTAATAAGGTTGGAAATTTAAAGAGCTCCAACAAAGGCTGATCAAGGTTGTGGGTCTTTTGGTCATACCTCTATGGATTGTAAAGCCTCTATCATCACTTGGTAGTAATAAGATGAGGTATTGATCAGTTTATATAAACTCATCTTCACCAGTGTTTGGTAAAGCTATTTTAGAACTAATCATTAGATTGATTTAGAAATATTGGATTGAGAGGGTCCCAATATGGAAACTTTGGGTTTAGTTGAAGGTAAAGGTGCTTGGTGTTAGCCAGTTGATTAGGTGGTGGAAGAGGGAAATGCCCATGGAATGGACACTTTTGCCTTTCCCTTATCCTTTGGTTGGGATTGTGATTGTGTGACCATATAGATGGTATGGATTTGGGAAGGAGTTAGGCTAGAGGGCTACTTTGGTTCCTCTTCACTCCAAGGAAAGAATAGAGGAGTAGGTAAATGTTGGTCGATAGCTCTTGGTTCATAGATCAGTAGTGGGCGTATGGGAGGCTCATCTAACAATAAGTCATCCTCTTGATATAGTTGATGGGCTAATACTTGGAAAGCCTTGTAGATCTTAGTATTATGCCCAAGTGTTCTATGATATGAACATACTAATTTTTCATTATACCAAGATGGTTTAGGATTGTGTGGCTCAAATAGTCTCATAGGTGGTAAAGTTAAGTAAGATGCTCATAATAACCTCTAAAGGATGGTTGAGTAAGACTCCAGCAATGGTGTAAAAGGCATGGAGGTCTTGGTTTTGGTAGTTGGGTCTAGAAAGATTTTATAAGTAGTCTTGGGGGTAGAGGTCTTGGGTAGAGGAGCATTTTTGGAGGATGGTTTCAAGTTTGGTAGAGAGGTTAATAACTTAAGTCTAGGAGGTTTTGAGGTAGATGTTTGAGAGGTAAGCGGTTTGTTTATAGATGATTGGAAGATAGGAGGTTTGGTTATGGGTGGTTCAGTGAAAATAGATGTGGATGAAATTAGGAGTGATGGTGTAACCAAAAGCAATGGTTGGATTTGGGTCTTGATTGGGATGGTTGGTTTTCCAAATAAGGTAGAGGGATGTGGCCATAAAATAGATGGCAAAGTGAAGAAGGGAGGCAAAGTTTTGGTTTATGGAATCTTAGGTGTTTTCACCTTCTTTGTTGGCTTGGTTTGGGGTTTCTTTGATAGGTTTGATGAAGTTAATTCCAATTTCAATGAAGGGTGAGTAAGGCCCTGAATAGGGAACATGCCAAGGTTTTTGGTAGGCTTGGTTGGAATGGCAGAGGGTGGTTTGGTTATTTTAGGTGGAGTCAATTTGGACAGTTCATGTATGATTTAGTTGGTAGAGGTTTATGATGGATTGATTATGGTAAAAGTGGGTTTTATAGTGGGAATGAAATGTTGGGGTGATAGTGGTGTGGTTGGAGGTTCTGTCTTGGTTTGGTAAAGAAGCTCAAGATAGTGCCAACATGTGGCATGAGCTATATTGGGTTGGGATAAGTACCCCAAATTTTGAACCAGTCTAGAGAAGGTCTTATAGATGAGTTTGATCCCTTCGACATTGAGCTTGAAGGTCAAACCCATGGGTGGAGAGAGATAAGTGGTTACCTCTCCCTTTTCCTCAATCAAAGTCTCTAAATTTTGGGAAGATGAGTCTCATATGGGAGAGGTAGGTAGGGTGATCACTTCCTTATGGGTGCTTTCTATAGAGAGGATTACAAAGAGATTTAGTCAAGCATTAGTCAAGAAATCATGAAAAATGCATTAAAGACAACAAAACTTTGCCTATCTATTCATATAGGAATTACAAAAGATATAAATAAATAATTGAAACAAAGTAACATTGATTACCTTCCCAAGTGGATTCACTATATAAGTGCAGCTCAAAAGCATTTTCTCCCTTGATCAAGAGTTCTTCTCTTTATCAACAATAGTGGTAGATCCTCCCATGTCTCAAGAGTTAGTTGCATAACCTAGGCTCAAAGTAGATGAGATTTCCAATCTAGCCTGTCGAATGAAGCTTGCTAATGAAAAATAATTATCAACACAAAGGATTGTGGATACAATTTAGCATTATAAATTTTCACAAAATCAAGCTTAACAATGATGTTCATGGCCTCTCTATTTATATATTTTAAAAAATAGTTCAAGATCAACCATGACCATCCATCTCAAGATTGAGATGTGTGGCCATGAATTAATCCAATTATTTAATTAAATCCATAAATATCCCCCTTAAATATTTGGGATAGAGGGGAATTTAAAAGGTATGGAGAGTCTTAATGAGGCATGGGAGACCCATAATCTTGATATTTTATGCATTTATGGCTTATGGATGCCACCCCATATGATGATTTCACTAGGTGTTGTAGTTAATATAAATCAATTTCCAAAAATAAATATTCAACAACTCTCATGAAAAATTCACTTAAGCTCTTGATTTTGATCAATTAGCATTAAATAAGGTTAATCAACATTTGTACAATTATTTGGAAATTGGCCCTCAATTAATCAAAATGGTCAGAAAGTCATATTACTAGGTCATCATTTGACTGAAGAAGAATTTGAAGGTGATGTTATATGTATATGGACCGTGTTCCCATTTAGGATGTTACTGACATAAAATAACAAAGGTACTTGATGTGTACCATGAATTAGAAGAAAAGAGTGATCCAAAGCACAAAAAGGTGAAATCATCATTTTGACTTGAAATAAAATAATCAAAGTTAGGAATCACATAAAATGTATTACCCTATTTAGGGATACATTAGCCTAAATCAACACTTTTAAATGACAAGCTCAAACCATTTAGTGTATTTTATGGATTTTGACTTAAAATGTGTATTTGAGTGTAATTCAAGTAAGATTGACAATTTCAACACAAATGGTGTTAGGAATTGGATGTCTACATTTTGCATTTATTTGAGAAGGCGTAGTGAGCCATTTAGATGAAGCAACATCTGTTTAAAGAAAAGAGTTATCAATAAGAAATTGGAAATTACCTAGGATGCCCCCTTGAGAGGACATACTAGGATGAAAGAGAAGAATGGACTCTTGAAAAGAGAGGGACAATGAGAGATTAACCCATGGAGTAGATCACATCTAGACGAGCTAATGCTTGCATGCGTGATTACCATAAATGATCAAAATATAATTAGAGTTATAATATGCCCCAGTAGATGGGGGGAATGGGAAATATACAATCCATAAATGTAAGGGACACACTTTAAATGTACCTAATTTGAGAGTACAAGCTGCACCCTTATGGCATTGATCAATCCTGAGATAGATTACACACTAAAATATTGCCATTGTGGGAATTAGTGTGGAGAGCCTATAATTAGAGGAAAAGAGAATGTGGTCTCTAAAGAGAAGATAATAAGAAGTACTCTAGTAGATTAAATATGATCATGATAAAATTAGTTTTTCCCCAGTAGGGCAAATTTTGATCATTTGATAAAGAATAAATAATGGTTTATCCCTGTAGAGCTGATTTGATTATGATTTTGTCTAGATGTTGTGCCCCAACATGAGCAATTGGAAAGCAAAATATCTCAAGGATATATTCTAACAAATAGGTTAAAGCGAGTGGGTACAAACATACATGCGATAGTGTAATGGCTTAGAAAGCCATATTATACCCAACATACGAGAATGCACAAAGTGATGAGAGAGATGAAAAGAAGAATGGAGATGGCTTAGCTAAGTCCATATATATAATAAATGTGGACTCTACCTACATAGTTCCATGGACTCATGTTCCAACATGAACTTTAGGCCAATGTAGTTCATCCAAATTTGGGAGAGAATGGAATGAGGAATGATGAAAACTAACCAAGAATTGATTAAACTCACAATGTATGCAAAGAGATGCATGTTTAAGCATAGAGTCAAGTGCTAAAATGCATGATACCTAGATGTCTAGTTTCATATCATGAGCCTAGATTATGCAAAGTGTTCTTGAGAACTGTTCATTGGAGTGATGTTGACGTTAAGAATTTGAAACCTGAGCACAAAGTGCTTATTATAGCAAAATAAATTAGGCATCATAAGCATAAATAAATTAGAATGACATAATATGCCAATTGCACTAAGTTGATTCAAATGTGAATACCTATAACTAAGGATAATGGTAAACCAATGACCAAAACTAGAGTTACAACTATTTACATTTAAACAAAAAAGAAAGAAAGAAAAAGATAAACATAAATGAACCTAACTTGAAATCAAGATATGATCAATCAAGACTTAAGTAGGAATAAAAATGTTTAAAAAAAAATCAAGAACATCTTAACGACATGAGACCAAGATATAAATAATCAAGATCCATGTGAATCATGAAGATGTTTTGAAACATAAAAGAGATAAGAAAATACATACAAGGAAACATAAGACCAAGATGAGGCAATAAGTAATAAAAAGAGAAAAGGAGAGGTGCAAAAGCACAAAAAAACACCAATAACCACACAAACAAAAAACAACTTAGTGTGGTTTTTTGACAAATGTTCATGCACATGTGATAGAGGTGTTACTTTCCACCACAACATAACAAAGAATAATGGCACAACAATTTTTCCCTAATGAAATAAGAATAATGATAGAAGAAATGGGGGAAGAGAAGAAAAGGAAGGGGTTGGTTGAGATGACTCCAAATGTATAAGATAAGTGGACGTTGCCTACATAGTTCTATGGATGCATGTTCCAACATGAACTTCAATCCAAATGTAGTTCTCCCAAGAAATGGGATAGAAGAAAAATGATGATCAAACTAGCATGATTGATGTTTATAGAAGAAATAGAAGATATGACAAACAAATGAGAATGGTTTTTCAAACAACAAGCTGATGGGATGAGAAAGAACAATCTTGAAAAATGGTAAGTGCATGGGATAAGATGAATTGATGTTTCTTTGCTTTCAAAACAACAAGAGCATAACATGGTTGGATGGGAATGCACAAATGTATAGAAGTGTGAGACAATGTTTTCATTCTTTTGTGGATCATGTTCTAATGTTTTTAGTATTTTCAAAGTATTTCCAATGTTTTTGGTGTTTTTGGGATAAAATATGCACAAGGTGGGACCATCTAGTTAAGGAGATTCACATCTGAGAATAGAGGTTCCAATAAAATAGCTAAGTCAGTTACAATAACCCATGCTCACAAATCAGTGAGAGTGAGGATCCTAATAAGATAATAAATGCCTAAAAAGAGTAGCAAATGTAATATAGAATAGTGTGCAGTATGAAATAACTTTAAAGAATTATCTATGTTCACTTATATATAATAGTGTGGCAAAGGTCCTAAATTTAGAAGATGTTCTTGTTCACTTGTCTATAGAAAAAGCTAAAAAATGTTGTCCTAGATGAATTGCTTTGTATAAATGGTGCTGAAGATGGTCATAATGTTCATGAGACATAATCAGGATCATAATTGGTTAAGGGATAAAAAGTGTTCAAGATTACAACATGCTCAAGACATAACAAAGAATATGGTTCTCAATGAAAATGATCCAAGATAGGATGAAATGTGTTCAAAGTGCCAATGATTCCAAAGCCTTCACTGTCTAGAGTCATAAAGAATGGGCCAAGGTAGTATAAAATGTGTTCAGGGTAGGATAAAATGATTGGATAAATTACTTCAGCATAAGTGGCCCCCAAGTCTGGGGTCTTGTAGACAATTGTTCAAATTCATTCATGCATAGAACCTCTTAATGTTTATGATGTTCATGGGCTTTGGAATTTCTTCACCGTTAGGTTTAGCCAGTCGATATGCCCCTAATCCATAGTTCATTGTGACAACATATGGTCCCAAACCAATTAGGCTAAAACTTATCTTTCTTTTTGTGTTCAACATTTATGTTTTTTTGGTTCTCTTTCAAAACCAAGTCATCAATCTCAAACTCTCAAGGGAGAATGCACTTTTTGTAGCTTCTTTATAATCTATTATGATAGGCCTACAAGTTTTCTAGGGCAACCAGATGCTTACCATCAAGAAGTTCTAGTTCTTGTAGTCATGAGGCTCTATAGTCTTCATCATCTTCAATGCGCTCTAGTGATATTCATAATAATGGTATCTCAATTTGAACTGGGATAATAGCTTCAATACCAAAAATAAGGGAGTATAGAGTGGCTCTAGTTGGGGTTTGACGATTGGTCCTATAATTCCAAAGGGCAAGAAAAAGTTGTAAGTGCTAATTATGGCCAACGTCATTGGCAATATTCTTTAAGATGGATACAATGTTTATGTTCAACACCTTAGCTTGTCCATTTCCTTGTGGGTTATATGGAGTTGATTTCTTGTGCTTGATCTTGAATTTTTCATAAAGACATTTAACATCTTGGTTCACAAAGGATCTACCATTATCAAATATAAAACAAGATAGGATGTCATATCAATAGATGATATGGTAATGAATTAATTTGGCTATCTACTTCTTGATAACATAAGTGAGAGGAATGGCATCAATCTATTTGGTAAAGTACTCGATTGCAGTCAAAATGTGCTTATGGCCATCTGAAGATAGGTTAATTTTCCTGATGAGATCGAGACCCCACATTGAGAATGGCCATGGTGTTATGATCGACTGTAGTGGTAAAGAAGGTGCATGTATCAAGTTGTTATGCTGCTGACAATGAACAAACTTATTCACATAGTTACAAGCATCAGTCTCCATTTTAGGCCAATAATAGCCTATTTTAAGGAGCTTCTTTTCTAGGACCACATCATTAGTTTGGGCCCCACACATTCCTTCATGAACCTCCTTTAGTGCCAGCATGGATTCTCCCAAAGATAAACAACAAAGAAGTGTTCCATCATAGCCTTTATGATAAAGCATGTTTCTAAGGAGAGTATAATGTGTTAGGCAATGAAGGAATAGTTTTTATTGGTTATTGGAAAGGTTAGCAGGGAAGACATAACTATGGAAATAGTAATAAACATATTGGTACCATGGTAGCTCAAGTGGGGGATTAGGACCAACAATGGCATATACCCTCTCCAAATCTATTATAATATGTGTAGGCTAAAGAAATTTTCAATCAAGAACTGATACTCTTTATCACTACCATCCATTTGAATAATGAAACCAATCATCACCATTACATCAACAGATCTATTGTTAACTCTTATAACTTGTTCAAACTACAGAGATTTAAAATGTGTTTTGAGGTTATCAATAATTTAATTTTAAGGAGCAAGCTTGTCATCTCTTGTTTGATACTGATCAATAGTCTAATTGATGATTAACTATCAATCTCCATAGACATTTAAGCTTTGAATATCCCACTATATAGCAAGGTGGATTCTTGAAATCAATGCCTCATACTCGTCCATATTGTCTGTATAATGAAATTATATATGGAATGCTTTGGGAATCAAATCCCCCTATGGTGTGATCAATAAAATGTTGGCTCCCGATCCATGGGATGTGAAGGATCCATCAAAATATAGCTTCTATTGTTTAGGTTCCTAAAATGCTTGTTCTATTGTCATGATAGAATCCTCTGAAAAGTCAAACTTAAGAGGTTGAGTATCCTTAATAGGAGCTTCTGCAAGTTGGTCAACAATTACTTGCCCTTTGATTGCCTCTTGATTATGGTACTCACTGTCAAACTCACTTAGGAGCATAACCCATTTAGCCATGTGTCCTTGAAGAGATGATTTAGGCAAGAGGAACTTGAGAGGGTCCACCTTGGTGATGACAATAGTTTTGTTATTTAGCATATAATGTCATAATTTTTGAGTAGTGAACACCATAGCTAAACATGCCTTCTCAATAGGCGTATATTATGTTCATAAGCCACCAATGAATGGCTTAAATAATAAACAACATTTTCCTCACCATGATAATAATGTTGGGCCAAAAGTGCCCCTAGTGCATGTTTTATGGCTGATATATAAAGAAGTAGTGGCTTTCCTTATGTTAGTGGTCTTAAGATCAATGGATTCGCCAAGTATGTCTTAAGCTTTGAAAATTCTATCTAAAAATCTTCATCCCATTGAAATGTTCCCCCTTACTTCAAAATATATGATTAAATGGGTGGCACTTATCTACCAATTAAGCAATGAACCTGCATATAGACTGGATATTTCCTTCCAGGCTTCGTAGTTGTTTAAGATTGTTAGGTGGAGACATTTAAAAATAGTGTTGAATTTTGTAGGGTTGACTTCAATCCCTCATTGTGATACAATGAACCCTATAAATTTCCCTGATGTGACTTCGAAGACATATTTCTTAGGATTCATGCAAACCTTGCCTCTCAAAGATACTTCATAGCACATCAAGATGTCTAACTCTTGTTTGTGATTTTGCTAGTATATCATCGACATAGTCCTCTATAATGTCATGCATCATGTCATGGAAGATGATAGTCATTACACGTTGATATGTTACTCCATCATTCTTCAATCCAAATGTTATGAATTGGTAATAGAATGTCACCCACAAAGTGGTGAATGCAGTCTTGTGTTAGTCTTCAGGGGCTATCTTGATTTGATTGCAACCATAAAATATGTCTATTAAGGATAACATCTCATAACTAGTAGTTGAGTCAATTATCATGTTGATGTTGGGTAGAGGAAAATCATATTTGGGGCATGATTTGTTGATATCTCAAAAATCATTACAAAAATGTATACCCAAGGTTTTTTTACTCAATGGGACTATGTTATAAACCCATTTAGAGTAATCTGGTGGTCTAATAAAATTAGATTTTAACAACTTTACCAATTCAGCCTTAACCAATAAGGTGATGCATGAATGCATCTTTCTCAGTTTATGCTTGACTAGTTTAGCATCAAGATGGACAACAAGGTGATGTACAACCAAATCAAGGTCCAAGCCTAGCATGTCAGAGTATGCCCATGCAAAGATGTCTATATAATCCTTAAGAATAGATATAATTTGTTCACGTTCTGCTTTAGTAAGGGAAGCTCCAAGATAAACAATTTTGGGATCCTCATAGGTTCCCAAGTTCACTTATGTCATGTTTTCCATAGGGAGTGTGGATCCATCATTTGTAGGTAAGGTATGATCATGATTATCTTCTTCTGCCACTTCTTATTGTTCCTCCCAAAGATCCAGATAGTATGAAGAATTAGAATCTGCCATCTCAAGCAAAGGCCAAGTAGCAAAAACATTTGAAAATTCAAGAGTAAGACACTCAAATATTTGATGTTATTCTAAAGAGATGCTTGTACTAGCTAGGTAACTTGGGCTTGATGGACCTTCTATGTCCTAAGGGGATGAGTAGACTTTCCTGCCTAGGAGTGCCTAAAATAGGTTTTCACTTAAAGGCTTGTCTTTTTCTTTACTTTTTCCCTTAGCAATGAGTGCCTCAAAGAGGTTTTCACCCAAAGATCTTCATGTTTGTTCTTTATTATGACCAATAAATTTTTCCTACTCTCTAAAGTAGGTAGAAGGATCTAATGAAAAATAAAATCCCTATTTGGGATTGCCAATGGGCAATCCATCTCGTAGGCCCATGTATTCTATAATTGATTCTTCATTTTGAAACTCATCGAGGCATATGACTGAATTATGTTGCTCCCAATCTATGAGTTCAGGATGGCAAAGGCATAGGGAACAATGAAGGTTTGCTTCAGGATGGGAAGATCCAATGGTAAAGATATAATGTCCTACTTCATGAAGGGAAACACCACTAGGATGGGTTTTTGCTTTAGGATGGGAAGCTCCAATAGGCATTATGAATAATATGGCATTTGAATCAAATAAATACAAGTCAACAAGCTCATCAAAAAGGTTATAATGTGACATTTTGTGACTACTAGGAGTCTCATCACTAGTCACTTTAGAAGAGACACTATTGAAAGTCATGAGGTCACCCTCTGGTGGTTTAAATCCAAGACCATGATTCTAATTGACAACTCCAGCTGATAAGGGCTCTAAGATGCCTTGTGCTTGTGGGTTAAGGCCTTTCCCTGTATAGTCAAGATGATCCATTATCTAGTTAGGGATATGATACTTCAGATTCTAAAAGCAATTAGCAAGGACTTCAAAATATAACCAATCTCCCTCGATAAAAGCTTTTCAATCTTTCTTTGGTATGATTATAGGTATAAAAATCATAGGTGGTTTTCGTTCTTTCTCCCTTAGTTGCCACATATGGTTGGGTCCATTAGGAGTCTTGGATGGTTTAATATTTCTAAATGATTTAGGGGATTCAAGAAATTTTGTAATATAGAGGACATATTTAAGATGGTACATGGAAATACCCATATCTTTAATAACAACCTATTTTGCAAGAGTTACAGGAAATAGATTGATCGAAGTGGAAGCTAGATCACCAAGGTTGATATAATTAGATGGAGATGGATGGGAAATGATGGATTTGTTCTTCAAAATGAATTTAGAACCTGGGTAATAGTTATAATTATAAAACTCAGCTTTAAGATGTTTGCAATATTGATATGGCTACCGATCAATAGGAATTGTAACCTCGATCCCATCATGGGGAAACTAAAAGCACTAGTGAAGAGTGGATGGAATTGCATGTAATTCATGGATCTAGTGATGACCAAGAAGTATGTTATAACGAAGTTCAATATCCACAATATTAAATAATGTGTGATGATAAATAGACCTAACCATAATTGGCAACCAAATTGTATCGATAGACTCCCTTTCAGCGTTGTCATAAACCTTGATTGTAATATTTTTTAACTGAATATCTTTATACATGTAGCCTAATCATCATACTAAATTAAGAGATATGATGTTCAGCCATGAACCATTATCTATAAGAACCAACTTGATCTTATGATATTCAATTATCATCTCAATGTATAGTGGGTTATTATGGTTTGGGCCAAGAGTGGACATATCTTTGTGATCAAATGTGATTTGCCTACATGAAGACAAATGTCCAACTAGGTTCTAGAACTGATCAAGGTTTATATCATTAGGCATAGTATATTATTTCAAAAGGTCATTCAAAATAGTTTTATGGATGATAGATGTTTGCAAGAGTTATGTTATGGAAATTTGTGCAAGGGTTTTAATCAATTGGTCCTCTAGACTATAAGGATTTTATATTGTGGATTAAGCTAGTTTATTCTTTTTTGGCATAGTATTCAGCTTTGGAACCATCGACAAAATGTTCTCATTGGGTTTCATGGAAGAAGTGGGCGCAGGGCCCTAGATGGTGACTCGTGGACATCTAGTTGTGACTGCACAACCTAGAGGTGGCAAGGAGTCATTATAATTAGAAGAGGAAGGCAAAGGGCCTTGGATGGTGACTCATGGCTATCTAGTTGTATTACTACAATTTTGAGTTGATGAGGAGATTTTACAATTAGAAGAAGGGTACTATTATTCAAGACTAGTAACCCAGGTAAACAGAGTCACAACATGATTATGCATCAACATAGTATTACTAGGGGAAGAGGGTGTTGACCCTATAATGATGGGTCTCATGCTATGAGGAACACAAGATTATCCATGTGGTTTCATAATAACATTGGCAATGTGGGCAAAAATAATATGCCCCATAATATTGTTATAGTCGTATGGCATTTTGTTATAAGCCACATTGTTAGTATGGGCAGTATGATCCTAATTATGCTCATTATGATTTGGACCCTAATGTTGGTTTTGAGTCTACCTTTGTCCTTGATTTTGACCTTGGTTTTGATTATTTCTTTGTGGTGGTGATGGATTATGTAAAGGAAAGGGGTCCTTGTAGATCCCCATATCTTGATTTGTGTCCTAAATAGGGGCCAACTTAATTCCCAGTTCACCACTTTTAATAAAGTCTGCAATAATGTGTCATAATTGGATGCAATGATATGCACCATGACTAATAAAATGATGGAAGTTGCACCATGTATTTTCTATATACCAATATGGTTTTGGCTAATCTTGAGGAAATGGCCTTCGTACTAGCCATACAATCAAATTAGTAGTGATGAGATTTTGTAACACTATTTCAATTGGTTCTCCTAACTTGCTAAAGACTCTGAAATAGTTATGAAATGTCCTTCATGGAGGTTGTCTCTATAAAGTAGATGGTGGATTTGGGGGAGTTAATTGTACATTTTGGGGAGTTGTAGCCTACACCATTTGTGCATGCCTTGTTTCAGTCACCCTATTTCCAACCATGTTCTTATTTTTTTAAAATCCCTTAGGCTTATCCTAGGCAATCGTTTGAACTAGTGATTGAGTCTGATTAGATGTTTGACCCTATGTGAAAATATTTACAAGGCCTTTAGCAATAAGAGCCTTCTCAATCTACACTCCTTTGTCAATAATTTATTCAAATGATTTAGCATAATATAACCATAGATTATGCATGACTTCAAGATGCAAGTTTTGTACAAATATATCAACCAACTATTTGTCTAGCAAGTTATGTTTAAAATAGCCTACCAATGCTCTCCACCTTTGCAGATATGCAACAAAACTTTCACCATCATGCAGTTTGGATTTGCACAAGTCAACAATGGTCAATTCATGTTCTATGTTATATGATAAATGGTTAAAAAAGTTTTTTGATAAGTCATTCTAATCCAAAATTGATCCCTTGGGTAGTTTAAGTAGCTAATCTAAAGCCTATCCTACTAAAGTTTGTAAAAAAATTTGAAGTAAGTACTCGCTACTATAAGTAACCTCTTGACATAAGACAAAGAATGCCTATATGTGCTCACATGGATCTCCCTTTCCTTTGTACTTATAAAATTTGGGTGCCTCAAAATGAGGTGGAATGGGGTTTTGGAGAATAGATAAATCAATTGGATATGGACATATCTCATCAAATTTGTACTTTTTAACTTTATTATTCATCTCCAATCTCTAAACAATTTCCTTCATAGAATTCCACTCTTACATGTTTGGTGCATTTTTGGATTTGATAAGATGTTGTTGGGGTAGAATATACCCCTAGTTTTGTTGCTATTGGGGTGGTATGTGCCCCTGATTTTGTTGTTGTTGGGGTGGTATGTGCCCCTGACTTTGTTGCTGTTAGGGTGGAATGTGCCCCTAGTTTTGTTGCTTTTAGGGTGGAATGTGCCCCTAATTTTTTTGTTGTTGGGGTGGAATGTGCCCCTAATTTTGTGTGGATCTATAGGGAATGTATACCTTTCAATCTGTGACTTGGTTCTGATTCGTTCATTGAGTCAAGAGAATAAGCCATTGATTCTTGGATTGTAAGACATTCCTTGAATTCAACTGTTTAGTATATTATTGATTTTGGGAAGTTCTATGTTTGTTTACCAATTTCTATGTTAGTTGGAATGAACTAGCCAAATTATCTTGAGGGATTTCCTCAAATCAAACTAAATGTTTGGGTCTTTGATTTTTTAAAGTAACAAGAGGTTCTTGATGATTGAAGAATATATTCTCTGTGTCAAATGGAACATTTTTAAAGATCTGTTATGACTTTGACTTTTCATTTAGGATACCTTGATCCACTATGGCTATGTTCTCATGAAATGTTTGTTGCATAATTTTGACCACATTTCCCTATTCTTTTGAAGCATCATTGTGAACTAAAGTGGCAAATAATGAGTCAATTAAGTCTGTGACAAGTTGGTCCACATATCATTGACTTATTATCTTGATCTTAGCTAGAAGATCTGAATTTGTGGGTTTTGAATCTATTTGTATTTCTTTTCCTTTATTAGAAGAAGGTATGTTTATTTGTGCAAAAGCTTGATCTTGCCATCATTGCTCTCCTTCTCTAACTAAGGTATGCAATTGTTCTATAGGAAATTCTAAAGGTAGTCTAGCACCTAATTCTATCAACCTAAGAAGTGCTTCATCTTGATCTTCTTGGAGTTGATATTCATTGTAATCATCTACAGATTCTACTATTGCAGTGATGTCATAAAAAAAATAGGATTTTCCTGACCATCATAAAATTTCTCATCCTCATAGCTAAGGCCATAAGAGGCCCCATTACGAGTGAGCCTTTGAGTAATGTCTAAAAAGAGTTATTCTCTGTGTTTGACTAGATTTGGATCAATGTTTTACAAACATTCAAACAAGGTACACTTGGTTCTATTCAAACAAATGACTAAGGTACCAAAGATAATATAAAGGAGGGTGGCTTGGAACCACACATAATTAGAAGATATGGTTCATGAATTTACTCAACTTTTGGTAAAGTTGAAATCATATAGATTGGAAGAGGGTAAGGTAACTCAAAGATCTAAGGTGAAAACTAGTACACCAAAGCCAATATTTTTGTGATACACCTATACCATAAAATCTAGTGTCAACTTTGATGAGTTGACCCTAGAAAATTAGAAGAAATATCTTTAGATTATAAAGAAGATAATATGAACTAAGCAACTCAATATGTAAAAACATACATGAATCACTAAGTACAAAGATAGAACCAAATTGGTAACACAACATCACCACGTGGTTCTAGTAGTATAGAATATGTTCTAGGACTCAAAGTGTGAGTGATAGCAAGATGAATTGAGTCACCAAGATGATAATATAATTTTGAGTCTAATAAACAACCCTAAATCCAAATGGAAAATTGAACCCAAGTTAGAACAAGTTTACTATGCAAATGGAGAACCCAATTTAACACACCAACCCTTAAAACTTAGAAAGGTTCAATTTTGAATGTGAATAATAAATGAGGGTGTTAAACAAATTGGGTAAATGATCTAGACTTAATTGGGTAGCATAACGCACCAAAGTGGGTGACATGACATAAAGTTTTAATTACAATTTGAACAAGGAAAAGATAAATTTTCTAATTGGATGACGTAACACCTCCCTTAAGAATTTTGAGGATAATGTGTTTTGGTTAAATTCATTTGAGTTAACAATCATTTTTTAGACACAAATCAAGACCAAGTAAGATAATGATAAAAAATAATCATCTTAAGTCTAAATTGACAAGGTTGCATGATATTGTTGGAGTTTGTCTATATACATCATTTGAGAGGATTTTTAAATGCTCATCTAAAAGTAAATGTAAATTATATAGAAGGGTTTTTACACCCCCCCTTCTCTAAAATGACAATACAGTGACATGGACCTTGAGGTGCACCTTTCACCAATAATACTTCTATGAAAAGTCAGGATTTATCTAAAAACTACAAGTTTTCAAACATTTCTAGATGGATCAATTGTACAATGTCTTTCATTTCAAATGATGAAAAATAAGCACACTTTAATTGGGTATCTATGACACTTGGCTTGTTGCAAAAAGGTCTTACCATTTTTGAAACCACTAAATCCGTCACTTGCTCAGTGTAGTGTGATGTCCAAAGTGAAGATATGTCCCAGTGCTTTAAACCTATAGAACTCATGGGAGGTGATTAAATCCCCCTCACAAGCTAAGTTTTCATAAAATAAAAGACTTTATGGTCACCTCAAGAAGACCCAATACTATTATGATTTTTTCAGGAGTGCCTTAAACAACATTCTTTCTATGCCTTGGACTAGGCATGCTTGCAATAAGGATGTCACTTTTGATTCCAAAAGTTCCCTAAAGGGGATGGATGGAAGAGCATACATGCATGTCCCTCTTTTTGCCAATCAATTAATTAATCACCTATTGCATACAAACTTGATAAATGAGTTTAGTTTTAACCACTAAAACAAATATTTGGTGATGCTCTCTTTGGCCTTTGGCCTTAAATTGTGAACTTTGAATGAAAATCAAAAAATTTAGTCAAGAAAAACACCCTAAATTTTTTTCATAAGCACCAAAAGAAAGATTTTTAGTTCATTTTTAAACATCTAAAAGAAGTTTAAAAGCTTGTTTTAGTAAATATTTAACTTGGTCCTACAAAGAAAAAGTCAATATGTCCTTTAGCCTTGAAGCATTTATCAAATGAAATAATCACTTTAAAAAAAACAACTCTCGAGTTTACACAGTGCAATCCCACTACCCCATAGAGTAATCTCGTGACTCACAGTACAATATCTCTACTTCAAAATTTTTAGATCTATCACTTAACCACTAACAATTGATTGATAATCCCATGATTTTATCAGGCATTACCATGACTCTCAATGCAATATCTCTACTTTGTTAGGTAATACCATAACTCTCAGTGCAATATCATGATTCGAGTTGACAATCTAGTGACTATCTAGTTGTAGTATTTACAATATCGCTACTATGAAAGTAGTAGGTTTGCAATATTACTACTTAAGAGTAGTGGTATGGTCAAAATCTATAGGTAGAATCAAGGTTAGTGCAAAAATGTAATTGAAATGCAATACTGTGACTTGTAGTGACAATCCCATGACTGTGTCAGGATAAAACTATGACTTCTAGAAAAATGTGTTTTTACTAAATTTTTCACTCTTTTGGGCCTCCCACTCCAATATTATTCATAACAAGGGTTAATAGGTTGATTGTGAGATACTTTTAACCAATTTTGTGGGGTGCAGTCCCATCGGGCGTGCCAAAATATAGAGAGGATTACAAAGAGAGTTAGTCAAGCATTAGTCAAGAAATCTTAAAAAATGCATTAAAGACATAACAAAACTTAGCCTATTTATTCATGTGAGAATTACAAAAGATAGCAATAAAAAATTTAAATAAAGCAACATAGATTACCTTCCCAAGTGGATTCACTAGACAAGTGTGGCTCAAAATCATGTTCTCCCTTGATCAAGACTTCTTGTCTTCATCAACAATGGTGGTAGCTCCTCCCATGTCTTAATAATTCTTTACATAACCTAGGCTCAAAGTAGATGAAATATCCAATCTATCCTATCAAATGAATCTTTCTAATGAAAAACAATGATCAACACAAATAATTATGTAGACAATTTAGCATTATAAATTTGCATAAAATCAAGCTTAAAAATGATATTTATAGGATCAACCATGACCATCAATCTCAAGATTGAGATGTGTGGCCATGAATTAATTCAATTATGCAATTAAATACATAAATATTTGGGATAGAGGGGCATTTAAGAGGCATGGGAGACCCATAATCCTGATATTTTATGCATTTATGGCTTATGGATGCCATACCATATGATAATGTCATTAGGTGTTTCAGTTAATAGAAATCACTTTCTAAAAAGAAATATTCAACAACTCTCATGGAAAATCCACTTAAGCTCTTGATTTGGATCAATTAGCCTTAAACAAGGTTAATCAACATTTGTGCAATTATTTGGAAATTAGACCTCAATTAATCAAAATGGTTAGGAAGTCATATTACTGGGTCATCATTTGACAGGAGAAGAATTGGAAGGTGATGTTAGATGTATAAAGACCATGTTCCCATTTAGGATGTTACCGACACAAAATAACAAAAGTAAGTGACATGTACTAATGAATTAGGAGAAAAGAATAATCTAAAGCACAAAAAGGCAAAATTATCATTTTGTCTTGAAATGAATTAGTCAAAGTTAGGAATAACATAAAATGCATTACCCTATTTAGAGATACATTAGCCTAAATCGACACTTGTAAATGAATAACTCGAACCATTTAGCACATTTTATGGATTTTGACCTAAAATGTGCATCTGAGTGCAATTCAATTAAGATTGACAATTTTAACACAAATGGTGTTAGGAATTTGATGTCTACACTTTCCATAGTAAGAGTGGATTGTTGTATGATAGAGGATACAGACATGGTAGTAATGGATGCCTCTTTCAGTATGTATTCCAAAGGTTGGGTTAACGGCGTAAATGCCTCATTGGGTAGAAAAGACGAAGGGGTTATTTCTTGGGTTTCATTTTCCAAAAGAATGGAGGGTGACTCTACTACCTCAATAAGTGGAGAAGGGGGAGTGGTTATTTCCTTAGTATCATTTTCTAAAGGAATGAAGAGTGACTCTACTACCTCAATAAGTGGAGGGGAAAGAAAGGTGGTCTCATCAATGGCTTCCTCAACAATAACTTGACTAAGGACTTCATTTATGGTATGGACTTCATTGGTATGAGAGGGTTCTACTTTTTTTTTATTATTGGCGGAAGGAGTGTGATTGGGAAATTGTTATCTAAAGATGTTAAGTGATTGGTTTGGGGGTGCATTGGGGTTATCCAAAAAAAGTTCCCCCTTATCAATGAGAGTTTGGACAATGTTCTTGAAGGTATTACACCTACTAACATCATGTCCAATAACTCGATGAAAGGTGCACAATTCATTTTCTTTATACCAACCAAGTACAAGATGATAAGGATTGAATTATTATGGAGGCTTGATTGGTGGTAGTTGTAAGATATTTTCTTTTAAAAACTTATTCGAGACTAAAGCATATGAATCCCCTAGAAGAGTAAATTACTTTTAGTTGTTGCAGTTTGGGTTCCTAGTGTTTTGATTAGAGGGATTAGAAGAGTTGGATTGGTTAGCAATGGGTGGAGGGGCAATCTTAAGGACAATTGTATTCAAAGTTACCTTATTTTTAGAGTTAGTGTTGGTTTGATTGTTGGGTTTAGAGGAAGAAGCCTCATTTGATTTGAAGGTAGATTTTTTGTTCTTTAACTTCAATTTTCCCTCATCGATGGCTCTATTTTATAGTTTTTGTGCTATGGTAAAAGCCTCTTCAAAGGTCCTAAAGCTTTGAACCTGTAAGGTAGAAGAAATGTGTTTAACACAAGATCGAGAAAAGAGTTCAATCAATTTGAGTTGGGGTAGAGAGAAAAAGAGTTGATTTATCAAGATTTTCCAATGGGATATGAAGTCAACTATGGACTCATCATTAAATTTCTAAATGGAGTAGAGATCAGTGATGGAAACCTTCTTGGAGATGTTTATATAAAAGTGATCTAAGAAAGTTTGAACCAGGTAGGTGAAATGGAAGAGAGATTGCTTTGTTATAACACTGTACCAATCTAGTGTTGGATCGGCTAGAGACATGGGGAAGGTAAAAAGAAGGAGAGTATCATTGTAGGCAATCAAATAACATGAGTGTTTAAATGCTCTTAGGTGTTATTGAAGGTCTTCCTTACTTTGTAATTTAGAAAATTTGGGAAGTTCCCATAGGATAGGGTCAAATGGGGACGGATGGGTGAATCAGTTTATTATAGATTGGATCATATGATAAAATATTATGAGCTTCAAAAATAAATCACTCCAAAGTAATAATTTGGTCCATTAAAAATTTGACAAGGTCAGTTTGGGGTTGTGCACCCACATAATTGTAAGGTAGCTTATGTTAGGTTTGGGTAAGTGCAACATATGTATAGTTGGTGGGGGGTTGAGAGGCTTCCACATATTGGTATGTATAAATGGGTGGTTAGGATGATGCCACATATGAATACGTAGAGATAGGTGGTTGGCTAGAAGGTAGAGGTACATGCCCTTATGGGTTATGGTTGGGTTAGTAAATAAAGGTTAGGTATTAAATTTGGTATTGATGGGTGGAAGGGTAGAAGGTATGGGAACCACCAAGCTCTAGAATGGAGTGGAGGTAGGTAGGTTAGAAATGAGAGGAATGGTGGAGATACCAATAAAGGGTACTCCTATGGCAAGGGAAGTGATGGGGCCCAAAGGTTGGGTTGCTCTTATACTAGGAGGGTTATTAGTTGGGGAAGAAGGTGATTGGGTGTTACTTGGATAAGTGGGTTGGTTTTGGATGGTGGTATTGGTGGGGTTATTAGTAGAGGAGGATGTCTAGGTGACTAAAGGTTGGGTGGACATTTGTGGCAGTAGAAGTGTTGCACATAAGGTGGGATGGCATGCCATAGGGTAGTTCAATAGGTAGAACCGAATTAGGGGTAGGATGAGATATGGTGTTAAGGTAATGCTGGAGGGTTATGGGGTTGTTATCTAGAAAGGTGGTGAAATCTACATCACCTTGGGTAACCATCTGAGGGATGGTAGGACTTCCAAAAAGATGGGGAGAACTCTCTGCATTTGAGATGTACTCCATGGATAAGGGAGAAGAGGAAGATAGATGATTAGGAGGTGGGTCCTAATTTGTTTGGTCTCTTAGTTGTTGCCTAGTTAAAACCATGTAGATAAGGGAATGAGGAAAATACAAGCAATCTCATAACTCAAATAAAAAGAAGACAAAAAAAAGACAAGGAAACAAAACACACACTAAAGCATGTTAAATCCTAGGGTTCTTTTTAGTCTCTCTTGTGGCTTATGCCTTAACCTTTAAGAATTATGTGACTCAATTTTGGATTGTAGAATAGGTACTATAAAAGAAGTTTATGGCTAGTTTTAGGTTGTGTTTAGGCTCTCAAAGGGATCTATATTGGAGATCAGTATGTGGCTTGATATTGAGACCTACCACCTCACTTCACACACTGTAGTGATAACATTGTTAGGTGATTAAATAAGATATACTGATTGCCAGAGATTATACTCAACCAGAGAGCTGAGTTAGTTCTCCCCTTGGTGATGAAATTCAAGTAGCATAGCTGGAAAAGGTGATCTCTAGGTGATGAAATCTCATTCGAGCCTTATGTCAATGTTTTTATGCTTGATTAAGTGTAAGTGGTTTGGTCTTGTGTGTGTGATAAGAGTGAATCTATGATCGATTTTCTTGATTAATTAAGTTATGTGAGCTAAAATAAGCAAGTAGATAATGGATGCAATCAATTTTAAGCCTAAAATGAAATTTTAATTTCATTGTATGAGTAGAAAGACAAGAAGTACCTATATGCAAATATGAACCCAAGAAAAGACTCAAGGGTCCCACCGATCATGCCAAAATGTTTCACATAAATTTTGATTTATTTATTTAAAAGTAAAGTTGTAAAACTTGAAATAAGGGTGAGGTTAGTAGAACCTAGATTTAGTTTGCATGCGTTGATTTAGAAGGTTGTAGATACTCCTATTTGGCTTAGGAGGAATGACTTATAGATAAGAAAGCACTAAAGAAATGGTTGATTAGTTAGATAGTAGGGTGGATTGCCTAGCAAGCTAGATCTAAGAAGCACAAGCTTCCTTAGAGGCTGTAAATCCACACTTTTAAACAATCAAGTTTTGAAAGTGAAAGATAAATTGCTTGCATAAATAATAAAAGGTACTAAAATCAAATACAAGAAGTGCTTGATAAATGAATAGGTGAATTTGATTAACTATAGAAATAAATAGATTGATATTAATGTTAAATGAATCAAGTGTGGTCCAGAAAAAGGGGTGATGCTCTGTGATTAGGTAAAGAGGAAGAAAGTGGGTATTGGTTAAGGTCTGATGGGTGAAAATAACTTGTTTATTTGTCACACAATGACCATCAATGGTTAGGGTGACCATCAAAAGTTATGGACAGACCATCAGTAATTACTATGGGCTCTAGGTTGGTTCAAGAAATTAGTTGGTGAGGTTACAAAATGAGATTATAGAAGGTGGGTTTGGGCTAGGTTGTTTGCAAAATAGAAGTAAAGTAAAATAATTATTGAAAACAAATACTTAGCTTATTGATCTGAAGAAGGGTTGAGGTGTGTGTCTAAGAACTCATTGATGGAGGCTGGTTAAATTTAGGCAAAGTAATAATACTTGGTCCTTGGCTGATGGATGGTAACACTTCAGATCTTTATCACACTTGTTGGTTCATTGGTTCACTAGAAGAAGACCTCAAAAAGAAGTTCTGATATAAGAAGCTTTGATTCTGGATGTGGATCATCCATTGATAGCTCTAGTTCCAGATGATTTGATTGATCCTATTTTCACATCCTCATCCTCTCTTTTTATAAGAAGAAGGGAGAGGTGAAAAAATTAGGTCAACAAGAAATTTATTTTTTACATCAATATGCATTGATCCCACACAAAAAATAGTTAGCTAAAAATAAAAAGGCAAGTTGTAGTTGAGTGGGATTTTAATTGTTTAGGTGGTTAGAACCTGACCATTGATTGTTATGCTTAATCATTGGTGATTAGGATGATCATCAGTGGTTGAGGGTAAGGTCAAGGTGGGTTAGTTAGTCAGTTATCATGTTAGTTAACTTGACTAAGGTTTGTGGTTAAAAAATTGTGAAAGAGTCCCTAAGGGGTCTCAAAGTGGTCTAGGGGTTAGTTTGACATATAGAACCATTGTGTGAAGTTTTCTAATGTCTATACTTATTTTTGTTGAACTTCCATTGATTTAATGTTATCATATTTATGTTGATAACTCAAAGCCTTATAGTCTTATTTACTACCCATCACCATCTCAACAAGTTGAATCTCCTCCTAGGTTTGATCCCCCAAGTCTACCTCACTCATCCCCTCACAACCCTTTACCATCTAATCTTGAACCCACCATTGAACCAGTCATGAGGCATAGAGATTAGGATGAGAATGAATGTCCTGCATTTAGGATTCTTTGATTTAAAGCTATTAATTTTGATGTAATGCAAGGTTATCCCAATGAAGTTCTAAATGAGGTAAGGAATAGACTTCCTAAGTTTAAAGGGAATAATGTAGTGATTGGTGATTAACATTTGAGATATTTTCACATTATCATTTAATATTATGAGGTTGAGCATGAGGATGTTTGAATTAAGCTTTTTGTGCACACACTAGAAGAAGATGCATGTGGGTGGTTCAATTCCCTTCCCCATGGATGCATAAATTTATGGGAAGAAATGAACAATGTTTTAAAATTTAGTATGGTGATAAAACTGATCCTAGGTTCCTTCTCGTTGAATTTGAAAACATAAAGAAGAACCCTAATGAATGTGTGTAGGATTTTAACATAAGTTTTAACAAGACTATGATGAGATTGTTTGAAAATATTAGGCTGAGTGATACAGCTTGCCTGATTAAATATTGTGATGCATTTGATAAGAAAGATGCATATTACCTAATGGATAAGGCTCCTATAAACCTGAGGTTGGCATTCAACATGGCCATCCAAATAGAAAATAACATAAAGGATGTGTGAAAGCCCCTAAACAAATGTGCTGATGTGAAGTTGACTAATCCTACAAAAACTAAGTCCAATAAGACTTTAAACTTTTAGGACATCATGAAAACCTTAAAAATTGTTGTCAAGGAAATGGCATACAAGTTGGCCAGAGCTGAGAAGGGGATTCCTCATGGATATTCTACTCAAGAGAGAATTTAGAATCAAAATCAAGCATAAGGGAGACCCTCTTTCCACAATAGAGATAATGATAGAGGGAAGAGACCTGCCCAAAATGATAGTAATCAAAATATAGGGGTTGGGAAGGAGATTCTTGATCCATTGAATGCCAAGGTTAATGTTGTAGATTGTGATCTTAACATTGATTGGTGAGATGCGTGCTTCCTCCCCCATCCTCTTTGTGATACTATTGAATGAATTAATGAAGATGCAGAGGAACTTGAGTTTGCATTTGAAGATGATGAGATTTTATTGTCTGATTACCAAGTCTCCCAAACTAAAGTATCTACCTCCATGAAATTGTTGAGTGCTACTATCATTGATCAATTTTGGAGTGTAGTCAAAATGGTATGTGTCCCAACTTATGATTTTGTTTGTGATGTTAATATGATACAAGCATATGAATTACCCAATCATGACTTTGAATTTTTATGATCCATGATGATTAAAATGTATGATGGGGGAATTCCTTTAGTTGAGGATAGGTAGCTAATAATTAATGCAATGGTTGCCCAAGAAAAAGAGTATAGTCTAAGAAGTAAACATCAAGGTGTTGCTCCTCAAGAGACTACTCTTTCAAATCCAAGGGTAGGGGATGCAAATAAAGAAGTTAACAAAACCAAAGAGGTCCATAATTCTTCTAAACTAGCACTTGTTTCCCGAATCATAAAACAAAAAGGTGGTCTAGCCTAGAATAAAGAACCTTTGTTGTCCATTATTCTTAAGGGCATGAATGGTGTCAGGTGAAATCCACCCTTGAAAACTGTTATTAGGAATGTTGGTTCATTCTGTCTTGTTCCTCCTCTAACATTAAACGACTATATTCTAGCTGAAGGTGTTGTCACCCTTCCTAGTATAGTGTGTGTGATATGGTTGAAGTATTGATTCAATTAAAAATCGTTGTGCCACTTGTTTATTTTTTATGAATACCTAAACATAGAAGAAGGGCATTTGAGTATCTTGAGTTTAGCAAGAATAAAGCTGATAATGAGATGACTTCACCCCAAACACTCTTGGATGATGATGACTAATCACATGAGGTTACTAAACCAACCCCAAAGGTCTATTTGAGGACTACATTAATAGAGATTCAGTTAGATGTTGATCCTTTTTACACAACCCTGTTCATTAATGGTTTAATTTTTCATAATTATATGTTTGATTATATAGCCTCTTACAATGTGATGCCCCTAGGTGTCCTTAATGAACTTGGAGTTAAAATTATATCTACCTTTGGTAAGTGTTACACCATGGAATCAAAAGAGGTACCCATTGTTAGAAAAGTTAAAGGATTGGTAGTGTTATTGGTGGTTCATATTGGTAAGTTTCTAAACATGGATGTGGTGGTTATAGATTATCCTCCTAACTAGGGGATCTTGTTGTCAAGAAAATGGGCTACCAACATGGGTGGTAATGTGTATATGGAATTGTCTTATGCTACCATCCCTTTTTAGGGTAATATGGTCAAAATTCATATATATCCTAAGATGTTACATGTACTTGAACATCTGTAATGAACTCTAAATTAGGTGTTGTACATTGATGTGGAGCTAGGTAACTTCATTGGAAACATAGAGTGTGTTGAATAATCTACTATTCTTGATGCCAAGTTTAACAAGGAAGATGATGTTTAGAAAATGTCTTTTGATGGAGCTTGCTCCAATCTTGGAAATGGAGATGGGGTTGTTTTTTATGCCCCTAATAAGAAATGTTTTAAGTTCTCTTTCAAGTTATCCTTTGAGTACATGAACAACACTGCTGAGTATGAGGTACTCTTACTTGGTTTGAGAATTACCCATGAATATGGAATTACAAGTTTGATTGTAAATGTCAATTTTGAGTTAGTGGTTAAATAGGTTCACAATCCTTATGCCACCAAAAATAAAAGGTTGAAACAATATAGGAATGTTGTATGGGATTTGTTATAATTATTTAACGATGTCAATATTTGTTATCTTGCTAGAAGTTTCAATGAAGAAGTTGACAAACTTCCAGGGTTGGGTGATCAGTTCTAAATTGAAAATATGCACCCTCATTATTAGTATCAAGTGAAGGTGATGGTCAGACCTTGAATCCTAGACAACATGAGTCTTTGGCAAGTTTTTGATGATGATGATGATTATCAGATTAGAACATTTCTCAACTATGAAGCAAAATTTCATGATTAGATTATAGACTTGGAATCAATGGTCCAAATTTGTGATAGGAAGGAAACCTTGTTTGGGAATGACATCATTTAGCTAAAGACAAAATACTAACCCTAGGGGATTGGTGAGTTTAGAGGCATCTTTTAATGTAGCAAGCCAAATAAAAACTTGAGATCTATCTATCTCAAAAGATGTGACTAAATGCAATTTGGGATCTAACAAACATCCAAGAAAGGTCTGGTTGGGTACTCACTTAAGTGTAGAAGAAAAATGATTCTACATGTAGTTGTTAAAGAAGTACTAGGATTGCTTGGCTTGGTCTTATTCCAAATTTAAAGCATATAGAAAGGATTTGTTTCGACATGTCATCCCATTACAGCCTGATAGTAAACCTTTTAGATAGAAGCCAAGGCCTATTAATCCCATATTGGCCACCAATATGTGGGAAGAGTTAAAAAAGCTAAGGGATGGTGGGATCATTTAGCCCATTAGATATTCATCATGGGTAGAAAACTTAGTCTCTGTGAGAAAGAAGAATGGTGACATCCACTTATGTGTGGATTTTTAAAATTTGAATAAAGATTCTCTGAAAGATAATTACCCCCTAACTAATATGGATAACTTGTTGTAGAGTGTTACAAGATCATAAATGTTGTCCACACTAGATGGTTTCTCAGGGTATAACTAGGTTGTGTTAAAATAATCTAAGAGACCCAAGAACCTTGGGGCACTTATATTTACATGAGGATGCATTTTGGGTTAATGAATATTAGTGAAACATTTTAGAGAGCTATAGATGTTGCTTTTGTGGGAGTAGTTAAAAAATTTATTATTGTGTATCAGGATGACATTATAATGTACTCCAAAAATAGAAAAGAAGATTTGAAGCATCAAGAAAAAGTGTTTATTAGATGCAGGGAATTTGGTATTTCCCTTAATCCAAAGAAGGGTCACTTCAGAGTATAAAATACCAAGTTGATAGGACACATAATGTCTAAGGATGGTGTCATGATTGATCTTGAGAGAGTGGAAGCCATTAACAAAGTGCCTATCTCACATTCCAAGAAGGGAATTCAGTCCTTCTTAGGATAAATCAACTTCGTTAGAAAGTTTGTGCTTAGCTTTGTAGAGATCGCTCTACCTATTACCTTCATGTTGAAGAAAGACCAAACCATAAAGTGGGAGGACAAGGCCATACAAGCTTTAAATGACGTCAAAGGAGCCTTGAAGTCTACCCCTATCTTGGCTAGCCCTGATTACACAAGGGATTTTCAAATATTGTCTTTAACATCACATAGTATTGTAGCTATTATCCTATTGCAAGAGAATGATGGCGATCATGAGAAGCCCATAAATTTATTTAGTAAATCTATGTAAGGAAATAAACTTAACTATACTATCAATTAAAATCAATATTTCACCCTCTTGAAAGTTGTTAAGATATTCAAACCCTATATTCTGAGTTTAAAGATTGTTGTATATGTCCTGCGTACAATGGTGAAAGACATCTTGATTCAGATTGAAGTATCAAGAAAAAGGTGCAGGTGGGTTAACAATTTGTAATAATATGATATTGAGATCCAAAATACCAAGTTATTGAGAGGGATGGGTTTAGCCAAGCTCATGGATAAAACCAATTTCCAAGTTGTTGAGGTAAACAATGTTGTTTTTAATATTGATGATCCTTTGAGTCAAATTAGTGTATCTCTATGGTATAAGGACATTGTTTACTAATTGTAAAGATTGAATTATCCCCCTGACTTAGATAAGAACCAAAGGATAACTCTTAAGCTCATATCCCAAAAGTATCTCTTGATTGAAAATGAATTGGCATGGAAGAATCCAAATAGGGATCTCTTAAGAAGCATAGTAGAAGAAGAAAATACCAATTTAATTGAAGACTTTCATAGTGGAGTATGTGGTGGTCACTTTTCACCTAAAATCATAACCCATAAGATTTTAAGGGCTATTTATTGGTGGCTATCACTATTCAAGGATGTTGCATAGAAAGTAAGAAAAAGTGAGAAATGTCAGTGCTTTGTTGGAAGGTTGAAATCTTATGGTTCTCTCCCCTTGTAACTTGTAATGATTGAAGGCCCAATAGATTAAAACCCATGTGAAAGTGTTTGAAAGACAATGAAGATTCTAAAGGGGCATCGACTTGCCCACATGGAGGCATGGGTAAGTGAAAATTTTAAAATCAAGAGGACGAAGAAAAGTTTTAAAAAGGGAAGTAAGGTGATGACTGGGCAAATCAAAAGCCCACATGAGGGTTTGGAAGAATTCCCAAGAGAAAAAACAAATCCAAAGTGTAACTTTCCATGTGCAATTTGCAAAATGCAGCTGAGACTCCAAAACCCACGATAAAGTTGTTAACCACATGGAAAGTGTGAAGGAGATTCAGTAGAGTTTTTAAGAGGAAATGTAACTTTGATTTGCAAAGTTATAAAACAAAAGTAGATTTTCCAAATTCATAGTGAACATTTACCATAGAGAGACAAGAATGAAATGCAAATTGTAAATTGTAAACTGCAATCCAATCTTTGAAGTCTATAATAAAGTGTGTAATAAAGATGTCCAGCGAAGATATAAATTCAAATTGCAACTTTATATTTTCAAGTTGCAAATTGTAAAGAGGGTTCCAAGATTCGTGGGTAACTTACATCAATGTTTTTTAATGTGTTGACTTGGATAGAGGCACATGTTCTTAGCAAGTTTAGTGATGATGCCATGAAGAGCAATATAGGCCACATGAAGGCTAAGTGGTGACTCAGAATGAAGCATTTTTTAATGCTATTACAACTGCATTTGAACATTTCATCTCAAATTATGAGCATTTAGGAAATTACACAAGATTTCCAATACTTGAAATAGAACGGTAGAAATGGATAATTATGATTTGTGCCTTGCAATGCGAATGAATCCTAACCAAAAGGGTATCCATGTAATAAGAGTAGAGTAAATAACTCCAAAATATAAATTCTTAAAGGCATCATATATTCTCCTTAGTTTTAATGGAATTAATATTGCTAATGATGGAACTGTCCCTTTCAAGTGTGGTGAATGCATTGGTTTTAGCTACCTTGTTTCACAAAAGTACACTGGAGAGAAGGCCAAAGTTAAATTTATTTGTGATTCTGAGTATTTTGAATATGAAATTGATATTTCCAAACATAAGCATTTAGTTCTTGCATATATCAAGGGGAAGCCCACGTATTATTACATTATTGTTGGCTTTGTATTTTCAGTTGTGTCAATCCCCTACCTTCGTTCTAAGTATGGAAAATATTATGACTATGATGCTCTAGTAAAAATGTTGGACAAGATTTTACATTCAATGGCACAAATGGAAGATGAACAATTGGTAGTTATTTTTTAGGTGCTTGTCGTAGATATATATATTGGATATGAGGATATTGTCAATATTCTGGTATTGGTTTTCAATGGGGTCAACCAAATTATAATGGGTATCAACAACAGTATATGTCTTAGGGGTTTTTCTAGTAAAACCATAGTTGTTATGATAATAAATGGAATCAAAGGAATCATGTTCATGTTTAGAGTGGAGGTTACAATTATAAGAAACTATGGACAAATAGAAATATTACAAGACTAGTTACTTGAAAGCTCTAGGCTGGAAATTTATGCATGAACAGGGCCCTAATCTTGTGAAAAAAAAGTCTGTAAAGATTTGTAAGGAAAATACAACTTTGATATGCAACTTTGTAATTTATAAATTAAAATCAAGTGTCTGCATCCCACTGTTCAATGCAATATGGAAAGTCAAAACATTCACGGTGGAAGTTTTTGACAATATGCTACATTCACTTACATTTACAAATTACAATATGCAATCCAAATTCCTATACCAACCACATACACACCAAGCTAAAGACAAAGTAAAGATTTTGAGAAGAACTACAACATCAAATTACAAATTGCAAAATTTTAATTTACAAATATGCAACAACCTTCTGGATTCTTGCCAACATGCAAAGTTGCAGTTGAAGCCCAAAATCATGCTAGGCCAAAAAGGTGCAAAATTACAAATAGGTTTTAAAATCCCATGGGAGGGGAAAAGGGTGCATATGCCATTGTTAAAATTTGGCATTGACCTCAAAGGCAAAAAGGTAAAAAATAAGGAGCCAAGTGTTGTTTCCAAGACAAAGGCAATATGGGTGAAGATTTCATCAAAGAAAATGAAGATGTAGAAAATGCAATGAGAGGATACCAAATAGAGAGGTTTGCATTGCAAATCATGACTCCATTAGGTGATTTTTATCTCTTTGGGAAATTTTAGGATTGGAATATGACTATTAAATAGCCAAATGGACAAAATGACTAGCTAAAACTTATATTCTTTATTCTTCTCTCCCTTCTTTCATTCCTTATTATTTGTAGGGAAAGAAGTGATCGAATATTTAGCTAGTAGGTCACCCACAAGATTTCATTTGAATAAATTATTATTGGGAGAGTAAGGAAAAATAGTTACACATGAATACAAGAGTTTGTTTGGATCCTAAGGGAATAACCTCCCTTAAGCTCAAGTGCAATGGATTTTCAGCCAAGCATATCAAAGTTCATTTAGAAATCTTCATCATGACATGGACAAGCAGTTACCATAATGGTTTTCTTGTAAAGCATGAGCTTTTAAAAATGATCAAGGGCATCTTCCATCTAAATCATCTTGGAATAATATTCTGGGTGAGAGATTTGTATAAGTAAAGAGGGTCTATCCTCTTTGCAAGGTTGTTGTTAGGTTGTTGGTTTTCTAGGTTTTATGTTGTCTAACTTTATAAAAGTTGTTATGTGTGTTTTGTCTCTCTTGTTAAGGTGGTTTCACCTATAAAACCATTAGCAAACTCTAAGAGCATAATGTATATGTCTCCCTTGTCTTAGAGTAAATCCACCATGAATTTCTCCATTATTATGCATTTTTGAACATTATATATGTAAGATTTAGTTTCAAGATAATGGAAAATAGATGTGATTTTATATTGTATCTTGTTAATGAAATGCAACAATACATTCTTCATACATTACTAATTGGGTATTTGGTTATGTCTATTAATGGTATTCATTATAGGCATGGATCTAAGTTGTAAATTCCTTTCTATATTGTGATTTGGGAGTATGTTTTTGATAGTCTTTTAAGGACATCTTGGACTTATGGAGTTGATAAGAGAAGGTGCCTGAGTTTTCAATTGCAGTGTATGATTTGGATATTTAGGGGTCATTTGAATGTTTGCATTGGATTGGCATCAATGAATGCAAACTATTCATGATGGTTTTTTCTAGGTTGTTTATTTAACCTTTTACATATTGTAATGAATAGTAACATGGATATTAGAAGGATTTCCCCATGTTGAAAGCAACCACCACACCCATTTTTATGTCTACCTAACCCATCTTACCTAACCTACCCTTACAAATAATACACCCTATTGACTATTTTAAGTGTTATTTACTTACACATGCATGAATCTTGCAAATTTGAAATGTGTTTGTAGTTGCTCCTTAAAGCCCATCATTTTAATCTTCCATTTGAATCATAGTTATCAAAAGTTCATTTAGAAATGAAGGTTGTAATCACCCTATTATTTGTCTTTAATATCTTGTGTCTGATTTAAAAGCATTTGCCCAGTCCGTGTGACAACTCTTCTCGAATGGACTATGCAAGTTTGGTTATGCTCTATTCAGATTTGTATGTGTGCCAATAATCCCATCGAATATTGAACTTTAGTATCCCTCCATGTGAGTAAGCTACCCCATAGGTCCTCTCACCTTGGTTCAAGCAGAGCCAAAAGTAGCAGGGAGCTAACCACACCCTATGTCAGTGTCTTCTAGTCATTATCTACATTCAGTCCATCTAGATATTAAACCCTTTCGTGGCTATAATGACACAATTTAGGTTTATCATCTTGTTTTTCATCCTTTCAAGTATGGAAGGCTTAATCCAAGAGGTGTACAAATGGGAACCAACAAGACCTACATCTTGGTGGAAAGGTGTTACACCACATCATTAGGTGGCCAACTGCAAGGTTGAAGGTAAAATTTCAGTATTTGAGACTACAACTATTGTTTCCTTTTCCTCTCAAAATAATCATGATCCTACATTGGGGATTTATTTTTTCTTTGTCAAAAGTGTAGATTTTCTTGGTGACAAGGGCATTATTTATCTCAATCATGTTTTTGGGTCCTACCCAGTTTCTTTATAAAATTTTTGGGTGAGTCTCTTATGTTTAAGATTTAGTTGTTTTATCTTTAGAGGGATCTTCCAGCATGGGTGTAATCTCTTCTAAGTCAATCTTTAAATTTGACAATTCTAAAGATTAGCAAACAGTTTTAAAAGGGAAAAAATCTTTGAAAATGAAGTAAAGTGTCAAAGGGAGATCTAATCACATAGTAAAATAGCTGTATCATAGCATAATTTATTTGTGATAGTTCAGTATTCTTTTGAGATGGTATTATTTTCAATGTGGTTGAATTCTACTTCTTTTTTGGTCCTTCTAGGAAGGTTTTAGGTTTTTGGTGGTTATTCATGGGTTATGGCTCGACCCTACCTAGTTTAATTTCATTTAGTTTTTAGTTTGACAAGGGAGGGACCTACCAATCCTCAATGATCAATCAATCAAAAAAAACTTATTTATATACACTATATAATGAAATTGATAGATTTAAAATTTTACAATTAACTTGTGCAAAAAATTGCATATGAATTATATAGAAAAATTATAGATGGACACTTGAAAATAATGTGAAAAAAAATATTTATAATAATAATATGCTCATGATATAGGTGATTTCACAAAGTTTGGGGACAAAAAAGTGCCAAAATGAGAAAGACCAATTTTTTTTTGCAAAGGGTGTATGCCTTTTTTTTCAAAAAAATTGAACCTGCCCTACCTTGGCATGGTGCCAAGGCAAAATGGTGTGTGTCCTTTGTGGATTAAAAATGGCGTACAACCTTTATAAAATTTCATTTTCACCTCAAACATGCATTTTTATTCTCCCATGTTTCATTTTGCAGCTAAGAAAACTTTCACATTTTGGAAGACAAAGAAAGGACATGCATGTTATAGTGTTTCTTGCATCTTGAGAAATCAATTGTAAATTTCGATCATGGTCTCAGGTAGGTTTTTTATTTCAAGGTTTGAATTTATATATATTTTAAATTTTTATGATATTCAAAATAAATTTGCATTTTTGTCACATTCCCTTAAGAAAACATTTATTTTTATAAATATAGATATAAAATTCGAGCGACCCATTGCCTGAAGCAACCTTAGAACATAATTATGATTAAAACCCTCATCATTTTGACTTTTCACAATAAAAATCTCAATGATATGAACAATATAATTCAAAACAACAATAATTGTAAATTATTATCAATAGTTTGCATGACTCTTCAAGTCATGGTGCATGCAATTCACTTGCCACTACATTAGAGGTCATTTTCAATGAAGTGGGAAATGTCACTTCCCAACTTGATGCAATGTTGCATCAAAGACAGGTGTTGAAAGAATATTATTCCTATAATTTATCATATGAGGACATTAAAAAAAGATAGCAAAAGAAGAAGTGTGTATTTTATTTTTTAAGCTTGGAACCAATGAACCACCACCAAATAGTTGTAAACACATTAGCATTGATTAGTGTATTCATGTAGAGATTAAATTTTTTTTTTGGGATAGGTGGTGGATGGTGTTTGATGATCCTCCATGAAATAATAATGAGGTTCCATTATATTTTTTTGAGAAAATGTATTGTCCTCAATTTTCATTTAAGGAAATTACAAAAGACTATTATCCTATCTTATTCCTATATACTAAGTTGGGTGATGTAAGGCATAAATTATGTGTCAAAACACTATTCACAAGTCACTATTCATGGTGACATGGTAGGTGATGAAGGGGATGATGTAGCTAATGAGGTGACTTCTGGATGATGTAACATGGCCCACATGAGGATAGACCATGATATCTTGTGCATGTGAAGAGGTGGGGCATAGTACTCCATTTGGTAACATGATTCCCTATCCTTTAAAACTCACATGTTGAATAAATACAAGGGTGAATAGTTGGGGTGCCACCCTTGGAAAAATACTTGATTTGAAAGATGAGGAGAAGTTATAAGCTTATTAGTCATTGTCTTGGAATCTTGGGAAGTGGGAGACATAATTAACTATTCTATATTATCTCACATGTGTGAGTGGGATGCAATTTTGGAGACTTATGCATGTGGAGGAAGATTTGTAAAAAGTGGGGAATCCACTTTTGACCCTTGAACAAGACTCCAAGTTGATTACTATTCATGAATAGTGGTGCCACTAAGTGTGGGGCATTTTTTACTTGGGGATGAAGTTTCCTCCTCTCATCTCTCTCCTTCACAATTTATATATATAGAGAGCTCTCTCCTTTGTAATATCATCTTTTGTATAACCCCCTATTTTGGAAGTTTGAACTATGTTGAATCTTTCATCTTCCTTAGACAAAAACCCATTGAAAATTTAGATCTTTGGATGAAAACCCATTGATATCTTGAATCATAAGATTAAACCCCTTTGATTCAATAGGATAATCTCACTCAGAGAATGTGAAGGTGCTTCAAGAAGATTTAGAGTTCCAGTGTTTAGTGTGTGTGGTGTGCAAGATCTTCAGTGGAGTTGTATGAAGAATTATGAGTGTGGATAGTATTTTTAAGTGTGATGATTTATATTAGTTTTAGTATCTTCAGTACATGAGTTATTGTGTATGGATATTATCTCCAATAATATCATTTTTAATCCATTTATTTGAACTTGTGTGAGGATTTGTGGTCTTGCATTTTATGTAAGAGTTGTCATTTGTGAATATTGTCTAAAACAATATTATTTGTAATAGCAGATTTGTGTGTTATTCATGGGTGATTCCCATATTTTAAGTAAGTGTATTTTGGAATTAGTATAAATTAGTTATTTTCTAAAATATCCCATTTGGGGATATCAAAGTGGAATCAGAGTTATGTATCCTTCTAGCCTGTGAGGTTTGTGTATTGTTTGATGTTTCCAAGTGACAGAGAATTTGTGAAATGGGTGAAAGGAGAAAGGAGATATCTGATTTGGAGAATTTACTAAGTAATATGATTCATATGATGCAATATAGGGCTCAGTCATAACATCAAATGATTGAGGTGATTTCTCAAATGATGATTAATAATGATAATACTAGACATAATGAATTATAAAATGACTTCATAGAAGGATGTGCTGTTACAAGGGATGGGAATGAGTTTGATGGAATAAAAAATTTAATATTTATTTAGATCAATCTAGTGAAGTTAATTCAAAAATTGAAGAAGAGGTACATGGTACTTTTGGCTCCCATGATGACACCATTATAATGGATCATGCCATCTAGTTTTTTTAGGAGACCATGGATGCATACAAAAAGCATGAAAATGATATCGATGAACTTATCTTTGAACTTAGCCTAGTTCTCTACTCTACTAATCTAAAAATTAGATGGATGTTGTAGTCATACCTACTCAACTAAAATTTAAAGCAAGAGTAGAAAAAGATAAGCAGACAACTGAGGGAGTTGTTGAGCCTCTAAAAAATAAAGAATGTAGTTGTGATTCAAAATATCCTTGGAGGAAAGAAGAAGGAATTAGGAGTGATGAAATAATATATAGTTATTTTAATATTCCTAAAACCATGGATATCCAACATGTTTATAATCATGTCATGGAGGGTGTTGGATTTGGTATTACTCTTTTTAGACCCCAAATGATGTATGATTTATCTATCAGGGATTCACTCAGTAGAACTATTAGAGAAGCATTAATTGGTGTAGAGCTTTCATTCCATGATTGTATCAGAGTGGTGAAATGGAGGCATGGTGAAGAGATTCATATATTTATTTAGGATCATAGTGTTTAGATTCCTAAAGTGAACAAGTATTACTTCAGGACAAGCAATAGTTGGGAAGGGAGGACTGTAATGTCCCCAGTTTTCCTTTAAGGCAATTCTAGAATACCATTAGCCTATCTTATTCTTGTAGGCTAAGTTGGGTGATATAAGGGATAAATTGTGTGTTAGAACACTATTAACTAGTTACTATTTACTAGCACTATTCATGGTGACGTGGCAGGTGATGCAGGGGTTGATGCAGCTAATAAGATGACTTATGGATGATGTAGCATGGACCACATGAGGATATACCATGATATCTTATACATGTGAAGAGTCATGTCCTTTTCAACTCACATGTTGAATAAAGACAATGGTGAATAGTTAGGGCACCACCCTGGGAAAGATGCTTGATTTAAAAGATGAGAAGTCAAGAGCTAGTTAGTCATTGTCTGGAAATATTGGGAAGTGGGAGACATAATGCACTATTTTAGATTAGCTCACATTTGTAAGTGGGACATAATTTTGGAGTTTTATGCATGTGGAGGAAGATTTGTCAAAAGTGGGGAATCCACTTTTGACTCTTGAACAAGACTCCAAGTTGATTATTATTCACAAATAGTGGTTCCACTAAGTGTAGTGAATTTTGTACTTGGGGATGAATTTTCCTCCTCTCATCTATCTCCTTCACAATTTCTATATATAGAGAGCTCTCTCCTTTGTAATATCTCTTTTGTATATCATCCATTTTATAAGTTTGAATTGTGTTCATTCTTTCATCTTCCTTGGATGAAAAACTATTGAAGATTTAGATATTTGTAAGAAACCCCATTGCTATCTTGAATCATAGGAAAAAACCCCTTTGATTTAGTAAGAAAATCTCACTCAGAGATTGTGAAGGGACTTTAAGAATATTTAGAGTCCCGATGTTCAGTGTGTGTGGTGTGCAGGATCTTCAATGGAGTTGTATGAAGAATTGTGAGTGTGGATAGTATTTTTAAGTTTGATGCTTTATATCAGTATTTGTATCTTCAATATATGATTTTTTATGTATGGATATAGTCTCCAATAATATCTTTTGTAATCCATTTATATGAATTTATGTGAGGATTTATGGTCTTGCATTCTATGTAAGAGTTGTCATTTATAAATATTGTCAAAAACAATATTATTTGTAAAAGTAAATTTTTGTGTTGTTCATGGGTGATTCCCATATTTTATGTAAGAGGCCATTTTCAATGAAGTGGGAAATGTCACTTCCCAACTTGATTCAATGTTGCATCACAAAGAGGTGTTGAAAGAATATTATTTTGATAAATTATCATATGAGGACATTAAAAAGAAGATAGCTAAAGAAGAAGTGTGTGCTTTGTTTTTTAAGCTTGAAACCAATAGACCACCAGCAAATAGTTGAAAACATATTAGAATTGATTATTGTATTCATGTAAAGATTAAAAAAATGTTTGGGATAGGTGGTGGATGGTGTTTGATGAGCCTCCATGCAATAATAATGAGGTTCCATTATATTTTTTGAGAAAACTTTATTATGAGTTTGTTTTACAAGAAATACTAAAATATTTTCACATGAAGGTCTCCCATGGTAGGGGAAGTGGGTCCTCATTTATAGACATGGTGTTAGGTGGGACCAAAACTACCAAAACTGAGTTCAGAGAAATAAGACAATAACACATACTTATATCCCAGAAAAATTGCATCGTAATACATAGATGGACACCCTTGAGGTAGTTTCCAGTCTCACATAGGTTATGATTGATGATGGGATGTATTCACTAAGGATTTATACATAGGATACATATGGTGGCACATGTAATAGTGTTTGTCTTACTATCAGTGATAGTGTCCCTCCTACTATTGGTGGCATATTTAGCAGTCATCCTATAGTTCATGTATATCATTGCACATCATGTGGGAGGAAGTGTACTAAACATCTTATTCAGATTAGACATATATAGGTTAAATCTAAAAATACAATAGGCACGCCTATGGAAACTATATGTATATTTTTACAACACATTAGTATGCATGAGTATATGTCATCTATAGTTCCTTCAACATCTCTACACACTAGTACAAAACAATAAATTCCATATTCAATTTTTTTGGCACCTTAGGATACTCGCAAGTCAAAGGATATGTCATCTATCATTTCTTCATGACCTTAGGACACTAGCATGCTAGAGTGTATGTCATTTTTAGTTTATTCAACACCTATAGACACTAACATGCCATAATATATGGCATTTATAGTTGCTTCACCACCTCCCATCGGCACACAACAAGTTATGCATTGATTATCTACTTCACCATCTATATTAGACAAATAGGTTTAATTAATTAGTTTGTTTATGTATGCAAAGGAACATTAAGTTTAAATTTTAGCATATATTTACTTAATCAACTAATATGTGACTTATTTCATTTGTTACTTGTATAGAAGATCATTGATATCTTAGGTATCCTAACTAACTTAGATTATACTGTTGAGGCTGTAATTAGCACTGTAGTACCCTACACTCAGGTTAGGAAATAAAATAACATAAAGTTGTTATATTATTTAAATATTTTGTATACACCATAGTTTTAGTACAGAAGGAAATTAATTTTTATTTCTATCCCCCTCTCACTCTCTCTTTATGTATAGAAGAAATAATTTTGATTTAAATATCTTAAAATAGTTTTGCTTTATTTGATTCATAATTGACCTATTTCATTTGATCATTTTATATATGATGGGAGATGTTGTGGGTACCATAAATGGATTATAATAATGTTTGACTGATGTTGCAGTTTCATCCCAAGATCTAGTATCTCCCTAGTAGCCCCTGATTCAAAGATAGAGACTGATGAGAACACATAGTATTTTTTTTTAAACTTCAAGAAATGATACTCTACGTGATATGTATATGTATGCACATCTATATCCAATTTTATATGTATGCTCCATATGATTATCCATCATAGATATATTCATGTTAATGTATCCCAAGATAGTTGTTTAGGTAGCATGTGGTGAGTCCAAAATCACCTTGTTGCAAAAATTTGTTCTTGGCAACTCTGTCATTTTAAAGCATTATATTTTATTTTTTTATGTGTTGTGTAAGTGTCACAATGGTCTAAGATTGAAATATATAAATTTGGTCTTTCACATGTTGAGAGGAGAGTTTCTTCCCGTAATGATTCATACATCACCTCTGATTCTACATCTATGGAGATGAGGCACAATTTATTTGGAGGCAATGATCAACATGAGAGATATTTGTTGTGCTATGTGTAGTTGTAGACACAATTTATTTTTTATGTCGATATGACTTACATTGTATGCCTATATGGCACATTTTGTATATGTATATTATTGTCTAGATTGTATTCTTGTATGACCTTTTTTAATGTCATTATGACATAATTTAGATACACATATATACTCTTTGACATATCTATGTGAATCATACACTATTATGCTTTGTGTATACATATTTACTTCTTATATTTCATTATTGTTTGTTATTTTTGTTATTACATACATGTTATACTTCTCTCAAAAGTATTTATAAATTAATAAATTCTAAATCATGGTTGTGTCAATGAATAGATATTTCAAATATTTAGCTTCCATGAAATTTATATACTAATGCTATAATGAACACAATGAAGTTATTTTGTTTTGCACATTTATGCATTATGATTTTTGATCTATGTGATGGTTTCTTATCATTAGTTTATATTTCATTAAATAAATAAATAATATTAATGTCCACAAATGACCAAACTTAGGTCAATGGGACTGAAGGAAACAACCATTAGTAATAGAGAGTTCTGGGAAGAGAGAACCAAAGAAATAAAGTATGAAGACATTTTGATTTTTATATCATTGGAATAACTTTCAATTATGCAATTTATTATTCATACAATTAATAGATCATGTACTAATCATAGAAATTTCAACAAATAGAATACTCACCATGTTGACATATCACTTAAACATGAAGCTTAATCATTCACCAAAGGTGAAAGAGAGATCACCTTGTACCTTATTATAAGAAAGACAAATTAAGAACATTATTAAGTATTAACTCTACAAACAAATTATGGTATTCAATAAGATTCAAACCTTTATCCACATAATTAACAAGAAGGCATATCAACTCACATTCAATAGATCACATATTAATCATAACAAGTTCAACAAATAAATACTCACCACGCCGACATATCACTTAAACATGAAGCCTAAGCATTTACCTAAGGTGCAAGAGAGATCATCATGTCAATTATTATAAGAAAGACAAATGCAGATCATTCCTAATTATTAACTCTACAAACAAATTGTGGCATTCAATAAGATTCAAACCCTGTCACACATAATTAATAAGAAGGCATATCAAATCACAATTAATAAATAACACATTAATCATATCAAGTTAAACAAATATAATACCCATCACAGTGACATATCACTTAAACATGAAGCTTAAGCATTCACTAAAGGTGCAAGAGAGATCACCTTGTCCCTTATTATAAGAAAGACAAATGAACATCATTCTTTAAGTATTAACTCTACAAACCCTAACACACACAATTAACAAGAAGGCATATAAACTCACAACATAAACTTAGATTCATCATAATTATAGATATCTTGTGTAGTTATAACATGTTCATATAAAGATTACACTTTGCATTATACAAACATGAAGGATCATTTCTCAAGCATTTTCGATGAAAACCTGGAGGACCCCAATTCCTTTAGATTATATTCATATTTATTGGCAATGTGAAATAAAGAAACTAATCCAAATAATAATGAGGGGTTAAAAAAATCCCTCATAACACGTGCCAATGAAGACCAAAGGCAAATCTCATTGAATGTCTCTGTATATGCCTAAAGTGGAAGAATCATATCTTTTGATTCACTCTATCTATGCATATATTTTGATTCAATATATTTCCCTCTCCCTCTTTCATTTGCATGAATGAGTCCTTTGAGAACCCCCCAAGGATTTAGTGCCACTTAGGGTGAGAGACATGGCAATGTGTTTTCTCTCATATCTAAATGTCTCTTAATAGACTAAAAGTTAACTAGTGGGAGGCATATCTTTTGAATTTATATCCCAATTAATGAAATATATGTTAAAAATCATTTATATGGGCATATAAGCACTAGAATATACCATATACATAATTTTTGGGTATTAAGGTTGAAATTTATAGGTGACCAAACACATCCTTAAAGAATTTTTTTCATCCTTGAGTGTAGAAATAGAGCAAATTTAGGGTGAGCGGTGAAAAATAATCATGAGGGGTAGATAAAGGCCATCAATTCCTAAAATTTCATGGGAAAGTCCTCTAAGCATCCTCCAGAGTATTTGGTGCCACTCAGAATGAGAGAGACACGACAATGAGTTTTCTCTCACAGCCAAATATCTCTTAAGTGACCAAAAGTTGGTCAATGGGAGGTGTATATTTTGAATATCTATCCAATTGATGAACCATCTATGTGAACATGTTTAGATGGGCATATAAATGTTTCAATATCCCCTAATCTTCATCATACCTTGAGATCTAAAGTTGTAGGTAGTCAAATGTATCCTTAAAAAGAAGTTTTTCCTCCCTGAGTGTAGAAATAAATAAAAATTAGGGTGAATGTTTTAGGGGAACTATGAGGGGTAGAGATGATCCACCATTTATTATAGATTCATAATCAATTCCTATTACCACCTCCTAAAGGATTTATTTTCATTCAGGACAAGAGAGACACGATGATGAGTTTTCTTTGGTAGCCAAATGTCTCTCAAGGGATAAAAAGTTGGTCAGTGGGAGGCATATATTTTGACTCATAGACTAATTGACAAAAAATATACATAAATGCATCTATATGGGTGTATAAATTTTGGTATATCCCTAGGTTCAAAAGTTTAATGTGTTAGATGTATCCCTAAAGAGAAGCTTCTCATCCCTAAGTATAGAAATAGAGTGAACTTTAAGTGAGCATTGAAAGAGAATTTTAAGGGGTATATATGGGATATTAGATCCTATAGTTACATGGATGAGTCCTTTGAGAAACCCCAAAGGATTTGGTTCCACTCAAGATGATAAAGACATGACATCAACTTTTATAGTATAGCTAAATGTCTCTTAAGGGACCACAAGTTGGTCAGTGGGAGGCATATATTTTAAATCACTATCCAAATCGATGAATTATCTACAAAAACACATCTTAATGGGTGTATAAATGATAAAATAACCCCCTTACACATTTCATTAGGCCCTGGGGTCAAAAGTTACAAGCATGCAGATGTATCTTTAAGAAAAGTTTCTCATCCCTCAGTATAAAAACATAGTAAATTTTAGGTGAGCATTGTAGGATAATCATGATGGGTAGAGATGAGCCATCAGCTCCTATAATTTCATGAGAAAGTCCTATGAGCACTCCCTAGATAATTCGGTTTTAGTCAAGATGAGAGAGACATGTAAATGAGTTTTCTTTCACAACAAAATGTCTCTTAAAAAACTAAAATTTGGTAAGTGGGAGGTGTATTTTTTAAATCGCTAGTCTAATCGATGAAACATCTATGTGAATGTGTCTGGATGGGTGTATAAACCTTAGAATAACCCCCCTCCACTATCTATTAGGCACTAGGGTCTTAATTTTCATGCCATCAGATGCATCCCTAAAAAGAAGCTTTTTATCTCTAAGTGTAGAAATAGAGCAAACTTTGGGCGAGTGTTCTAGGATAGCTGTGAGGGGTAGAGATGGGTAGTCCTCTCCTATAGTTGCATGATAAATTACTTTGAGCACCCCATAGAGGATTCAATCCCACATAAGATGAGGGAGACATGACAAGGAGTTTTGTCTTATATCTAAATGTTTGTCAATGAGAAGTGTATGTTTTGACTCACTAGCCCAATTAATGAATCATCTATGCAGATTCATTTGGATGGGCATATAAATATTATTGAATAGCTCCCTTCACTCTCCATCAAGCCTTAGATTTAAAAGTTATAGGAGGATATATGCATTCCTAAAGAGAAACTTCTCATCCCTGATTGTGGAAATAGAGCGAACTTTAGGTGAGCGTTATAGGAGAACCATAAGGGTAGAGTATTGAGAATTTTTGTCATTGATGTCAAGGTTGATATCATTAATGTCAAGGTACATCTAGTGAAGATGCATAATGAGTGATATTTTAGGTATGATAATATGTGACTGATGTGACAAGGAAGCCATGTGACAAGAGAGAATTTGAAGGCAACCTAACCTATTTTTTATTGGTTGATGTCAAGATTTAGGCCAACTTGAAGTTGTCAGTGTTGTTACAAAGAGGTATGATGGTCAAGTGAGAATTGAAGCATGGTTATGATTCTATAGGGATGATTGAAGACATAAGAGAACGTTGATCAAAAATATATTGTTACATTGGTGTGAGAGTGATTTTTGAAGTATTTCAAGGTCAGTTGTCAAGATTCAAGTGCTTAAGAAGCCTAGACATGGCACTAGTCATGGGATGTAAAGTCCTATGAAAATGTATAAGTATGGTGACTTATTAATATGGATGAAAAAAGGTATGAGATGTTGTATTAGGTTGATTAAATATTTATTTGAGGCATTAAATCACTCAAGAGTGTCTCAGGGTGAGCCTACAAGGGTAGGACCTTTAGATCAAGTCTGCATCTAGACTACTTCCAAACCCTACTTGGCCTAATGAGGTATCATGATATGTTTTCAAGGAATATGAAGGATGTATGACAATGTTTAATCATGTATGATGTTGATTAATCATGTGAGAGTGATGGAGAGTGCATGAAAAAGGTATGAAGGTCAGTTTTAAGGCCTAATGTGGTTTGCAAGTCAAGGTCTAAGCGAGCAAAGAGAGAGAGTGTGGCCTAATAAGGGGTCATGATCACATTTTAGAGTGTTTTAGATTATGTAAGCATGTTCAAAGGTGATTTATGTTGGTTCAAGTGTTTTCATGTAGTTTGAGGTCTTAGTGTGAAGGAAAAGGCATGAAAAGTTGTTTAGAGGTCTCTCAAGTGCCCCAAATAAAGGGTTCTCAATCTAAGTAGGATTTACTTATGCTCATTATCTTTTCAAACCTTTGCATGGTAAAAAAATATATTCATGGTAGATGGAGAAGGGTCCTAGCTCAATATTCTAGGCATTTGTTTTTGAATTGAGGGGATATGCTTTATGAATGATTGTTAAGAATGATAATAGGTTTAAACCCTCTAAGAACCCTAATAAAGACCCGATGTTGAAGATGTTGATCAAAAGTGCCTAGAATGGATTTTATGTTTAGGTAATCTATTGTAGGTTATATTCAACTCTCCTAGGCACCTCTAGGTTTGATTGAGTTGTCAAGTGTGTGAGTAGACCCTACAGGAAAGTGTTAATTTCTCAGAGATTCGTTGTAACAGTTAGAGTTGAATAAGTCAAAGTATGAAAATGGATGGAGTATGAGTATTGAGACTCTTGTTTGATTTTTATGAAGGTTTATGGACATGTTTTATCCCCCAAGTGTGCTAAACTATTCATCCAAGTTAGCCAGTCACTAACAAGCCTAATGGTGTAAACAATGAAAAACCCAGGCAACAGTGAGAAGATGATTAGGAATATGTTATCATGATATAATGATGAAACCAAGTGTGTGTGTGTGTGTGTGTTTGTGTGTGTGTGTGTCTGTGTGTATAATACATTTTTTGGATATAAGTTTTGGAAGTCAGTGAATATGGTAAAAACGTTGCTCACAAGTTATCATGTCTGCTTTAGATAAAACAGTGAGATATAGGATCATGAGATTGGTTTGCAAGACCAATATTTTACATTTGAATATATTATATTTATATATAATAATGATATAATTATATCATAGTATCATTTACGTACATAATTTTCTTAAATTTTCATACAGGTGTTGAAGGTCAATGTCACCTTGACTGTGCTTTAAGGTAAACTGACAATAATGGGTAAGCAAGTTGTAGTGATGAGTTTCAGACTCTATGCCCTAAGTTAAAGTATCTAATATATATTTTTTTATTTTTTGGAACTTGTCTATCCTATCCATTATTTTTATAAGGTTTTTATAATTAGTGAAATTCATTGAAATGTTCAAGCCAAAATGGCTTGTTTGGTTTTGGTTTGACCGTGTGTAATAAGGTCAAAAGATGGGTCTGTAAGACCAATATTTGACATTAGACCTTATGAATTTTGTATTTTATAGTGGTATATATATTTAAAATTATACTTTGAATGTGTAAATTTTCATGGTAAGTGTTCTTTCAGGTGGTGAAGATCAAGTTGTTCATGACAAGTTTTTGGAGTGTTCAGGGAGTTCTAAGTGGGCTATTTGCAAAGAAGTGTTTTAGTCCTTTTCCTTGAGCTATGAAGTTAAAATAACATGGTGATGTTTTTAATATCACTTATTTTTTTCATGTGATTTATTATCATAATTGTGTGACTAAATTGTGTACATGTTTCAGTTTTGTTTGGCAGACTTTCTGTAGGTTCACAGGCCTAATTGTGAACATTTCTACAAGGAATGCTCATGAAGAGGTTGGTGCTAAAAAGTGTTAAGGACATTAGAATATTTTTATTGAGATATATTTTATCAATTTTTTAAATTATATTATTCTTCAATGAAGGTAAAGTGTTCCCAGAAAGGCAAAGTGTAACGTGTCTTAAAGTAGACCTAATGGAATTAGGTCTCCATAAGACCTAAAAGTGAAATGAGGTATAATAGAGTTATGATTGAATAAAAAGGTATAAATATCAATTTGAATAATGTTTATGAGATTTAATAAGACCTATTACATGGTATACCTAATAGGTTTAGGGTGACTAGCTGACTAAGTTGCATATGAATAAGGATTGGTATATATACAAGGCAGTTTTAGGCCTATTTATAAATGTTAAGTGCAAGCAAATAAAATAACACATTGGTAATAAGGAGGTATTTTAGACCATAATATGAGTTTATAGTATATGTAATTAATATTTAATAGTGTTTTTTCATATGGATATCAAGGTCATATGACCTAATCAGTCTTGAAGAGACCTAGTTAAGTGGAGAAACTTAGAAGGCAGTTTGAGAGAGTTAAAGAGTGTGAAAAGCTAAAAGAAGGTGATCATCATCTATTATGTAAGAACCATAGTGTTATTAAAGTGATCAAATAAATTATTTGGTTGAGTTGGTGTTGATTCATCTAGGAGGTTGGTGCCTCCTTGCAAGTTGGTGCTTGCTAAAACCTAGTTGGGTCAGTGCTTAATTGGTTAGGGTTAGTGTTCTATGTGGAGTTGGTGCTTCACTAAATTATGATATTTTGAATTATATACTATAGTACATTTTTATTAATTATTGGGTTTTATTTCCCTTGAGGGTTTCCCACATACATGATGTGTTCTCTTGTGTGATTTTATTTCATGTTTGTATAGTTGATTGCTTATGAATTGCTTGATCTATATGTTGATGTATGTTAAGGAAGAATTGGAAGAAAATTTTTAAGACATTGATTCACCCCAAAATCTTAGTGATTATGCTTATAACATTTGGTATTAGAGATTGGTCCTTTTAAGTAGGCCTAACAGCCTAAAGGAAGATCTTAAAAGCGAGAATGGCTAGTCAGCAAGCTCAAGGTGGTTTCTCTACCAGTAACACTTTGTTATTCAATGGGACTAATTATGCTTTTTGGAGCATCATAATGAGTAAATATATAATATCAATGGGATATGACATATTTTAGTCATTTATGGATGGATACACTCCACATATTACACCAGCAACTAATGTAATAGGCAAGAAGGAAAGTGAGATCAATTCTAAGGCAATAAATGTTATTTTATGTGGCCTATCAAAGGTAGATTTTGTGAAGGTGATGCACTATTATTAAACCAAGGTAATATGGGATAAGTTTAAGACTATATATGAAGGATACATCAAGGTGAAGATGGTTAAATTACATACTCACATATGGTAGTTTGAAAATCTAAGTATGAATTAAGATGAGAGCATTGCATTCTACATGTTAAAGGTTGATGAAGTGGTCAATGTCATCAGAGGATAAGGATAAGTGAAATAGTCTATATTTTTTCAAAAGGTATTGAGATCACTAACTCCTAATTTTGATTCTAAGGTGTCTATACTAGAAATTATAGAAGATTTGGACAAACTAGAAATGGATGGGCTTCATGGCATCTTGACTACCTATGAGATGAGAATAAATGAAGGAAGACCTCCCAATAAGTAAGCGATATTCAAATCTAGGAAGAAATCAAAATCTAAGAGGTCAAGGATGAGATATATTCATATGTTGATGATGATGAACTGATAGCCATGTTATCTAGGAAATCAAGGTTTTGATCTGGTAAGTACAAGGGTAAGTTGCCTTTAAAATGTTTCAATTGTGGTAAGATTGGTCACTTTGCATCTAAGTGTCCTAAAAAGGATAAAACTGAGCATGATGAAAAACATGATGAACATCTTGGAGATGATAATAAGTTATATAATTTTGACAAAAACAAGAAAGATTTCAAGAAGTATAAAGGTAGGAAAGGGTCATTCAAGAACAAGAGAAGTTTCTATACTAAAGAAGATAATAATTCATATGATGTAAGTGACACAAGTACATGTTATAGTGATGATGACAGTAATGAACATAAACATGACAATAATGAAACCTTAATCATGGTTATAGAAACAAACAATGAAGGTTTCTCAAAAGGGAAAGGCCTTATGGATGATGAAGAATCAAATGAAGAAGAGGTTGAAGTGAACCTTAAGGCAGACTTAGTGAGTGCTTTAGAGTAGTTGAAGGAATAAAGAAGGAATAATCATAAATTTAAGTCATTAATTAAAGACTATGAGTAACACATCAAAGGAATATGATAAGATCATCAATCATATTGAAGCACAGATGAAGATAGTCATTGCTAGCTTAAAATATAAAGAGGAAGAATGCACCAGGTATGGAACTGAAATAAAATCTTTGAAAGCTAAGTTGGATCAAGCATCTAGATATTTTAAGACCTTTATGAAGTTTGAAAAGAGTATTGATGCTCTAGATAACATCTTAATTATTCAAAAGTCTACAAGTGATAAGATAGGTCTTGGTTTTAAAGAAGACCAAAAGGAGATAGCTCAAGTCAAAGGGACGGATAATGAAGATAAGAAGGTCAACATGAAAATACTAATTAGACAGCCTAATGTTATGAGGTATGTTAATTCATTCAATGTTTATTATTTTGCATGTAATCAGTTTGTTCATAGAGTAAGAGAGTGTAGAAGACCTTATAAAAATGAATATTCATGGGATTATGAAAGGAATCATCAGTCAAGAGATATGAATGAGATTGTTTGCTATAATTTTCATAATGGAGGACACATTGTAAGATTTTATCCTAATAGAGTGAGAAGACCATCAAGTCAAAATAGGAGGTTTGAAGCCACTAGAGTGAAAAAGAGAAGGCAAGTGAATGTGTGAAAACTAAAAACAATAAAGTTAAGTTATGATCAGTCTACAAGCCCAAGTGGATTGTTTGCTATGGTAGAGCATACTTCAAATGTGAAATCAAGTTAGGAATGTCTGATATCAACTCATATTATTGATCAAACATTTGATGAAGAGGTCAAACCTAAGGTGTCAATCAATTCTAAAAGGATCTTGAAATTTATTCAATCTTGTGAGAGCATGGAGATCTAAGAATCTCCCGAGTTCGTGTTGTTTTAGGGCCCTATAAAATGAGTGACTCCATTAGACTTCATGGAGACTCTCTTTAATTAGCAGAATCATGATGGAATCTTGGTTTGATGGGGATCTATTTAGGTTTTTTCATAATCTCTAAGTGTAGTTGTTTATGAGAATAGTTGCCAAAGAGGGAGACTAAGTGGTTCAAAAAATTACAGTGTACATGACCCTTTGTCATTAATGTCAAAAGGAGAGGAATTTCAATAAGGAAGATCGACCAAATTGGAGGAGATGAGAGTGATCAAATTTTAGTATGTTTTCCATCAATGACAAAGGGGGAGTTTGTTGATAATTATTGTCATTAATGTCAATGTTGATGTCATTAATGTCAAGATACATCTGGTAAAGATGCATAATGAGTGGTATTTTAAGTAGGAGCTTGTGTGTTTGATGTGACAAGGAAGCCATGTGAAAAAAGGTAATTTGAAGGTAACCTAATTTATTTTCTATTTATTGATGTCATCATTTATGTCAAGGTTCAGGTCAGCTTGAAGTTGTCAGTGTTGTTACAAAGAGGTATGATGGTCAAGTGAGCATTGAAGTATGGTTATGAGGATATACGGATGATTGAGGACATGAGGTAATTTTGATCAAAAAAAGATTGTTGCAGCAGTGTGAGAGTGTTTTCTAAAGTGTTTAAAGGTCAGTTGTCAAGATTCAAGTGCTTAAGAAGCCTAGACATGACACTCATCATGGCATGTAAAGTCCTTATGAGAAGGTATGAGTATGGTGACTTTGTAATATGGATTCATAAAGGCATGAAAGGTTTGATGAGGTTGCTTAAACATGTATGTGAGGAATTGAAGCACTCATGAGAGTCTTAGGGTGATCCTACAAGGGTAGGACCTTCAGACCAAGTCTGCATCTAGACTAATTCCAAACCCTAGTTGGCCTAATGAGGTATCATGATCTATTTTCAAGGCATATGAAGGATGTATGATAGTCTTTAAGCATGTATTAGTTTATTTTAGCATGTGAGAATGGTAGAGAGTGCATGAAAAAGGCATGAAGGTTAGTTTTAAGGCCTAATGTGGTTTGTAAGTAAAGGTCTAAGCAAGCAAAGAGAGAGAGTGTTTCCTAATGAGGGGTCATGATCACATTTCAGAGTGTTTGAAGTTATGTAATCATTTTCAAAGGTGATGTATGTTTTTTAAAGTGTGTTCATGTAGTTCGAGGTCTTAGTGTGAAGTAAAAGGCATCAAAAGTTATTTAGAGGTCTCTCGAGTGCACAAAATAAAGGGTTCTCAACCTAAGTAGTATTTTCTTGTGCTCATCAACTCATTAAACATTTTCTTGGAAACTTGATCTATTCATGATATATGGGTAAGGTTCCTAGCTTAAAAATCTAGGCATTTGTTTTTGAATTGAAGGGCTATGTTTTATGAATGATTGTTAAGAATGGAAATACGTTTAAACCCTATAAGAACCCTAATAAAGACCTAATGTTGATCAAAATCACCAATAATGGATTGGTATGCTTAGGTAATCTATTTAAGTTTATATTAAACTCTCCTATACACCTTTAGGTGTGATTGAGTTATTAGGTGTGTGAGTAGACCCTACAGGAAAGTGTCAATTTCTTGGAGATTTGCTCTAACAGTAAGAGTTGACCAAGTCAAAGTATGAAAATAGATGGAGTATGAATCTTTAAACTCTTGTTTCATGTCCATGAAGGTTTATAGATAGGTTATATCCCCCAAGTGTGCTCAATTGATCATCAAAGTTAGTCAGTCGCTAACATGCCTAATGGTGTAAAGAGTGAAAAACCCAAGCAGTAGTGAGAAGATGATTAGGAATGTGTTATCATGATATAATGATGAAACCAAATATGTATATATACATACATATATATACATATACATACATACATACATACATATATATATATATACACACACACACACATACATATATATATATAGATACATACATACATACATATATATATATATATATATATATATATATATATATATATATATATACACACACATACATATGTGTGTGTGTGTGTGTGTGTGTACACACACACAGATATGTATGTATGTATGTATGTTTTTAAATAATTTTAAGATATGTTCTTTTTGGATATAAGTTTTGGAGGTCAGTGAATATGGTGAAAAAGTTGCTCACAAGTTGACCTGTCTGGTTCAGATAAGACAGTGAGATATAAGGTCACGAGATTGGTCTACAAGACCAATATTTTACATTTGAATATATTATATTTATATCTAATAATTATTTAATTATATTATGGGATCATCTACATGCATAAAAATTCTTTGAAAATGGTCATACAGGTGTTGAAGGTCAATGTCACCATGACTGTGCTTTAAGGTAAATTGGTAGTTCTAGGTAAGCAAGTTGCAGTGATGAGTTTGAGACTCTATGACCTAAGTTAAATTATCTACTATATATGTTTTTTTTTTTGTAATTTTATTTTCTATCCATTATTTTTATAATTTTTTGATAATCAATGAAAGTGGTTGAAATGTTCAAGCCAAAATGGCTTGTCTAGTTCTGGTTTGACTGTGTATAGTAAGGTCAAAAGATGGGTCTGCAAGACCAATATTTGACATTAGATCTTGTAAATTTTTTATTTAATAGTTGTATATATATTTAAAATTATATTTTTAAAGTTTTAGTGTTCATGGAAAGTGTTCTTTTAGATGGTGAAGATCAAGTTGTTCATGACTAGTTTTGGGAGTGTTTTGCCAGTTCTAAGTGGGCTATTTACAGAGAAGTGTTTGAGTCCTTTTGCCCTGAGATGTGAAGTATAAATAACATGGTGATAGTTTTTAAGGTAACTTATTTATTTTTAATTTATTTAATATCATGTTTGTTTGAATAAATTGTGTACATACTTCAGTTTTGTTTGGTAGACTTTATGTAGGTTCACAGGCCTAATTGTGAACAGTGCTACAATGAGTGTTCATGAAGAGATTGGTGCTAAAAAGTGTTATGGACCTTAGAATATGTTTATTTGGATATTTTCAATAAATTTATGAAATTATATCATTTATAAATGAAGTTAAAGTATTCCAATAAAGGTAAAGTGTAATGTGTCTTAAAGTAGACTTAATGGAATCAAGTCTCCATGAGACCTAAAAGTGAAATGATGTCTAATAGAGTTATGATAAACCAAAATGGAATGAATATATATTTGAATAATCTTTATGATATATATTAATACCTATTAAATTTTTGACCTAATAGGTTAAGGGTGAGCATCTGACTAAGTTGTATATGACCAAGGAATGGTATATATATATAAGGCAGTTTTAGGCCTATTTATGAATGTTGAGTGCAAGCAAATAAAATAACAAATTGGTAATAATAAGGACATATTTTATACCATAAAAGGAGTTTATATTATCTTTAATGAATATTTTATAGTGTGTATACATATTAATATCAAGGTCATATGACCTAATCAATCTTGAATAGACCTAGTTAAGTGAAGAAGCCTAGAAGATAGTTTGAGAGAGTTACAGAGTGTAAAAAGGTAAAGAAGGTGATCATCATTTTTTGTGTAAAAAATATAGTGTTATAAAGGTGATCAAATAAATCAGGTGGCTGAGTTGGTGTTGAGTCATCTAGGAGGTTGGTGCTTCCTTGCAAGTTGGTGCTTGCTAAAGCCTAGCTGGGTTAGTACTTAACTAGTTAGGGTTGGTGTTTCATGTGGAGTTGGTGCTTCACTAAATTATGATATTTTGAATTATAGGACTATATTTAATTTTTAGGGATCATTGGGTTTTTTTCCGCTTGAGGGTTTCCCACATACATGATGTGTTGTCTTATGTAATCGTGTTTAATGCTTTTATAGTTGATTGCTTATGCATTGCTTGATCTATATGTTGATGTATGATAAAGAGGATTTGGAAGAAAGTTTTTAAGACACTGATTCACTCCCCCTATAAATTATTTTTCTTATAACATAGAGATGAGTAGTCAAATCCTATAGTTTCATAGTTGATTCCTCTAAACACCCTGTAGAGGATTTGATGCCACAAGAGATGAGAGAGATACGAAAATGAGTTTTCTCTCACAGCCAAATGTCTTTTAAGGGACCAAAATTCAGATAGTGGGAGGCGTATATTTTTAATCACTATCCCAAACATTATTTATATACATAAACATTTAGATATATGTATAAATAGTAGAAAATCCCCTATCCACTCTTCGTCAATCCCCAAGGTCAAAAATTTTAGGTGATCAAATGCATATCTGAGGAGAATCTTCTCATCCTTGAGTATAGAAACAAATCAAAATTTAGGTGAGCATTATAGGATAACCATGAGATTTAAAGATAGGTTATCAGCTCCTATAATTTCATAATCAAGTCTTCTAAACACACCCTGGAGGATTCAGTACCATTTAAGATGAGAGAGACATGGTTGCGAGTTTTATCTCGTAGCCAAATGTCTCTTAAGGGACCAAAAATTGATTATTGAGAGGTGTATCTTTTGACTCACTAATCCAATCAATGAATCATCTACATAGACATGTCCAGATAGGTTTATAAATGCTATAATATCCCCATTTGATATCCATTAGAAGCTAGGGTCAAAAGTTACAGGTGGTCAGACACATCCCTGAAGAGAAACTTCTCATCCCTAAGTGTAGAAACTGAGTAAACTTTGTGTGAGTGTTATAGAAGAATCAAAAGGGGTAGATACATGATATTATCTCCTATAGTTACATAGTTGAGTTCTATAATCACTATTTGGAGGATTTCATCCCATTCAGAATTAGGGGGACATGACAATGAGTGTAGCCAAATGTTTCTTAATAGACCAAAAATTGGTTAGTGAGAGGCATATATTTTGACTCGCTATCCCAATCTATGAACCATTAGTACAAATTCATCTAAATGGGCATATAAAAATTAGAATATCCCTCTTCCACTCTTTGTCAGTCCCTAGGGTTGTAATTTTAAGCAATCAAGCACATCCTTGAAGAGAAGCTTCTTTTACCTAAGTGTATAAACAGAGTGAACTTTGAACGAGCATTAGAGGAGAATCATGAGGAGTAGAGATAGGTCATCAATTCTTATAGTTGTATGAGAGATTTCACTAATCACCCCTAGAGGATTTAGTGCCACTCAAGATGAGAGAGACATGGTGGTGAGTTTTCTCTTGCAAACAAATTTCTTTTAAGGGACAAAAAATTGGTCAGTGGGAGGCGTATGTTTTGACTCACTATCCCAATTGATGGACCATCTGCATGAATGCATTCAGATGGGTGTATAATACTAGAATATCCCCCTCCATTCTCTATCATTCTCTATGGTCCAAATTTTTAGGTATCCAAATGCATCCCTTAAGAGAATCTTCTCATATTTGAGTGCAGAAACAAAACGAGCTTCATGCAAGCATTGTAAGTGAATAGTGAGGGGTAAAGATGAACCATAAGCTCTTATAGCTACATATGAGATTCCTTTGAGTACCTCTAAAGGATTCAATCACACTTGGGATGAGGGAGACACAAAAATTATTTTTTTCTCACATCCAAATGTTTCTTAATGGACCAAAATCTTAATTTGACTCGCTAGCCAAATTAATGAACCATATCCACAGCTGTATATGGATGGATGTATAAACACTATAATAACCCTCATATACTCTCCATCAAGTCTCAAGATTGAATGTTTTAGGATTCTCTTTATTTCAAAAAAATAATCTTCTCTACTCACGACACCAACCATGTGAAGGTAGAATCTCTTTTAAGAGCACTAACCTACATTAAAATTGTTAGTAAAAAAATCAAACAAAAATAAACACATAATGAAAAAATAATTCAAAGTTAAAATACACTAAATCAAACAAGTTAACTTTAATAATTTAAAATGTCAGACACATTGAATACTAACTTTATGAAGTCAATCCAACTTAACTTCAAGATCAACTTTGTTTTTAAGTGTTTCAAGAATCACTTCATGCTCGAATTCATGAACTTTCCACAAAAATTTTTTGTTAGGCTTTCCAATAAATTTTATGATTTTAATATTTGTAAAAATAACCTAATTTGAATAATGAATCACCACCCTATGTGTTTCAAAGTCCTCAAATAACCATTATTATTATTTTTTTATGAAAGTATCTACGAAGCCAAGTTCTTATAACTGCCACAGATCTAGTGGGATAACCTAGGTCTTCTCCATCCATGACAGTTATGGTTTTTATTTTTTACCTCTATACAACAAGGCAAGTAGTAGTATGTTCCCTCATCATTGTCCTTAGGTGCAATTACTACAAAAACTTTCCCTACATTTAAATTATAATCATTTTTTAAAGATATGTAAGAAAAAACTAAGCTACCATTAATAGTTAAGCTTATATTTTAATTATATATAAATTATACCTACTTATATAAGATATAAAATGTAGTCAAAGTCAACTGATGATGTCATTGCATGATCTCCTAGTGGTTGGACTAAATCTCTCATCTCCATAGGCATTAGGGGTCTATAATACCATTTGTCAATCCATTCTTTTGAATCACATTCATTGCAATTAAATTCCATACAACCTAAACAAAAGCATGTCATATCCCTAGCATAAATAATCCATGAACTAGAATTTGAGCTTCAAATAGAGTGTAAAACACTTGATCCATATATTGTACTAAAATATTCATATATTGCCTTATCTTCTTCCTCCACTACCCAAAATAATATTCACACATGATAATATTTATCCGATCCATGAGAAAAAAATGTCATTACATCAAGTCACAATACTTGCAACATTGATCAATTAGCACTATCCTTGTACTTTCCTTGCTATTTTTTAAGGGCTCTTTTTACATGTCCCTGCACCATTATGTTCCCCTTTGTCATGCCTAACCTTATATAAAATCCAAAAATGTTGAACCCCAATCTTTTTATGCATCCTGCTTAACCATTAAAACATTCAAGAATTCTTAAATTTACCTACATAAAATGTCATGCATTATTGTCTAACCAAATGTAGTGTGTATTAAACATGATCTCTCTTGCATTCATATTTCTATAAAATATCTCAAAACAACTTTGGACAAACTCTAAAGAATGTGTTATGTCATCACTCATATAAAAGTGGTATTCTTTCAAAATATTTTTGTTGTCCTTTGTGCTATCAGGGGCATTTCTGAATGTAATATGCACAAAAATTCTAAATTGAGTTGAATTATAATACTGAGATTGAACCTCATTTGTGGTTGTAGTTTGCAGTTTTTAGAAAAGTCCACAGTTGAAATAATAGTCTCAACTGGGAAGTTGTCCTTGTATAATTTTAAATTATTATCTAACCATTTTTCCTTGTGTGTGGGTAAGTGCACAAAGTTGGGGGACAAAAAGGAGCCTATTCATGGACATGATTTTCCTAAGAATTAAAAAAATTGAAATTATGTAGATAATTTGAGATGGCTACACTCAAAATTTGAGGATGGTGTAAGAATATGAATTATATCATTTTAAGTCTTGTTTCCAAAACACTATTTCTTTAAAATGGTTAAGTATAACTAGGTCAAACTTATAAATTTGAATAATAACTCCTATTTTTAAATAAAAATAGATTAGTTATCTGATCGACTCATTTTTTGAGCATCATTTAATATTGTTTAAAATAATTTTGTGAAACTTTAGATAAGATCATCTAGTTTGTAACTTATATTTTATTATAATTTTTTAATATGTGTGTGTGTACGTGTATGCGTGTGTGTGTGTATTGTTAATTTTACAAGTAAATAGATCCTAAAAACTAAAAAAAATGGATAATTGATCTTGCAGCCATCGTAAACTACCTCAAAAAAATTAAAACTAGTTTTTTTATGCGTGTGTAGAATTAGGCCTAATTTGTAACCATATAATTTTTTTTGCATTTAGATCAATGAAAAAATATACACAAACATCTATAAGCATGGATATTTGTGGCATGTACTGGCCTAAAAAGGCTATAGTTATAAATTAACATAGATTGAAACCTTAAAATAATCCAAAAATTATAAAAATCATATATTTGGAAAGATGAGAGCATGCTTGTCATTGTGGTAATAATTTTATGAATTTTCTCATTGAGATTGATAGTGTATTTGGTGATGGAAGTTGAATTTTGTTGTTTTCTATCAAAACTCTTGGATTCAACTATGTGTTGACAAGTTCAAGCCTTGGGCTGAAGAATCCAAGTCATTTATGAGCCAAAAGGCTTAGTTTTTGAATTCAAACAAAGAATAGTGTGTATGTGCTATTACGCCTATGTGTTATAACATGTATGTGTTGCGTTGACATATCATAAAAAAAAGTATGCTCAAACATGTTTATACATATCTATATATCAAGATATACACTTCTTTATACTTTTTTAGTTCACGTTTGTACTTATTTTGTTCACATTTATATGTGTTTAAACTTATTTAGTTCACATTTATAATTTTATTTGTTTTTATTTTAAAGTGGAGTGTGTCATGATATATACTACCACAAAAAGGACATCATGGCTAAAGTGATGCAATTTTGGTGAGTTTGCCTTGCAATCATAATTTTGACTATATATAGCATAATTTAGGGTTCAACTAGGCCCATTTTCATTATATAATGAATGAATGAGTTCATTGTTTTAATGGTGGATGAAATTACTATTAATTTGAACCATTTGAACATAATTGCATGTATAAGATGTGATTTAAGGCTAAATTAGCTTAGATTGAGTGAATTGGTGCAACCAATGATATAATTTGAGCAAAATTTAGCCTCATGAACCTAATTTTGACTATAAAGGATTTAATTTTGGCATGTCAACCTCATTGTAATAACTAAATAAGTGAAATAGTCCAAAGGTTAAATCTGAAGGCAATTGGAGATCATTTGAGCTCCTTCAACCTAAGTGCATGACTATTAAATGTGATTTGGAAATTGATCAACTCTAATTTCATCAGAGAATGAAGCAAAGAATCATTTGGTTCAATGACATATGCAAGTTTGGCATGCATATGTTTTGGTTTTTCACTTAACAAACTTGAATGTCATCAAATAATGAATTAAATAGTTGATTAGTGCAATTGTGGAGGCAATTAGAGTGAATATGAGGCCCTTAAACCTAATTATGACTATATAACATGATTTGAGGTTAAATTGGCTTTGATTTCATCATAGATTGAGAAATTGGTCAAATGGTGCAATTAGTGTCATGATTTTCAAAAGTTTGAGACATATGAACCTATTTTCAATTGTATATGATGTGATTTGGAGTGAAATTGTTCCTAATGTTATCATATAATAAACCAAATAGTTGATTCATTAAATCAAAGAGGAATTTGAGGCTAATTTGATCCCTTAAACCTAAGTAGAATAGCATGATGTGATTTGGGTCTAAATTATCTACAATTCCGTCATGAATTGATGCAATTAATCAATTAGTGTAATTAGAGATGTGATTTAGGCCAAATTAAGCTTGGTGAACCTAATTTATGGTTAATCGACCATAATTTTATCACAAATTTAAACATAAAGGCAATTGGGGCTAATATGAACCTGTTGAACCTAACTACAAGTCTAGGATGTGATTCAAGGGGATAAATTAGCTCATGTTTCTTAAAATGTTGCCCTTAAACCCTAAACCCCAATTTAATTTAAACCATAATTTTATCACAAATATAAACCCTAATTTTATCATAAATGCATTTGCATGAAGGTAATTTGGGCCAATGTAAACCCTTTAGCCTAACTACGAGTCTAGGATGTTAATTTAGGGCTAAATTAACTCATATTTCTTGGCATATTGAGAAAATTAGTTGATTTTTACAATCCTAAAACCTTAAATCCTAAACCCCAAACCCTAATTTTATCATAAATATAAACATGAAGTTAATTAGGGCCAATCTAAGCTCGTTTAACATAAATATAAGTCTATGATGTGATTTGGGGCCAAATTTTCCCATATTTCCTGACATATTAACCCAATTAGTCAATTTTTAGAATTTGTGATGTAAGTTGGATTAAATTAAACCCCGTAAACCTAATTTTGCCTATACAAGATGTAATTTCAGGGGTCAATAGACCCCAATATCATAAAAAATAAATCAAATAGTCTAACAATTCAATCATGAAGGAAATTAGGGCCAATTTGAGCCCCTTCAACCTAACTACAAGAGCAGGTCATGTTTTGGGGCTAAATTTGGCTCGATCCTATCTTGAATTCATCCAATTAGTCAATTGGTGCAATTAGGGATGTGGTTAGGCAAAATTGAGTCATGTGAACCTAATTTATGTGTCAATTAATTTTATAGGATGCAACATATGGCTTAATCAATCTGAATTTTATTACAAAGGCAAACTTGGAGGTAATTATGACCATTTTGAACCCCTTGAACATAAATACGAGTCTATGATGTGATTCAAGGGGCAAAATTAGCTCATGTTTCCCAACATATTTACCTAATTTGTCCATTGCTATAATTATTTATGCAAGTTGGATGAAATTGAACCCCGTGAACCTAATTTTGACTATATGAAAGTAATTTGGGGGTCAATTGACCCCAATATCATATTAAAATAAAGTAAAAAGTCCACCAATTCAATCAAAAAGGAAATTGGGGACAATTCAAGCCCCTTCAACCTGACTAGACAAGAGTAGGGCATGATTTGTGGCTAAATTAGTCATGAATTGATCTAATTAGTCTATTGGTGAAATTAGAGACATGATTTTGGCCTAAATTAGTCATGAATTAATTTAATTAGTTGATTAGTACAATTAAACATGTGATTTAGGCCAAATTGAGCCCTATGAACCTAAATTATGGATCAATCGATTGTATAGGATGTAACATATAGGTAAATCAACCATATAATTGTATCACAAATGTAAATATGGAGGTAATTATATAGGATTGCTTGACATAATAATATTGTATAGTTTGGATTGCATCACATAATAATATAACATACGTGTACATCACATGATATAATCATATATCATAACAATATGATATATGATCACATAGACATAATATATATAATGCATATGTGCTATAACACGTATGCATTATAATGTGTATGCATTATTGTCTCAATAAACAAAAAGTCTTTATTCAGTACCCAATATATATGGTGAACATCAATGAAGTTCATCTATGTTTAGGAAGAGTTATACCACCCCTAGCCCCACCCATAATAATGGAGACAACTCAGGAAACTTTAGAAGATCGTGCTAACCCACCTTCACCATAATAAGAACTTTTTGAACCAGTAAATAAAACCATTGATGAAGCAACCCCACCATTTCCATAATGTCTTAGCCTTCAGTGCCACACAACTAAGCCTAACTTTGACTTTATAGGGAAGTTTGGGAATCTCTATGTTAAAATTCCTCTCTTCTAGTCCATCAAGAACGTGCCCATATATTCAAAAAATTTGAGATACCTATGCGTACGTAAACTTGGAAGGAAGAAGAAGGATCCTAATACGGTACATGTGATTGGCTCGCTGATGGACATTATATTAGAAAACACCCTGCCAAAAAAATAGTTAGATCCAGGATGCCCTGTAGTAACAATTCAGATCCATGATAAACAGTTGTCTAATACATTGATAGACTTAGGGGCTAAAATAAATGTAATGATAATAGAAACCATGAAAACATTATAGCTGAATAATATTCATCTCACATCTACAATGTTACAAATAGCTAATAGGTCTACAGTCAGACCAAAAGGAGTCATTGAAGATCTTGTCATTACTATAGATTCTTGAGAGTGTCTTGTAGATTTTATTGTGTTACAACCAAAGTCTAATTTGGGTGGATACCCTCTCATTCTAGGATGGCCTTGGCTTACCATAATTGATGTCTTCATCAACTATAGATCAGGGAACATGTTAATATCTAATGACAACCACACTAAGAAGTTGGTCCTCTATCCTTCAACACAACCATCCTTGGAACTAGAGCATACATTATGGGCTAAAGAAGATGAGGCAGACCAACCTCTCTTGATTATTGTATTCACCATAGACCATGCATGTACCTTGGTTGATCAAGAGGAAGATACAATTCTCTCAAATGTCCTCTAGAATAATTACCAGATTAATCCTGAAGATCCTAACAACCTATAATGCATAAAGTGCCCATTTTCTAACCTCCAAGAATAAGATAAATATGTTGCATCTATATAGGAAACATTCTATCAACTACCACCTCATAGTTTAAATTAAACAAAATCTATCAATAATTTATAAATGGTGAAAGCACTCACAAAGCAAATTGAAATTTCTCCAAGAAAAACATTGCTTATTAATAACAAGTTAGAGTCAAATGAGAAAAAGCACCTAGTTAGCATGTTACATGCAAACCAATGCAATTTTTCATGGGATTATGAATATATGTAAATAATTAGCCTAGAAACATGCACACATCACATATACATAAAATAAGAGTGCCAATTAATCAGACAGCCACAACGTAGAATGAATCTAACTCTTAGAGAAATAGTCAAAGTAGAACTGCAGAAACTCTTGACTGCTAGATTTATATATCCTATATCAGATAGTGAATGGGTTTCACCATTGATAATTATACCAAATAAAAATGGAGAGTGTTGTGTTTGCATATATTATAGGAAACTTAATACAACAACCAGAAAGGTTCATTTTTCTTTGCCATTCATTGATTAGGTGCTGGACACACTAGTAAGAAAAAAATATTTTGCCTTTCTAGATGGCTTCAGTGGTTACAACTAGATCAGAATTTCTCTTGAGGACCAAGAGAAGACTAACTTCAATTATCCCTAGGGTACTTATGCTTATGTTGTATTACCTTTTGGGTTGTCCAATGCTCCTACAACATTATAGAGGGTTGTCCTGAGTATCTCTTTAGATCTCCCCAATGAATGTGTAGAAATTTACATGGATGACTTCACTATCTATGGAGAAACATTTTATGAGTGCTTGAAGAACCTGAAGAAAGTAATACAATGCTATCAAAAGAACTATTTTTCCTTAAGACACAAGAAATGATACATGTTAATGACATAAGGCATTGTCCTAGGCCACCATGTATATATCGAAGGAATTAATGTTGACCCTATAAAAATCAGAATAATAAAAATTTGCTTTGTACCTCAAAAATATAAGGATGTCAAGGGTTTTTTAGGACATGTTGGTTACTATAAAATATTTATCAATCCTTTCAAAAAATTAGTAGCACCATTGTTTACTCTCCTGACTAAAGATGTTGAATTCATATGGAATTCTACTTGTGATGCAGCGTTCAAACAATTAAAGAAATTATTGACCACCACCCTAGTTTTGCATGGTCCTGATTGGAAGCAGTAAGAACTTACATGTAGCAAAATTAAATTACACAATCATTGAAAAAGAATTCTTGGTAGTAGTATATGTTATCAACAAGTTCTATCACTACATAATAGGGTACCAAGTGTTTGTTTATATAGATCATGTAGCCATTAGGTACCTTATGAACAAACTAGCTATCCCAGGTAGAGTGATAAGATGGTTATTCTTATTACAAGAATTTGATTTAACTATTATAGATAAGTTTGGTAAGGACAATGTCGTGGATAAATTACTATCATGACTACAATCCCCTCAAAAGGGATACCAAAGTGGATGACTCATTTTTAGATGAGCACCTATTTTCCCTCACCCTTACCACACCTTGGTATGTTGATATTGATAACTACCTTGTAACAGGGCCACTTCCATAGCACTTTCTCCCTAAACAAAAAAAATTGATTAAAAAAAGTGGCAAGTATTCCTGGCTGTCTGGACTCTTTTTCTATACTCTTCCTGACTCCATCATCAGAATATGTCTTAGAGAAGATGAAGTTCCATATATCTTCAAAGCCTGCCATGATAAACCTTGTGGAGGGAACTTTGCAACTAAGCGTACAGTAATAAAAATCTTGAATACAAGGTATTATTGGCCCTCAATCTATCAAGATGCAATAAGTTATACAACTCATTGTGATAGATGTCAATGTATGGAGAGACCCACACATTCAGATGAGATGTCTTTACAGTCTCAAATGGTGCTTGAACCATTTGAAAAATGGGACCTAGATTTTATAGGACCTTTTGATCTAAAATCAACCAACAAAGAGTACATCCTTATATGTATTGATTATGTCACTAAATGGGTGGAAGTAAAGGCTCTTACACATGCTAGAGATGAAAATGTGGCAACTTTCCTCTATGAATAAATATTCACAAGATATGGTGTGCCCTAAGAAATAGTCACTAATCAAGACCATAATTTATTGTTGGTTTAATTATCATTCTGGTCCAACAATACGAGATTAGGCATCAGAAAGCAATTCCATACCATCCACAGTCTAATGGATAGGTGAAAGTCACCAACAAGGAGTTAGGAAATATTTTGACCAAGACTATTAATATGTCCTATAAGAATTGGGAGGCTAGACTTCTTGAAGCTATTTAGGTGTACAGAATCACGTAAAAGACCACTATCTATGGGAAGAAACTTATCTTTCCAATTGAATTTGAGCACAAGACATTATGAAAAACACTAGAACTTGGGATGGATATATCTGAAGCATAGAAAGAAAGGCTTATGCAACTTAATGCCTTAGATGAATACAGATAGTAGGCACTGCAGAACATAGAACTTATACAACATCAGTGGATTGGATGGCATGATAGGTATATTAATACTAGGCAATTCAATGCAAGAGATTGGGCCCTTCTTTTTGATTCAAAATACAAGGATCATGAGGGCAAACTTTAGACCAGATGGCTTGGTCCATTTGAGATTGAACATGTTCATGACAATGGAGCAGTGTAACTCTACACCATTGATTCGGTAAGATTTTGTCTATTGGTCAATGGCCCTAGGCTAAAATTATACGAAAAGCCACTCACTCAAGAGGAATTTACCAAACAAAAACATAAGCAATTACAAAATGGATTCAATAATGTTCTGAATCAACATGATGTCTCACCAGCCACAGGGAGAACCAGCCAATAAGTAGATGAAGGAAAGGACTATCTAGCCCTCCTCTGGCATGAAGATTGAGATCTTCGTATAGTCATTGACTAGTCAAACTCATAGTTGACATGGTAAGGGCCCAAAATAAACATTCTACTATAGACAGTAGTTAGAATTAAAAAAAATGAACAATGAAAACCCTTTTGGCTGTTGTTGGTAGTTTTTGGAGAGAAAATCAGTTTGCTGGCTACCCAAAACTATAAAAAGAGCCTAAATAGAAAATCAACATGTTGGTTATTTAGGGGTAAAAACCAAAAATTAATAACATGGAATTATTTTGAGCAAAATTTCTCATCTTCCTATAACACATCTTTCCTTCCAGTTGCTTCCAACCTCAATCTTCAATAGCGACGGGTTCAACTTGTAGTTTCTATGGGCAAGAAACAACTCTAGAAAAAGGATACTATAAGGTACCCCTAGAGTTGTTGATGGCATATTCATAACTGCTACAGGAAACATCATTTTTTTGTAGTTACTACAGGTACCCTCACCATTGCTATTGCACCTTTGTTAATGAAAGAATTTCTCTAGTTTCTACGAGCTATTCTATAGTTGTTGTGAGAACCTTCATCACTGTTGGGCACAACTTTACAGTGACTATAGACTCAACCTATAGTTGCTATAGGTACATCCTAACCCATATATACACTTCTCCAGTAGCTACAGGTTGATTTCTCACAAACTATGAGCTATGATTTTGACTATGGGCTATTGAAAAATTCATGGAAAATATTAGACAAGGTAAAGGAGGAGTGAAGGAAGATTAGAGTAGAAAATTCAAACATTGTTAAAGAATGACTATACCTCTGAATAAAAAAGTAAGTGATACAATAAAATCATACACTTCCAATATCCATTTAGAGTGTTGCAAACCAAAATTTATAATTACAAGACACAAAAGAACCATTCTCAACTTTTGGTCACTTTATGAAAAATAATTTCACTCTGTAAATAAGAGAGATTTGGGATCCTTTTTTTAGAGCATAGATCCCAAGTTTGAAACTGATTTCCAAATCAAAATTTCACTAAACAAATATTTCATCAGCAAATATCATCATTTATTGGGAGTAAGACATAAGAGAAACAAGCCATCAACAAGCTCATGCAAAGAAAATCAAAAACAACAAATGCCATCACCCTCCCTCCATGTTCATAATGGATCTGGATTAGATTAAAAATATATATATATATATATACCAACCACCTTGTGGAATGATGGAATAGACTCTCATACCACTACTCTAGTCCTTTGCAGGTCATCATGCTTGCATGTAGGTTATTGAGGGCATAATTGATGGATAAGATACTATGATCACATAATTACCCAAGGGTAACAATACAACATAATCATGACTACTAGGGTAATAATTTAATGATGAAACAACAAGATAAGCTTCCATTTTGGCAAACACTCACATGCAGATCTCCTATGTCGCAACCCTAAGAACAAATGGTTAAAAAAGTACAGTGTATCTTTTAGTCATATAAAAGCACTTTATTTTTTAATATAACATGCATTATATTAAAAAGCATATCTAATCATAAAAACATCATTCATCGAGTCTTGTCATGAGCTATTCCAAATCACCACTCACACCCTCATAATGACCTCATCATATCTCTTTGCATCCTACACGTACCACGTCACTTGGGGATAAGTGACACTTCATGTGGGGGGGAAAGAATACTATATTTAATCACATGCACTCCATGATAATCTATGTGTGTGAATTGAAATCCCATGATTATGCCAAAATTTGATAGGCGAAAATAATCAATTTTATTTCTTTCCACTTTGAGATCATAGCTTCATATAAAAAAAGACCTAAGTAAGATATTGTTGCACCCTGCAACAAAAACCACCATTATTGAAGAAATGTGCTAAGCTATAGGTCAAAATTTAAAGGTAAAATTAGGAGTTTTGAAGAGATATCTATTTGAAAAATTTGATAGGAAGATAAACTAGCCAGAATGGGAGGTTCAATAGTGAGAAGGGAACCCTTAGATCATAGCCAATTGCAAGGAGACCCAGACAGCTGAGCCATCTTTAGTAGGGTTGGATGGGCTACCTATTTTGAGAAACTACAACATTTTTCATAACCTCTCACTAAATAATTTTCAAGGACTTTTATAGGAGAATAGGCGATAGTATTTGGCATCACATTTTCAATTATAGAAGAACTGATAAGCCAAGTTATTGGGTTACCAAGAGCAGGGGAAAACTAGAAAGAGAAACCTAATGGACAACTAGTTAGGTAATAGTTTTGTCAAGATAATGAAAGGCTAGAGTTAAAAAATGGAGGTGTACAGACACTGAGTCTACCCCCAGCCTGAAGGGAAATCACCTGGTATATCATCAAATATCTGACATATGAAAGAAGGTCCTCTATGATCTATACTCTCCAATTTAAATTTTTGAATCATTTAACGCATGGTAGGACTTTTAATGTCCCAAACCACTTGTGTAATATCCTAAAGAAAATGTCTAAGGAATACCAAAGGGGGGTAGAGAAACCCTTGTCTCATCATTACTTGATTTGGTTGCTAGTTAAATAAGGAATAAGAAATATTAGACCTAACCTTACCTGGGAACAATTTCTAAACCTAAGGACTGGTGAACCTTGGTAAAAGGAGGAAAATAATGAGGGAGAATCTCCCAAGGAACAAGTCCAACAAATAACACAAGAGGATATTAAGGGCACTAGTATAACCACCTAGCCCGTAGCTACTCAAGTTTCACTTGTAGTTGCTACAGGTAGGAGAAGACAAATAAAATTAGTGTTACCTCTCGAGGACATGGAGGAGGAAAGTCCACCAAAACAAACTAGGCAACATATTCCTTCTCTTGAAGTTTCATCACAAAAAGTAGAGTCTCTCACCATGGCTCCTTCAAAAGGAGAAGAAGTTCTTCCATCAATAGTTGCACAGGAAGAAGGGGATGCCACAAAACTTGAACCTCAATAAGAAGTTCTTCCATCACTAGCTACACAGGAAGAGCAGGTTTCAATAGATCCCCTTCCTCAAAAGAAAAATAAGACTGAAAGGAAGAAGCCCTCTGCATCAAAGAGAAAGAGACCTCCTCCTAAGAGGTCTCATAGAATTAAAAGACAACCCTAGCATCCTAACCTATAAATATTAGCGAGGATGAAGGGAGAAAGGAGCCTAGAATTTGTAATACCTCTGATGGATTTGAAATAACATAGTGGTCTATTTAAGAAGAGTTTGTAAAGAAAGAGGAAATATAGTCACCTAAGAAACCTAGATTTATAGACGAAGATGTGGATCTACTCAAACAAATAGGGTTTATAGAAGAAGAAATAAGAATGTTAGATTAGCCTGTAAAAGAAAAAGAAATGCTTGAAGAAAGGACCCTAAAAGAAACAACAGAGCAAGACATAGTTTCTCATGACCAGGAGTTCCAAACTTTGGAACAAACCATGAGAGAGACATATAGGTTGAGGAAAAATATAGCAGATTTAAAAGATAAGAGAGGCTTGGAAACACTTTTGGGGCATCAAATTTTATAGAGCCATCTATGGGAAAAGAGTCAAGTAAGCAAAGGACATTGGAGGAGCCTATAACAACTCCCTTAGAAGTTCCTGCAGCAACTTCATCCACCTTACTTACAGATGACACTAATGTACCCCCAGAGGAACTTATAATGAATAATGTTTTGGCCTTGGTACCATTCCACAATAGGTTTTATTTTGTAGAGACCACTGTAAAAATCCCTATAGTAGAAGAAGTAATTGATGTAGACCTCTCAACTGCTAGGTCAGCAAAAACTGATGACCTTTTGATTTTTATTGAAGAAAAGTTCAGTAATGATGAAACTTATCATAAGCAGTTGATACAAAGGTTTGCAGTATATGTTGAAGCAAGGGATCAATAGGAAAATTTAAAAGAAAGCATAGAAAAGGTTGAGACTAAGATCACGTATTTGAAAGAGAAAATCACTATAATGCATGAAACCACTGAGATGTTAATGGAATATAGATCACCCTCTAGGGTATATATAGTATACTTAGAGGAAAGGTGGCTCAAATTCAAATATGACAAGATATACAGTGATCAGTCTTACATGGTATGTGATCCTAAGTCTTTATTTGAGGTCTATAAGCATTCTAACCCTGATATTCAAGCACAACTGAGTGAATTTTACATGCATCAGTATGTTGTGCCACATGATACAAAGTGGAATCCTAATATATACCTAGAGATTTCCAATTTAATGCCTTTAATTCATATGTCCTCTATGAAATAAGAAGAAAAAAATAGGTTAAGGACTATCAAGAGATATAAAAAGAGGTTACCCTCATGATTAGGGGTGAATCTACGGATTCAAAAGCTATAATAGATGAATGGATTGCCTTTATGAATATAGATACCCAATGAGAATGGGTCACAAAGAAAAAAGTAGAGGTCCAAAACCACTACTTGAGCCTCATGGAGGGAGATGGAAAACAAATATTTGTTTCTTGTTTGCACAGATGGGCAGAACTTTTGGATACCCTTAAAAGAAAAGAGCTTTATTCCCCTTAGAACCTTAGAGAGGTAATACACAGAGTATATTTGTACATTGAGCTTTATTCCCCTTAGAACCTTAGAGATGTAATACACAGAGTATATATGTACAATTGGGGTTAATGTTTCATCCACCCTTGTTTTGGTTCCTAATTTTTGATTGGGAAGAGAATGTGCCTGCTGATAGAAAAGAAAAGAAGAAAATGTGGAAAAACATAGATGATGCTAAATGTTTTTATATCTTCAAAGGGATGGGTTGCACTGAGCCTTTAGATTTGAGAAAATATTGTGGATTCAAAATGTAGAAAAGGCTTGCTCGAGGACCAGCAAGAGGTTAAGTAGGGGGTCTGATGAGGTCACCAATTATTTCATTTATAACCTCATCCATGCCCAATTATATATCTTTTTCCATATGAATTCCTAGAACTATTCATGACTTATGTAAATGAATGAATGAATGATTATATGTGTGCATTAATATATACATGTGTTATGAATTAATGATATTTTTCATTTGATTAGATTATACTTGTGCAACCTTATTTAACAAACATTTGAAAGGTAGAATAAAACTGTAAGAATCTTGCTTGGTCACAACACTTATAGAAAATCCCACATCAAAATGGGCTTTCAACCCATAGCAACTACAGGCTTCCACCTACAGGTTGCTCATAGCAACTATGAAGTTGTAGGCTTTCCACCCACATGTTGCCCATAACAACTGCCAAGCTATAGTGTTTTCAACTATAGATTGCCCGTAGCAACTGAAGGTTTTCACCTACAGGTTGCCCATAGCAACTGTAGGATTTCACTTATAGGATCCTGTAACCACTAAACAAAACAAACCATTGTTGTGATAATAAGTAATTGGTTTTTAAGGATACATCCAACTATTTTAGAAATAAAGTAAATTATTGAAGAGGATCCTCCATAATAGTTGTATGGACCCCTTACATGAAATGAAACTTGGACATGCTACCAAAGGATGAATAAGACAAAGACAAAGAAAAAGAGAAAAGAAGCTAAACAACATAAATTGTCCTTTACCCAATCAAGTTTAAAAATATGTAACTTTAAGTTAATAACTACCTAAAGGTTGATTGGGTTAGTTGCAAAGTATTTGTACCTTTCCTAGTTTAGTGTTTTTGATTAAAGCTAATAAACTACCTTATGTATTTAATGACAAAACCTAGACTAGATTGGTAATGACGGAATTGTAGATAGTAATTACATTTTGATTTCTTAAATATTGTAATCTACTGTAACAATATTTAATTGCTATAGATCTGAGTAATGAAAAGGCTGATTCTATAAGAAGTTTTTATAAGTCTTTTGGAGAAAGATTAGAACTCAGTTCTAAACGAGGAGGGTCCCCTTAGAAGGAGTTACAGTGAAGATATTGGCCCTTCTTAGATTAAAGTGTGTTATGTAAATTAATTTCATTACTAATTTGATTATATAAATTGTGATGCACGTGTGACTCATAAGTGTGAAGAATTTACGCATTCTATTATAATAATTCTCTTGTATATCTATATGGTGAAATTAGTATAAGTTCATTATACTACAACCAGTAAATAAGTTAGCCTATGAATTAATAATGCATATATAGTACCGACATCTTTGAAAAGCTTACGTACCCTAGGTTGACAATTAATGTTAAGCATATTTAAGAATTTGGTATTAATCAGGTAATAAGTTTGACCAACATTTTGGTGCCATTGCCGAGGAGGTGTCAATTATTGGTTTCTAGATTAATTTTATTGCTTTCATTTCCTACTTTCTAGATTAATTTTACTGCTTTCATTTCCTGCTTTATAGAGTAATTTTATTGCTTTCATATTCTTCTTTCTAGAGTAACTTTCATGCTTTCATTAGATAACTTTATTACTTTCTAAAGATAAAATTTCAATTCTTGTTGTTTTGATTTCCATATTCTTTCATATATTTGTTTTCTATATTTTATTTTTGTTCATTCCAAAACAACCCATGAAATGTAAAACGAGAAAAAAATAACTAACCCTATGCAAGAAGGGACATGACAACTGAAGGAGTGGCTCAAACGTTTATGCAGAGAGAAAGAGATTCTTAAGGGAAGTACTTGCCAAATAAGCCACAAGTTGCTACCGAGAAAGAACCACAAGTACCTACAACAACTAAGAATCTTGCTAAAGGATATACCATAAGTTGGAGGGCTCTTGAAGAAGGGAACACTACAAACCGAAGGAGGCAACTTGTAGAAGAAGTACTATTGGCTTTGAAAAATGAAATAGAAGTGAAGGAAGCATTCGCTGAGTTAGTAAAGAGAAACAAAGGAGAAGAACTACATGAATCAAACACTCCAGAAAGTAACATCAGAATAACATTCCAACAAGGCTTTCTTGAACAAATAAAACAAACTCAAGAGAGTCTTCATACTTTTCATCTGGTAAAAAAACTATGGATCAGTAGATAAACGTCTACTATCGTGTTGACCAAGGAACTGATACAAAATTTGAGGACGTGATCCTGAGTATCTTTGGTATTCATATCACAAAAAAAGTCATCATGAATGGAGGAGAATTTGTAGATGACAACAAGGCTCTAGACACAATTACTTTTGAATTTCCTATTCCAGATGCAATGGACATAACATAAATGAAAAATATGTCACCCTCAACCTTGCCCAATTTTAGAGGTATGTTATCAGAAGACCTAGACACAATTTTGTTTGAATTTGGTATCCTCTGTAGAAGCTATGGCTATAGGTAGGATGCACAGAATTGAGACTTTTTCCTACCACCCTCAAAGACTCAACACTTCCTTGGTTCATGGGACTGGATAGTGACTTAGTCCGCAATTGGGAAGACATGAAAAAGAAGTTTTTAGTTAAGTATCAAGTGTATGGACGAGGAATAAATTATATAAAAAATGACATTTTCAGGATGACTCAAGAAGATGATGAATCCTTAGAAGACTACGTTGAATGATTCACGTTCAGTGTATAGAAATTCAAGCAAAATACACTAGGAGATGAGCCTCTAAAACTCATCTTCCTAAAAAGAGTTAGAGAAGATTGTCTAGAAGCCTTGGACCTAATGAATGGGGGAGGTAGGTGTTTATGGCATACCTAGAATAATCTACACCTACCACTACCCTCCTTTATCTACCCAACTCATGTAAATTTGCATCTAACCTTCCATTTCAACTCTAAAAATAGAAACAATTACCATAGCCCTAGCCCTAGGTCGAACCCACCCACACAAACAATAAACAAACAACCAATTTCAAATACACGTTCATTTGTTAAACTGAAACTCAACTATCAATTCAACAACATTGCCTACCTCATTCCTCAACCACCATTGAGGAGGAACCCTATGAACCACCACCTGACCCCATGCTCTCCCTCATCCCCTCTGCAACCTAATTAGGTCAAATCTCCAATAACACTCAATCCACTGAATCCACCTCACTCACTCGATCAATCACTAGTAGCCATCACCATTTTCTCACAAATTGACAATAGCTAGTCGTCGAGGGTCAATATACTCAAATGAGCAAATAGAACCCCCGGTGGTATTTTGTCTTCACCCTTTTAACGCTGACATATGATCACCAATTGTCGACCTTGAGTGTCAACTATGACCATTGACGATCAGCGTTTTAGGGATTTTTCCTCCTAACCACAAATTTTCAAACAATTTTTTTTCACCCAAACCTAATCCACTTACCTACCAACAGAGATTCCCTTCTCCACCAACCTTGACCACCAATGATTTCAACCTCACCATTGACCATTTTGAACTGACTATCACATGTGACCCCATACCCATTATAATTTGGTTGACCCCATTGAAAATCAATACCAAAATATTGATAATATCCTCCTAACCAATATTTATATCCGTCACAAACCCCTGAGAAAGAACCACCAACTGTTCATCTTCCAAAAGTGCCATTGAATGTAAAAGCTTATCCAATAGTTTTACTGGAGCATCATAGTCAAAATATTTTCCATACCCAGGATGAAGGTAGGGGACTCACACAAGTAAAAATACAAAGCTAGTAATAATGTAATAAGATGGGGGATTCCCCTTGATATGCGTAGGAACTAAGAAAGCTCAATGTCATATTCAAAATCAATATCGTTTCCCCTTAAAAACTCCGCCGATTCTCCCTTTACACTTTCCACGTGGTCAACGGCTTCTCAACTGCATTTTGCAAATTGCTTTCACTTTGGCTTGGGAATTCTACCAACCCCTCATGTGGGCCTCCATGTGGACAGCTGGACGTCCCTTTGGAATCTTCTTTGCTGGCTTGCACTTTGAAACCTGTCATTTGAAAATCTATGTAATGTGGTTGGTGTGTACTTCGACGAAACTTTGAATGCGTATTGTAAATTCACGTTGTAATTTCCCTCAAAATTTCTACCTTACATTACATATTCTTTGCAATGGAAATGTTTAACTTAGCTCCTTTTTAGCATTTAGTCATTTTTTGAATCTTCTTGGCACGATTATGTCACATACTTTGTAAATCAAAACGTACCAAAAGACTTAAAAATGGTTAAGTGTTAGTTGAAATTAGGGCTTATAGGGTTTACTTAATTTGTTTGCGGAAGCATGGTTTTTATAATTTGGGTGAACACTTTTGGGGATTTATTTCGAGGGGTAAACATTTTGAACCTTCGGAGACTCATTTTTTGAAGAAATAGGGCACAAATGTTTAAGCAGATTTGGGCACTAACAGGGCTACCTTGCTCAACCTTGTCAATCGAAGAATCACCCTAAGGCTTTGGATAAGCACCCACAAGATGCCCATGTGCAAAGCACCTTCTACATCTAAATGCAACCCATTCATAGTCCAAAGATTGCAACAAAATTCTTTGATATGCCTTGAACTTAATTTATTCAAGTAATCCATTTCAATACACATGCTAAGTTCATTCAAGTAATCCATTTGACATATCCATTTCAATACACATGCCAGTAAAATTTGTTCGTGTATGGTTTATAGTTTTTGTCGCCACATTAATGATGTTCTCAAGGGAGATACCAAGAGCGGTGAAATTGTCAACTGTCTAAAATTACAATGGTAGAGTAGGTAGTCTAACCCTAATCAAAGAGACAAAGAAACATTCAGTAGCTGGGTTAAAATCATGATACAGAGGTTTCATACATAAAATTGTTTTGTCCCAAAACCGGGGGTCTAAATGAAGAAGCATTTTTTTTTGCAATCGAGGAGCAAATCACAAAAACAAAATTGGGCACGTGGTTGTAATACAATTTTATTTTCAAGAAAAGGATTCTAATACTTTGAAATCTAGGAGTGGAGATTCACAACGCAGGGTAAGAGTCTATGAAAATGAAAAAATCATGGCCACTGAATAATACAAACCTTAAAATTTCAAAACATCAACTCCTAATTCCACCACATGGACTGTTGATTATTTGGAAACCAAACTCAACGTTGTCGATGTAGAAAAATCCCTAACTTGTGAATCCCGCCCAATGTGATTGGACGAAATCGCAATAGTGTCAAGGGTCGTCAAAGAACCATCCACAGAGGGAGAAGAAGCAAATATGTCATCCATTAATGAATGATGGGTGTAAACCAGAGGGTTAAGGGCAACCTCATTGCTCTCCAACGTTGCTAGCAAAGCCCTAGAGTTTGAGCATAGGGCAACAACGTGCCAACAATATGTGAGTGAGTTTTTATTTTTGCAATTATAATTTTTTTCCTTTACGTTGACAACTTTATATGGGTATAGCGAATGTTCATGTTTGGGTCTTATTGTTTGCATATTCACACATCTATTTAACATAATTTGCTAGGTAACACTGGAAATAATCTACCCTGTTAACCAATCAACTTATATTTTATAAATTTTTTATCTTTAAATTAAAAGCTTAAAAATACTTTATTTACAATTTTTAATTTTAAATCTACGTCACAAAAATATTTATTTAACTATTTATCAAAGTCCTCTTTTTAACCTTGTTTTAGACATAAATGCTTTAAGAACAATTATTGCATGAAATGTAGAGTAAAAAATCAAAGTAAATGCATGTATTATTATATATGATAACCTGAATCATTCCAATAGTAAATCAAAGTAAATGAAATATGCCAAGCATCATGCATTCCCCGATAGATGAACTCAATCACGTCCCTGTTCATAAATAAATAAATTTAAATTTTGGGGATTTTTGGACATATGGCTAACAAAAACAAACAAGAAATGTAGGAAAGGTAAACATGTCAGCACATTTTTAAAAGTTGTTTAGGTAAATTGTGTTCGGACCATATGACTATCTCGATCATAAATCAAGATGTGCATTTAGTGGATGTGGAGTTGAAAGGAGATGCAAGATGGTAGTTTCAAGTATCAAATGTCATTATAACGGTTCAATAATGTAAAATTAACACCATTCATCTATATATATCTAAATAAATGTGCATAAAACATGTACATTACTGTGAAAAAAAATGTCAAGGGGCCATTTTTAGTGTCTACATTTCCTTGCATTTTGAGGTGCATGCTTGACCACACAATAGGCGGTTTGGGAACACACTTTAAATTAGAATATATATAAAAAATACAAATGTTGTTCAAGGCACATTAAAACCATCGACATGGCCTAGTGTAGACACCTACTTTTTATACAAGGCTTGTTATTACGATAACTTTAGTGTCATTTTGTGCATATGGTTCATATGTTGGATTTAGGTACTTATTGACATTTTCCCCATGTGTTTGTGTTGTCGCGTTCTTCTCTGTGTGGCCCCGCTTTATTTTATTTTATTTTATTTTATCTCTTATGCATTTTCTAGTTTTGGGGATCCCTCCTTTATCTTTGTCTCTTCTCTCTCTGTTTTCTAGTATTTTTTAGTTCTAGGTCGTATTCTACTGTCTATGGAATCTGTCCCTATCATTTTTTATCGGTCCTTAGCCCCATCCCATTTTCTTTCACTCATGTGAGCATCTTTTGTCAACTTATTTCTTTGTCTTAAGGTCAATGTGCGTGTCATTAAGTCCCTAACTTGAACTTAAGAATCACACACACACACACACACACACACACACACACACACACACACACACACACACACCTCTTAGAGGCATTTCAGTAACACATATCAAGAATTATCTATCATTTCAAATCTAGGCACACTCTACAAAGATTTATTTCTACTCTTAAGGATTGACATCATGGAATTATAGGCAATAATTTATGTAGTTGCATCTCCACATAAGAAGAGGGGGTTGACACCCTCACTCCAAATATTCATTTGTATTGCATAAGAACTATGTCATTTTGATTTTAACACGTGAGATATGTAGTTGCAACTCCCTTGACGTTTCTTGAGCCACTTAACCTTTTTATTTATTCTCTTGCAAGCTTGTGTGGCAAATTACATCAAATCAACAAAAGAAGATAAATTAGAGATTTCTGCTAGCAAAATTTGGATAGCGAAGACTCATCACTGTATGGCATTACTTGATACCCTGCCAAAAAAAAATCAGAATCAAAATGTAAGTGTAGTACATATTCAGTAACTAGGAACATATTCTTCACAAGAACACACATAGCATATTCAGTAGCCAAAATTAACTTGGTGGACATATTTGGTTGTACAAAATTAAGCATTGAATCTATCCCTGTAGATTCAGATCTCCAAATTTCTTTGATAACTATACAAACTAGATCCACTACAAGAATCCTAAAATTTTGCCAAGATATAATTGTTTTATCACTATTTGCTCTTTTTTTTGTCTAGTTTTACTTGTTGATACCTTATCATTGTTTTGTTTGCTCCAATTAAAAGTCATAAAGTAGATTAGTAGTTGTTTTAACTTTGTCATATTAGTAGAATCCTTTGTGCACATTGCTTACCATTTTCTTAAAATCATTATATCTTAGTATCATATTTTGGTAAAATATTTTTATATCCATTAAATATAAAATAAATAAGAATATTAAATAGTGATAATAAAAATCATTTATAATCTATTAATATTTTAAAAAAATATATTTACTTTTATTCAAGTTCAAGCCAAAAAAAAAATGCATATTTTTTATATATTCAAAGTTCATAATAAAGAAAATGAAAAGGGCAAAAGAAAATAAAATAAAAGAATTAAAAATTAAAAATTAAAAAAAATAAATATTAAAAATTAAAAATAATAATAAATAAAAAATATTTATTTTTCGAAAATTTAGTGTCAAAAATAAGAAATGCCGCTATCAGATTGCGATTAACAAGGCGATTTATTTAAAAAAAAAAAAAAAAGGAGCAAAAATCGAAAGCCATATACCTGCCTTCACGGGTAATAAAGAATTTATCCAATGGGAAAAAAGATCACACATTCAAATATAAGATATTTATTGAACAATTTATATTCCTTTCCATATTATAAGGCCACGTATGGATTACAATGACATGTTGGGACCCACCCCTCGTTTATATTTTTCAATGGAGTCGAATGCTTCGTATAATTACACGATGACGTCATCGTTTGCAGTCCCAACAAGAAAAGAAAAATCTACGGCGCCAAACGTTTCAGTGTCACTTAAGAGATCTATACCGTTCCTTTGGTGTATTTATGCCCTAGATTATGTGATAGCCATCAACGAAAACCAGAACAAGATTGTCTCCGATTGAAAAAGAACCTTTCTGATAGAGAATTTAAGGTTTAAAATGGTGGGACTGTGTATAGAGTGTGGCAGTCACGACAATCCGTGCAGATGCAAGGTTGTGGGGCCAACACTGGCCTTCGTAGCTTTCCTAATTGCAGCTGTTGTGGAATGGCCGGTGGGCGCTGTCGTCTACTGCTTCCGCCGCGACAAGGGCCGAAGAATCATGGGTAACCCCGCTACTGTGGTTTATCCCCGTGTTTCTAACGCCATTCCGATCTGACTCACAAATGTTCGGTGTTCCTTCTACTGTGTTTTATGGCCGGATTCCAAGAAAACCCGCAGATTTAAAATGTTGTATTGGCTCGCGGAATTTTTGATTTCCGTCTATGTATAAATTGGCTCGTATAATGGTTTTGAACAGTTATCCGGATCTGGCCAAGTATTTGTCGTTTGTGTGCTCTGTTTCTGCTGCTTTTTAAAAAAAATAGACGATAAGCTTTCGTCTGAAAGTTGAAATGTTCTCATGTTTTATGGTCCTCTGCTCACAGAGGATTTTATTTTTAAAAAGAGAGCTTCCGGATGAAACTGTGTACGAATCAGTTTACAGGCCTTTTTTTTTTTTTTTTTCAAAGTTTAGCCTTTTTCGGCTGGGTAAAACAGGTAATTTTGTTTTTAATGCAAATTCTTTATTGGAAACAGTGTTTTGTAGGTACATAGTGGAAGCGAAGGTCGTTTAGACACTTGTAAATCCAGGTTATTTGTAGAAATTCTGGAAGGTTTCTTTTACCGCTGATACTGTGCTCAGGGTTTTGTTAGTAAATGGAAATCTTTTTCTCGTGCCCTTCTTAGGTCATGCTGTAATGTGTTTTTGTAATTACAGGAGGGTATATGTTATCGAGCAGAACTTTTGCCAAGGCCAAATTGTGAGTTCATTTTTATTTTTTATTTTTGCTGTTTTTTTATTTAGTTTCTACTGTGAAATTGTAAGAGAGGTTGACAATTCCACATAAAACAGGCAATTGCTTGAATCCATGCCATTTTTTTTTTTAACAACTATTTTTTTATAATATATATATATGTTATACAGAGAGAGCTACTGCCCAATTGTCTGGCATTTAAAGCATATAGCTTTACTGATAACTTCCTTACAAGTAGTTTTTAGTAGTTTTTAAAGTATGCTTTGTTTCATCAAAGCTGAACTCACAATTTAGATAGTAATTACTTGTATAACATTAAAGATATCTACAATCTGGTTTTAAGAGTGTTTAATAGAATCATACCTAAAAGGGAAAGAAATTATATTGTTAATTTTTGGTTTAAATCAGCATATAACTCTGTGATCTTATAGAGGAGACAATTGTAATTATTTTGCAGTTGTTTTTATAGTTTTTAAAATCTATGAGACCTTTTCACTCTATATTTATTCATAATTTTTGCAGCACCTACAGTTATTTTTACAGTTGCAATATTATGAAACCAGAGTTTAATTGGTTATAACACCAAGTTTGATAATGAAATTAATCAAAAAGGTCATGTTTGAGATCTAAATGAAGTATTTAGCGAATTATTGAATGCTTACTTAACCGTTTTCTGGATTCTTTTTCCCTATTTATTTTTCTGACATTTCTTCCTCTACTATTTGAAAGGGAATAAGTGTTTATACATAACTGTTTCTCTAGATTTTTGATGCCCATTTATTTTTCTTTGATATTTCATTTCTTATTATTTGTAGAGAAACAAATACCTATACCTTGTTTATGGATTTAAGAGGATCTTTTTCTATGGGTTTGAGAAGATCTTTTTCTTGTACTGATCATTTATCTTCAGTTCATCCAGATCTTCATTTTCTAGATTTAGTATACCAAGAATTTCTTTAAAACTCACAGGCCCTCTTTAAAATTGGGAGATTCTTTTTATATTATGATGTTGTTTATATATATATTAAATTATATTTATAATATATGAACAATGCATATTTTGTGGAATGGATACTCTGACAATCTTTAATATTAAATTGAATAAAATTTTATTGTGTACATACTAGTAGAAACTTGAAAAAAAAAAAATCTAAAAAATTAAAATATTAATCCCTAAAAAAATCAAAATGTTCCTTCTTAATAAGGTTATTCCATCAAGATATTAATCTTAAAAGATCAAAATGTTTATCCTTTCTGATAAGGTTATTCCTTCCATCTCATCGATCTAAATATCTTCCTATATAAAAACCATATCTTTTTTATCCTTTCTGATAAAGTTATTCCTTCCATCTCATCGATCTAAATATCTTCCCATATAAAAACCATATCTTTTTTATCCTTTCTAATAAGGTTATTCCTTCCATTTCATCGATCTAAATATCCTCCTATATAGAAACCATACCTTTTTGATAGTCTGTCTTTCTTCATTATTGTTTTCCAGGTGTCCTAATGATGTTGATTTTGTACCGCCATTGATTTGAGACTCCTGCCATAAAAAAGGTTTCTTGGAGACAGGTAACAAATCTACGTCACTGGATTGAGTTTTCTTGATATCTATTATATAAATAAATTGCTTTTAAATAAATCTACCTCTGATTGAAGAAATTGCTTTCTGATCTTTATAAATTTTCCCACTGATTGAGGATTATTGCTCTGATAGAAAGGTCTTTTTCCTTGGGATGTTGGCAGTACTACTGTCTGCTAATTTATGATATCTCAAAAGAATGATAAGTTATAACCGTTCTATGAACTCGTACCTTTTTCTGCCGCTTTTGTTTTGCATGCTCTAACCTTTGCCTTCTTAAAAACATTCTTTCCTCAATTATTTATTCATATTGATTGGAAGACTGTATATCATACTGTCCGCTGCAAAAACTACATTTACAAAGAGAGAAAAGCTTGGAAAAAATTCTCCCTATGAATGAAAACACTTGAAAAGAGAGAAAATCTTTGAAAAAATCCTCCCTATGAAAACACTTGAAAAGAGAGAAAATTTTGGAAAAAATCCTCCCTATAAAAACACTTGAAAAGAAAGGAAAGCTTGGAAAAAATACTTCCTGTGAAAGCACTCTACTTTACATAATAGACACACAGGACTCTAATGACTACTAACTATGGATTAGATGTCAGTTTATTCATTTATCAGCAATCTTTGAACTCCTCGTTTAGGTTTAGGTTGGGAAATTTGAACTCTGTAGTATGTGAATCTCTATCTTTTGTAACAGAGGCCGGGGGAAATTTGAACGCTGTGGTATGCGAATCTCCATCTTCTGTAACAGAGGCAGGAGGAAATTTGAACGCTGTGGTATGTGAATCTCCATCTTCTGTAACAGAGGCAGAGGGAAATTTGAACGCCACTGTATGTGAATCTCTATCTTTTGTAACAAAGGCTGGGGGAAATTTGAACGCTGTAGTATGTGAATCTTCATCTTCTGTATTAAAGGTCAGGGGATATTTGAACTCTCTGGTATGTGGATCTCCATCCTCCGTAATAGAGGTCATGGGAAATCTGAACCCTGTGGGATGGGGATCTCCGTCCTCTGTAACAGACGCCAGTGCCATTGTTGGAGGCGAAACATGTTGATTTTCCATGCAAGCGGCTGTACTGGAAGAGGATTGGTTGTCCACTGGACATCTCCACGGCCTCTCTGGCGTCGTTGCGAAAAGCGGGAGGGTCGCATGGTTGGCTGCAGCCGCGGCGGCAATGGTTCGAATTTCCTCTGGGGATAAACGATCGCAGGGATATGCAACATCCGGAGGCGAATCTGGAAAATTTAGAAAGGCGGAAGGGCCACGCAAACAGAAAGAGGCGGCGTCGTAAGCACGGGCAGCCTGTTCGTCAGTGGGATATGATCCCAGCCATACTCGAGAGCGACAGTTTGGGATCCTTATCTCTGCAACCCATTTACCCCACGATCTCTTCCTCACGCCTCTGAATTTTCGACCACCAGCCGCTCTGGACGTCACAGGATCGACTTCACTGCCGTCCCTGTTTTCATTCATCGAAGAAGATAGATTTTCATAATATGAAAAAATTATTTGAAGGGCTTACTCGACATTATATGCTTTGTAATATTTAGAAATATCTTCATAAATCACAGGTGTTACAGCTAAGTAGCTTTGAAATCCGATTTGATTTTGAATTTTAAAAGCATTTTGTGAAATAAAAATCAGATGGCGAAGGTCCTACCTCTCTGTTGCCGCGTTTGCGCACCGACATGTTTGAATCTTGTTTGCAATAACAGGATATTCATGAAATGGACCAGATATGCTTATATATTAGCTTCTCAATTTTGGGCGACGGCGTTGCTGTTTACAGTTGATTTAGACGTTATTGTACAGCGTTACAGTAAACAAAATGAAATTCTTGTCCTACACGCACTTAACTGTTTATTCTCGACGTTTCCAAATTCCGCCGATTGAGAAAGAGGGATCAGTCAGGTATTGTAGCAGTAGATTGTAATTTGTAACCATAAACTTCTTCCCCCAAGATGATAACGATGCCATCATGCCTGCCACCTGCATTTAACCTTTCGAATTTCTGACAGTTTTCGTACAGCTAGATTTTTGCCGAGCTTCGGTCTGAAAAATTCACAAAGTGGGCAAAGAGGGAGAAATAGCCCACTGAGAATTATGATATCGACATCTCAGACTCTAAGTAGTTGACCTTATTCTGTCAAACGCGTCGAAGTATCGAACCCCGGACCTATCAACGAGTAAGTGTTTATAAGAATATAAGTAATAAGTTTTGAGTGTTTATAAGAATATAAATAGTACGTGTTTATAAGAATATAAATAGTACGTGTTTATAAGAATATAACCAGTAGTATTAAGCTAGTCATCGAAATCATAAAAAATAATGATTAATCATCAATCTTTTGGGAAAACTTGTTTTTAATCTGTTTAAGTGTGGTTTATTGGTGGTCAATATTTGTATGTCAGTAAACTGTTGACTGATCTGTTTAAATCGTGATTTGTAAATAAAAATTGGGAGAAAAATATGATTTTAAAAAACCCTGAGTTAATCGTGATTTAAACATGATTAAAATTAGGGTTAGGATTTTAAGCTTTTTGATTTTTCCCGATTAATCATGAGTGTTAAGTGTTTATAAGAATTTATTAAATATTTATAGGAATTTATTAATTAGTATTGAGAGTTTTTTGATTGAAACTCTTTTTTACGTGTTAAAATTGATCTTTTAAGTAGTTTGACTTTATTCTATCAAAAGTATGGGACCTTCTTCAATCTCTTGGAATTAAGTGTTTATAAAAATCTATTAATTAGTACTGAGAATTTTTTTTATTAAAAGAAAATTTGTTTTTATAGAGATTTAGATAGCTAAGTAACATGTTTTACATAAATCATTTTCACTCTTGGAATACAACTTATTTGATAAAATACTAAGATTTTAAACATATATATTTGGAAAATATAGAAAGATATCAATTTCAAAGTTATTATCTTTAATTTTTTCACATATTATAATTATTAAAATTTTTATTTATTTTTTAATAATTTTATTTATTCATTATGTTAATTTAGTTACAAAATTTAAAAGAAATAAACGATTTTTTTAAAATAATAATTAAAAGGATGTCATTTAAAATCAAATTATATTTAAACAAATTTAAAATCAAATTTAAATTCTAAAAAATTCAAAATAGACATTTAGATTTTTTTTAATATAAATTATTTTTTATATCATAACGATTTAAATTGTTTTATTATTTTAATTTTAAAATATCTATTAGATAATAGTAAGATGTTATATATATAGTATAATTATTTAAGATGAAATTAAAAGACTTAACCTTAATTTTATTGATGTTGACATCCTATTGTAACATGGACAATAGTAACATGGACAATAGGTACTATTGTAATTGTTTTAAACAATTAATATAATTAATTTGTATTAGATAATGTGTAATGAAGTTTAAATGTTTACTGATTTTTATATTAGATTTGAAATATTTGTAATTTTATAAAAATATAAAATAAAATAGTTTATTATTTTTTAATTGGATAAAGTAGAGTGACAAAATATTTTTAGGAAAATTAGTCTATTTTAGATTAATAAAAGAGAAAATATTTACATTATCCAATAAAATTATAATAATTCACAAAATTAAATGTAAAGTTTGTAAAGATGAAAACACTGACAAAATAGAATTTAATCCATAGATTTAATTAAAAATAATAAATGTTCTCTTTTTAGAAGGATCTGCAATGACTCACATGTCGATCAACATTTCATGACACAATGCAATACAATTTTCAAGGAAGGCCATTAGTGCAAGAGCTTAGAATTGTCATACCTGTGAAGTCGACCCTGTGACGTCCAAAAGATGGAGATTCCTCCTCTCACTAAAGACCATTAGAGTGTTGCGTCCTCTCTCTTTCCTAGTTGTTGCGCACATTTGATGCACTTATAAAGGAAGAAAATAAGGAAAGGAGAATGGTAAATTTTTTGAAAGCATCTTACATTGTTAAAGGTGTCCTCGTACAATAGAATGGTTCCTAGGACAAATACAAAATGAAATTCATCCGAGGACATCCATACAATATGTTGAAGAATTATTGCCAACAATGCCACATGATAAACATGTTTAAGATTCAAGGAAATTGTAGCAAATTATTGTATGCATAATTAGAGAAGCTCGTAGTTTTAATTGTGGTACCCGATAGTAGACAACAATCTGTCTTGAAAAGGCCATGCTCTTCACTAAAATAGTTGGATTTAGGTAGATGTTGATCCGGTGGCCCTGATAATATTGTAGGGGCATATATTCAAATTCTGTTTGAACTAAAACGTATATTTCTTCATCATGCTACACTGGGAAACCAAGGAAAAAAGAGAACGAGTGTCTTATTTTTGCCTTAATATTTTAATGCAAGATATTCCTAAAAGGGATTGATATATACAAAGTCCTACGGTAATGTTCATGGATATTTCCCCAATACTTGTTATGAAACATTATCAAATCCTTTGATGCTCACATTGGAGGGTTCCAAATTTTTAGGTCCAATGTCAAGTAAAGAAAGAAGGGACATGTTGCAAATGTTGAGTCCTGAACCATTATCCACAAGGACTCTTTTAACTATTTTATTGCACACACATACCTACATGTATAGGGTAAATAATAATTTATGAGGTCTTGAGGTGATAAATTCTCTTTCACAAAAGAAATATTATATTTAGTCCATTTGATATATTTTAACACAAAAGCCATATATGGAGGCTCCACAATACTTGGTAAAAAGGTCATGCATAATGCATCCAAAAACACCATTGTAATATGACAAATGATGTAAAAGTCCAAGAGTGCAGTTTAGCAATAATATTTTTGGAAGAGGTTGTAATTTGGTGGGAAGAGAAAGATTGTTTCATGCATTCTCTTTGGTGTTTTATGTTAACATGTGGAAGTTCATTGTAAACATTAAGGCAGTAAGAAGTATGCAAGAATGCATTGTATTTGAAATGTCCATGTTTTGAACTCCTTAGAGATTTTATTGAAGTCTTCATATGAAGCATAACAAGTAAACACTACCTTGATGTACTATAAAATGAAGTAACTAAGACATATATTTGTATTGAACATGCGTTTGGAAAAGGAAAATTCTAACTTCATTTTTTTTTGAAAATTTTGAAAAATAAAAAATTAGAATATGCGAGAAAAACAAAAAATCCAAAGCCATATAGGGTTATGAGACCAATGATTGGGTTCACCAAATGTTTAACCCTAAAATCTAGATGAAGGGATCTAGGGTTAAAAGAGTAGAGATAGCCTAGGGCAAAAGGGCGATAACACTATATTTATAACAGGTCAATTAATTGCAAACGTAGATAAGCAATATTATGAATTTAAATATTGAAGTTTGGTAAAAATATTAAGTACAATGAATGATTGATATTGCAATAAATATAAAATAGCGGTACTTAACTAGATTATTGTGCACATTCAGAGCTAATATGAAACATGGTGGAAATAGATTGAATCCAGTCATTAGATTCTGAAAATTTGACCTATGTAGCCTTAGACACTTGCATTGACCTTAGATAGTTGTGTCGGCATTTTTGTTTACCTTGAATACATGTGCCTGTACAAAATACCTACTAGATTTGGATGCAACCACTTGAGATATTCTAGGTTTTATGTTGCCTTTGCTCTGGTATGCTCAGATTTGGATCATGTATTATCATTCTTTGTCAAATAGAAAAACCTTAATTCTTCATCTTCATAGTGACTATGGGAAAAATAAGTTAGTGGGCTCATGGTATCGAGCTAACCCTAAAGACCCCTCTATCAGTGGGTGTTATCTACATAGCCACCAATCTAAAGAGGGCCTCAACCTGATGTAATTCTCCCCAAATGTGTCAACGTGTGTGTGCACAAGAGTGCATTATGTGAAAAATAAGTACAATAGTGACCTAGCTTGTAACTTGACAAATATGACTCATAACATACTCTCAACCGTATAGATGGGTTGTCCTTATGACTGATATTCAAATAGGAAAGAATAGGAAAGTTTTGCTCATTTGAATGTTTTTGGTAAGTTACATTGTGAGTTGTTCGGTCTGTGCTAGGTGAAGAATGAATGAGGTTTGATCATATATATATATATATATATATATATATATATATATATATATATATATATCAATTTCTTTTAGAAATATCTCACATTAAATCACGATTTGGGTTTCTCAGGATAATCTGTAAGTCATAAACTATCTACTTGTATCGAGCCCTATTTCTAAAAGGCCAAATTAGAATGAATGCATACCTCTACAACGGGTCTAAAATTGGATAACACTCATGATTGATAAGAATGCTTCTCTAAAAATTTTGACATTAGATGAGTTCTCAAATGATGAGTCTTTGCTTGAGCACTTGGGGGCACATGAGGATCTCTCTTATTTCTATCATAAGAATAGGTTTCCTCATGCCACCTCTGTTCATGTTTACTTTGGTCAAAGCAATGATAGTATTATCTAATATGATTCATATAATATTATTTCTACCACACTATTTATCGTTGAACGATACACCTTATTGAATGAAGAAACAATACAATATAACTATGGAACAAATAAAGATCCTCGACCGGTGTTATTTATCGTAATGATGTAGGATGATGAAGTCAAGGCCTATCAATAGGGTCTACATGATTACCTAGAACTATTTGCTTGGGCTTACTTATATATGGCTAGGATTTACCCATCAATTGCAATGCATAATATATTACTATATTTGGATGCAAAACTTGTTAAACAAAAGATTCATAAAATGCATTCCAAAGTGTCATTGCTAGTAAAAGATGATATTCAAAAGCTCTTAAATGTAGGATGTATGCATCTAATTCCGCTTGCCAAATTTAATCGTTAAATTATGCCTAATTTCGTCTAATATTGACACTTAATCCCTAAATCCTGTATTAACATTGCCTCTTCATGCCCTTAAGTCAATTAATTAATTAATATTAACTACATAAAATACCCTCTCTCTCCACATATTCATATTTTCCTAATATTCTAATTTACCCCACTTTTCACATAATTGATAATATTCTAATTCTTTATTCACCTACTTTTCTAATCACATGTTTCCCCCCAAAAAGTCTAGAGGTTTCCAACCTCTAGAACTTTCTCCCTCCTCAAATTTGAGATTTGGGAGGGAATTTTCCCCTTCAATTCCTCCCAAAAACCTCTTTAAATGCAAGGGGCATCCCCAAGCATTATCAACAACAAAAAAGGAATCCAAGGCTATGTTGCCTTCATTGCATACTAGCTCTCATACCCTCTTGCATCCATTATAGAATCAAAGCATCCAAATAAGCCACTAAATTGTCCATCTTGAAGCCATTGTCAAGGAATCCATAATCAAGACAAGTAGTATTAGAGAATTGGTTGGAAAATATTGAAGGGAAGCCAAAGAGGAACAAGGTGATGGTAAGAATCCATTGATATTTTTGATTGCTCCTTACATTCTCTCCCATTGATTTTCTTTGTAAGATTTGAATTAGGTTTAGTATCATTTTACATATACAGATCTATTGCTTAAATTTTATGAGGATTCATTGGTGACCATGGTGGGGGGACGCTCCTTTTGGACTAATATTATAAGTGTGAAGTGTGATAATGTAGTTTGCAAGAAAGAGTTAGGACAAATTTGGTAGATCCAAGTTTTAAAATTTTTCTTTCATGATAATTCCCCAGGTGAATGGCAGTATCTTGCAATCAAAGATTTTAAAATTGAGACTTTGAAGTAATCTGTAATCATAGACACTTATGGATCTACTTGTGATCAAAATAAGCATTTTGATATGGTTCATGGCATTATATTCTATTGATTTACCTTGATCTGTGCATTTTTTTTTTAATATTTTGTTTTGTTGGGTTGTTCTACTCTAATTACATTAATGAAATTGAAGCCTCAAAGTTTACTATTTTTCCTAAGACTCAAGGAATTTATTAATAATAATAATAATAATAATAATAATAATAATAATAATAATAAAAAAAAAAAAAAAACGGTTCAATACATTCTGTCCAATGATCCACTTGCCTTGTAGAATGTCACTGATGGTAGATACATTTGTGTTCCGTTAAGTAAAACAGTGTAAAAGCTATGCAAGGGTACTTATGCATTTGATAAGGTGAGTACTCTGTATACTGTTTCAGTGATTCGGCCATAGGCTATGTTTTTGGCTATCTAGCCTTAGATTTATTGTGTTTTCCTCTTGTTTCATTCTTAGCCTATGTTGTATGTCTACCAGGGTGCTAGCAACCACAACATTTGACAAAATCTGATTTTATTGTGCTTTGATGGATGTCTGTACCCTTTTTAAAGCTCCCATTTCAACACATGCTGGGAGAGCATTGTCAAAGGTTGTGGAGTTTAGATTTACACCTGCCAATTTGCATTTGATTTAAAATTTCCAAAGCATTTTCCATCAATCCATCCTAGGCATATCTTACAACCATCATAGCCCACAAGACAATGCTTCTTTGAGGCACTTTGTCAAACAGTCCACATTACCAAAAAATATATAAAATACCAGGGACACAATCATGAACTCTACCTAGGTGCAACCCTATTGTAAAAGATCTTGGAGGATTTACATTTGTGGTTTTAGGGTTTGATTTTTTCATTTGGCACCCAATCTTTGGCACTCTTGAACACGATCTTACATTATATGGTGAGTTAAATAATATGGAGAGCACCTTAGACCTTCTTAGCTCATGTCTCACAGTATCCAAGGCTTCTTGTAATGAGTTTTGACTCGAGCTATACATTTTACACCTGCTCGACTTGCACAAAAGATGGGTCTCTTTGGTGCCTCCTTGCTGATCTCTGACTCAACTCAGTGTAATCCCTCGGTTGCACCTCGATCCATCATCTTAGATTGAACTCCCAACTCATGACAGTAGCATCCCCTGCTCTTGATTGTATTTGATTTTTTGAATCCATCATAATCCTTCTACAACATCAGATTTCCTTTGGGAAGGGTTTCAAATATTGACCTTGTTTTATTGATCAATTCTGGCATAGAGTGTTATATTAATATTAAATTTGATGATATTTTTAGTTTACCCAAAACTCACTTCACATCTGATTCTGTGTGCTCAATCCATCCTCCATCATTTTGCTTGGGATGTGGGCGTAACACAAAAAAAAAAAGAGGCCTAGGCTCACACCCATATGTTCGAGGGGAAAATGTTAATATCGCCCTCCACTAGGTGTCTCGACCGGTGATAGGGTTAAACACTCGCTACCACACAGTCTAGAGAAAATTTGCATTCTTGAGATATGCTTTAAGACGTTAATAATAATCATAACACCTTTTGAAATATTTTGCCCGCTCATTTCATTTGGCCCATTTTGACTAGATTTCTTTTGATTTGTCATATGATCGATGGGCCAAATGGTCATGTATAGCTTTATTTGTGTTTTTAGATACTTGGTCGTCGATAATAATAATAATAAAAAAGAGTAAAAAAAACAAATTATAAAGTTTTGAGAGTATATAATCATAGGTTTATAGGAGTCATTCTAAATACAAAGTTTATTATTATCATTTTTTAAAAATGTTTGGATTAACATATTGATTGGATCTTCACAAGGGTAAATTTGGCAGACAATTTTTTTGGTCTTGCTTGATTTTATTTACTGACGGTGTGCTTGATAGGGCATTTAGTGGAAGGCCAAGCTGATCAGGCTGCTAATCATTTGTTTTGTAGGTCAATTGCTCCTGAAATCGGCTAAAAACATTGTCTTAATTATCTAATGAATTTCCCTGAATGTTTACAAGTCTCATCGGTCCAAGGCAAAACATTTAAAATGACTAATGATGTTTATGCAGGGTCAATTGTCAAAGTTACCAATTTGAAGACCACTAAACCATCTACTGGTGAGATGAATGATCAAAGATCGTTTATCTTAACAAACTATTATTCTTTTGTTTTGCAGGTCGATCGGTCCCAAAATTTACTAAAACATTATTTTTATCACTTGCTTGGTTTTTGATTGGATTATAATAGTAAACACATTAAATTAATTGGGTTAAAGAACTTTTTGCTTTCCCGAGTGTCACTTAAAGGGCTATAATGGTGTATGCTCTCCTCCTTGTGTCCTTGTGACAATAACTGGAGGATAAAAAAACCACCAAATAACCCTCCCCAGTTTTCTTTCTAGAGTGCAACATGACCGTGGAAGTGACATGCACGTGCTTGCCATTAGTCCTTAGGGGTTGGTGACATGGATTTCATCACCATGCATTAGACCACATTTCATGTTCTGACAGAGTATAAATATCAAGATAAATTTAGCTAGGTGCTAAAGCAAAATTCTCCATAAAGGGTTCCATGGAGTGAAGAGCATTTTGGCTCCAATACGTAAAGCAGTTAGAAAACATACTATATGAATTTGGGCTCCATTGTACCTAGTATATATCGAGGACTCCCCTAGTGAGCCTGTATAAACCTAGAATAGGACCTATTGATTGTAACAAGCACTTTGCTGTCAGAGTCAATACCAACCCCCAAGTGACCATCAAGTGCAGATACGGTTGAGAGGGTTTGATAGATTTTATAATGGGTCACCATCCTATAACATCATCTGTGAAGCCATCAGACGGTGTAGGCATTGGGTTACTCACCTATTTGGTTGAAGAAATTTAGGGCTCATGATTGGGCATGTTGTGTGTGTTGCTCGTATTATTTATGAGACAAGTTAGCCTTTCTCATTTTATCAAAAATACCTAGAAACCTTAGGACATATCCCATCTTTGAATCAAAAACCCATTGTTCAATATCACTATTCACACCTTTTGGATAACAAACCTTTGTCTTGAAACTAAAAATTTTAGTGGTCACTCATCATTCTCTATCTTACTCATCACTCTTATCCTTGACTCAACATTATCAAAATTTGTAACCTTGTTTGGTTTTAGTTTATTACCCATTGTCTCATCATTGTATCTCTTCATATCTAACACCCATCTAATTGTCACCTTGCTAGTGTGGAAGGTATCTAGTCATTTTATCCTCTTTGTCTCTTTACTAGATTGAATCCTCATAGGGTGTTTGCTTTAGCGATATTTATTCATTCTAGTCTTCATATCCTCAAAACAAATCCACTCTAAGTCACATCTAATCAACTATCTTGACCACTTCTAGTATTTGGTTTTAGATAAAATTAGTATCCAAAATCACATTCTCTCTTGTCATCATATATCAAAGTCACCCCTAATCACTGCTCTCACGTCACCTTTACCATCCACCATGTCTCTTAGAATCCATGCCCAAATCTTAAGAATGGGACAAGGATCCAATCAAGAAAATGACATCCTTGGGAATCTAGGTGAACAAAATTGGGATAATGAAGAAATACATAGCGACATGCACACCCTTGGAGAGGAAGATCAATTCACAAATGATTTTTTCATTAGGGCTCAATTTGATGAATACATTTATGAGAACAATGATCAAATTCTTACCCAGGCCATTGAAAATGGGGGACACCCTACCCCCTACCTTTGATCCAAACCTCTTACAACATGTCATCCATCCATCCACTAGACTTACCATGCCACCTGATAAAAATAATGTCAACCAAACAAGAAGAAGACAATCTTGTGGATTATAAACAAGAACTTGATGAAGCATAAGAACCCCCATAAAATAATTGCATTGAGGCTAATAGGAGAAGAACCACCTTGGAGGATCGATTAGACCAGTTGACCTATCAAATTGATTCCCTTGCCTCATAATTTCATGCTCAAAATCAAAGACCCATCTTGCCAAGACAACATGTCAGAAACACCAACCTCGATCATTTAAGACCTAGAACTAATCAAGCTCAAGCCTTAAATCCCCTCATGGACCCCTCATTTGATCAATAATGGATGATGATGAAGTAGACTCTTCAGCAGATTGATCCTCACACCCAAATAATGAGATACAAGTATGAAGACTTTTACACATCTCCTTTCGACATGAGTATTTTACAAGTACCTTTCTTAGAACACTTTGAGGTCCTAAAATTTGACAAATACAAATGGAAAGGGGACCCATGAGATCATGTTCGAGAATTCTATGTATCATGTCATGAGGTTGCCTATGTCGATGCTTATCTTCTCAGACTCTTCCCTAAAAGTCTTATGGGGCTTGCATTGGAATGGTTTATACGTTTACCTAAAGGCTTCATATCTAAATTCAAGGAGTTGACATAAAAATTTGTGCGACACTTCTCCTTCAACATTGATCATGAAATTTATATCATAGATATTTATAATACTAAACAAAGAAATGGAGAAAGCCTAGCTCCATTCCTACAATGTTGGAGAAGCCTTACTAATCGATTCCATTGCATAATTCTTGAGAAGGAGATGGCTAGAATATTTATTGATAATCTCAATACTGAATTGAAATATCAATTAAAGCTATAATGTGCTAAGTCTTTTGATGAAATCATCTAGAAGGGGATTCAAATTGATAAGGCACATGTATGCACCTAAATTTGCTCATTTCATTTAATGCCACTAATATTCCTATTAGTCACACTAATTCCACCCACCCTGTCTAATATTATCTCATCCTAAAATCACACCTTCTAGTCAATTATCTAATATCCCCCTCATCATTTATTCATTCACTAACCTTATTTATACCCCACCAATAAATTAATCCTCCTAAATAATGACTTATCCCATCCTAATCTATCTTACCTATTATTTAGGAATTTAAAATTCCCATAATCCACCTACCTACCTACCAAGCCTATTCCTATGTTCTCCTACATCCCCAGTACCTAATTACCCACCTAATACCTCACTAAAACCAATTAATCCCTAAAGAGATTCTAGAATTCTCCAATTCTAGAACCTCCTCAAACTTGGCCCCTCCTCTCTAGAAGCATCTATTCTAGAGGCTTCCAAGGGATTTTTAATTCCTTGGAAATTCCTCCACCCTTGATCCCAATAACCCAACTTTGAAATCTAGCCATTGATCCTTCCTCTCTCTTCTATATAAATAACTCCAATCCTCCATGGAAATGAATCAAGAACTGGAAGAATCATATCAAGAATCTATGAAGCCATTGATCATGCCATCACTATTCTGAGACTAAGAGCAATCAACAAAATTAACAATCCAATAATTTGCATGAAGATCTTGGAGAGAGGCTAGTTGAAGCAAGGAATTGGTAAGGTCATCTTCATCTTTTTTGATTTATTTCCATAATCTCTCTTGTTAAGTGTATTGTGCATTTTGAGTTTTAAATTGCATATTTAGATAGTTTATTCTAAGTGCCCAAAATTACTGTCACATTTGGTGACCATGATGGGAGCTTTTTGGACTAATATTTTAAGCATGAAATGTGATAATGTAGTTTGCAAGAAAAAGTTAGGACAAATTTGTTAGCTCTGAGTTTTTAAATTTTTCATTCATGATCATTCCCCAGGTGAGCAGTGGTATCTTGCAATCAAAGATTTTGAAATTGTGACTTTGAAGTAGTCTGTAATCATAGCCACTTTTGGCTCTATTTGTTATCAAAATAAGTGCCTTGATATGGTTCATGGCATTATATTCTATTGACTTATCCTAATATGTGCAATTTTTTTATATTCTATTTTTGGGCTATTTTGCTCTAATTACATCAGATAAATATAAGCCTCAAAGTTCATTCTTTTTCATAACAACTGAGTAATTTTTATCAAAACAGTTCAATGAATTTTGTCCAATGGTCCACTTGTCTTGTCGAATGCTACTCAAGTCAAATACTCAGATGTTCCATTAAGTAAAACATTGTCAAATCCACGTAAGGATACATGTGTCTTTTATAGGCGGTAATCCTGGTGGTATAATAAAAGGCATTTTGTTTAGTTATTTGATTAAACACTCTTACTTGTGTCTACTATAATACCACACTTTATATACAATTTAATAAGATTACTTTGAAAAAATTACAAATATAGTCATTTTAGTCAATCATTAAATATTTGCACTTGTCTGCATAACTAGGCTCATACCTAATAAAGGCATTGAAATCCTCTATTTTTTCTATATGTTACATTATAATAATCCATAAGACAACATTTCTTTATGGTATTATGTCAAACAGTTGACAGGCTATGTTTTTGCTTCTAAATTTTAGACTACTCATCACTAACAACTACATTTGAAAAATTCTCCTTACCTTTCTCAATGTCTATACCCTATTTTTGATGACCATCGGTTGAGAGAACCCTTACACCCAACATATCATTGATCTTACACATCCATGAGATTGCCTATGCTTTGAGGCATTTTGTCAAACAGTCCACATGCCTTGTACCACGAGGGCACTAGCAAAGGTGAAGTGAACGAAGAGAGACACTTGGCAAGGTGGGAAGGCATAGAAAAGGAAGAAACATTTGAGGTAGCCAAATTTTTTTATGAGCCAACCAATAAATATTTTTACTAGTTGCAATTTGAGGTTAAGGGTCCAACATTGCTGGTATAAGCATTTTACCAACAATACTGTTGCATTTCAAAAACATGATTTGCTATACCAAATGGCCTTAGAACTATGTATATCCTGGTAGATGGTCATCCTGTAGTGTGGTTAACTCCTACTTATTCTATGGGCCAATCGATCCATTAATACTATGCTAACACTCTCTTATTAGCTTTGCGTCGCCATCTGATCTCCTACCCCTACTCCATCTCTCCTAATGACATAATCTAACTGCAGCTTGTAGCCACCAGTTGAGCTCGCCATCCATCCTACCTCATCCAAGCTTGCCATCCATCTTACCTCATCCATCTCGAGCTACATGTCGATTGTAGGTGTCCATCTTGGGCTGCATGTTGACCATAGGTATCCATCTTGGGCTACTCGTAAGCCCATTTATTAAGGGAATTAATGCCAAATTCAGGCCAAAGATTCTAGGATTATGAAGAACTTTTGGTCAAACCTTTTAATGACCTTGAGAGTTTTTTTGGGTTTAAGGCACAAGTTTGAAAATTCAAAATTTAGCATTTTGTTTTTAGTCCAATGTTTAACTTTTCAAATTTGATTTGTGTTATAAGTGTATAGTTTGGATATTAAAATAGTAAATTATCAAACTTTTTATTTTAAAAATAGTTTGTATTATTTTAATAATTATAAGTCTTATTCGATGAATTTGATATATCTCTTTTTTTAATCACTATATCATGCCATTAATAGTGTTGTGATAAAACTTGGTCCAACTACTAATCATCAATTTTGCAAGTAAATTGGTCTTAGATAAAACATTATTTTTAATCATCTATCTAATTTTGCTTATGCACTAAATTGATGTGCGCTCGAAGGTTTCCTTGGTCTAAAGAAAAATATTTAAAACTACTAATGATGTTTGTGTAGGATCGATTGTCAAAGTTGTCAATTTAAAATCTACTAAACCATTTGCCTGTAGAATGAATGATCGAATACCACATATCTTCAAACTACTAATCATTTTCTTGCAGGCTACCTATCAAAGACATTTTGACATCTTAAAAATCATTTCATTTGTCTAAATTTTTTTAACATTTTAATCAGTTGGTCTAAATCATGTTGTATATTATTATAGATTCTTGTATCTTGTATATATCTCACATCTAATTGATCGATTAATTAATCTCTTTTTGGCCTGCCTGTTTGTCACCCGAAGGCTACGGTGATGTATGCTCTCCTCCTTGCATTTTTGTGATGATTCTTAGAGGATCAAAAACCATCCGTAAACCCTCCCATTTTTATTTTTTAGGGGCAACGTGATGTGGAATTGACACCCACACACTTGCCATAGTCTTAGGGAGATATTGATCATGGATTTAACCACCATGCACTAATCTACACTCCGTGTTTTGGTAGAGTATAAATATCAGGGAAAACTATTGTTAGGCTAAGCGGTTGACCCCATATAGGTCATTCATGAAGGGGAAGAGTTCATTCTATGAACCAAGTATTAGAAAACACCCTACATGGACTTGGGCCCCATTATACCTAGCGTATATTGGGGATATCCCTAAAGAGCTTGTTAAGCCTAGCATAAGACCATAAACCATAATAGGTGACTTAGTACCAGGGTCAGAATCAACTCCCAAGTGACCATCATGTACATACAAGGTTGAGAGGGTTTGGGATATTTCATAACAGGTCACAGGCCTGCAACCTCACCCATGAAGCTGTTGGATGGTACAGTCATCAAGTTACACACCCATAAGTTTACTGATCTTAGGATTACGGCTTGCTTACCTTGGTGTGTGTCATGCTAGACCAGTATTGTTTATAAGCTGAGTCAGTGTTTCACCTAAACTTATACACAAATATCTAGGCTCTTTATATCATCATCTTGTATATCCTTATTATCTATCTTGTACATTCAAAATCTTCTTATATATCCTAATATAATTTACACATCATCATATCTTTTATATTCATGATTATCTTGTACATATTATCACCCTATCTTGTACATAATTATCTTATCATCCCCATCTAAGTCTAAACCCATCCCGTCTTATCCCACCACACACCCATTGTTGGATTTTTGGTCACACACGTGTCCAAACCATCTCCATCTCATTCATATTACCCCTTATCATTTCATCATAATCTGTATATACTTGTCGTTATCTTAATCCTATTATCCCATTATCCCATCACCTAATCACATATTCATCTCACCTTGAGCAATTCAGTCTAAGGTTTTGAGCTAGTCCTTTTGTTATCCATCCATATCATCCTTTCATTCTAGTCCATTATCACTCATCACTTGGTCAAATCTCATACCTAGTCGAGGTCCTACTAGCTTCTTGTCAGTTTATCAATTTCAATCTAACATCGAATCAATCATCACTCTAGTCTCTATAATCCAATCATCTTACATATTCAAAAATAGCACCCATCCCATCATCGTCTTGCTAGTTTGAATTTAGGCATTAACAAATCCCAATTCTCTTATTAGATTAAAAATTAGGCATTATCGATAGATCACTAGCACTTATTGTACTATCGGTTTGAAATCTGATCCTAATCTTACATTATCTCAATCTCATTTCATCTATCCTATCACTTGTTATACTAGCTCAATCATTTATCCTTACTTTAACCAAGCACTTATTCAATTCTTAAATCTACCTCTACATCATCCATTCCCCTTTTATCATCTATCCCCATGGATTTGGACCCCATGCTTATAGAATAATACCTATTTGCCAACAAAGATGAGATTATTTTGCTAGTCCTAGAGATGGGTGCTCATGTTCCCAATGATTTTGAGCCCCTAAGCCTAAGGTCACATCTCAAACTAGTCCCTCATCAACCCTCATCCTCATCACATTCCAGTCCACCATCCACTAGCCCTAGCCCTAGTCATAACCTTCCCAATCTAAAAACTTCCTTGTTTAATAAATATATTGTTGAAAATAAGGGGTAGTCCTCTTGCAACTCTTTGATATGGGTACTCAACTTATCTAAAGTCTTGACCCCATCCAACTTACCTTACCCCTAGTCCATACTCGTCCATAGTCAAATCTTCCATCTACCAATCATAGTCCATCACAAAATCCCCCATCCTACTAGCAAAGAGAAGCATAGCTTGTCAACCTCATCTTTTTCCCATTTTTCTCCTAAATAATCTCACACTCCACCATCTCCTTAAGTCATGACATCACCATCACATTCTACATCCATCACTATAGATAAGCAATGTACCCCTCTCCCAATGTCCATGGAAGCACTATTTTGGAAATTGAGGTGAATAGGCATGATTGTCCACTTGAAAATAAGACCTTTAGATTTGTCTAAACATGTGCCCTCATGGTATCAATCTGAATGATTTTGTATATACCATAAAGTCCCTAGGCATTCCATTAATAGATGCCACCCATTTAGAGATTATATCCAAAATTTAATTGATAATGGTGACATTGAAATTAAGGGTGAATCCAATACAACTAGGAGTGTGCAAAAAGGGGTGTGCCAATAATTACTTCCTAAGCATGATCAAGATTATTCCCTCCTTAACCATGGTCATGACTCCAATCCTATCCATCCCACAACCATCCTTGATCACTCCATCCCTATGACCCATTTACATCATATCCCCCATCTTCATAAATCCATTAAGTCTAAATCATCCCTTCATAAACCCAAGGTGAAAGAGGTACTTACGGACAATCATATGGTTCCTACCAAAAATCATCTATGGGCTACATCACCTCATCAACATCCTTGTCAAAGTCTACATCAAAATGGTCAAGATCATGTTCAATAACAACATCTAAATCAAAAATCACATCAGAATAATCATCCCTTGTAGTTTATGAAGGTCATACTGATACCTATCTCTTTGAAGATGTCTATACTATTGACCAATCAAAAGGTGTGGCTCTTGATCCATCCCAGAATGATGAAATTGTATCACAATCCTTGATTGCTTTATTAGTCAAAGATCATCAAGTTGGATACGAATCAGCTTTAGTTTCTAATTCCCTCAAGAGTCTTAGTGATCCTTTTGAGATTATTGAGGACACTTTCTCTGATGTTGAGGCTAGGGCTCCTAGTAACCTTTATGAGGACTATGCTGCCCATTATCCCCTTAATCCACCACAAATCCTTATTCATCACCTCCCCTCAATAATACCTACATCCCACTCCATGAAGGGGATAAAAAGGAACATGCATCAATGGATTCCCCTCCATATTCAATATCATGTGCCAAATATACAAGGATCTAAGCCCATAATCAATTAATCCCATCAAATAATCAAAAGCCTTTTATAATCCAAATCTAATTAATCAAAGTCAAGATGAGTCTTATAATTGGCCAAGTCATAAAGAATAATCCCCTAGTACAGATATCCTTGAAGTGCTAGGGGTCTATCCACCTCAAAATCATTTATCCAATCAAAAGTCACTTCCCTTTGGTGAAGTCCATAATCAGGCACTAGGAGGCAAACAAAGTCAAAATCAAAATAAAAAATCAGCATATCAAAATAATGTCAAAAGTAATAATCATATGGCCAACCATGATCTTAATAGTTGGATCAAAGAATCATAAAATCAAAAGGTCTTGGATCCCTTAATCTCATGGAACCAATCTAAAGAATCCCCTCCACCATATCCAATGGTGTATGCAACTATCAAACCCCATTTTTGCAACCCATCCCATCATATCATCTATCATGATCATATCCCTCATTCACATCTTATATTATCCCATCATCACAGTCATGACATGCTCCCATACATACCATATCTCAAATCCCTAGGCAATATTATCCCTCGTATGGGTTACAATGATACTTGGTTAAGACGTTCAAAGGACATTAAATCAAAAGTCAATAAAGGCCACTAAGACATTCAAGAATCTAACATCCATCACATGGTCCTAGCATCACATATCTCCCAAATAGGTGTTGGTTGAATATCTAGACAATATCAACATTCTTGCATCTCACCCTTATCTAATAAATTGATATTCCGAAAATGTCAAAAAAAAATCATTCATCCAATGGTGAAAATTGATCTTTTAGCACATTGGGCAAGTACCATGATGAAAATCAGCTTTTGGCATCATGGTAAAATAATCTATTGTCTGCATTGTACCTCAACACTGGGGGGAAAAATACATCCATTTGATATCCCCTATCAATCCCCTCCATGTCATCCATGTCTAATTAATCCATCCATGTTATGCATGTCTATCTTATCGCTTGGTCCATTGTCCTTACACATCATCTACCATCATATCATGCATCCTCTCTCTCATTCCTTATTTTCTTGACCTTCATAAAGAGAGTGGCATATGTCTTGAGAAATTTTTAGGAATCATCTTGGCATATCTTCCAATGGACACTTGGTCAACTAGCTATCTGGTTTCTTCACAATGTCGTCATTGGTGATCCCTAGTCCAATCCCCCTTGGTCCTCATCCCTTTTTACACATCACCCTCATCCTTTTGTCATCCTACCCATCATTCAATTCATTTTTATCTTGGTTGTTAGGCTTGGTGTTCCATTTTCTAGTAAACCCATTTATATAGTGTACATACATATTCCAAAAAGCTTTGAAAATTAAAATAATCCAAAAACCATAAAAATCATAAAATTTGAAAAAATCCAAAAATAGTCCATAGTGTCTTATCTTATGCCTTTTACCCTAGTCGCATCTATCTCCATTCCTTTCATCTTTCACAAAACACATCATCCATCTTCCTATTCTAAACCAGGGGTAAATCTAGTCTATATTGAGCTAGCATTGACCTAGTCTCACTTTCACCTAATCAATATTATGTTTATCATCTAAAACCTCCAAATCTTTAGCCCAATCCTAATCCAAGTCCACATATCCAAATCCTCATCCATGTCCCTCCCCTAGTTAAAAATCCATATGCACATCCATATCTTTACCGAAGTCCTAATCCTATTCATCATCGTTAGTCTATTCCAAATCCAAGTCTATCCTATATCTACAATCACATCATGATTATCCTAGTCTAGCCCATCAACCAATCACTCATCCCATCATTAAACTTGACATTGTGATATTGTATGTAGATACTTGTGTGTGTTACTTGTATGTTTTGTTTGGCTTGTTTGCATACATTTTATCATGTAAATATTTGATTGGCTTTATCTTTCGAGTCTGTGTTTCATCATGTATCTTTTTGTCTATTGGGAAATGAACGAGGATGCTAGGAGGTCACCAAAGATACAATGATGCTTATAAGTGCCCTTGATAATGTAGAGTTCACCATTTTCCCATGTACTTTAGCATAACATCCTCTTGGTCATAATTATATCATAGGGCAAACTTCCAAGTGCTATATTTATCTCATTTCTTAGACTATGATAAGCATTATGATAACTATGATGGCTTGATCATCTACACCTTAATAATTTATCTAATCACCTAATCATCCTTATTCCCATCACTAATATAATATTCTCAACCCATTCGATTAACATCCAATCTTTTATCCTCATAATCCTCATCTCATCATCTGAGTCATATCCTATAATCACTAACATCATCCTCTAATCACTAATCATCATCATCATCATCATCATCATCATCATCATCATCATCATCATCATCATCATCATCATCAAATCCATCAATTATCAGTTACCCCCACGTCTAAACTACATTGGCTTGAGGTATTTTTAGACTATGTAGTCAATGCTCGGTCACATGGTGTGCCTGAGTTCAACTTGGCCACTCTCTCAGTCACTCATACAATACAGTCCAATTCTTCTCCTTTGTCTTTTGGTCACTTGATAATATCATTTCTTCTTTATCATCACCTTCATCATATCATTTGACTTCAACATTGAGCTACAATCATTCATCTTATCAAATCCTTGTATTATCCTGTCCAATAACTCTCCCTAGCATGCTTCCTTGCATGGGATATGTCGAAAGCTTGTGGCCTTTTATCTCATCATTATCATAGTTCTACTCCCTGTGCATATGTCTTTTCTTAGGGCATAATCTATTTGTATCTCATTTCTCAAGTTGAGGTCATTTTCATCATCATCTATCCTACATCTCGTATCCCATCCCATTGTCTACTTATCACATCCTACCCCTCATTTCCTCTTTCAAGCAGTCAGCCATCTCATTCTTTCGTGAACATCCCCTTGAGGGGGAATCATATCCCCTAACATCATATCTACTAACATTAATCTATGAAATGGTTTTTATTTTAAATACCATTACTCCTACTTCATCTACTCACAATGCCCTATCAAAGAGGGGCAACATGTATGCACCTAAAATTTCTTGCTTTATCTAACGTCACTAATATTCCTATTAGTCGATACTAATTCCACCCACCCTGTATAATATTATCTTGTAGTAAAATCACCCCTTCTAGTCAATTATCTAATATCCCCCTCATCATTTATTCATTCACTAACAATATTTCTACCCCACCAATCAATTAATCCTCCTAAATCATGTCTTATCCCATCGTAATCCATCTTACCTATTATTTGGGAATTTAAAATTCCCATGACCTACCTACTCACCTACCAAGCCTATTCCTAGGCTCTCCTACACCCCTAGTACCTAATTCCCTACCTAATCCCTCACTAATCCCAATTAATACCTAAGGAGATTCTAGAATTATCCAATTGTTGAACCTCCTCTAACTTGACCCCTCCTCTCTATAAATATATATTCTAGAGGCTTCCAAGGAATTTTTAATTCCTTGGAAGTTCCTCCACCCTTGATCCCAACAACCCAACTTTGAAATCTAGCCATTGATCCTTCATCTCTCTTATATATAAATAACTCCAATCTTCTGTGGAAATGAATCAAGAACTACAAGAATCATATCAAGAATCCATGAAGCCATTGCTCATGCCATCACTATTCTGAGACTAAGTGCAATTAGGAAAATCAACAATACAATAATTTGCTTGAAGATCTTGGAGAGAGGTTAGTTGAAGTAAGGAATTGGTAAGTTCATCTTCATCTTTTTTGATTTGTTTCCATAATCTCTCTTATTAAGTGTATTTTGTATTTTGGGTTTTAAATTGAATATTTGGGTAGTTTATTCTAAGTGCCTAAGATTATAGTCACACATCACTTATTGAGAAAGATACGATTAAATTGTATACCCAAAATGAATAAAGTCATAATCAAGATAACACTTTTTTGGGTAAACCTAAGGTCTATAATAAGAAAAAAAATGTCATAGGAGATGGAGTAATAGATTCTAATCATGTTCAAATAGTGCAAAAAACTTCCCCTACTAACAACCAAAATATCTCCACTATAAGGGTACCACAGGGAAAGCCAAAACCTTGAATAGGAAAAAACCTCTAACTAGTCTTGGCATACCTACCAAAATGGTCTTGTAACAATTAATAGCTACAAATATGATCACTCTCTCTGAAATCCATCTATTAGATGATAGTAAACCATGACTAGATTGGTATCATGAAGACAAATTTTGTCAATATCACAGAGTCAAGGGGCATGATACTTAAAATGGATACAATTGAAACACTACATCCAAGATTTAATTGAAAAAAGGGGTATAAAAGTATAAGGGGAGAGTGCCGCTATTCAATCCAAGAATCAACAATTGGGAATCTGTCAGGACCCCTTACCTAAGCATGATTAGAGGTAAAATAAACCACTAAAGGACCAGGGTCAAGCCTCCGTGTCCAATCAAACTGATTACCATGCCAATCCATACCATTATATCAATACCATTAAAATCCACCCCCCCAATAACCCACACAACCACCATACACCATCCTCAATATTAATAGAGAAATAATTGACTATGTAGTGACACATGGCATGGCAAAATCATAGTGCCTAGAGCACCTCCCAAAGACCCATCCACTTCAGTATATCAAAGAGTTAATATTTCTAAAAAAGTCTCTATCTCTTCTAGCAAACCATATGACATTATCTAACAACTTGAGTAGACTCCATTCCAAATCTCTCTTATGGATCTTCTTAAAACATCATCGATGCATTAGGAGATTCTCAATCAAGACCTGAATGAACTTAAAGTCCCTAGAGATTTTGATAACAACCAATTTTAGGCATTGGTGGGTCATTTGTCTCCTCAACAAATCACTTTCAGTGCCTATGACATGCCACCTATAGGCCCACACCATAACTACCCATTGTTCATTGAAATTTCCATCTCCAATCATAAAATCCCATGGGTGCTCATAGACGTAGGGTCAACTCTAAATTTATGCAATCTAGACTTTCTCAAGAATTTGGGGAACTTTGAGTCTTCATTAGGGCCTACTCTCATAATGATCAATGCGTATCATGATAATTAAAGGCCATTTGTATGAGCTATTTATCTTCCTATAGTTGTGGGACCCATCATCCATCAAACTTTAATTTATGTTGTGGATGTTTATCTTCCCTATAATTTACTTCTGGGTCACCCAGGGATCCATGAAATGTGAGCACTTCCTTCCACCCTCCATTAATGCTTGAAATTCCCTCATTAAAGAATGGAGGTTACCATCCCAGGGGAAATAAAAAACTTATGTAGTTGTCAAATGGATCAATCCCATCCCACTTGTTATTGCCCTGACATTAATAGTTCCACTCACAGTCCAAAAGCTATGAAGTATATCCACCATGATGATTTAATACTTGATTCAAATGAATCCCCAAACATCACTCATCTTAAGATCATCTCCACAAGTTGTGGAGAGTATGAGCATAATACCTTTTGCATTAAAGACCTACCACTCTCCCCACCTAGCTACGGGTTCCCAACCATGAGGAAAAATAATCCTATCATTTATCAGTTTGGATCCACAACATTTATAAGTTTAGGCATGCTATTTGAAGAATAATTTGATGTCTCAAATGAATCGTGGCTTATTCTAGATGATGATGCCTTAGACTTCCATAAATAAAAGTACCCATAACTTCAAAATATGCTTAAAAATATGAATTACAAGGGGAAAGGACTAGGAAGTGATAAACAAGGTAGGATTGAACCTATAGGGGTTAAAGAACACCCAAAACATCTTGGTTAAAGGGAAAAACCTCTTGACATTAACCTAAACACTATCTTCCTAGACACTTCTTTGATTCTTGAGGAGTCTACCTCTGACAAAAAAATTAAAACAAGTTTCATTTATAGTCTTTATGAGGATATGGCTACCACCAATCTCTTCCATGACACCATCATCTCCACTATTAAAATCTCCCTCCATTATCCCACTATGATAGATTGGGATCAAAAGAATGAGCCTTCCTTTGACATATTCTAGAGTGATGAAGCCATTATTGAATATCTGGGGGCATGAGATTTTATGCCATTAGAAGACCATAAGAAAGTGTTCTCTATTAATCTCAATGAGTTTGCATATTTTGGAGAGTAACAAACATCTCTAAATCAAATCAATGAAGAAGAGTAAAAATATGAAGATCCCTCTCCATATACATAAGACATTCAACCCACTCTTGAAGAATCAAAATCCTATCTAGAATTAGATATGAAGCTCCCAGATGAATTTACTTCAAAATCAAGGAATGACCATCACCCCCAAAGTATATATAGGACCAATCACCTTCCCTAATCAAGGAGGTTATTGAATTCAATATTGGAAGTAACAAAAGTCCTAAAATAGTCAAATTGGGGGTAATTCTTACATCCAAAGAACAACAAATCCTTATTGAGCTTCTCAAAGAGTATATAGATGTGCTTGCATGGAGTTATTCTGATATGTTGGGGCTAGATACAACTTTGGTAGTGCATCATTTAGTGGTCCATCCAAATGCAAAACTTGTCAAGCAAAAACTTTGCAAGATGCACCCCAAGGTGGCTCTTTTAGTCAAATAATAATTGCATAAATTCTTGGAAGCTAGATTTATTCATCCCATTGATTATTCTCACTAGATATCTAATATTATCCCCATCGCCAAACCATAGGGAGGAATCAAAATTTGTACATAATTCTAGTAGATCCATAAGGCATGCCCCAAGGATGACTTTCCCTTACCAAATATAGACATGATCATGGGCTGTACTAAAATCAATGAAATGTTATCCCTCATGGATGGGTTTTTTGGTTACAATCAAATCAAAATTGCTCCCAAAGATCAACACAAAACAACATTTATCACTTCATGGGGGACTTTTTGTTATCAAGTGATGCCTTTTGGTCTTAAAAATGTGGGAGCTACTTAGCAAAGGGCTATGACCATCATATTTCATGACATGATGCATGACATTGTAAAAGATTATGTATATGATATCTTGGGAAAGTCTAAACTCTGATTTGAGCATCTTATGGTTTTAAGGAAAATCTTTGAGAGGCTCTGCAAATATAAGGTTTAGTTGAGCCCAAAGAAGTGTGTGTTTGGCGTTACCTAAGGAAAATTATTGGGATTCATAGTCTCTAGAAGAGGCATTGAGGTAGATCACATGAAAATTAAAGCTATTGTGGAAATGCCTCCTCCCATAAATCTAAAGCAGTTGAGAAGCCTTCAAGGAAAACTATAAGGTATTTGTTGGTTTATATATCAATTGGCAGATAAGTGTCACCCCTTAACCCATCTCTTGAATAAGGGAGCTCATTTCAACTAGAACTCAGAATGTCAACAAGATTTTTTTAATCTAATCAATATTTAGTTAAGCCTCTAGTTCTATCACCACCCATCTGGAAGGCCTTACTTTTATACATATCTACAACACCTTGCGCTATAGGTGCCTTACTATCTCAACTTAATGATGAAGGTAAAGAATGAGAAATTTATTATCTCAATAGGACATTGATCTTATATGAGCTTAACTATATCCCTATTGAAAATGCTTACTTTGCCTCCTTTGCATCATATAAAATTAGGGATTATATGCTAAATAGCCAAGTCAAATTCATAACCAAAGTTGATCCTCTCAAGTATATGTTATCTAAATTTGATGTAATTGGAAGAATGGACACATAATTTAAGTGAATTTGATATAGAATATGTAAATCAAATTTATATCTAAGTACAATCCATCATGGATCAACTTGTGGTATCACCCATTGTAGACACCAAACCTATCATCATGACCTTTCCAGATGAGTCTACATTATCTACTGTAGAGTCCAACAGCTGGAAGTTATATTTTGATGGATATTTCACCATGCATGGGTTGGGAGTAGGAATCCTTTTGGTATCCCCACAAGGTGCATAATCCCTAAAGCCTTCAGAATTACTTTCCCATACACAAATAATATCTTTGAATATGAGGCCTTAATTGCTGGTCTCCAATTTGCCATTCAATGTAATATCCAACATCTCTAGGTATTTGATGATTCTTAATTGATTATAAAACAAGTGAATGAGGAGTTCTAGATAAAGGATGAGAAATTTCTTCCCTATAAATAATTAATGGATCAATTGAAACAAAATTTCTAGTCCATCACATTTGAACAAGTTCCTAGGGGAAGTAATAAAGCAGCCAACTCCATGGCCACTATTGGGTCCTTGATAGATCTTTCAAAAGATGTTCTTGAAGGCAATTTTCTAATTGAAAAATTGATATTATTGGCTCATAAATCCATGGATCATTTTTTAAATTTGTGCCATACCTAATCCCAATCTACCTTGGTATCATGACATTTACACTTACCTCCACAACAACATCCTACCACCAGACCTTAATCATCACCAACGCAAAGCCTTCACTATCACACATTCTATTACACCATCCTTGGTATCATGCTCTATCAGTAAGGCTATGATGGGACCTTATTTATATGCTTGACATCAAAGGAGGTTACTCTTGCAATCAAGGAATTCCATGATGGTATTTGTGGTGGTCATGTCAGTGAGATGGCCCTAGCCAAGAAGTTAATCTAGATTGGATACTATTGGCCCATAATGGATCATGATGCTTTCCAGTATGTGCATATATGTGTTGCATGTCAAAAGCATGGTAATCTCATTCATGTCCCCACACAAGAATTATTGCCCATAGTGAGGCCATGGCCATTTTCCATCTAGAGATTTGATCTAATTGGTAAAATCAATTTGACATCATCTGATGGGCATAAGTTTATAATTATGGCTATGTAGTATTTTAAAAAATGGGTTGAAGCCATGCTGCTCATTTATACCATAGGTCTTTAAAGATTTCTAAATCAAATCATTTGCCACTTTGGAGTCCCAGCCAAAATCTTATCAGATAATGATAAGTCTTTCAAAAATCAAGAAGTTGAAGATCTATGTAAATGTTATCACATTGAGAAACATTTTTCCACACCATACTATCCCCAAGTTAATGGACAAGCAAAAGAAACTAATAAAATACTTCTTAAGATCCTCAATAAAATTATCAATAATGTAGGTTAAAATTGGCATTTACAATTATACCCTACAATTTGGTCCTATAGAACTAGTGTCCAAACACCTATTGGGGCTACTCCGTATTCTCTAGTCTATGACACATAAGCAATCTTGCATGTTGAAGTTGAGCTCCCTTCTTTATGAATCTCTTTGCGGGGCATGATCACCAATCATAATTCTAGATAGGAATGGATACAAGAGCTCGAGCTATTAGATGAAAAACATCAAAATGCTCTATATCATCTTCGGGCATACTAGAATAAGCTCAAGGCCCAATATTGCAAGAAGATCTAGTACCAAGAATTTGAAATTGGTGACTTAGTCCTAAAAGAGAATAAAAAGAACACCAATGTAGAGCAAGAAAAGAAAGACAAATTTGAAGCAAGTTAGCTTGGGCCCTATATTATTATTAAAAAATTTGGATCAGGCACCTATAGATTGGCTACACTCGATGGTGATGAGTTCAATAAGCCCATGAATATTATGCATTTGAAACATTTTATACTTAAAAGGATATGCAAAAACCTCCATTTATGAGTCCCCACTCTTGGGGGCATATCCATCGCCATTCCACTTCTCTCCTCATTCCATTCCATCATTTTTCATGAGACCCTAGTCCTAATAATGGGTGTATATTATATTCTTAGGTAGACTCAAGAGACATGAGTTTCAAACTAGGGCAAATCATTACTGATCATACAAGAGGAATATATGTTGAGGAGTCCTCCAAAATATCTAACTTCACTTTCCAACATTTAGTCATCCCATTTTGGACATCCTAATACATATCCCCATGGCATCTTCTTCAATGAATTTTCCTCCTATCAACCTCAATTACACCCAAACTTGTCTATCCATATCCACCCCTAAGCAAAGATCCACAAACACCCACTAAACTCATCATTATCAAAGGGTCATATAATCTTCTTACTTCAAGATCTGTCATGCACTTTGGCAACTGAATCCTGATCATTCATTTTAGACCCTAAATATGGTCGTTAAGACTATTTTTGATTCTTGTCTCATTTGTAGTAACAATTTTAAGGAACAATCAACTCGTGTACATATTTAACTAGATCCCCAACATTATTTATCTTAGGACCCTTTGTATATATGGTCTTTAGCTATCTTTTTATTAAGACTTTAAGGTTTTTTTATCATAATGTAAATTATCCAACATCATTTTATCCTTTCCTTAATTTGTCACTTATATATAATTTAAAAATCTTTTTATCTTCTTAGGTAGTCAATTTTGCATGTGTGTATGTGTGTTATTATTGTTAATCAAGTTTGTTAATATTAATAAGTTTGGTACATATTTGTCATAGTCAGTCAATCTTATTGTCTTATTATCTTGTATTTTTAAATTTTGATCTTTTTTTTAACAAAAGGAACAAGGATGGTCTTAAGTGACTACCCAAAATTGGAATTAGGAAAGTCACTCAAATGGAGTTCCCACACATTGTGAATCCAAAGTGCCCTTGACTCTTATCATATCATTGGTACACTTATACTCATAAATGCAAAAGCAAAATTAGATTGCACAATCTACATGGCTCAAGAAATTCTCATTCCATCACTAATTCTACTACTAGAAACATCCCTTAGGCAAGAGGATTAAACTTCGTTATATCATAAAAACCAAACAACTTTATCACATTATTCATGATTACAAAAACCACACACCATACCATTATCTAAACACACATAAAAATACCTCAACAATCACAATATAAACATATGATTATTATATCAAAAACTAGTTTACCATCCACTCAAGCCCTCACATACTTAGATCATGGCTTGGGAGGTACTCTAGTCGATCTTTAGGTTCTCACTAGCCAACCACCTTACCTATGTTCCACATAGCCAACATCTGCCATCTCCCTTCGTGGATAATAATAGTTTAAATGACCAACTTTCCCACATAAACAACATATGCCAGATGGATATGATCCTTAAACCACATCCCTCATTCTACTATTCACATAATCCTATTTCCCTCATGTAGGTTCCACTCTCTCTCAATCCCCCTCTAGCCCCCCTACAAAATAAAAGGATGCCTCTAGGTCCTACAGAGCCTTGGGTGCATCTTCTCACTCAATACCTTATGTAGAAAAATTGATGCATTCTACATAGTGTCTAGGGCCTCAAATCTTCTAGTTGATGATGTTATAATATTGATTCCAACATATCCATCACTTGATGCAATGTGTGGGAAACCTGCATGTTCACTTCATAGATTTGCTTTGGTGGCGGTGCTGGCCTACTCTATGACATTATTAGAGTATCTGCCTACTTACACTTACACAAACTAAATGAATGATGGTAGAATCTTGTAATATAACAAAAATTCCTTGACTCCTTATGTGTTTTATATAACACCCACATCCTCACAATCACTGATATTGATTTCTTGAACCTATCGATAGGACAGGTCCCAACAAGGTCATTGCTCCCACACCATAGTGTCCCCACTCACTGAATACCATCACATCATATTTTGACTACTTTCCAATAATTTTTTCCCATCCTCATGACCCAACATACCCATCGTACCCATTCCCATTATTTATCATTATCATTCCACATCATATCATCACATTCTAATCATTACATGACATAATAAAAAAATCACATTTTTATTTATTATTATCACCATAATATTGATTATTACATCATATTCATACTATGCATCCATATGTTTTTAAGCCATCACAAACCCCCTGTCATCTTTCCCACATAAACACAAACCTTTTCACATCATTTATTCTATAATTACATTTATTACATATGAGTCAAAGATCTACACCACTGTTACATTTTGACCTACATCCCATCTTGTGGTGGTGGCCTTGATGATGGATGAACTGACTATCTCGATGACCTTGATCTCAATGACCTCTGAGATTGACTAATTACTTTGTATGATGGAGCCATTTTCCTTACTGGTATTGCCTACTCATATAAAGCTCTCTAATATTGTGTCTCTCGACCCATCCTCTCCACGTGGAATGTCACATCTCCTAACACTAGGGCATTCAATAATATATGGTCCATATTTCTTTCCATCACTATGATCTATGCCTCTACCTCTCTCTGCTCTAATTGCCCCTACAACTGCATATGGTTAGCTCATATCTTACCCACCTATTCTTGCATCACCCAAATCTATGCCTCCCATTGGTTCACCTACTCCAACAATGATGTTACTTGGGCCAATACATCTGCCATTTGTATATCTCTTGAAATAATTTGGCCCTATAAGTGTGTAATCTTGCATTGCAAATCTATTATCTCCCTTTGCATAACTTCTAATTGGCTTCACCACTCACTAATGCCCATGTTATTTCTATTTCTTCTCCCAAGCCTCCATGGTTGGTGTACATTCCTTAACCATTGACTACATCACCACCTCTGCAACCATCTTAATGCACTTCCTACCACCATCATTCTTTCTAGAGTTTTATCTCCTTGCAATATAAAAATAATTACCAGTCAAATAGTGCCATTGCCTTTCATAACTTAAATAACATCCCACCCCTTTCCATAAATTATATATTCTACATCCCATGGCCCCTATTCCCCTAACACATTTTTTCCTAAACCCTTTCCAACCATGGCCTCCTATAATGTCACTCTTAGCACATAAAAAATCCATTATTACATCTTCCTACTCCACATACCTGATAACACTCATCAATCTTGTAGTTCCTATACATTACTCTACAACCCCCTCACCCCACAATTTTATTCCCATGTCCCTACGACATAGTGACACAACCTCTACTCACCTGGGAAACTAGTTTACCAACACCCCCAACCCCATGACTTGCTTATTCTTACCTACACAACCTCTACACCATCCCCTTGGATTCTCCCAACACTCTGACCCGTGATCTCCCTAATTACAACACTCAAAACTCTAGTTTGCCATGCACTTATTCATATACACATACATACACAATAAATAATCCACAATAAAATCCATACCTAGTTTTGGCTCCCACCTTAGTGTCGATCCTCCTATCCTTCCTCCTCACCATTCTATGCACCCTAATTTTATACCATCTACCTATCCCACAACCTCCCTCTCACAACACGTTACACTAATTCGGCATTTTCTCTTTTCCTTCCATGCCCCATGTCTATATTACACCTTTTATTCTCTTTTGATATTTTTTTAAATCACATTTGATGTGTCTTAAGTGATGGCTAAGATTTCACTATCTTCTTCACCAGTGACCACATCTTCCTCCTTGGGGTCATTGAGCTCGACATTGACAATGCTATTCTCAATGCCCTACAAGGATTCTTAGTACAAAGGTATGCAGATAGATGATGCATACATATACCTATGAAGAGCTTGAACATGATCTTCAAACCCTACCACCCATCTCGATTATATACCTCAACACATAACAATGATGACCACTTGTATAATGAACCTATGTAGGTTTCACATTCACTATAGCCAACAAAACTTGGCTCATAGGCCATAATGATGATGGCCTTTTACCAAAAATCTTATTTATCTCCTAATAAAACCCCCCCTTAAATATTGGCTTGTAGAAAAACTCACTACCATTCCACTCCTAGTACCCCATTCTACCACCTCATATTGGTACCTTGATAGCATCCTTGGCCTCTTCCTCCAAAACCAACTTCTTTGTATCACCTCCATTTTTTTGATGCCTCTCTATTATTTTTTCTTCCTATTTATTCATTTTTTTTCACTCTAAAACTATTACTCTCAATACATATGAGATTATCCCACTCATACCACTCTATTAACCTTTGGTCTTCTTCACACTCCATCAACAGATCAATCACCTAATCTACTTGACCACCATCATGGCATCACCACCACCACCATCATTCTTTAAATGTCTCTCTGAGCTACCATGACACTCTTCTATCCTCCATTTGAGACCCATAATTCTCTTAATCATGTTTCCTTACTTGGGGTATGTCTCAATATTGCAGCTCTCTTTGTCACTCTTTATTCATGATTGATTCCTCCTTGTGATGTGTCGACAACCATGACACCATCCTTCCCGCTTCTTGTGCATATGTTGTATCTCATCCATATTACCACTCCACTCCTATTCAAATTTAACCTATATATTTCATCCTAATTTTTCTTGTTCCTCCCACCATCCTTTCCCATTTAGGGAGAACTACATTAGCCTGAGGTCTTTTGAGACTATTTAGGCAACACTTGGTCACCCATGGTGCCCAAGGATAGCTTGATCACACTAACCAATCATTCCCTTTCCTCCCTTGGTCACTCTATCACATTATTTTTTCTTTATCCACTACTCCTTACTCTTGGTTGACACATGCTATGATCTATACCCTTCATTAAAATTATCAAATTCTTGTCTTTTTGGCATTATGCTCTCCTAGCATGTGTCCTTACTTTGAATATGTTGAAATATCATGGCCTTTGTCATTTTGGCCCATATCTCTCCTTGGCATGCTTCCTTTCTCGGGATACGTCGATTACTTGTGGCCTCATTCGTTAATTTTTTTGGTCCATGGTTCTCCCTTGCATACATATTTTCTTGGGATATGTCCACCAAACTTGTAGCCCATTCTTTGCATTTAGGATTGCATCTCTCCCTTGCATGCATCCTTAATTGGGATATGTCTAAATCTTACAACATCTTATCTGATCACTCTTTGTTATGATTGATTCCCCCTGGGATGTATCAATGACCATGCCATTGTTGTCCTCACTCCCTATGCATATGTTTCTACCATGGACATTGTCAATTTGTAGCTCACTACTCATGTAAATTTCATCTTCTTCATCATTGATCTCAACTCTATCATTCCTTTGTCTATTCACCTCAATTTTATTTATTCCTTTCGAGTGGCCATCCATCCCATTATTTCCTGCATGTCCCCTCAAGGGGGTATCCTATGTCCACTAATTTGCTAACACCCATCCATGATCATCTTTCTTCTTTGAAATACCATTACTCCACCCTTTTAAAGAGAGAAAAAATCTATGCATCTAATTTTGCTTACCAAATTAACTCATTAAATTATGCTTAATTCTATCTAATATCAACACTTAATCCCTGCATCCTGTATTAATTTCACCTCTTCGTGCCCTTAAGTCAACTAATTAATTAATCTTAGCTACATAAAATACCTCCACTCTCCACATATTCATATTTTTATAATATTCTAATTTACCCCACTATCCACATAATTCCTAATATTCTAATTCTTTATTCGCATATTTTTCTAATCACATGTTTCTACCCAGAAGGTCTTGAGGCTTCCAATCTGTATAACTTTCTCTCTCCTTAAATTTGAAATTTGGGAGGGAAATTTCCCATCCAATTCCTCCAAAAAACCTCTTTAAATGCAATGGGCATCACCAAGCATTGATAACAACAAGAAAGGAATCCAAGTTTATGTTGCCTTCATTGCATACTAGCTCTCATACCCTCTTGCATCCATTATAGCATCCAAGCATCCAAATAAGCCATTAAATTGTCCATATTGAAACCATTGTCAATAAATCCATAATCAAGCCAATTAACATTAGAAAATTGGTTAGAAAATCTTGGAGGGAATCCAAAGAAGAGCGAGGTGATGGTAAGAATCCATTGATATTTTTTATTGATCCTTACAATCTATCTTATTGATATTCTTTGTAAGATTCGAGTTAGGTTTAATATCATTTTGCATATTTATATCTATTGATCAAAATTTATGAGGATTCATAGGTTTATAAGAGCCATTGAACATTTCTATTAGGTGTCTAATGTACCTATTACTGAGCCTAATGGCGACATTCAATGTTGCACTGATTATTGTGATCTAAACAAGGCTTGTCCAAAAGATGAATTTCTATTACCTAACATCGACATGATTATTTATTCTATAGTTGAATATGAGACATTATCATTTATGGATGGTTTTTTTAGATATAACCAAATCAAAATTAACTCAACAGATTAATAAAAGACAACATTTACTACTCTATGGGGCACATTTTATTATATGGTCATGCCTTTTGGACTCAAAAATGTGTGAGCAATAAAAGGGCTATGAATCATGTATTTCATGATTTTATTCACAAAACTATTGAGGATTATGTTGATTTAATCGTAAAATCCAAATGTTGCCAAGACCATGCTACTGATTTATGAAAAATATTTGAACACTTGCAAAAGTTAAATGTATGGTCAAATCCTCAAAAATGTATTTTTGGAGTGTCTTCCAAAAAGTGGATTAGGTACATTATTCTTGGGGAATATTAGAGTTGTATAATAGAGAATGAGACAAACACTAGAAAATAATTTGAACATAAGAATAATATTATAATATTCTCATACATTCTATATTATTTCATATGGACAATACATTTATATAGGAAAAGTCTTTCTTATAATTGGGAAGATCATATCTCCACCACAATCTCTATATCTCCCTATAATAACTTAATCTAACAACTGACCGACTATGTAAGAGCACCATGTATATTATTGTTATTATTCATAATAATAACATACCACACAAACAACTATTAACATATTATTATTTAACTGATAATAATTATGTTATTATACATTAATAATGTGAACATACCTTAACATTCACTCCTTTATGAACATTCTTAAACCCTAGTCTATACCTCCTTAATGTGAACATGGGTAAAACATCTATCCCATATTTGCACCTATACTCATGATTCAGTGATTTTTAGAGGACAATCACAAACCTAACTGATGGTTTTACATGTGGCTAACCAACAACTAAAATAGGATGGTTTTCAAGTGGTTAACCAACAACCACAAACAAATGGTTTTACAAGTGTCTTACTATAAACCACATCATGATGTGCAATATAGTTACTAGCTCTCTTCACTGTCACATTTCAAAAAAGTTACAGAGGAATTTTCAATTCACTTATTACAAATATGAACATGTATACATCATTTGTTATTATTCACATAAAATTGAAATCAAATACACAACTGAAGTGGTCCCATCACTAGTGGTTAATGAGAGGTATAAAAAGCCTCCTACCTCTATTTCCTCTATCCTCCAGTTAGTGAAACTGCTTACTCAGTTGATGAACTTAGAATGTGCTCTGATGGATTTGGTAGGTTATGTATTGGTTATTTCCATAGAAATTAACCCTCCTATAATTTAGATGTTGCGTACAAGAGAAAATGCATCTATGAGGCATTTTTATTTTTATTTTTACAATTTTGAATTTATATGGCATATGAATTTTGACATAACAACTTAACATACAAAATGACTCTTTACTCATTTTTGATTTTGACAATATGACGAAATGAAAATCATGACTTTTTGACTCTTTTAATGACATATATTGACTATGGACCCAAAATGACTATTTGATAATTTTAATATACAAACGACCTTAAATTTGATTAATCTTATAAAATATTAAAATACTAAATACTCAATGACTAACTATAATAAACTTTTTTTGAAGTGAACCATAGATAATAAAATGGCTTAAAGAAACTTATAAACATAAACCAAATAAAATGAACTAATAACTATGACAAATAAAAAGCATGTATTATGTAATGATCTTGATATTCAATATATGCAAAAATACCCTTAAAGTAGGGAAACACCATATAATACTCCTTTAGGAAGGAATAACTCCATAATTTTTCTTCGAGGGGACAACCTCCAATATCCTCTTACAATAGAAGACTCAATGCTTACTTGATATCTTTACCATGATAATCATCTCCTATATATATACATCTATCTAACCCATGGATGGGTAACCTCCTAATCCCAATGTGGGCCGACCATTACCCAATGCATTACTTCCACAAGTTACTCTATTATCTTAATATATTGTACCCATATAACTAAGGGGATGTGTGCCACATGTCGGCATCTCCATCAACCCATATACAATAATATATCATATCCCTAGGTACATAGCATTACTTTCCTCTTTGACATGTTTCATCCTCAAAACATAGGAAGAAACCAAATAATGAGTGTGCTTCAAATCATTGCACACTTGTCTCCAATCTCGATCATTTAACCATCCATATGTGATCTTGGCAGGTGATATCTCTCCAATCTTGTGTCCAAAATCCATTGTGCTCCTCTAATTTTGTTTATGAACATAATTATACTACTTTGGTGTCCAAGCATAATTATTCTTCTTTTTATTCCATGTACCATATTCTGCTGCGCTACTCTGATTTCAACCATGACCATAATAGGTATTCTTTCATGCATAGTCATAGTGATTCCCCCATTCATTCCATGCGCCATAGTATTTTTTCTTTGGATTCCATGCATATCCATAATGATTATAAATTTTATTTCCTGTATAGACAAAATGATTGTTGTTATGACACTTCCTCACCTGGTTCCATTATTTTTTCCTCTCATGATGATATGGGTGTCTATATACCTCAACTTTTTCCAATACTTTGACCTTATCCACCTTTGCTTCTACCTCTTCCACCTTTTCCTTCTTTGTATCTTGAGTAGATGAAGTGCTCATTTATAGCGTGTCTTTATCTATATCATCTAAATCTTCATCATGATCTTCATCACCTATTTTAATCTCATCCTCATGATTTACCTGGATTGTTAGTAGTGCCTTTTTCATGATGATATCTTGTAAAGTGATATTCTTTTTCTTATACCAAAACTTCATGAACTTTTTCTGAACATTAATATTCATTGTTTCCAAAGTCTCTAACCATGGATATCCAAGAACTATATCCACATCATCCATATCCAAAGCATAAAAATCTGAATGCAAAATATATTTTTCCATAATGAGCTTCGGATTTTCAAACATTGAAATATTTTTACCATCTACTTGAACCTCTTTGATATTCTTTGCTTGAACATGTAGATGCTTGGCCACATTCATGTTAATGAAGTTATACTTGCTGGTAGGGTTTATGGACACAACCACCTTCTTCTTTTAAATGCATCCATGAAATTAAAAAATTGACTCGGATTTCTTTGGAGCTAAATTATTTGAACCCTTATCATCCAATTCTTCTTCTTCTTCTTCAATTATTTCTTCTACTTCTTGTTCTTCTACTGATTCTTCTATTTCTTCTTCTTCTTTTTCTGCTTCTTCTTCTTCTTCTTGTTTTATATCCCATCGATCTAAAAAGATCTGTTCCATTTCTTTCCATGAAGAAAACCTTTTTGTACAGCTTAATTGATCAAACCAATGTAGTGCAGGCCCAAACAAAAAAAAGAATTAATCGTCTTTGCCCAAAAGTTTTTCTAAAATGATTCTCCAAAAGGATCCACCATTCTCTAGCATCAATATCATCTTCCCCTAAAAATTTTTGCAACTTCATGATCCACAAAAAAATTTAAGGTTCATGAAACCCTAATATGTCAAAATTGATCCATAAAATCACAAAAAATCACTCCAAACAATTTTAAAAATTCTAAATTTTTGACTGTACTTCTCTTATATCATCTTACATCTCCAGTAAAAATTTTGAATAAAAATTCCTTATATTTCAGAAGATATAACAAAATTATTATAAACCCTAAAATAGAAATAACTCCCTCAAAATGAATAAAAAAATCTTGATTTTTTTATTGTGATTTATTTTAAATATTATCCACATCCAGTAAAAAATTTATGAAAAAATTTGAAACCAATAAAAAGTTATTGATGATTTAAAAAAAACTAGGGTTTCACTCCACAAATTGCCTAAATCGAAGCTCTGATACCACTTGTAATGATCTTGATATTCAATATATGCAGAAATACCCTTAAGTTAGGGAAACACCATATAATACTCCTTTAGGAAGGAATAACTCCATAATATCTCTTTGAGGGGACAACCTCCAATATCCTCTTGCAATAGAAGACTCAATGCTTACTTGATATCTTTACCATGATAATCATTTCTTATATATATACATCTATCTAACCCATGGATGGATAACCTCTTAATCCCAATGTAGGTCGACCATTACCCAATGTACTACTTCCACAAGTTACTCTATTATCCTAATATATTGTACCCATATAACTAATTAAGGGGACGTGTGCCACATGTCGGCATCTCCATCAACTCATATAACATAATATATCATATCCCTAGGTACATGGCACTCCATAGGATAAAATCCTATTTATAATGAAATATAAAGGAAGGTGACCATTGTAAAAATAATGGATCCATCCATCCTGATAAAACTATTTAATTTAAAGTTTGACAATTTGTTAAATAATTATAACTTTATTATTTATTTTTATGAGGTTTCCACCTTGTATTAATAAATAATATATTATTATTTAATAACTTTACCAAGGTTAAGGGACAATAAGCCCACTTAGTATTAAATTCTCTAACACAGTTGTAGTTTTTTTTGCCTCTACATAATGAGACAAGTAGTAATATGTTTTCTTATCATTGTCCCTAGGGAAAATTATTATAAAAATGTTCCCTACTTTTAAATTATAATCAATTTTTAAGGACATATATGGAAAAAGTAATATATCACTAATAAAACTAAGGCTACATTTAAATTTTAAATAAATTTTACATGGTTGCATAAGATATGAGATGTGGTCAAAGTCAATTGATGATATCATTTCATGATCCCCTAGTGGTTAGAATGAATCACTAGTCTCTATGAGTCTACAACATCATTCATCAACCCATTCTTTTGATTCACATTCATTCCAATTAAATTTCATGCATCTCAAACAAAAACATATCATATCCCTAGTGTAAATAGTAAATGAACTAGAGTTTGAGCTTCAAATGGAGTGGAAAATACTCAATCTATGCATTATGATACGATATTCATACATTGTTTTATCTTATTCCACCATTAAGCAAAATAATTTTTGCACATGAGAATATTTATTTGATTTTTTAGGGAAAAAATCATTACACTAAGTCACAATACTTACAACATCGATCAAATTAACACCATCCTTGTGCTTTCCTTGTTCTTTTTTAAGGGTTAGTTTTACATATACACCTACACCATCATGTTTCCCTTTGACATGCACAATTTCAACCAAAATTTTTAAACCCCATTCTTCTTATGCATCTTGCTTAACCAGTAAAACATTCAAAAATTATTAAATTGTACTGTACAATTATATGACCAAATTTCTCTTGCATTCATATTTCTATAAAAATATCTCAACCTTGGACAAACTCTAGAGAATGTGATCTATCATTGCACATATAAAAGTGGTACTCCCTCAAAATATTTATATTGTCCTTTATGCTATTAGGTACATGTATGAATGTAATGTGCACAAAAAATCCAACTTGAATTGAATTATAGTACTAGTATTGAACCTCATTCTATGATTGTAGTGTGTAGTTTTCATCAAAACCTATAATCAAAATAATAGTGCCAATTGGGAAGTTGTTCTTACATAGCCTGAATTGATTATCTAACCATTTTTCCTTGTGTGTGTGTCTTGCATATTGGTAGATAATATTCTTCTTGAATTTAAATATGAAATTAAATACAAATATTTGATTCATAACCAACTCACATCTTGATGACTTTTTTTCATCTTTTAATACATACTTTACAAATTTGTACTTCTTAAAATCAACTAGTTGATTTCCAAATTCATGTGAAACTTATTCATGTATATAGCTGGTCAAATTTGACAAACCACCACAAGTGTTACATATTCCATCTAAAAAATCTTTAGAAAAAAAATTGTCCTTCAGGTTTGACAGAAAAAACTTGGGATTAACTCAATTTTTTTATGGGGAATCCACCATATATTCTTTCATAATATCGCCAGTATATAAGGTATAATGTATATGATGAAAAACATCAAAATTCATAAGCTATTCAATATTGATTCTATAACAACATGTAGTGTGTGTTTGGTTGATTTTAACATATAAAAGCTTGCACATCTCTAATGACCTTTGGCTAATTATCAATTTTTCATTAATTTTTTTAATAAAATTATGTTTGGGTTATGTCCAAGAAATGTTTTGAATGTGGCTCATAGTTTTTTAAACCTTTTATTCTTTTAACATCATCTTTTACATTAGATGAGACCCTTGAATTGTCATGCCAAAAAAATTTAATCAAATGTCCTGTTCCTTCAAATAATACCTTATCTTTTCATGGGAGTCTACTACTAAATGCCTAAAAATCTATGAGTAAAGGGTCATCAAGAATTGTTCTTCTTTTTATAGCATGTATTAAAGTTTTCCTATTCAAATTCTAGAATGTACTTGTTTGACTAAAAAAAATTAGCTTTATATGTTAACTTACTCACTACAAATTCCATAATTACTCATCTTACCACATTACTATCTTTTTTTTGAGTTTTATTACCTATTGCATTAAAAGCAATAAATATATTATTTACTATTACATTATTTCTTCCCTCCATATTATTTGTTCTTAATCTTAAATTATGCATCACATGACACATTTTTTACATTTTCATTAATTAAACAAATAGTTGACATCATTTTGTATGAATTTTATTCTTAAATGCATAGTCACATACATGTTGACCATGACATTGAATTAATCTTTTTGACATTTTATCTTCCATAGATTCTATTATTTTATCATCTAATTCAACCAAGTATTTTTTTTTTTGTCGCATTATCTTTGGAGGTGTAGATATAGGAGCTATATTTTGTATTAAATTGGATGGTGTTACCACTTCAACAATAGATGGGATATTAGAGTGTTGGCTACATATATTAGACCCTTCAGGGGAAGTAAATTCCTCTTCAATAAGAGAGAGATGAATTGGGATCATTACTTAATGTTGATTATCATTATGATAAAAAACTTTATTATGGATGGATTTTCATTATATTGTGTTTCTCTATGTGTTTCATCACTCAATACATATTCATTAATGATATGTTTTACATTTTGAATTTCATCATTTAAAAAGGATTGATTAAGTTCTCTTATCTCATTTGAAGGCATATTTAAATTAAATTCCATGGAATTAGGCATGTTATTTTCATTTAAAGTATTACCTAGTGTGGAGGAAGCACCTTCACCTAGCTCAAGAGATTTTATGGATGTTCTCCTATTTACTTGTATGTTTTTTTTGTTTTTCTCTCTTTATTTCGATTTCCTCATTTGTTAGTTCCTTAATTCATATTTTGTAGCGATTACTTGACCCCATTACTTCTCTTTACTGAAATAAGTTCAATTATAAAATAAAATTTAAAGAATTTATAGTGATTGAAACAAAGTGAATAGAGAATTTACAAAATTATAGTGTCCACATTAAAAATAAGCTTTAAGTTTTTAAAATGCAAAACGAATGAGTAAATTTTGTGGACATAGGAGCAAAATTTGTGAACCACAAAGGGCATGTGTGATTTTAACAATCATGAATGCCCTTTATGGAATTAGATATAAACATGCATTATTATTAAATTCCCTTTTTAATTTCAAAAGGGTATACACCCTTTGTAAATCATGTACGCCCTTTGAAAATGGTGTATACCTTTTGGATAAGACTAAAAAAGTGTGTATGCCATTTGTATAGCATATATGAACTTTTCTAAGGGTGTACGCCCTTTTCAAAGGGCTTACGCCCTATGCCCTATTCCCTTTTAAGATTTATAAAATTTTATTTTCTTTCTTTTCATCCAAAACTGGGTTGGTTTTAAGCTTGAGGGAATCTAAACTAGCTTAAACCCTGTCATGAACCAGCGCATTTAATTTTTTAGAAATTTGTCTTTTCCATCTTTGGTGACACAACTGATCAAAAATATTTTATTATTATCTTCTAAAATTATATAGATTTGTAGAGGGAAAAACTTAATTTTTTAATATATAATTTTTTTCAATGTTAAAATATTATTTGTAATTATTAATTTATACATAACATACCTAATTATGGACTCTATACATATCTTTAAAAATACCTTTATAATTTTTTGAGCATTAATTGAAAGTTTATAAAACTTATATCTCAAAAATCTACACATTGTCAACTATGGTTTAAAATTTTTTATTTAGTTAAGGTCAAAAAAGTTGTGTTTGTATGCTTACAGTTTCAATGTTCTAGTTGTCTTGATTTGTAAAATTATTTAATATATATATATATATATATATTCAAAAATATTTGAAACTACATTCATTCATATATAAAATTTCATATAAAACTTCATTTGTTTACTTAAAAAAAGTTTATGTACACATGCAATCTCTTTATCTTTTAAAAAAAAGTGTCATGTTATTGTCATAAATGCATCCATTTTGCACACTTTTGTCATCTGGGTATTGACCAAAAAAATAGAAACTACATTCAAAATTTCATAATTTATATTCTTGCGTCATTGTTAAATTCATTTTTTGAGTGTCTCTAAAATTCTCTTCAATTTTAACTATTGTTATTTTTAAAAAAAATGTCACTTTAAGCCCCTCTTTTGTCCCCCACTATCCTGCATCTACCCTTTTAGGCAATTTGAATGTGTTTGTGAATAATTACATAACCCTTCATTAATCCCACTTAGGTTGTACCCCCCAACTTACACCCCCTTGCCGCCCCTGCCCCATCACGCCCATGTCCCCAATTTTTTTTCTTGTTTATGATTGGTTAGTATTGGACCATATCCATGATCATGGTTATATTTGGGTCGACTTGGGTGATGTTGACTCATATTTGACATGAGTTATTTTTCAAGCTTTTCAAATCCCTCACTTAATGAAACTAAAAAATGGGTAAATAGATTATCCTTAATAAATGTTACCACTATTTCACTACCAACAAGAATGTTTTCAGTTAGTTGTGATGGGGCATAATAAGGAAATTTATCATTTGTAGTTATTATATAAGAATCATCACATCCATTAGGTTTGGAGGATGACATGGTTATTGGTATGGTTCATTTTCTAAGTTTAGATTTGTGATCAGTTAGGAATGGAAAGCACTTAGTGTGAGTGGTGAATATAAAAATTAAGGTTTGGCAGGAAAAACAAGCATTACTGGGGACGTATACATATTTGCTCAGATTGAAAATTTAAATCTAATGAAATAGGCCTCAAAGTAGGGTTGACAAAACCTTAAAACAAAGAAGGGCTATAGAACATAAAAAGGGTTACTAGAGACTTGTATCATTGCAATCATCTTGGTGAGACATATCCAATGACTAGTATTTCTGAAATACCCAAAACATGAAAAATGACTATTTAGTGCGATTTACTACTCAAATTAGATCCTCTAAATTCTTCCTAGTTTAAAAGATACTCAAGTTCACATTTTATTCTATGGCTTGATTAATCGATGTGTAATCAATCATTTTTTCTTCCTGGGTCTAACAACACCATAATACATGAAAAATAGAAAACATTCTCTAAAAATTTTGGTAAAAATAATGGTACTTTCCTTTGATAAAGTCTTGCTTTATCCTTGCACTATATAAATATTTATCAATGCTATTGGAAATTGTATTTCCTTCCTCTTTTCCTAGTAGAATTAAGTTCCCAAATCATTGTTTTGATACCATTTGTTAATATATTTCCTTAAAGTAAAATTATACAACAATAAAAAATTCACTTCAATGCAGAAAAAAAGAACATATACAAATATAATGACATGCAAATTAAATATGAAGTGATATGACTAAATCAGATATATGATGAATCTTAGGTGAAAACCACCGAAAATAATAATAATAATAATGAAAGGAATTCTAGAATAAAACTTTTCATGATTCAAAATAGCCTATCGATCATTATTTATAGACATGATTATATAAGGGTGACATCAAAGTCCCAACTAAGTCCACCTAAAGAAACATATATAAATAATGAATGAAAAGGTAAAGGCTATATGCACCACAATTTAACCACTTCATAACCCTAATACATTTATGAAGATAAAATATTAATGGCGTAAAAAATGACTTGGGATTCAATGATAATAAAAAAAATGCATTTGCATCATATTTTTTTGGAATAGTTATTGAATTATAAAACTCCCTTATTGGAGGCAAAGTAATCATATTATACTCGAGTAATCCCCTCAAAAACAAAATGTGGACTTTCACTTAACCTAGTGAATTACCTACACCCTTTTTAGGTAAAATAAGGTTTTGTGATGTTTGTTATATGATATTGACCACAGTCTTGGAATCATTCTTAAATTAAAATCTAAGCACATATTTGCTAATAGTTTCATTGGGTCCTTGATTTATTCGAGCCAATGTAACAAATGTAACTTGCACACCAATGTTGATTTGAAAGTGAGCTAAGAAGCAATAAACTAAGGTTTTGAAGGAAAACACAAATCCACATGGTAAAGCATAAAACCACTCGAGCATAGTCCTTCAAACTTATTGGAAATAAATTAATCTATAATTTATCATTATGATAAAAATCTAAAAAATAAGCCTAAAATGAACTAATGTGATGTCAAGGATCTCCTTTTCCATTAAACATTTCAAATTTTGGATCTACAAACCCTATTGGAAGAGGATATACAAGTACTTTATATGCCTGAGGATTTTAGATAATATCATTGGAAGTAACTTTATTATCTGGTTTATGAGTCCATTATGAAAGAATTTTAATTTGATTTCTCATGTCATGAAAGGTATGCATCATAGTAGTTATTTCAATATTTGAAAAATACATAGAAGGTGGACAATTGACATAAATTGATAGAAGAATTTTGGAAAATTGAAGGATTAATAATTGTTTTAACCTTTTAGGACTTAGTGTTTTTAAATCATATGTTGTTAAGGGCACTGAGTATAGTAAATTAAGGTTAAAATATGCAATAAAAATAGCCATTGACTTGTAACATAATTGACTTAATTTGACCTTTCTAAAAATAGCAATAAATAATGTAAACAAGTACTTAGTTGGAAAACAACTCAAATAAGGGATAGGGGAGTTAAAATTTGAGATAAAGATTGGTATAAGTGTCTAAAATAGGATCCAGGTGTTAGAAACCTTCCTAAAAATTAGCACCCTAATTGGAAAATAACACCATGTGATGTTAGTGTCCCTATTTTAGTGATAGTGTCTTCTATGCAAAATTATTTTGAGCTTCTGGGTGCACCTGTGCTTAGGTTTGTCAAGCATGTTCCTATGTGCATGAGTTTTAGATATCTGTAGATGACCTGTATTAACTAATTTTATGTGAAAACCCTAATCCTCCATGAGGCTAGGGCATCTGGTTGACACAAAAAGTAAAGTGTATTATTAGTGGGGTAGGCTGGATATTCTCAACACCCTGTTGTGATGAGAGTTGTCTACAATTCAATACTCCAAAGAGGGATCAAGTTCGATGTCATTTTATTCACCTAAGTGTTGGTTCAAGTGCAAGTGAAGCTAGTATGAATGTTGGCTTTAGTGCTTTGAATGTTATTGAAACTAGAAACTTGAGTAATATGAGCTTAGGAATGTTGTAGATGGTTGTATGTAAAATTCAGGTAGAATATGGATTGATAACCTTGATTATGCACAACTTTTCCTGAGTTTGTATATGTAATTTACATCTCATTTCCATATAGTGGTTAAAGGGCTAAAATTCATGTATATAATCTAGTATGGTGCTTGTGCGGGTCTTAAAAGAGGTCTAGGCCAACCCTAGGTGGTCTTATATTTTAAAAGATATATGTTGATATAAAAATTAGGGAAAGAATAATAGCACCAAAATTGGGACACTAGTGCCATGTGGTGCTACTATCCCTATTATGGCACTAGTGTCCAAAACTTGAGGTACTAGGGGCCAAGATGTCAATATGAGGATATGTGACTATTTTAGGGATGTTTAGGGATGCATGTAGCCCGCTCAAGGGATGGATAAGTGTCTAAGTAGGCCCTAAGATAGGTATAGGGATAATCTAGGGATGGGTGGTCTCAAGTAGTACTTTTAGCACTCAAGTGTCATTTTTAGGTGATTACAAAAATATGTGGAGATATATTGGAATATTATAAAAAAGAGACTGTTGAGATAAATAAGGAATGTTAACATCATAAACATTTTGAGAAGGAATTAGAGAAGCATGTTGTGAAGGAATCATAAAAGTGTAATGAGAAGAAACATGAACATTAGAAGCAATCATAATAGAAGCATCACGTTAGAATATAAACTTGATCATTAACATAAGTAGAAGAAACTTTCGAAATGCCTACATCGGCAGGCATACTTTGAAATTTGTTTATGCCATTTATCAATCCCAAAATTTCATCAATTTTATCTAATATATATTTTTTAAATTAAGCCATATCTTGAACTATATCCCTATATTGAGCATATAAATAAGCATCTTGATCAAAACCTTCTTCTTCATTTTCATTTCATCGTTGACATTCAAATAAGACACATTACTATTTTGAAAATACATGTCTTTGCTAAAAGCAACTTTAATTTTTGCACCATTAGATTCATATTTATATTTCATTGTCTTTTCAAACTTGACCTAGGGTTAACCAAAGAGAATTCAATAAAATCTATGGGTTTGTGACTAAGCTTAACATTTATTCTCATTAGAAACTCATATATAATCAATTTAGGTGCCGTAAATTAAATTAAACATGAAAAATACACACCATATAAACACACTAGGTTTTGAAGAGTTTTTAGAAATTAATGTACAACTTGGGGTGAAGCAAATAAAATAAAATAAAGTGAGGGTTTCAAAGCTAGGAGCATAGAATGAAAATAAACTAAAAAAAATTGAAGAATTTGAGATCTAACACAATATGAATCAATATCTTGTTGGGTAATTTATGATCTAAGGTAGTTATGTATTTATTTTAAAGTTTTGTTAGTAATTAGTTATGTTAGGGTTGTTTTACACGTTGGTTGGTTTTGTAACCAATGTCCTCCTTCTGTAAGATTTTAAAGCTTGCATGATGTACACAAATAAATTAAATTGACATTGATTATACTTTAGTTATTATTCCTCTCATTCTAAGAACAAACAATAGTATCAGAGCATAATGGAATTATGGAAGATTGAAGGTTTAAGATTGATCAACACGCTGAAAGAAGATATTTCTATTTGTAAAATAAGAAAGAGAATGTTGAGCATCTTAATCCCATAGTTTTCAAATCAAAGGTGTAACATTATATAGTAATACAATTGGTAAAATGTAGTACTACAACTAGAAATAATAACTAGTTTTTTTTTTGATAATAAAGAAAAGCCAAACCTTGAAATAAAGCATAAAGGAGAAGGAGAGACCTGTAAGGTGAAACATAGACAAATAAAACAAAAACAAATCATTGAACCTAGTTATTGGCACCTATATGATGTCTTATAGAATAAAAGTGGTGATATCCCCAACCAAAATGTATACCTATGGGGCTCTTCATGCAACGTTCCGCAAATTGCATACCTATACAACATAGTGTAGCACTCATATGATGTAAATATTATAAAATCTTTCATTTGAGTTTTATTTCATATTGTGTGGGCTCCATGAGGCAAGTAAATGCAGTAATTTTGTATGCACGGTGAAAAAATTTGATAAAAAAATACTACATGTAAATTTCCTTTTATTTTTTCACATTCAAAATTTCATAAATTAATTATCTTTCTTTTATAAACTCAATATTATTGAAGGCAAGTCTGTTAGAGTTTTTTTTCGTGGGTCACTTGCATATAGGAAAATTCAAAGGTTCAAAACCCTTTGGTATTATATTTTGATCCAAATTTCTTTTTGGTCTCCTTTAAAACTTATAAAGGAGTTACAAGGGATGGAAATTTTAATTTTTTGGAGGTATAAGGGTGTAATAGGAGATATAAGGCACAAATGAGTTTTTGACAAATATATGAATATTTTATGCATCAAATATACTTATGAGGGATAAGTAAAAAACCCAAGTAGCATTCATTTTGTTATTTTTTTACTTATTTATAAGTCATGGAAAAAATTGTAAGCTTGATCTCTAAAAATGGTAGATTATCACCTAAAAACTACAAGGAATGGAGTAGGAACATGGAGAACACCCTCATTTTTAATTAGTTATCAAAAATCACAGAGAAAGAGACCACACCACCAACTAAAGTAAGAAATTTGGTTGAGTACTATAAACATGATAAGCATGCTCTTACACTATTAAAAACATCCCACATTGAACATGTTATCATTTATATACAGGTGGTTAAAATTGGTGCGTAGAAAGCCTGCAAAGTGTTAGATGATCTATATGACAAACAACTTGCATATAAGAAGATTGATCTCTTAATGTAGTTGATTAATTACAAGCTTAGCATTGATGAAGATGTATTTGAATATCTCTCTGACATGAAAACATTAAAACAAGAATACTGCACAATCAATGGTAAGATAGATGATGACATGTTGATTTTCATCACATTAAATATCCTTAGTTCTACATACACCAATTGTTTTTGAAATGCAAATGCTACATATTAGTGATAATCTTAATCGTGCCAAAGTTGACTCTATTAATGAGCTGTTGACTCAACATGAGGAACAATTTATAAAGAAGAAGAGTATGCCTACTAAATAGACTCACTATACAAAGAATAGGTCCCATCAAAGAGATCATTACCATGTACAGTGATAGTTTTAAAAGCATTCTTTGAAACACTCTCTGAGTCATTCTTTGAGACACTCTCCACACTATTCTAGATGGTATCCACAACATTCTCATCAGCACTCTCCAGGATCTTTAAAATGTAAATATCACCATAGGCATTCTTCTCATTCCAATGGTTCTTTCAGTGATTCAGATTTTTCTAGATCTTTTCGACATAAGAAAGGATCCAAATGTTTCAAATGTGGTGGTATTGTACATCTTGTAGATGTATGTCCTTCTCAATGACCACACTCTCCACATAAAATGAAAGCTAAGGCAAATTATTTGGATCATTCTAGTGGTAGATATTCTAGTTACTCTGGTTATTCTATTTATTCTGATACTTTCTCTGATTATGAGGCATCATATATGGCCAAGGTATATGGTGTATAATTCAGTTCCTAAAACCATTATGTTGAAATTATCAATCTTACTCAAAATTTTTGAAAATGCACAATTTAAGCCAAAATCATTTAAATGCACTAAATGGTTTGATCTTGATGTATGAAAGTGTCTATTTAGGCTAATGTATCTCTAAATGAAGTAATACATTTTATGTGATTTTTAAATTTCTCAAATCATTTTGAGTCAAAATGATGAAAATGCAATTTGATGCCCTAAACCATTAAATTCTTCTAAATCGGAAGCACACAACACGTGCATGTATTATTTCATGTCCATAATGTCTTAAATGGGGTATTGGTCTATATGTAATTAACATCTTCTTTTAATTCCACTCCAATCAAATTATGACCTAGTAATATGTTATTCTGACTAGTTTGATTAATATTGTGCAACCAATTTCCAAAGAATTGCATAAAAATTGATTAATCTTAAGCCAATTAATTCAAATCATGAGATTAAGTGGAAAATACATGGAAGTTATTGAATATTTCTTAATTAGAAATTGATTTTTAATATCTACATCATCAAGTAACATCATTTGTGGGATGGCATCTATAAGCCATAAATACAACAAATATCAGGTTTAAAGCCTCTCATGCCTCTTTAATGCCCCTTCCTTCCAAATATTTATGAGGATATTTATAGATATTGGTTTTAAAATTGAATTAATCCATGGCCACACATCTTAATCTCAATATGGATGGTCATTGTTGATTCTGATCAAATTCAAAAATCTATAAATAGGAGGGTCAAGACCACAATTTTTTAAGTTTCATTTGTGTAAACTTATTATGCAAAATTTTCTCCACAACCTTTCTTTTTGTAGTGTTATTATGCTTAATTTTCAATAGGATAGATTCAAGATAGGCATACATTTGATTCAAATATCATGAGCATATTTTCATTGGTGCACTTGAGATGATGGAAGAGCTTTGCCTTGTATCATTACTAAAGACTTGAGAACTAAATCAAAGGGAAAATCATGTTTTGAGCTACATTTGGGTGATGGGATGCTCTTGGGAAGGTATTGTGTAAGTGTTTTGTTTTAATAGATCTTAATTATCATTTTCTAAATCCTGTCGAAAGAGTGTCTTAGCTAGTTATGTTCTTATGTATTTTCTTGAGATTTCTTAACTAATGCTTGATCTAACTATCTTTGGATTCCATCTCTACATCTTGTCATGCCTGGTGGGACCACGCATCCCATTCAAGGAAGGAAACCAACTTGACAATCTTATATTTTCTTAACAATCCATAAAAATCCATAAAAATCAAGTTTTTACATTATTTTTTCTATGTTTTTGTTCTTTTGTTGACACAATTTATATAGGGAATGGTATTGGTTCTCTATAATTGGCATTAGTCCTATCTAACTAACATCAGTTCATGTGCAGGGTAGAACATGGTATAAAAATAGGATTTTTGAACTTTCTTGAATTTTGCAAGTTATTATTTTGGATTTTTAAATCTCTATTTGAACATTTTATTGCATGATCCAAAAAAAATTCTAGAGATTTTATACTAATTTGGGCTAATAAAAGTTTTTTGACAAAATTTTTTTTGCTTAAGGGTTCATAGGAAACCGACATTGGTTTTTATCAACCGGCATCAATTCTTTTATGAACATCATCGATATTTTTGTAACTGACATCAGTCACTATTGACTAATGTCAATCTCTATGTAATAAAAATAGAGAACTTGAGAGCAAGTTTTCAAATCTTGCTTGTTTCATTGAAAATTGTGCTTCAAAGCAGAAGGAAACCCTCTAAAAATTATAGGTAATGTGAGGAAAAGTGCCAAAATTTGAATTCTTTTAACTCTTGAAAACTTCTATTTGGTGCTTAAAATGAATTTAGATGGTTTATTTAATTATTTTGTGATTTTTTTTCAAATTTTGTAATTAAGGCCAAGGGGCCAAAAACTTCACAAACATCTCAATTTGGTGCATAAAATAAATATTCACTTTAAATTGCAAATTCTTTGAAGTGTTTTGTTTTATGTTAGATCATTTTATACTTGTGTGTTTTTCATAAATGAAGGATACATGTATGCTCTTCCCCCATCCCCTTTAGGGAACTTGGGTGACCAAAAACACTTCTTCCTTATAATTGTGCCTTTGTCCAAGGTGTGAAAATAATGTTAGGGTGTGGAGCTAAAAGCTTCACCAAGGAGCATACTTTAGTAGGTTTGGGTCTACACAGACACCGGCGTCGGTTAGGAGCGACCGACGTCGGTCAAGAGCAGTTGCAGAGACGCCGACGTTGGCAGAGGGTCGGCCGACGGCGGTCACAGACAAGCAACAGGAACCAACGTCGGTTACCTACGTGTCCAGAGAGCTATTTCCGTGGACAGAAGCGAGTGTTTGCATGATGAGTTTGAGTTGTAGTCTCAAGCTCGCGTCTCTATTGTTAGCAATACTATTTTTAGAGCCCTTGTTCAAGTGGCTTAACTACTTGTTGGAAGTGCATGCTCAAGTCTCCTAATTCTATATGTAGAATTAGATCTTCCTAGCTTATTATAGTTTTGATAGTAGTTGTAGTGAATTATTGTAATTCATTGTATGAGAAGAACAGTACAGAATTGAATCAATCCAAGTTTGTTGGAGTTGATTGTTCTTGAGAAAGAGAGCTCTTGAGGAATAGAGATCTATTGAGAGATCTATACATCTAGGAGAGGTGTGGAAGAAGGAAGTTTTTTCAATTGTATTCCTTTTGTAAAGAGTTTGTTAATACAATTTTTCAGGGTGGTTTCTTGTATCTCTTGTTCTTGTTATTATCACATTCTAATTACTTGTCTATCTGATTTAATTTCACATTTATTGTTGGTTGATCCCCATCAAGTGGTATCAGAGCCTTGGTTGCAGGTTCAGAGCTTGATATCCATCAAGTGGTATCAAAGCTCAGGTTCACTAACAGGTGGTTCAGATTTGTGTAGTGTGTATTGATTACAGGTTCTCACAGGGGTTTCTACACAGATTTCTATTTGAGTGGGAGAAGCAATGGCAGATGAAAGTAAATTGAGAATGGAAAAGTTCAATGGCAAAAATTACCAACATTGGAGAATGCAGATAGAGGATTATCTGTATCAGAAAGATCTCTACTTACCATTAGGTGGGGTTGCAAAGAAGCCCAAAGACATGGAGGATGAAGAATGGGAAGTTCTTGACAGAAAGGCTCTGGGGTCTATAAGACTGAGTCTAGCATCCACTGTGATATCTAATTTATCACAGGCAAAGTCTACGATAGAGTTGATGACTACGTTAGCAAATTTGTATGAAAAACCCTCAGCTTCCAATAAGGTATATCTTATGAAGCAGTTATTTAATTTGCATATGAATGAAGGTGGATCTATTTCTACTCATCTGAATGATTTCAATGGAATTGTGAATCAATTAAATTCAGTGAATATAGTGTTTGATGATGAAATAAAAGCTCTTTTGATATTATATTCTTTGCCTGAAAGCTGGCATGGCTTAGTAATGGCAGTAAGTAATACTGCATCTGCATCAAATATTTTGAAAGTAGAGGATGTTGTTAGTGTTATTTTGAATGAGAAAATATGCAGAAAAAGCACAGAAGAGGCATCTGGGAACGCTTTAAGTTTTGAGAGCAGGGAAAGGCAGAAAGAGAAGAGCAAGAAAGGCAGATCAAGATCCAAATCAAAGGAGAAAGGCAGATCTAAATTTAGAAATGGCAGAAGGCCACAATGCTGGAATTGTGGAAAGATGGGGCACATAAGCAGAGATTGTTGGTCAAAACCTAAGGAGGACAATCAACAAGAAGGAAAGGAAGAAGCCAAGGTTGCAGGTATTGCACAAGATGCTTTAATTTTCTCTCTGCATAATAATATAGAATCTTGGGTATTAGATTCTGGTGCATCTTTTCATGCCACCCCTAACAGGGAATATTTTAGTGACTATATCCATGGAGATTTTGGAATAGTGTATCTAGGGGATGATGAGCTCTGTAAAATAATTGGCAAAGGTAAAGTGCAGCTGAAGATGCATAATAGCAACACATGGGTGCTGAGAGATGTGATGCATGTTCCTAGCTTGAAGAGAAATTTGATTTCTATAGGAAAGTTAGGGGATGAGGGTTGTACAGTAACTCTCACAGCAAAATCTTGGAAGGTGACCAAGGGTTCACTTGTTATGGCTAGAGGTAAGAGAGAAGGTACTCTCTATTTGTGTAATTGCGTTACTAACAAATTTCCTTCTGTATTATCTACTTCAGATGTGGACGCTAAATTGTGGCACTCAAGGCTTGGCCACATGAGTGAGAAGGGGATGTCAATTCTTAAGTCCAAAGGTATGCTTTCAGATTTAAAAGGCATAGATCTAGAGTTTTGTGAGCACTGTGTATTTGGAAAACAAAAAAGGGTTAATTTTCTCAAGACTGGGTCTACTAAGAAGAGGCACAAGTTGGAGCTTGTTCACACAGACGTGTGGGGACCGGCTCAGGTTACTTCTATTGGAGGATCACAGTACTATGTATCTTTCATAGATGATGCTACAAGGAAGGTATGGATCTATTGTATTAGAAAAAAATCTGATGTATTTGAGACTTTTAAGGTTTGAAAAGCTATGGTTGAGAATGAAACAGGTAAAAGATTAAAGTGCCTGAGATCAGACAATGGCGGTGAGTTCTGCAGTCATAAGTTCAGAGATTATTGTTACATGCATGGAATCCACAGGCAAAGGACGGTTCCAAGGACACCTCAGCAGAATGGAATTGCTGAAAGGATGAACATGATAATAATGGAGCGTGCAAGATGTATGAGATTGCATGCCAGTTTGCCCTTACAGTTTTGGGCACAAGCTGTTGACACTGTAGTATACCTGATTAACAAAGGACCCTCTACAGCTCTGGATGGTGGTATTCTAGAAGAGGCATGGACAGGTAAAAAGGTTGATCTCTCATATCTCAAAGTTTTTGGTTGTGAAGCCTTTGTGCATATAGATAAGGAAAATAGAAAGAAGCTTGATGCTAAGTCTATGAGGTACACGTTTATTGGTTATGGCTTAGATGATTTTGATTACAGATTGTAGAATCTAGAAACTAACAAGGTAATCAGGAGCCGTGATGTTGTTTTCAACGAAAGAGTGATGTATTGTGATCAGCTAAGGAAGCTAAATCAATCTAAGCAAAGCAATGGTGAATTGGATGAGGTGAAAGTCCAAGATGAGCTCGCGGGAAAAAAATCACTTGCAGAAAAACACAGAGATCGACGTCGGTAGGTTAGGAATCGACGTTGGCAGTACAGAAATCGGCGTTGGCTGTACAGAGACCGATATCGGCAGGACAGGTACCGAGGTCGGTCAGGCAGAACCGACGTTGGCCAGTAACAGGTCTGGAGGTGACCGAGGTCGGTCACTGTCAGAGAATTTGGGTGGACAGGGTGTTGTGAACGAGTCTCAGACACCCATCAGGAGGTCAAAAAGGGTGAGTAAGCCTCCAATTAGATATTCTCCTTCTTTATTTTATTTATTGCTAACTGATGGTGGAGAAGCAGAGAGTTTTGAAGAAGTAATACAGGTGGAGTCCAAGAGTCAGTGGGAGCATGGCATGGTTGAGGAGTTGGAGTCCTTAAGAGAAAACCAAACATGGGATTTGGTTGAATTGCTAGCTGGTAAGAGAACACTCAAGAACAGATGGACCTACAAGTTGAAAGAAGGTGAGAATGGATAGATGAGATATAAGGCCAGATTGGTGGTAAAAAGATTTGCACAAAAGCCAGGTATTGACTTTGGTGATATTTTTTCTCCTGTTGTTAAAATGACTTCTATAAGGGTTGTATTGTCTTTGGTTGCTTTTGAGAATTTGCATCTTGAGCAGCTAGATGCTAAGACAACGTTTCTTCATGGAGATTTGGATGAGGAAATATATATGGAACAGCCAGAAGGATTCGAGGTCAAGGGTAAGGAGAATTTTGTGTGTAAATTGAAGAAAAGCTTGTATGGCCTCAAGCAAGCTCTTAGGCAATGGTACTTAAAATTTGACAGGTTTATGACTGAGCATGGCTATAGTAGGTGTCAATCAGACCATTGCGTGTATTTCAAGAGATTTGATAACGGTAGATATATTATTCTATTGTTGTATGTAGATGATATGCTAGTTGCAGGATCTCACATGCAGGATATCTCTGAGCTTAAAGTGAAATTAGCTCAAATGTTTGCTATGAAGGATTTGGGAGCAGCAAAGAAAATCCTTGGCATGAGCATTAAGAGAGACAGAAAAAAATCACAGATTGATATTGTCTCAAGAAGATTATGTGGACAAGGTGTTGAAACGGTTCAATATGCAGGATGCTAAACCGGTAAGCACATCTTTGGCTGGACATTTTAAGTTGAGTAAAGAACAATGTCCTAATTCATATGATGAGGTAGAGTACATGAGTAAGGTTCCATATTCTTCCGCAGTAGGGAGTTTGATGTATGTAATGGTGTGTACTAGACCGGATATTGCCCAAGCAGTGGGAGTGGTAAGTAAGTATATGGCCAATCTAGGTAAGGAACATTGGAAAGCAGTTCAGTGGATCCTTAGATATCTGAGAGGAACCAGCAGTAGGCACTTGTGCTATGGAGGTTCAGATACTTCTCTACATGGCTATGTAGATTCAGATATGGCAGGTGATTTGGATGGCAGGAGGAGCACTACAGGTTATGTTTTCACTGTAGGTGGAACAGCCGTTAGCTGAATATCTAAGTTGCAGAAGGTTGTTGCCTTGTCAACTACAGAAGTAGAGTATATTGCAGCCACAGAGGCTAGCAAAGAGATGATATGGATGACACGGTTCATGGATGAGCTTGGTAGGGAGCATGAGAGTTGCAGATTGTATAGTGACAGTTAGAGTGCAATTCATTTGGCTAAAAATTCAGCCTTTCATTCAAGAACAAAGCACATATAGCTAAGGTACCATTTCATACGACAGGTATTGGAAGATGGAGAGTTGAAGTTGGAGAAGATCCATACAAATAGGAATCCTACTGATATGTTAACCAAGCCAGTTACAAAGGAGAAGTTGATTCTTCATTCAACTTCTGTTGGTCTTCATGATTGAGTTGAAGATGGAGGAGCTAGAAGATGTTGCTGTACAGGTACTGGTGCAGCTGTTTATCTCCAAGTGAGAGATTGTTAGGGTGTGGAGCTAAACGCTTCACCAAGGAGCATACTTTAGTAGGTTTGGGTCTACACAGACACCGGCGTCGGTCAGGAGTGACCGACGTCGGTCAGGAGCAGTTGCAAAGACGCCGACGTTGGCAGAGGGTCGGCCGACAGCGGTCACAGACAAGCAGCAGGAACCGACGTCGGTTACCTGCGTGTCCAGAGAGCTATTTTCGTGGACAGAAGCGAGTGTTTGCATGATGAGTTTGAGTTGTAGTCTCAAGCTCGCGTCTCTATTGTTAGCAATACTATTTTTAGAGCCCTTGTTCAAGTGGCTTAACTGCTTGTTGGAAGTGCATGCTCAAGTCTCCTAATTCTATATGTAGAATTAGATCTTCCTAGCTTATTGTAGTTTTGGTAGTAGTTGTAGTGAATTATTGTAATTCATTGTATGAGAAGAACAGTATAGAATTGAATCAATCTAGGTTTGTTGGAGTTGATTGTTCTTGAGAGAGAGAGCTCTTGAGGAATAGAGATCTATTGAGAGATCTATACATCTAGGAGAGGTGTGGAAGAAGGAAGTTTTTTCAATTGTATTCCTTTTGTAAAGAGTTTGTTAATACAAGTTTTCAGGGTGGTTTCTTGTATCTCTTGTTCTTGTTATTATCACATTCTAATTACTTGTCTATCTGATTTAATTCCACATTTATTGCTTTCACAATTGTAATCTATTGTTGGTTGATCTCCAACAAATAATGTTATTAAGGCTCTACCCAAAACCTGTATGGTTTGGGTGATTTAGACATAACCTTTAAATTATTTTCACTTGGTCATTCATTTTATACAACTTGGCTTATGAGTGGGAGTTCATAGCCTTCTCATGAGTTCTTTAGGGAAGATTTGACATGGGATTTCATCTCCTGACATTATTTCAACCTCACTTCATGGTGGGGTATATAAATTAGGACACATATACTATAATTTCTAGGGGGTTAACTAGCTAACCTCTCCAATTGTAATGAAAACCCAAGTTAGGTCTTGTTAACCAAGGGATTCCACTAAGCAGTACATAGATAGAATCTCTATGTAAAAGAATAAACCCTTGCATAGTAAGTTAATCGGTATGAACTCAACTAAAGTGAGGCATCTCTAGTGTTAATCACACTTAAGACTATCTAGATGGTTAAAAATTTAAGTTTTAAAACAAACCCACTTGCTATAGACATTGTTGATGTAGGGCGAGTAGCTTGAAGTTCCATGTCACCATACAATCTCTTGAGAGAATGGGGGGTGTAAAACCCTACTATTTCATGTGATTTTATTTTTAGATTAACACTTAAAATCTTCCCTAGAGTGCATATATAGATAGAATTAAATGATATGAAATAACCTTATCAATTTAGGGATTTGGATGTTATACTTAGTTGTATTTGTCTTTTCCTTTACTTGCTTGGTCTTGATTTGAGTATAAAACTTGTTTGTTAACCAGAAAATGTCAACCAAACACATTTGTTATCCACCATTTTATTTGAACAAGGAGGCATTATGCTAATTAAATCCAAATCATCTTTTGCCTTATTCAAATCCTCATTTGAAACATTATGTTTGTCTTATCTAAAAAACGTCGTTATGATGTCCATTTGAGTCTAAACCATTTTCCAAAAATATTTAAGTCTTTCATTTTTAATTCAAATTTAAAATCTCACCTTTCTAAGTTCTAGGCAAATGTGTTAATTAGTTTACCATTTGCATTTGGTTTGAGTCAACTTAGGTATGATTTCCTGTTTGGGTTGAAGGTCATTTTATAGACTCATCATCATCATTTGATCATTGTGAACTCAGGTTATCTAGTGCATCACTCATGCTCTAAGTTATAGAACCAATTATATTTCCTGTTACCATGTGGCGGCATTGTGCTTCCCGTTTGGTTTTAGTTTTATACTTAAGAATTATTGCATGTTTTCACATCTTGAGTTTCTTAGTTTGTATTGTTACTTTTCTCATATAAAAGACTCTGTTCTAATTTTCTAGTCACAACTCATCGAAGTTATCCCTAGATTTTATAGTATTGATGTATCTTTAAACCTATGTTTGGTGTACTAATTTACACTTTAGGTTTCAAAGTTACCATACCCTCTTCTAATTTGATGATTTCAACCCACCAAAATTGAGTAATTTCATGAACCATTTCTATTGGCCATTTTGGCCCACATATCAATCTTTGCCTACAATTGGAAGAAGAAGCCTAACAAGGTCCTAATAAATTAGATGATTTAATGGCTTAGAAATGGGTCTAACAATGCAAATAGAGGGATCCAAGTAGGTTCTCATATGTTTCAAGCATTCAAGGTCATGGACAAAACTGCATAAACCTCATAATATCATTTAGAGCTTCAAAGCTCAAGAATGAGCTTTTTGAAGCCAGACCATCACCAAGACGTCATGGAGAAATGAATGGACCAACTAATTTGAGCATTTTTATAAATGCTCCTAAGAAAGTTGTGCAAGCATAAATATTAAAGTGTCATGTTATTCTACATGCTAGGATCATATCTTGCAAATTTCATGTCTAATGGTTTACATGAGCTCACATACTAACACATAGATTTAATGGTTTGCATTGAGGTCAAATGAATCAAAGATCCTTAGGTTAATTCCCTTTAAAGAGATATAAATTGGATAAGATCAAAGGCTCGTGTTGCTTCATACATCTTGATCTAATGTTTTGAGATGAGTTAAAAGGTCAAGGAGATCAATATCCCACTATGTGGTGTAAGCACATAAAGTAGTAGACTAACAACATATCATGAGTGCAAACATAGGACTACCAAGTGGTATCATCTTGGATAGATTTGAGAAGTCAACGGCAAGATCGATGACTTTTGCTCAATCATACTGATCAAGATCAATGGTGTGTGGATGAGTTAAAGTTTCATAAAGTTAAGTTAGATATAGATAATCAATGAAATTAAAGGTCGAGAAGCTAAGGGACTTCATGGAGGTTGAACATATGACCAAGGTTGAACTAGGGTAAGATTTTCAAAGGGCACATGCCACCATTGCAGCTTGATCGAATGCCATAGAGTGGATACAATGTTGTATTCAGGTATAAAGAACATAAAGATATACCATTAAAGTTGAATATGGACCCTCTGGTTCAACATTTTATAGCTTACAAGGTTTATTCTATGAATGTGTTTTCCATTTTTAAAAGAATGATCCATGCATATGGTGAACTCTCAGTTCCCACAAAGATAGAATGGGTTTATTTGGACCTAATATAATCAAAAGGGAGATTAATTTTCCCATCTTTGGTAGACCTATGAATATGGGGATGATATAGAGTATGATCTAGTTTGAAAAAGAGCAATAATTTCAAACTATGTCAAAAAAGCATACACGTAGACCCCAACGGTTTCATCTCCAGGACCAGCTACATGAAAGTGACCCTTCTCTCCACTCTTACATGCCTCGATGAACTAGTGAAGAGCAGTTAACACCAAAAAAAACTCTAATAAATTTATCTAATGGTTGTAACTATATTTATGCCAAAACCTAGCTCAAAATAACTTGATCCTATCATTACAACTATCAAGGAGCATCACTGAGGGAATAATGTAACTGTGTAACAGACTAAAGTGACCTAGATCAATTAGGAAGCTTGAATGAGCATAATTTGTAGAGGTAGTTAAATAAAATGGAGTTGTGCTCATTTTTATTGATTTTTCAATTCCAAAATCCATTTCTCACGCTCCCATGTATTCTATAAATATGGCCTTTAAGCTATTATTGATAATCTCTCAAGCTGGTATGACTAGACTCTGCTAGAAATTATATTCTACACCTCTTGGAGTAATGAATAGAGAATATTACAATTGTTTAATAATTTTTTCTTAGTGTTTTATATTATTTGATATGCAAAATTGGTTTTCATCTTCCCTTTATAGGTCCAAGTTCAACCTAAGTGATAATAAGCCTTTCTTACAGGTCATCTAGCGTGTCTTAATGTTGATGTCTTAGGTATAGAGAAGACTACTGACTGTAAGTGCTTTCAATCAATCCTTACCCTCATTACCCTCCAGCCTAAGTCCATCAAATTTACACCTAGGTGAAGCATTATTTCTTAGAAACTATTGTAAACATTGTATTAGTCATATACATAGTCCATTAGTGTGTTAATGATTTCAATCTTGAGAGTGGATCTTTGAACATTCAGTGCATCACCATATGTTAGAATATATTTTATTTTATGAAATATCTTAACTCTTTTCACTCCAACTTATTTAGTTATTATAAAGAGAGGTCCAAACTATCATATTTGAGGAACTAGTCTCATTAAAAACCCTAGAGGTCTAGTCTAGAAATAGGCATCTCACAACCTTAGATCATTCCCATGTTAGTTTAGGTATGGGTCAAAATTGAACAAATATGACCTCTATTGCATGTTATTTGGATAGCTAATAGTTTTAGCATGCCTAGTGGGACTCTTATTTTCATAATTTGAATCATATATATGCATATCTAAGTATAGTAGTGAATTATAGGGTCTCATTTTTAAATTTACATACTTTTCATGCCACCAAGAGTTGTCACAAGATCCTCTGCAAAAAATAGACATATTTCTCTAAGTTATCTTTCCAATAAACAAAGAAGAAGAAAGCCTCTCAGTAAAATCCTACACATACACCTCTCATTCCTCCTATTCAATCTAATATTATTTAGCCAAACATTGTTATAAATCCCATACCTCAGATAGTTGTCCCTAGAAGGCAAGCCTTTGTGCCATTTAATGGTAGTAGTCCTTTGAATCTTACTCAATGGGATGATATTCCAGTCTCAACTTTGAAGGCTCTTCCTTAATTTATAAGGGAAAACCTAGTTACTCCTATATAACATATTGTAAATATTGCTACCCTATGTTTAGTGCATCATGTGACTTAGGAAAATGTAGCAATGAAGTTGTTATCAACTTCTTTCAAAGGGAAAGCACTCCAATGGTATAGAGGATTGGTAGCTACATCAATCAACAATTGGGATGAATTTAGAAAGGTCCTTTGCAAAAACTTTTAGGTCAAGAGTGGCCACCTCTCACTTGTGGACTAGCTTACAAAAATCAACAAATTAAATCATGAATTCATGGTGGATTTCAATTATAGGTTTCAGAAGACTTGGGATAGAATTCCTTCAATGATCAACAATACAACCAACTATGTATTTTTGTACAATTTGAAGGCCCTCAATTTAGATGTAGCTATGATTATTCAATCTATGGGAGGGAACATTCTACCTTAGGCTTTTGGAATATAAATCAAGGTTAAGAAATGCTTTATATAAGTAGGTAAGTTGTCTCCAAGGACACCAATGCCCAACTATTGCTCTACTTCCAAATTCAACAAATTTTTATCAAACAAAAAGTGATCAAGATGACAGACTGAGGAAGATAAGAGTCTTCTTAAGACTCATAATAACAAGTTTGTTGCAATGAAAAGACAACAAGCTCCACCATACAATCCATATTAGAATACTAATCAAAATTATCAGTAAAATAGGCCATCTTATCAATATAATCAATAAGGACAAGGGCATAATCCTTATTTAAGGCAATACAATCCTAATTCTCCAAGCAATTCTCGAGTTGTTGTGCTAACTCAAAACAACTATACTTAGGAGGGGCAATAAAACAATCAGTGAGATCAAGCAAATGACATGGCAATGGTGCCAACTAGTGAGATCTCACATTAGTCTTATATGCAACAGAGTTTAGCTCCTTCTCCACATGAAATCCATCCAAATAGGGAAGCTTCTCTACCACATGAAGACATTCCTTAATTTACTCAAGTAGAAGTGTCAAATCAATAAGGAGGAGAGAATGGTAAACCACCTATTGAAACTATATTTGTGATCTTTCAGGAAGGTGAAGATTTTTTAAAGTAAATAGTTGCAAATAAAAGTCAAAATATTCCTAATGTTGATAATTAAGTTGTAACACATACTAGATCTAAGAAAAGGGCAATTGGTGAGGGTTTAGGTCCTAATAAGGCAACGTCTTCTCCTTCTCAGCCACCATAAAAGACCACCAATCATGAGATGTTTGAGATTTATCAATGATGTCATGGTGATATCATAGAGGTGTCCTTGTGAGTAGATGAAGTGTTTTTGATAGTCTAAATAATAATGACAAAATGTGCAATGCGTTTATCCTAGTGTGCTTAAAGGAGGCTTGTTTAATCTTCAGTTTTGGCATGATTAGAGATGTTTAGGGATGAGTATGGTGATTGTACCATGTGAAATACATCCCTAAGATGTTATATATGCTTTGATAGCTTGTGTGCATAAGTTAAATTCATATGGTAGTCCATAGTTTTCATCTAGACAGTTTGGGTCTAGTGGTAGAAAATTTGAGTAGGCAATTTGCTTACATCACCATTGCCATGCATGGATGAGTCAGGGGGAGTTGGTCATATGGTTGTGATCAAATTAGTCCTTAATTAATATATATTAAATCCTAAGTCATGCACCTATGAATAGTCAAAGATATATAGGTACAAATTTGGGCTCCTAGGCTTTTTAACAGTGTTTTCACATAGCCAAATTTGCAACGTGGCAAGAACAACCAAGTGAGCATATTGATGAAGTTATATCTTAAATATGTGGATGTTTCAAGAGAAGGTGATCATATGAGTTTATTAATTTTTGAGCCTAATTTATTTTCACTAAATAGAAGGTCATGCATTGAATCACAAAAAAAGTTATACAAGTGCAATGTTGGCCTCCCAGGTAGGTTTTAACATAGTTGGCTCCGTGACAGAATATTTTGAGAAGGCATATTAATGGTGATATATCTCACTCATGTGAAGGTTATAGGAGCTACTTAGTATATAGATGGATTATCTTATGTGAGGAGATCATCTGGTCCCAATTTGAGGTCATGCATTAAAGCACAACAAAAGTTATTAAGGTCCAAAATTGGCATTTCAAGTAGATTATAAGGGTCACCATAGTCAATTTTACAAGAGCTAAAGTTTAGGACCAAATGAATATCCAACGGTGAGTGGGTGATCATACATATCAATATCAATGGTGCATGTTGAGCAAGATGGTAAGAAGTTCACGTTGTTTAATGACTGAGCAAAGGTAATGGATAAAGATCAATAATGAGTGTGTGTTCATACAAGTTGATCAAATGGTGAGAATTGTTATTTGAGAACGTGGTTAATCTGTAGAGATCGATGGTACATGATGAGTCAACATTGAAAGATTGCATGAGATGAGGTCAAAGTAACTGAGATTTAATATTTAATCATTGACAACTATGCATTAAGGTTTGGATAAGATTAATTTTGTGTATTTAATCAGAGCAGTGAGGACATGAGATGTAAGTATAGTGTTCAAAGTTTAACTATGACCGTTGACATTTAAATATTTGAATTTGTAAAGGAAAAGACCAGTGTCTGGTTTTTGGGTAATAACTTTCAATCCAATAAAAATTTAATAGTGTATTAAAAATAAAATATTTGAAGGAATCCAAGATGCATCTAACAATATGTATTTGAAGATTTGGAAATGTGTGTAGACAAATATTTTGACCTCAAAAGTTGATTGTGTTCGTCTATGGATTGTAAGTTGACTTGAGAAGATTGTTCGAGATTGTTTTGATATTATTTCAATATATCTTAATAAATTTTCTATTGGAGAGTGTTGTTTACTCTATGAGGATGATTTTTTTGCATTATGAATGATTGAATAATCATATGCATTATTAACAAAGGTTTACAAGTGGATTGTGTATTCATTCATGGTGACTATGTACACAAAATATTTTTTAAGTGATTTGTGCTTAAGTAAAAGGGTATTTTGATGGATGTTGGCAATAAAGGAGGACCTATAGATCATAAGGAATGGGTCAATTATTTCAAGGAGGGTCTAAAAGACTTGATCTTCCTTAGGGGAATTTGCTCCTTGTGAAATAGGGTTTCACTAAAGACCTTTAGTCAAAAGGACTTGATCAGGGTTGTAGGTCAGAAGGACTTAACTGAATAGGTGGTCAAAAGGAATTGATCATATTAAAGGTAGGTGTTCCTTGTGGAACTATTGTTTCACTAAAGGCCTTAGGCTAGAAGGACTTGACCAGGATTCCTGATTAGGACTTGATCTGTCTCCTATTTGTGATCATCTTATAGGATAATAGTTCATGTGTTTGTAGGCTTGAGAGTGGCTTTTTTTCCTAAGAGGGTTTCCAACATAAATATTGTGTTGTGTATGTGATCTTTCATTATGTTCATTATTCGTTGCTATGAATGATCTATATGCTTCATGAATGATTGTATTGAATGCTTAAGTATTTATAAGGGTTTGGAAATTAAATTGGATTGTTTGCCACCACTGATTTACCCTGCCCCCCCTCTTAGTGAATTGTACCTATAATAATTAGTATCAAACTAGGTCCTTCATACAAAGTTTAACCACTTAAAGGTGATCAAAGGTACAATGGTTGACAAAGAAGTTATAGCTTATCTTAAAGATAATCTACTTTGTGCTTTATCAAAAGTTAATAATGTGAAGACACAAGTGAAAAATATAAAGGCAATAGCCAATAATCTATAGGTCATGGTGAATATCATGGTGAATAAAGGTCTTAATCAAAAGATGGAACAATGTGAAAATAAAGTCTTGACTTACTCAATGTGCCCTTATCCAATGACATAAAGATTTCATCTCAACTCAAAGGATCAACAATGAAAATACATTTAGCGGTAATGGTCAAGAGAAAAGAGGGTCAAACACGAACAATGTATTCAATGGGTATTGCTTCTCCTACAATTAATTTGGTCATAGATATAAGGATTGGGGTCTCTCTCTAGAGATAAAAAGGGATCTCATATGTTATAATTGTAACCAACATGGTCACATAGCTAAGAACTACAATAGAGCTTTTTGGAAAAAGGATATACAAGTGACTGACACCATCAAATGGTTCAAGGAGACTAAGTCTAAAGAAAAAAAGAAGCCAAATTCAAGAAAAACAACAAAAGAAGAGACATTTTTTGTTCAAGCATCCTTGCTTACTCAAGAAGATGAGAATAAGAGATGGTTCATAGATAGTGGATGCTCAAATCATATGATAGGAGATAAGAACAAGTTTATCTCTCTAAAGAAGACCAATCCAAGTGTAGTGAGATTTGGTGATAACAAATCTGCTAATATTGTTATCAAAGGTACTATGAGTTTTGACAATGGTCATATGAAGACTGAGAATGTCTTATATATAGAAGGTTTGAAACATAATATTTTAAGTGTAAGCCAAATGTGTAAGCAATGAAATGTTGTAACTTTTCATGATGATGTATGTGAAGTAATAAAGGCAAAATATGATAGATTAGTTGTCAAGGTTCATAAAACAGATAACAACATGTATGTATTCCATGAATCATATAAGGAGAAGTGCTTCATGAGTCATTTATAAGAAAGTTGGCTTTGTCATATAAGGCTTGGACATATACATTTTGATAATATGGTAAAGATCATATCAAACGAGTTGGTAAGGAATATGCCCAAGATTTTTAAGATTTCTCATTTTCTTTGCAAGGCATGTCTTCATGGGAAGCAAACTAAGAGAAGATATAAAAACAAGGAATTATCCACTACATAGCCATTGGAGTTGATCCACACTAATCTATATGGACTTATGAGAACTCAAATTATTCAAGGTAATAGCTACTTCATGATTCTCATTGATGATTTTACTAGGATGACTTGGATATTCTTTCTTAAAGAAAAATCAGAAGCTTTTGCAAGATTTATGGCATTCGAAGCCCTTATAAAAAATGATATAGGTTAAAATATCAAGTGTTTGAGATCAAACAGAGGAGGTGACTTTTAGTCTCATAAGTTTGATGATTTTTGTGAAGAACAAGGGATAAGAAGACACTATTCTTCTGCTAGAACACCACAACAGAATGGTGTTGTTGAAAGGAAGAATAGGACTATTTTAGAGATGAGTAGAACCATGATTCAAGATATAAAATTATCAAATAGATATTGGGAAGAGGTAGCTAACACTTTTTTTTACATCTTAAATAGATGTCCAATTAGAGTAAATGGTGATAAGACTCTTTATGAGTATTGGAATAATAAACCAACTAATGTCAAACATTTTAGAGTGTTTAGGAGTAGGTGATTCATCAAAAGAGATGAAGATAATCTTGGAAAATTTGATTCAAGATCTAATAAGGGCATCTTCTTAGGTTACTACTCTATTAGTACTACCTATAAGTGCTTCAATAAGAGACTTCACAAGATTGTTTAAAGTTCAAATGTAAGGGTAGATGAGACAAGTAGAGTCAAAAATCCAAAATTATAGATAAGTGATTGAATTCAAAATTCTATTATATATAATGATGAGTTTTCCATTCAAATAGATGATGAAGATGAAGATGAGGAGAAAAGACAAGAATCTAAAGCTCCATCTAGAATAATTCAGAAAGATCATCCAATCTCTTAAATTATTGGAAATGTTGGTGCAAGTTTGTCCATTAGAAGGAGAATGCTGATCAATCAAAATTAATAGGACTCAGCTATGTTATCCATGATTGAACCCAAAACATTCATGAAATATATCAAAGATGATAGTTGAAATGTTCCAATGAATGGAGAAATTTATGAAATAGAAAAAAATGAAACATGGGACTTAGTTCATAGGCCAAAAGATAAAAATGTGATAGGTACCAAGTGGGTTTTTTTTTAAAAAATGAATGAGAAATGAGAAGTCACAATGAACAAGGCTAGATTGGTGTGTGAAGGATATGCTCAGGTTGAAGGAATAGATTTTGATGAGACTTTTGCTCCTATAGCAAGAATGGAAGTAATTAAACTCTTCTTGGCATATGCAAGTTTCAAAGGTTTTAAGGTATATCAAATGAATGTGAAATATGCATTTTTGAATGACAACTTAAAAGAAGTCTACATTGAGTTACCTCAAGGATACTTCATGTCAAGTAATCAAGATCTTGTGTGTAAACTGAAGAAGGCTCTGTATGGTCTTAAACAAGCTCCTAGATGTTGGTATGACAGGTTAGATAAGTATCTCTTGAGTCAAGGTTTTTAAAAGAGGGGTATCTGATAGTAATTTATACATTAAGATAGAAGGAAATCATCAATTGATAGTTGTATATGTTGATGACATAGTTTTTGGATATGACAATCATAAAATGAGTAGAGAATTCGCAGACACTATAAAGATTGAGTTTTAAATGTCAATATTTGGGAGAACTATCTTTTTTCTTAGGATTACAAATAAATCAACTTGATATAGGGATATTCAATTCACAAGATAAATACATCAAATATATGTTAAGGAAGTTTGACATGATGGATCGTAAGTGAATGGGTACTCCAATGATCACAGGATACAAGTTAAGTAAACTAGATGACTCACCAAAAGTTGATCAAACTGTATATAGATCCATGATTGGAAGTCTTTTGTACTCTACTATTTCTAGGCTTGATATTAAGTAAGCAGTGGCTCTTATAGCAAGGTTTTAAGCTGACCCTAGAGAATCTAACTCAAAATTAGTCAAAAAGATCTTGAGATATCTCAAAGGCACCATAGAGTATGGTTAATGGTATCCTAAGAGTAAAAAATTATCTTTGAAATCATATATTGATGCAGATTAGGTAGGATGTGTAGATGATAGGAGTACTAGTGATGGGGTCTTCGTCATGGGGGAATGCTTGGTGTCTTGGTAAAGTAAGAAAAAAGCCTCAGTGTCTCTATCATCTATAGAAGCTAAGTATATAGTGGTTTCCTCTTGTCGCACTCAAGTTGTATGGATGAAACAAACTTTGGAGGATTATAAGGTAAGACAAAATGGAACTTGTCCTATTTATTTTGATAATACTAGTGAAATTAGTATCTCAAAGAATCATGTTATGCACTCACAAACTAAGAATATTCATACTATATATCATTTCCTGAGAGAACAAGTGATTAATCAATGTGTTAAGTTGGAGCATGTACCTATAAAAGAGTAGCTTGAAATTTTTTTGACCAAAGCATTGTCAAAAGCTACATTTGAGTATCTAAGACAAAGCTTGGGTGTCATTTATTTATCTATGAATCAATAGAAGGTTTATGGTTAGGGGGGAGAAATAAGTTCATATTCTCATTCCATAGGTTTGTAAAGAATTTATAATGCAATTACAATGTTGATGGTCCTTGTGGTGGATCGAGAGAGAAGGTTTGTAAGCCTATATGGTGGTTCCTAATGGTGTGTGGAGATATAAAGATGTTTCAGTGATGAAATTGCTTAGAGTTATTAGGGGTAGTCTCTCTTAGATGTTTCTTAATTTATTCCATCATATTTTTATGATTTTTTTTATTCTTTCTTCATTGGTTGTAGTGCTTGGTTGAAGAGAGTGTTAGCATGGAGCAAGAGGAAGTTGACAAGGCAAGCAAAAGGAGACTCAAGGTAAGGGGGAGTTTGTATCATCTTTATAAGATGGTAATTTCTTATTTATGGTCTTTTTAGGTCCTCAAGATTAGTTGGTGCCCACTATATCATTGTGTCAAAAGGGGAGAAAGTTCCTATCGTGGGAGTGCTTAAAGAGAGAGAAGATGAGATGTATATTGCTATATGATGGAGTGTTGACATTAATGAAAAAAGGAGATATTATTAGATAATTTTCAATTATGTCATGGTGATTTCATGGAGTTGTTCTTATGAATGGATGAAGTGCTTTTGATAGCCTAAGTACTAATGACAAAGTGTGCAATGTGCTTGTCCTAGTGTGCTTAAAGAAGGTTTGGTTGATTTTTAGTTTTGGCATGATTAGAGATGTTCACATATGAGTATGGTGATTAGAACATGTGAAATAGGTCCCTAAGATGTTATTTATGATTTGAGAGATTATGTGCATAAGTGGAATTCATCTGGTATTCTATAGTTTCTATTTAGATAGTTTGGGTCTAGTGGCAGAAAATCTAAGTAGGCAGTTTGCTGACACGACCATTACCATATATGGATAACTCAGGGGGAGTTGGTCATATAGTTTTGATCACATTAGTCCATAATTACTATGCACTAAATCCTAGGTCATGCACCTAAGCACAATCAAAGATGTGTGGGGGCAAAGTTGGGCTCCCAAGATTTTTGACAATGTTTTCCCATACTTAGCCAAATTCGCAATGTGGCAAGAAGAGTCAAGTAATCATATTGATGAACTTGTATATTGCACATGTGGATGTTTCAAGAGAAAGTGATCATATGGGTTTATTTAATTTTGATCCTAGTTTATCTACACTAATTTATACGTCATACACTAAATCACAACAAAAGTTATGCAAGTGCAAAATTAGCTTTCCAAGCAAGTTTTGACATAGTTGGTTCTATGATAGAAGATTTTGAGAATACATTTTAATGGTGATATATCTCAATCATGTGAAGGTTTCAAGAGTTGCTTAGTAAATGTATGGATTCTCCTATGTAATGAGATCATCTGGTCTTAATTTTAAATCATGCATCAAAGTGCAGTAAAAGTTATTAAGGTCTAAAGTTGGCCTTCCAGGAAGATTGTAAGGGTCTCCATACTTAGTCAATTTTACAAGAGTTAAATTTTAGGACCAAATGAAGATCCAATAGTGCATGGGTGATCATACAGATCAAGATCAATAGTGTGTGTTGAGTGAGATGATAAGAAGTGCGCATTGTTTAATGACTGAGCAAAGGTAAAGGATAAAGATCAATGGTGAGTGAGTGTTCATATAGGCTGATTAAATGGTGAACATTCCTAGTTAAAGACCTAGTTGATTCATAGAGATTGATGGTGCATGATTAGTCAACATTACAAGATTTCATGAGGTAAGGTCAAAGTAACTAAGGTTTAACCTTTTAAGCATTGGCACCTATACATTAAAGTTTAGACAAGATCGACGATATGTATTTGATTAGAGTAGTGAGGACATGAGATGTGAGTATAGTGTTCAAAGTTTAACTATGACTGTTGACATTCAAATATTTGAATTTGTGAAGGAAAAGACTAGTGTTTAGTTTTTGGGAAATAACTTTTGATCCAGGTAGAATTTGATAGTGTAATAACAAGAAAATATTATGGGACTCCAAGGTGCATCTGGAAATATGGATTTAAAGATTTAGAAATGTGTGTATATAAAGATTTTGAGCTCCAAAGTTGACTATGTGTTTGTGTATGGACTATAAGTGACCCGAGAAGATTGTTCAATATTATTTTGATATTGTCTTGATATATCTTGATGAATTGTCTATTAGGGAGTGTTTTAGACTCCATGAGGATGATCTGTGTGCATTATGAAGGATTGATTAATCATATTCAGTATGAACAAAGGTTTACAAGTTAACTATGTATTTGTTCATGGTGGTTGTATACATAGAATATTGTTTAAGTGATTTGTGCTTAAGCAGAAGGGTATTGTGATGGATTTTGGCACTTAAAGAGGACCTATAGATCATGGGAAATGGGTCCATGCTTTTAAAAGTGTTCCTATGTTTTAAGTTTGCTTGGAGAAGAGTCATAGAGTTGAATGGATCTCCATAGGACCTAAAAGTGACTTAGGCCTATTTGAAAGTGGATTGAGCTTAAGTGTGACCCATGTGAGATGCCTTAAGGATGAAGACATGTTTTTGTGGCTAACCAAGATATTGTTAATTCATGATTTCTCTATACATAGTGAAACCAAATGTGTTAGTTTCTAGTCTTTAATGTGGAAAAATTGTGCAAGGTGGATGTGAGAGTTGTGAAACAAAGGATAGGTAGTGTGCCTATTGGCTGAGTTAATGAGAAAAATAATTTTTTGATTGTGTGTATGACCTTTAGGTGATGTTCCTAATGTCAGGATAGTGCTCTTACAATTTGACGATATGCGAAGAGGTTTGAGTTTGCATATGAGGATAGTTTGAGTGAAGGAGAGAAATTATGTCATGCCTATGTGAGAGGCATGTATAAATTAGAGAGAAAGTTTTTGTAATTGTTAGATTATTAGAGACCCATCATCAGGTGTTAAAGATATTAGTTCTAAGGTGGAAGTGTTAATTTTAAGGAGGGTCTAAAGGACTTGATCTTCCTTAGGGGAAGTTGTTCCTTATGAAACAGGGTTTCACTAAAGATATTTTGTCAAAAGGACTTGATTAGGGTTGTAGGTCAGAAGGACTTGACCAAACAGGTGGTTAGAAGGACTTGATCATCTTAGGGATAGGTGTTCCTTGTGGAACTGCTCTTTCACTAAAGGCCTTAGGTCAAGAGGACATGATCAAGGTTCTTGATCAGAGGGACTTGATCAATTTCTTCTTTGTGATCATCTTATAGGACAATAGTCCATGTATTTGTAGGCTTGAGAGTGGGTATTATTCCCCAAGAGAGTTTCCCACATAGTTATTATGTTTTTTTATATGATCTTGTATTATGTTCATTGTTCACTGCTATGAATGATATGTATGCTTCATGAATGATTATATTGAATGCTTCAGTATTTTCAAGGGTTTGGAAATTGAATTAGATTATTTGCCACCACTGATTCACCCCCCTCTCAGTGGATTGTACCTCTAACATGAGCTACCTCAAAAGACTTAAACTAAGTAGGTTTAAGATCTAAAGGGGAAAATTTTGAAAGGGCCTTACATCCCTCAATTCACACAACATCTAAGATCCCCTCTTGCTCCTAAGTTGCATTCAAGGTTAAACACTTCACTCAGTATTGTGGATCATATAAATAAAATTGATGTATAAATTTCAATGTGAAATACACTGCTAATTCCAGGACACAAACAGTATCTACAAGAAGAGCTTTCAAATCTCAATATCTATGATGGACCACCTGAAAAGGAAAGAGTAAGTGTTTTTCTAACCAAATATAATCCATTTGTTAAGCCTCAAGCTCCTAAGATGACTAAGCCTTCTCCATTCTATCTTTCAATTGTCATAGGAGATTGTCTTGTCCACAATTATATGATTGATAGTGGAGGTAGTAATTCTGTCATGCCTAAATCCATAGTTGACAAACTAGGGCTCAAGTATGAATCTCATAAAAAAGGAGTGTTGTGGTTAGATAGTTCTCCTACTATGACTGTGGGCATCCTCAAAGATCTTAAGATTTTACTTGCTACTTGTCCAGGTTTCACAATTTCATAAGATATAGTTGTTTTTGATTTACCTCCATACTTTGCACTATGCCTATCTAGAGATTTTACTTCTAAAATATGAGGTTATATTTTTTTAGATTGGTCATACATGGCTTTTGTAATTAGATATGGAACCTAATTCACTATAAGATCTAAGCCTATTTCTAGATTTAACCTTGAGCTACTTATGCCAAATATGTCTAATATGAATTGCATTATTTCAGAGGAAGATGATGATACTATTGATCAAGTAATAATAAGCCACTTGAATGCATACTTGATATAATCTTAGATGAGTGGGCTGATGATAACCATGGGTATTACCCATATAAAAGTATTCAAGAAGCTAGTTTTGGTGTCTACTACATGCATGAATAAGGTGACTCATTACTTAGTCTCACCAACTCAAAGCAAGATCAAGAGGGAGCATGAAATCTATACTTTGATAGATCCATATCAAAGAATGGGAGTGGGGCTGGTGAAATATTGGTTTCACCTCAAAATCAAAGGTATTATTCTTTAATTAGATTTTAATTCAATTTTACATCAAATATTGTAGAATATGAAACTCTTATTCATGGTCTTCAGTAGATTAGAGAGGTATTAAGTTTTTACAGGTGAAAGGTGATAGTGAGTTGGTATTGCAACAAGTCAGAGGATTAAGTGCAATGAATAACCCTCTCCTAAGGGCCTATAAACATAGAGTTTGGGACCTCATGGAAGATTTCCTAGCATTTGATATTGACTCCATTCCTAGAGGAGCTAATCAACATGTAGATAGACTTGATGCCATAGGAACACAATATTATATAGTGCAACAGCTCAAAGAGAATAAATATCAGACCCAAATAAAGGTTGTATGCATGCCTTCAGTTCCAAATAATGAGGTAAGCTTTCAAGTGTTTGATAATGATAAGCAAATAGATTATTTCCTATAGAATGAGGCAAAATTTTGCTCAAAAAATAAAAATAAATTGTAATGCCAATATAAGGATCAAATTGTGCAATTGAGATCAAACAAGATGCCTAAAGGTTTAGTAACCTTGGAAATCATTTTTGTTGAGTTGTGGAGCTAAAAGCATCACTAATGAGCTAATATGGAGGTTGTTGGGCTTACACAGTAATTGACATCAGTTAAAACCAATCGACATTAGTTAGGGGTCGATCGGCATCAGTCAGAATCAATCGACATCGATTAGGGTCAACCGGCATCGGTCATCTTCAAACCAACACCGACTTTTATGCGTTTCCAGAATTGCTATTTTTAGGAGAATAGATTTGAGCCTTTGATTTAAGAGGTCGATCTAAGGGTGGCGAATGCATGGCTCATAAACCCTAGTGTTATAGTATACTATATAGTAGGGTTAGATCCTCATAGCATATACAATTCAGTAATTGAGTTGATTTTAATTGATTGAGAGAGAGAGAGAGAACTCTTGAGGGAAAATTACTGTACATTTGTGAGGTGTGAGGAGAGAGAGATTTATTCATTGTATTTCTTTCTAGAAGAGTTTAATATAGATTGGTTGTTTCTTGTATCTCCTATTATTTGTTGTTTTTGATTTTTAGTTACTTATTACTTCTAATTTTAATTCTATGTTTAGTTGCTTATACAAAAGTAATCAATTATACTCTAAGATTCTAACAACTGATATCAGAGCATGTTAGTATTTGTTGATTATAAAATTCACTCATAGGGGTTTTTGATTGAGTGGGAGCAAAGCAATGGCAGAAAAAAGTAAACTAAGAATAGATAAATTCAATGGCAAGAATTATCAATTATAGAGGATGTAGATTAAAGATTATCTATATCAGAAATATCTATATTTACCATTGGGTGGGGTTTCAAGGAAGCCCAAAGATATGGAAGATGAAGAATAGAATGTTTTTGATAGAAAGGCTCTTGGATCTATAAGGTTGAGCCTGACAGCTTCTATGTTTTCCAACTTATCATAGGCAAAGACAATAGTAGAGTTAATAGATACTTTGGAAAATTTATATGAAAAACCCTTAGCTTCAAATAAGGTATATCTTATGAAGCAATTATTTAATTTGCAAATGTAGGAAGGTGAATCTGTATCTAGTCATCTTAATAATTTTTATACAATAGTAAATCAATTACATTTAGTCAAAATAGTTTTTGATGATGAAATTAAGGCTCTCTTAATCTTATGCTCTTTACCTGAAAGTTGGCATAGTTTGGTAATGGTAGTTAGTAACATTGCATCTGCTTCAAATATCTTAAAAGTTGATGATGTTTTTAGTGTAATCTTGAATGAAAAAATTTACAAAAAAAGCACAGAGAAAACATCAGGAAATGCTTTAAGTGTTGAAAGTAGGGGAATACAAAGAGAGAAGGGCAAAAAAAGGAAATCAAGGTCAAAGATGGAAAGTAGATCCAAATCCAGAAATGGAAAAATAACCTACTGAAATTGTGAAAAGAAAGGGCATGCAAAGAAACGTTATTGGTTGAAGGATAACAAAAAAAATCAGCATGAAGGTAATAAAGAAGTAAAAGTTGTAGGTATTGTTGCACAAGATGCTCTTATATTTTCTTTAGATAATAAAGTAGAATCATGGGTTTTAGATTTTGGTGCCTCTTTCTATGCAACCCCAAATAGAGATTTTTTTAATAATTATGTCCATGGAGATTTTGAAAAAGCTTATTTAGGGGAAAATGAGCCTTGTAAAATTGTTGGCAAAGGAAAAGTGTAGTTGAAATTACAGAATGGTAACACATGGGTGTTGAAGGATGTCATGCATGTACCCATCCTGAAGAGGAATATGATTTCTATAGGAAAGTTGGGTGATGAGGGTTGCAAAGTAACTCTCACAGCTGAATCTTGGAAAGTTTGCAAGGGTGCACTTGTATTAGCAAAAAGTAAGAGAGTAGGTACACTTTATCTGTCTACTTGTATTACTGATTATTCTCTTTCTATTTTATTTACTTTAGATGTAGATGCAAAGTTGTGGCACTGTAGGCTTGGTCACATGAGTGAGAAGGGAATGAATGTTCTTAAATCAAAAGGTAAGCTTTCAAATTTGAAAAGCATAGATCTAAATTTCTGTGAGCATTGTATTTTTCAGAAACAAAAGAAAGTGAGTTTTTTCAAAATTGGGTCAACAAAAAAGAAGCACAAGTTGGAGCTTGTTCACATAGACGTGTGGGGACCAGCTCAGGTAGATTCTATTGGAGGATCATAGTATTATCTTTCTTTCATTAATGATGTTATAAAAAATGTATGGATTTATTGCATAAAGAGAAAATCTGATATTTTTGACACATTTAATAAATAGAAAGCTTTGGTTGAAAATGAAATAAGTTTGAGATTGAAGTGTCTTAGATCTGACAATAGTGGTGAGTATTGCAATAATAAATTCAATAATTACTATTCTATGAGTGGAATACGTAGGGAAATGATGGTTCCAAAGACACCTCAGCAAAATTGAGTTGCTGAAAGGATGAATAGAACAATAATAGAGCGTGCACAGAGTATGAGGTTGCATGTTGGTTTGCCCTTATAGTTTTGAGCAAAAGTTGTAGATACTGCAATTTATCTGATTAACAGAGGATCTTCTACTGCACTGGATGGTGGAATTCTAGAAGAAGCTTGGATAGGTAAAAAGGTAGATTTTTTATTTCTCAGAGTTTTTAGTTTTGAAGCTTTTGTGCACATTGATAAAGAAAATAAAAAGAAGCTGGATGCTAAATCTATGCGGTGCACTTTCATTGGTTATAGTTTTGGAGATTTCAGATTTTAATTGTAGAATTTAAAAACTAACAAAATTATTAGAAGTTGTGATATAGTTTTCAATGAGAAGGTGATGTATAGTGATCAGCTCAAGAGGCTGAATAATTCTGAGCAGAGCAATCTTGATTTGAAAGAAGTTATGATCTAAAATGAGCTCACGAGTAAAAATCATCTCACAAAAAAAATAGAGATTGACGTTAGTCAGGTGGAGACCGGCGTCGATCAGGTAAAAATTGACATCGATCAAGTGGAAATCAGCATCGATTAGGAGGAATCAACATCGATCAGGTGCAGACTGACATCGATTAGAGATGACCGAGATCGATCACTATCAAAAGAAAATTTGGGCAGACAACAAGCTATAAATGAGTCTCAAAGGCCCATAAGGAGGTCTGAAAGGGTAAGTAAACCTCCAATTCATTATTTCCCTTCTTTATACTACTTGTTGCTCATTGATGGTGGAGAACCAAAAAGTTTTGATGAGGCAATGCAGGTAGAATCTAGGAAATAGTGAGAGCATGACATGAATGAGGAAATTGATTCTTTGGAAGAAAACCATATGTAGGATTTAGTTGAGTTGCCAGCTGAAAAGAAAGCATTGAAAAAAATGGGTATACAGGTTAAGGGAAGGAGAGAATGGACAAATGAGACATAAGGCTAGGTTGGTAGTAAAGGGATTTGCATAAAAACTAGGTATTGATTTTGGTGAAATTTTTTTTCTTGTAGTAAAGATGACTTCTATTCAGATTGTATTGTCTTTAGTTACTATTGAGGATTTGCATCTTGAGCAGCTTGATGTTAAAACAACATTTCTTCATAGAGATTTGGATGAAGAAATATATATGGATCAGTTGAAAGGTTTTGAGGTCAAAAATAAGGAGAAACTTGTGTGTAGGTTGAAGAAAAGCTTATATGGTCTTAAGCAAGCTCCAAGACAATGGTATTTGAGGTTTGACAGGTTTATGACAGAGCATGGCTTTAGTAAATGTCAATCTAACCATTGTGTTTATTTTAACAGATTGGATAATGGTGGTTATATTATCTTGTTACTGTATGTAGATGATATGCTTGTTGCAGGTTCATACATGCAAAAAATTATTGAACTTAAGGTGAAATTAGCTCACACATTTGCCATGAAGGATTTAGGAGTAGCAAAGAAAATCCTTAACATGAGTATTAAGAGAGACAAAAAAATCACAGTTTGATTTTGTCTCAAGAGGATTATGTGAATAAGGTGTTGGAGAGGTTCAATATGCAGGATGCAAAATCGGTAAGCACACCTATGGCTGGACACTTCAAGTTGAGCAAAGAACAGTGTCCTAAATAACATGATGAGGTTGAGTACATGAATAGAGTTTTATATGCCTCAGCAGTTGGGAGCTTGATGTATGCAATGGTATGTACTAGAACAGATATTGCCCAAGCAGTGGGAGTTGTCAGCAAGTTTATGGCCAATCCAAGAAAAAAACACTGAAAAATAGTTCAGTGGATTCTCATATATCTGAGAGGGACCAACAATAGGCATTTATGCTATGGAGGGTCAAACACTTCTCTACATGGGTATGTAGATTTGGATATGGCAGGTGACTTGGATGGTAGGAGAAGCACCACAGGATATGTGTTCACTGTTGGTGGAATGACAGTTAGCTGGATTTCAATGTTGTAGAAGGTTGTTGCCTTGTCTACTACAGAGGCAGAATATATTGCAGTCACAGAGGCTAGTAAAGAAATGATTTAGATGACTTGGTTCATGGAAGAGTTGGGAAAGGAGCAAGAGAGTTGCAGATTGTACAGTGATAGTCAAAGTGCAATTCATTTGGAAAAAAATTCAGCCTTTTATTCAAGAACCAAACATATATAGCTTAGGTACCACTTCATTAGACAGGTATTGGAGGATGGACAATTGAAGCTAGAAAATATCTATACAGATAAGAACCCTACTGATATGTTGACAAAGTTGGTAACAAAGGAGAAATTGAATCTTCATTCAATTTTTGTTGGTCTTTTAGATTGAACTTGAACAGGGAGAAACAAGCCAGAGATATTTAAAGGATGTTGTTGTATAGGTACAGATGTAGCTATTTATCTCCAAGTGAGAGATTGTTGAGTTGTGGAGCTAAAAGCTTCACTAATGAGCTAATGTGGAGGTTGCTAGGCTTACACAATAACTGGCATCAATCAGAACCAACTGACATCGATTAGGGGTCGACCGACATCGGTCAGAACCAACTGACATCAGTTAGGGGTCGATCGGCATCGGTCATCTTCAGACTGACACCAACTTCTATGCATTTCCAAAATTGCTATTTTTAGGAGAACAAATTTGAGCCTTTGGTTTAAGAGGTGGATCTAAGGGTGGCAAATGCATGGCCCATGAACCCTAGTGTTATAGTATACTATATAGTAGGGTTAGATCCTCATAGCATGTACAATTTAGTAATTGAGTTGATTGTAATTGATTGAGAGAGAGAGAAATCTTAAGGGAAAATTATTTTACATCTGCGAGGTGTGAGGAGAGAGATTTTTTCATTGTATTTCCTTCTAGAAGAGTTTAATACAGATTGGTTGTTTCTTGTATTTCTTATTATTTATTGTTTCTAATTTTTAGTTACTTATTACTTCTGGTTTTAATTCTGTGTTTAGTTGCTTATATAAAAATAATCAATTGTACTCTAAGATCTTAGCAAATTTCAATGAAGATGACCAGCTTAGAAAGGAAAAGGTAAGCATCTCTTCCAAGGAAGAACATTATGAGCACGTTCACATAGCTAAAGGTAAGCAACTCAAGTGGGGTAAAGTGAACACTGACTCTGAGAGAGTAGCTTTCATTTAATTATGTAATGAGTATGTAGATTTATTTTCTTGGGAATACCATTATTTGAAATGGCTTGACCCCAGATTAGCATAGCATATTATTAATCTTGAATGAGATGAAAAACCAATAAGATAGAAGAAAAGGCCCATCAACCCCAAGGTTGAAATTATCATGAAAAAGGAGCCTACCAAGATGATGTAGTCAAGTATAATATTTCCTATCAAGCACTCAACATGGGTAGCAAGCCTTGTACCAGTGAGAAATAAAAATGGAGAGATAAGACTATGTGTGGATTTCAGAGATTTGAACAAAGTGTCACTGAAAGACCACTATCCTCTTCCCTCCATGGATCAAATCTTTCAAAGTATATAAGGTTCACAAAGGTTATCCTTATTATATGGGTACTTTGGTTACAACTAGATATTGGTGAAAAAATAAGATTGGTATAAAACAACTTTCACAACCAAATGGGGTACTTATGCCTATCAAAATATGTCTTTTGGGCTCTCTGATGTTGGAGCCACTTTCCAAAGGGTAATGGATGTTGTGTTTCTAATGTATTTTAAGTGAAATGGTCTTAGTTTATCTTGATGACATTAATGTATTTTCAAAATATCATAATGATCATCTAACACACTTCAAAGTTGTTTTTGATAAATATAGACAACTTGGAGTTTCATTGAATCTAAAGAAGTGTACTTTTACAGTGCATGAGGGGAGATTGTTTGGGTATGTAGTGTCCAAAGAGGGTATTTCTATTGATCTAGAGAGAATGGAAACAATCTTTGATCTATCATTGTCAAAACATAAGAAAGTATTGCAAAGCTTCTTGGGCAAGATCAACTTCATTAGAAGATTTATTCTTGGATTTGTAGAACTGGTAAGGCCACTCACTCAAATGCTAAAGGAACATCATGAATTCACTTGGAGTAAGGAGGGTAAGAGGAGATTTGAATCCATCAAATAATTAATTATCCAAGCTCCTACTTTTCTTAATCTTGATTTTAGTAAGAATTTCTTTATATATGCTTTTATACATTTAGTACAATTTTAGTCATGCTTATGCAACAAAATAGTGAAGGATTAGAGCAACCCATTGCTTTTTTCAGTCAAGATTTGGAAGACTATGAGTAGAGGTATTATTTTGTTGAAAAACATGTGATTTCTATTATAATAAGTTTGAAAAAAAATTAGACATTTGGTTTCAAAGAACAAGTTATACTAATGGTAGCTCATCCTAGTGTGAAGGATTTCATCCTCAACAGATACTTAAGTGAAAAGAGAGATGGATGTGTAACTAAGTGCATGGAATATGATATTGAAGTGAAGGTCACAAAGTTGATCTGAGGTAAATAATTATGTGAACATCTTGCAGAAGATGTTAAAGAAGAGAAAGAAATGGTTTTGACAATTCAAGACATCTAATAGGAAGCCAAAACTACTCCTGTATTTAGTTGGACATAAGACATTGCTAGATTATTTGAAATATGGAAATGTCCAATGAGCTTAGATGCATCAAGGAGAAGACATTTTAGTCTGAAATTAGTACCATACATTCTTATTGATGGAGTATTATTCAAAAAAGACATTAGAGGTATGTTTTTAAGGTGTGTTGAAGCTAATCAATTTGACAAGTTTTTTAAACAATTTCATGATAGTCCTTTTGGATGCCATTTTACAACCAAGACCACAGCTAAAAAAATCATTAAATCTGGTTACTTTTGGCCTAATTTATTTAAGTACACACATGCATGGGTTAGGAAGTGTGCAAAGCGTGCAATGTTTGCATTAAAGTAAAGACTAGTTGTTATGCCATTAAAGCCTATTCAGATCATATAGCCTTTCATGTAATGGGGTTTAGACTTCATTGGCATGATACATCTTTCATAAAGTGTTAGTCATAAATGAGTCCTAATAGCTATATACTATTTCACTGGATGGGTGGAAGCAGTACCTTTGAAGGAGGCAAATGAAAACTTTGTGCTTGAGTTCTATGAGAGTCTAGTTACCTGTTTTAGAGTACCTTCTACTATAATATCAAAAAATGATTTGGCATTAAATAATGAAAAGGTATGTGAATGGGATCTTGAGCAAGATATTAGTCTATCATCTTCATCAAATTACTATCCATGAGGTAATGGACTAGCTGAGTCCACTAACAAGAACCTGATTTGCATCATCAAAAGAACACTGGAAGATAATTCAAGGTCTTGGCATACAAAGATGAAGAATGCTTTATGGGATGATACGATCACCCCCAAGAAGGCAATTGGTCATTCACATTATCTCTTATTCTATGGAAGAGAAGCAAGGACTCCCATCTCATTGGAACTTCCAGCTTTGAAACTTGCACACCAGCTAGAGCTTCTAGAAAGTGATGCAATGGAGGTAAGAATGAATGAATTGAGAGAATTGGAAGAGATAAGAGATGATGCCATGCATACCATGTGGTATAACCAACAACAAGGCAAGAATAGTTTTGATAAAAGAGCTTCATCAAGGACATTCTAGCAAGGTGACATAGTCCTGAAATGGTATGAGGACCGTGCAAAACCAAAAAAACACTCCAAGTTTGATAGCCTTTGGAGTGGACCTTATGTCATCAAAATTTGCAATGAAATCAATGACTTTGAGCTTGCTAAATTGAATGGAGAGATCATTCCCATCCCTGTCAATGGGAGGTAACTTAAGTTTTACTATTAGTTTGACCTCATGCTCTATGTACATAAGTAGGATTGGTCTATTTTTCCTCCAATTGCTTTTGCATATTTGCTTTATTTGTAGTTGTTTGGTTTGTGTTGTTACTTCTTTGTTGTTTGTTCCCCACTACTCCAAAAAGTGTTTTTAGAAATCAATCAGAGTCTTTTCATTAGTATTATTTCATTTGTTTAGTCATCTTGAACAAGCTTGATCAAAGTCTAGGTCCCTTGACCAATAGGCTGGTCAAGCCAATTGATTCATCAAAAGTGTTGGCCATTTTGGCCCACATATCAAGCTTCACCTGTAGTTGGAAGAATCCTAGTAAGGTCCTAATAAAGTAGAAGATTCAATGTCTTACAAATGGGTCCAATAATACAATTAGAGGGATGCAAGTAGGTTCTCATATGTTTTGAGTATTCAGAGTCATAGACAAACCTGCATAAACCTCAAAAGATCATTTAGAGCTTTAAAGGTTCAGGAACTAGCTTTGTGAACCCAGATCATCACCAGGACGTCACAAAGAAATGAATGGACCAGCTAACTCAATAATTTTTTTAAATACACCTAAGAAATCCATGCAAGCCAAAATATTGTAACTCCATGTTTTTCTACATGCCAAGATCATATCTTTTGAATTTCATGTTCGTGCGAGCTTTCTAGCCTAAGTTATCGAGCTTCAAAGTGGAACTTGTAGAGCAAGACGTCCACATGAGTGTCAAGTTTGAGCTTCGTAAAGTAATTGTTTGGGTTCAAAAAACCCTTAAAAAGTTTAAAGTTGATCAATATCTAATTGTCTGTGTGAGCTCGCATACTAAAACATAGATCTAATGGTTCACACTGAGGTTAAATGAGTCAAAAGGTCCCTGCATTAAAACCCTTTAAATATTTGCAAGTTAGATGATCAAAAGCTCGTGCTTCTTCGTACATCTTGATCCTATGGTACAAGATGAGTCAAAAGGTCAAGGAGCTCGAGAGGCCACCATATGGCATAATCATGTAAATAAGTAGATTGACAATGTATCTTGAGTGTAAATGTGGGACTACCAAGTGGTACTTTCTTGGATAGAGTTGACAATTCAAGGGCAGGATCGATGGCTCTTGCTCAATTATATTGATCAAGATCAATGGTGCGTGGATGGGTAAAAGTTTCAATATATTGAGTCATATATCGATGACCAATGAAATTAAAGGTTGAAAAGCTAAGGGAATTCTTAGAGATTGAACACATTACCAAGGTCGAACCAGGGCAAGCTTTTCAAATGGCACATGTTACCATTGAAGCTCGATCGAATGCCATAGAGGGACACAATATTATAGTTAGGTAGTAAAAACATAAATAGATTCCATTGAAGTTGAATATGGACGTCTAATTAAACATTTTATAGCATATAAGGTTCATTCTATGAATGTGTTCATTATTTTTAAAAGAAGGATCCATGCATATGGTAAACTTTCAATTCTCGTAAAGATAGAATGGATCTATTTGGACCTAATATAATCAAAAGGGAGATTGGTTTTCAAATTTGTGGTGGACCTATGAACATGGGGATGAGTTTAAGAATGATCTAGTTTGAACAAGATCAAGCATTTCAAAGGATGTCATGAAGGAATACACATAGACTCCAATGGTTTCATCTCCAAGACCAGCTGCATGAAAGTGACCCTTCTCTCCACTCTTACATGCCTTGATGAACTAGTGAAGAGCAGTTAACATAAAAAAAATCTAATAGATTGATCTGATGGTTGTAACTGTATTGATGTCATAACCCAACTCAAAATAACTTGATCCCATCATTGCAACCATCAGAGAACATCATTGAGGGAATAATGTAATTGTGCAATGGACTAAAGTGACCTGGATCAATTAAGAAGCTTGAATGAGCATAATTTATAGAGGTAATTTTAACTATGGTTCAAATAGAGTTATGATCACTTTGATTCCTTTTTTAGTGCCAAAATCCATCTCTCTTGCTCCCTTTTCTTCCATAAATATGGCCTTAGAGATATTATTAATCATCCCTCAGGCTGGTACAACTAGACTCTATCAAAAATTATATTTTTCACCTCTTGGAGCAATAAATAGAGCATTTTATAGTTGTTTACTAATCTATGCTTTTTTTTTTGATATGCAAAAGTGGTTGTCATCTTCCCTTTGCAATTCTAAGTTTAACCTATGTGTTAATAGACCTTTCTTACAAGTCATCTAACATGTCTTAATGTTGATATCTTAGGTATAGAGTGGACTTCTGACTGCAAGCCTTACCCTCATTGCCCTCCAGCCTAATTCCATCAAATTGACCCCTAGGTGAAGCATTATTATTTGGAAACTATTGTAAACACTGTATTAGTCCTATGCATAATTCATTAATGTGTTAATGAGTTCAATCTTAAGAGTGGATCTTTGAACATTCAGTGCATCACCATATGTTAGAATAGATTTTGTTTTATGAAATCTCTTAACTCTTTTCACCCCAACTTGTTTAGGTATTAGAAAGAGAAGTCCAAACTATCATATATGAGGAACTAGCCTCATTAAAAACCCTAGAGGTCTAGTCTAGATATAGGCATTCCACAACTTTGGATCATTTCCATGTTAGTCTAGGTATGGGTCAGACTTGAACAAATCTGACCCCTATTGGGTTCTATTTGGATAGCTAAAGATTTATTCTAATTGTGTGGTACTACACCACTTCTCTTTATTATAGTCTCTTTTTTCCTTGTCACTTGTTTGGAGAACATCAAAACACACCTTATTAAGGTTTGAAAAAAAATTTCAAATCTTGCCAAATGAAGAGAATAAACTTCTAAACATGATGCAAATGTATACTCGTAATGGGGTCTCTTACGACCCTAACTATGAGGAAGATCACTTTTAAGATGGACAATACAATTCCTTAGTATTTGAGGACATTCCCATGACTTTAGGATCTAAGGAAGACTACTTTGAATATCAACCCCTAGAGGACAAAGATGAAACACTCCTAAAGTTGATTGAATCAGGCACTAAATTGCCATCAGACTTTTCTATGGAACAATTGCATACCTTGGTTAGGGTAGAATAATAATAATGAGAACAATCCCTTGCTCATATTATAAAAAAAATGTTGCTTCTTATAGGAAAGGAAAGGGAGTTATTTTACGGTTAACACCTAACGATCAAGATCTTGTCACCAAGATCAAAAGGATAAGTCAATGATATGTAGAATAGATTATCATGGACTTGACTGACTCTTTAGTTTCTACTTCAATACACAACAACACTTCCAAGGAGCAAGGGAATGTGATAGAACCAATACATCATACTTTAGTTTAGAACACACCTACGATGGATCAATATGTCTCAATTGAACAACATAAGTCTCAAGAAGTTTTGCAACATGATTCACCAGACATGGATCATACATTTTTAATCATCAAGAACCTCTTATTCCTTCACATAATCAAGGAACAAAACACTTAGTGTATATTGAGGAAATTATGCAAAATAATTTGGTGAGATCTTCTCAACTAACACGTACTTTGGTGAACAGACCATGGACTCCCCAAAATCAACAAAACACTAATAATTAAAGGCAACCAAATTCAGGGAATGTTAATCAACCCAAGAATCAAAAGATTACTTACTCAAATCAAGGAGCAAACCAAAACAAACTTGTGGATCGCAGGGTGTATGTCCCTAAAAAATCCATGCAACAGGGGCACATACCACCCCAATAGAATAATATTCCACCCACCAATGTACCAAACATGCAAGTGTGGAATTTGATGAAAGAAATTGTGTCATGATTAGAGATAGGAAACAAAATCAAGAAGTACAAATTTGATTAGATATGTCCATATCCATTCGGTTTAAGTATTCTCCAAGTCCCCTTTTTGCCTCATTTTAAAGCACCCAAATTTGACAAATACAAAGGAAAGGGTGACCCTCATGAACACATTTGAGCATTTTCTGTATTATGCCAAGAGGTAACTTACAACATCATTTATTTAATTCTGCAAAGTTTAGCAGGGAAAGCTTTAGACTAGGTTCTTATGTTACCCAAGGGATCAGTTGTGGATTGGAGTAATCTATCTGAAAAGTTAGTCAACCACTTCTCTTACAATATTGAACATGAATTGACCATTGTTGACTTGTGCAAATCCAAAACAAAAGATGGAGAAAGATTCACAACATATCTACAGAAGGGGAGAGCATTAGCTGGATGCTTTTAACATAATTTTCCAAAAAAGTAGTTGACTGACATTTTTGTATAGAACCTACACCCTCAGGTGGCACACAATCTATGGCTTGCTTTTGCAAATACATTTGAAGAAATTATAGACAAGGGTGTGTAGATTGAGAAGGTACTTATTGTAAAAGGCCTTGTCAAGATTTATTTACAGGTTCAAACATCAAATCAGACCCAATATCCTAGTCAAACTATTTCCAAAGAGAAGCCCAAGGGGTTCACTAAGAATAAGACCACAGTCAAAAATGGAGTAATTGAAGCACAACATGTATAAATGTTGCAGGCCCTACTAGCTCCAAATGTTCAATTAGCTCCACCTAATCAACCTAACACTTTTTAAAGAGTCCTTCCATGAAGGGTATTTAATAATAACTTCAGAGTCTTCAGTAAGTTAGAAGAGCCTATTGAAGTAATGTTCTAAAAGCTTGTAGTAGCTAATTTGATTATGTAGCCAATACCAAGGCCATTTCCTACAGATCAACCCAAGCCTAACTGGTATTGGGAAAATGAATTTTGCATCTTCCATCTTTTTTTAGTCATGGTGCTTATTGTTGTGTTTAATTATGACGTCTCATTGAATATTCGATTAAGAGTGGTGAAGCTGAGATCAAACTTGCTCCATAGGACACTAATCAGGATATGGGAATGTACAAAGATCCATTCCATCAACATAATCAATAATTACCAAGGAGCAATAAGAATCAAGGATAGAATCAAACTCAAGGTCAAAATCATAATTAGTATGATAATAATCAGGTGATACCCATGCTAATAACCTAGGTAACAACAACATGCCTTACGATTATAACAATACCTTGAGACACATTTCTATAAACCACATTACCACTATCATTATTAAATCATGTGAACCATCTCATGCTTCTCAAATTATTGGACCTATTTTTATAGGTTTAATACCCTCTCCCTTAAGTAATGCCATATTGAGTTCAAGAAATTCTAATGCACCTCAATTTGTGCAAGTTATTATTTCTGGGCCTCATCCTTCTTCTAATCATAATGGTTCCTTATCAACTCGAAGTTGCTCTAATATAACTAAACACCCACAAGTCACCCTCTAAAACCCTTTGCCTTCATCTTCTAATTATAATGGTTCCTTGCCACCTCTAGATTGTGTAATCACAACTAAATGCTCACAAGTTACCCTTTAGGGCCTTTTGCCCTCTTCTTCTACCATTGAACCCAAAGTAAACATTATGACTTTGGATCTAAAGACAAACACTGTGCCAGCCAAGGATAAACTATCTCATCCTACTATTGAGAAGCCTTATAGTCTATCAGACCGAGTAAAACACCTACATAGATTTTTATTTTAGATCTTTTGCATACGTCTCAAGTCTATAGAACTATTTTGAACAACCTTTTACAATAATCTAATATTCCCTAAGATATTAATCTTGAACATTTCCAAACACTTTTAGGACATTTGTATTCATTTTGATAGGTTACATTTGATAAAAAATACATGTCCACTCTTAGTCCTACCCATAAAACCCCTTATATATTGAGGTCATAATTGAAAACCATAAAATCAAGAGGGTTCTTATAAAAAATGGTTTGGGGATAAACATAGCATCTGTGAAACTGGTATAGATATTGGGATACACTACAAAGGACATTCATCCAAATATGATCACCATAAAGACATACGACAATGTTGAAAGGGAGTCTTCTGGTACTATTTGTTTTCTAGTCATTATTGGGTTTGTGTCCCATCATACACTATTACATATTATGGATATTGAGTTGCCTTATAACATACTTCTTAGTTATTCTTGGATCCATGAAGTATAGGCCATTATATCCACCTTGCTTCAATTCCTTAAGTTTCCCCATGATGGGATCAAGGTCACCATTCCTACCGATCTACAGCCTTATCAATATTGAAAACATTTAGAGGTTGAATATCGTAATTATAACTATTGTTCTAGTTCTGAATTTATTGCAAATAAGAACAAGAAAATACTTTCACATCCACCAAAATCCAATTCTATCAAACCTAGTGACCTCATTTCCACTTCAACTGATCCATTTCCCACAACTCTTGCAAAATAGGTTTTTATAGAAGACGTGGGCATTTCTACATATCATCTTAAGGACATCTTTCATGTTTTTAAGTTGCCAAAGTCTCCCAAATCATTTGGTAAACCTAAACCTTCCAAAATCCCTAACAAAATCAACATAATTTGGCAATAAAAGGAAGAAACAAAAAAACCACCAATGTTATTTGATCTTGCTACCTCACCAAATAGGATCAAGAAGTTTTCACTGAAGGAGACTGGTTATATTCTAATGACATTGTTAATTGTTTTTAGAATTGAAAATATCCTATCCCTAATCAGGTCATGGATAGTTTTGATTATCTAGGAAAAGGCCTTGGCCCACGATTACAAGGAATCATGGAACCTTTATCAGCTAGAAAACCTAATTTAAATCAAGGTCTCAGATTTAAACCATCTTGGGGTGACCTCATAACTTTCTATAGTGATTCTTCCAAATCAACTAGCAATGAGAATATTGGTAGCGACATAGCATCCCATTATAGTATTTTAAATGAGCTTGCTAACACAGACTTATTTGATTCATACACCATTATGACCATAACACCCCATTGTTCTCGATGCCTTTACCATCCTGAACTCATTGATTGGGACCAACAAAATTTGGTCATATGCCTTGATGAATTCTAGAATGAAGAATCTATTACAGATTATATGGGTCTCAGAGATGGATTGCCCAATGGCAATCTTAAACAAGGATTTGATTTTTTTGGGATCCTTCTGCTTACTTTGGAGAGTAGGCAAACTTTCTTGGTTATGAAAAAGATAAAACATCAAGATATTTGGATGAAAACCTCTTTGAGGCACTTATTGGTCAGGTAAAAAGTAAATAAAAAGACATTCCCTTGAGTGAAAACATATTGTAGGCATTCTTGGATGGGAAAGTTTTCTCATCCAAAAATGATGCACAAGATCCATCAAGTCCTAGCTCCATAGCCATTACTAGCATCACATCAGAAAAACAAGTTTTTAGGTGCCTTGCTCTTGACTTTCTTGAGATTTTTGCTAGTTGGCCATTACCTAAATAGGTGGATTCAGATTTGTCATATTATCTAGAGCTTTGGGAGGAACAACAAGAAATTATAGCAGAATAAGAAGATCACGATCACACATTGCCTAATATTTTAGAATATGGTTCTACACTCCTAGTAGAAAACACTGTTGAAGTGACCCTGGGAACATATGATGATCCCAAAATTGTTTACGTTGGAGATTCCCTCACTGAAGTAGAATGAGATCACATTATATCCATTTTGAAGGATTTTATTGATATTTTTGCATGGGCATATTTTAACATGCTACTTAGACCTTGAATTGGTTGTGCATCACCTTATTGTTCATCTAGATGCTACGCTGGTCAAATAGAAGTTGAGGAAGATGTATTCATGCATCACTCTTTTGATAAAAATGGAATTGGAGAAGTTATTAGGAGTAGGCTTCATTTGACCACTGGACTATTTTGAATGGATATCAAACATAGTTCCAGTTAGTAAAAAGCCACAAGGTATATATCTTTGTACTAATTTTAGAGATATCAACAAAGCATGCCCCAAAGATGACTTTCCTCTACCCAACATCAACATGATTGTTGGTTCTACTACTAGGTATGAGATGTTATCCCTCATGGATAGATTTTTTGGATATAATCAGATCAAGATAGCTCAAGAATACTAGCACAAGACTGCATTCACCACATTATGGGGAACATTTTATTATCAAGTCATACCATTTGGCTTGAAGAACAATGGAGCCACTTATCAGCATGTTATGACTATCATCTTCCATGACATGATGCATGATATTGTTGAATGCTATATTGATGACATCCTAGCTAAATCATGAACATGTGTTGGATATCTTGATGTTCTATGGAGAATCTTTGATAGGCTTTGTGAGTATAAAGTCTTCTTGAATCCCAAGAAGTGTGTCTTTGGTATCGCTTTAGGAAAATTGTTAAAGTTTATTGTATTGTAAAGAGGGATTAAAGTCGACCCTGCTAAGGTCAAGGCTATTGTGGAAATGCCTCCACCTTCAAATCTTAAACAACTCTGAAGCTTACAAGGAAAAATTTAATCTATCCACAGGTTCATTTCTCAACTGGCAGATAAGTGCCCCCTATTTACACATCTCTCAAATAAATGGGTCACATTCCAATGGGACAAAGAGTGTCAATTAACATTCTTGAAGCTCATAACATATTTGTCTAACCCATCAATTTTGAGACTGCCAATACCTAGACAACTATTGCTTCTTTACATATCAACAACTGAACATGCACTGGGGGCACTTTTGGCCCAACATGATGATCAAGGTAAATAACATGCAATTTATTATTTAAGATGCACATTAGTGGCTTATGAAAATAATTATAAGCCTATTGAGAAGGCATGCTTAGCTATGGTGTTCACATCCCAAAATTTACAACACTATATACTGAACAATAAAACCATTGTTATTGTTAAGGTAAATCCTCTCAAATTTTTATTATATGCAAAACAACTATCACAAATCGCATGGACAAATGGGTCATGATCTTAAGTGAGTTTGATGTTGAGTATCAAAATTTGAAAGCTATCAAGGGGTAGGTTATTGTTGATCAACTTGTAGAAGCCCCTATTATAGGCACTCAACCACTCATATTTGACTTTCTAGATGATTAGATTATGACAATAAGAGTAGTATAACATGAACATGAACAATGAAAACTATATTTTGATCTTTCCATCACTTATTATAGATCTGGAGCTGGTATTTTGTTGATTACACCACAAGGGGATTTGATTCCCAAAATGTTTCATATCAATTTTCATTGTACCAACAATATGGCCGAGTATGAAACACTTGTTGAGGACTTTGTATTATAATGAAATGGGATATACTTCACTCAATGGTCTATGGGGATTCCTAGTTGATTATCAATAAACCCACTAATCAATATCAAATTAGAGATGACAAGATCATACCCTACAAGCTCATTGTGGATAATATCAAAGCTCATTTTAAATATTTGTAGTTTGATCAAGTACCAAGGGCCAATAACAGGTTTGCCAATGTAATGGAAACAATTGGGTCCATGATACAGATTGAAAGCAATGCTAAAGAGTATCAGTTTCTCATTAAAAACCTTCTACAACTTGTACATGTCTTTCCAGATTCAGAAAGGCTATGCACCATTGTTGGTCCCAATCCCCCACCTAAACTGCCTTAGTTTCAAGACTATTATAATTATTTCTATGATCACATTTTTCCACTTGACCTTTCTAATAATTGTTAGAAAATTTTCCTTCATCGCATATCCCGTTATACCCTCCTTGGAAACACACTTTATCATAAAGGTTATGATGGAATGCTACTTAGTTTTTTATCTTCGAGATAATCCAAGCTAGCGCTTAAGGAGGTTTATGAAGGAATATGTGGGGCCCACACCAATGGCATAGTCTTGGTTAAAAATATCCTTAAAATAGGTTACTATTGGCCCAAAATGGAGACAAATGATTGTAATTATGTAGTGTGTTCCTTATCAACAACATGAAAATTTGATACATGCACCTTCCTTGCCACTACAACCAATCCTTACACCATAGTCATTTTCTACTTGGGGCCTTGATCTCCTCGAGAAAATAAACCCCACATCTTCAGATGGTCATAAACATATTTTAACTATTATTGAGTATTTTACTAAGTGGATTGAGACCATTCCTCTCACTTATGTCATTGGTAGGAAGATTGCCAAATTTATACATTACCATATCATCTATTTATATGACATCTCAGTACAAATTATATCTAATAATGGTGGATCATTTGTAAACAAAGATGTCAAAGAAATTTGTGTAAAATTCAAAATCAAGCACAAAAAATCCACACCATATAACCCGCAAGGCAAGGGACAAGCCGAGCCATCAAACAAAACCATTGTGGCTAATTAAAAAAGATTATCAATGACATTGTCCGTAATTGGCACTTGAAATTTTTTTCTACCCTTTAGGCTTATCATACCAGTCATCGAACCCACATAGGAGCCACTCCATACTCCCTTATTTATGGCACGTAAGCTATTATCCCAATTTAGATCGATTTGCCTTCATTGTGATTATCTTTGGAGAATATTAAACATGATGAAGATTATAGAGTCTCCAAGTTGCAAGAACTAAAACTCCTTGATGGCAAGTGCTTGGCTACCCTAGAAAACTTGTAGGCCTATCAAAATTGATTGTTAAAAAGCTACAATAAATGCATTATCCATCAAGTGTTTGAGATTGGTGATTTGGTCTTGAAAGAGACCCAAAAGAACACAAATGTTGAATGCAAGAAAAAGGGTAAGTTCCAACCTAGTTGGCTTGGTCCATATGTAATCATAGCAAATTATGGATCGGGGGCATACTGGCTGGCCACTCCAGATGGTGAAGAAATTTTAGAGCCCATGAACATTGTGCATCTGAATCACTTCTATACTTGACAATGTTTGAACCATTGTCTACGAGACCCCTTACTTGGGGGAAACTTATGCTGAAGTTATTTTAACCCACTCTTATATATCTTGGATTGTCATATTTTGGATCATATTTATTTTGACCTACCTTGGATTGTTCTCATGATAAACATATTCTTTTATGACTCTGGATAGTTGAATTTTTGGATCATTGGTACTCTCAATCATTTATATTCCAGCTTGACTCATTTTATACCACCTTGGGCCATCCTATCTTGGACCCTATTTATTCTAGACCGTTTTGTTTAGAACCATATTCTTTTTATATCTTGGGCAATTTCAACCTGGATATATTTTATCCCTTGACCAATTATGATCCTAATTATGACTCATAGGCATTCTGAACACACTCAATGCCAGTTCTAAAAAGTAATTCAGCCTGATCAATATTTTGTAGCTTCTTGCAGATAAGTGAACATAGATACGTCACCTCATGGTTTTTGCCTACTAAATGGTTCTTAAGATTTATCTCAGTGATGCATACTAATCTATTATTATTTTTTTGTTGTTTGGTAGGCATTTTTCCCTTGATATGTTTTGATTCTCACCAATTTATGAGCATGGGCCGTTGTAGCTGGCTTAACTATTGTTTGAACTCTTACATGTGGATGAGCATCTCCTCAGCTAAGTAGTTCCCTGGACATTTTGTTAATATTTAATTTATGTTGATTATCCCAAAATCATAAAATACTAGAAAATGATCGACAAAAAGAACAAAAACATTATTTTGCACTTTTATCTATTCTGATCTCTATGCTCTTGTGATTTTGCAAGCACTGATTTGAATGCTCTTGCCATTTTATACAAGCCCATTTTTAAAAAGTTTGTCTACAACATCAATAATGTTTTTTTATCATCACTTTTATTCTATCCCATTTCCTAGGACAACTACATTTGGCTTGAATTTCATGATGGATCTAGTGTCCATAGAACTATATAGGCAACATCCACTTGCCTTGTACATCTGGAGTCAGCTCAGCCATCCCCTTCCTTTTTTTTTTCTCTCATATTCCTCTATGTTGTGTCCTTATCACTTGGAGCTAACTTTGTGTTCTTTTTCCTTGTTATGCTATTGTAGATAGTAACACCTCTAATACAAATGCACAAATAATTGATTTTTGCGCACACTAACACTATGACTAACTCTTGTTTGTGTGTATTTGATTTTTATTGGTCTTTTTTTGTTCTTTCTTGTCTCTTCATTTATTCCTTTATGTTCCTTTGTTATTTCTTCATGTTTCTTCTTGGTCTTTTGTGTTCCTATTTTGTCTTGTTATTTGTTTGGTTTCTCAAGAACTTATTATTACACGTGGATATTGATTATTCATATCTTGTTTTCATGTTGTTTATTAATTTGTTCTTGCTTTGATTTTATACATTCTTGTTCCTACTTATATCCTAATTGTTCATATCTTGATTTGAAGTTAGGTTACATTTATGTATTATTTTTCTTTTTATTTGTTTGTTTTTGTTTAAATGTAAATAGTTGTAACTCTAGTATTGGTAGTTCTTATCATCATCCTTAGCTATAAATATTCACATTTGAATAGGCTCATCATAATTAAAATGCAATGTCATTATAGGTTACTTATACTTATGATGCATAATTTCAGTTTGCTATAGTAAGCACCAAGTGCTCTGGATCCAAGTCTCAATAGTAATGTAGCTCCAAAGATCAGCTCTCAAGTGCACCATTAAAACTAAACACCAATGGATTATGCACTAGATTCTATGCAAGACATGCATCTCTTAGCATACATTTCGAGTCTAATCAAATAGTGGTATGTTTTCTTTTATTCTTCATTCCTCATTCCATTTTCTCCCTCTTCTAGGTGAACTACATTGGCTTGAGGTCCATCTGGACTATGTAGGCAGTGATCAGATACATGACTTATCTCAGGTCAGCTTGACCACCTTTATTCTTCTTTTCATCTCTCTCATCACTTTGTGCATCCTCATATGCTTCATTTCTTATGTTTTTTCAATCAATAGACCCTCGCCTCTACATTTGCACATGCTCATCTTTAATCAATGCATTAGGTTATCTCCTTAATCTATTCTTTCCAATTTTACCTATTGGGACATAACATTAGACTAGTCGTCGAATCAAATCAGCCCTACTAGAGAAAAATTAATTATCAATGATCAAAATCAACCCTACTCAAGCAAAATTGCTTTATCAACTGATCAAATTTGCTCTAATGGAGCACATTATTTCTTTTATATGGAGCAATGCTCTCCTTTTCTTATAATTCCAAGCTCTGTGGACTTTTACCCTTATTTTGGCAATTTTTACAGTGTGCAACTTGTCTCGAGATTGATCATTCCCGAAGCATGTAACTTGCACCCTCTTTTGGGTGTGTTCAAAGTGTGTTGTTTATGTTTTTTGTTTGTATCCTTCCCACTTCCCCCTATCCTTAGGGCCCATTATATTCTAATTATATTTTGATCATTGAGAATCACTATGTGCAAGCATTAGCTCATATGAATTTAATCTCATCCATCAATTAATTTCGCTCTTTCTCTCTCTTTTCGAGAGTCCATCCTTATCTTTCATCCTAGTATGTTATCTTGAGGGAAAATCATGAGTCATTTCCTTCCAACTTCTTCTTGACATCTCTTTTCTTTGAAAATACATTGCTTTGTTTGAATGTCTCACCACACCTTCTCAAACAGGGGCAAAATATAGACATATAATTCTTAACACCATTATGTTGAAATTGTCAATCTTACTCAAAATTTATGAAAATGCATAATTTAAGCCAAAATCACTTAAACACACTAAATGGTTCGAGCTCGTCGTATGCAAGTGTCGATTTAGGCTAATGTATCCCTACATGGGGCAATGCATTTTATGTGATTATTAAATTTTCTCAAATATTTTCGAGTAAAAATGATGAAAACACAATTTGATGCCCTGAACCACTAATTTTTTCTAAATCGGAAGTACATGACACGTGCATGTGTTATTTTGCATCCACAATGTCCTAAATGGGGTATTGTTTTGTACACAACTAACATCTTCTAATTCTACTACAGTCAAATTATGACTTAGTAATATGATATTCTAATCAGTTTGATTAATAATGTGCAACCAATTTCCAAATAATTGCATAAAATTTGATTAATCTTATTTAAGTTAATTAATTCAAATCAAGAGCTTAAGTGGAAAATCCATGAAAGTTATTAAAAATTTCTTAATTAGAAATTGATTTATAATATCTGCATCATTAAGTGACATTTGTGGGGTGGCATCTATAAGCCATAAATGCAACAAATATCAGGTTTAAGGCCTCCCATACATCTTTAATGGCCGTTCCTTCCAAATATTTATGGGGATATTTATAGATATTGCTTCCAAAATTGACTTAATTCATAGCCACACATCTTGATCTCAAGATGGACGGTCATAATTGATTATGATCAAATTCAAAATCTATAAATAAGAGGGCCAGGACTACCATTTTTTAAGCTTCATTTGTGTAAACTTATTATGCAGAATTCTCTCCACAACTTTTCTTTGTGTAGTGTTATTGTGCTTAATTTGCAATAGGATAGCTTTAAGATAGGCTTACATTTGATTCAAATATCATGAGCCTAGTTTCATTGGTGCACTTGAGATGATGGGAGAGCTTTGCCCTGCATTATTGCTAAAGACTTGAGCACCGAATCAAGGGGAAAATCATGTTTTGAGCCGCATTTGAGTGATGGGATGCTCTTGAAAAGATATTGTGTAAGTGTATTCTTTCAATAGCTCTTAATTGTCATTTTCCAAATCCCATCGAAAGAGTTGGCTTAACTAGTTATGTTCTTATGCATTTTCTTGAATTTTATTAACTAATGCTTGATATAACTATCTTTGGATTCCATCTCTACATATAGCCCTGATGGACTTAACAACTTATTCTGAGTGATCAGTGATTCACCTGTCTTGTGCGAGCTATTAGGCTCAAGACTAAGATCTATTATAGTATCATTTTTTTGGCTTGTGTTTTTGCTTTCTTTCAATTTTTACTTTCTATACCTGATATTCATGACATGGAGCAGATATGATTAGTTTATTTGGATTCTCTTAGTGTACAACTTCTCACATCTCCCCTGATAGGGGAGAAGATATAACATTTGTTGGTCTTCGATCAATCGTTGGTGATAGTATGAGTTGATAAGGGTTGTTAGCATCAACAATGTTGAGCAAAGGTTGTCATCATTTGTTGGACATTAGGGAGATGTGCCATACAACATAGGTTAGTTACTTTGATGGGATTCTTGGTGGGGCCTTATGTGGATCGATATAGTTAGACAGGGCTTGCTCGTGTTTTACTATAGTACGATACAATGATCACAGGGGATGATCATACCTTGATCATGTTCATTAGTCTTTTATGCCACAACTAGTAGGGTGGGTTTCTATATAGAGTGACATCAGTTTTGATCAGTACCAAGATGTCCAATACACTAGTTGCAGTTGTTTCAAAGTTTCTTTGATGACTTCAGAGTCATTGCTCCCTATCTTTCATCTTTTATACCCCTTTGGATCAAGGGGGAGCTTGTTGAGTCATTTATGATCCAAAGTAGTTATGTATTTATTTTAATGTTTTCTTTAGTTTTATTAGTAGTTAATTATGTTCAGGTTGTTTTATCCATTGGTTGGTTTTGTAACCAACTTTCTCCTTTCATATGTTTTTAAAACTTATTTTCTAGTCACAACTCATCGAAGTTGTCCCTAGATTTTACAGTATTGACGTATCTTTAAACCTAAGTTTGGTGTACTAATTTACACTTTAGGTTTCAAAGTTATCATACCCTCTTCTAATTTGATGATTTCAACCCACCAAAGTTGAATAATTTCATGAACCATTTCTATTGGCCATTTTGGCCCACATATCAAGCTTTGCTTACAATTTGAAAAAGCCTAACAGGGTCCTAATAAATTAGATGATTCAATGGCTTAGAAATGGGTCTAATAATGAAAATAGAGGGATCCAAGTAGGTTCTCATATGTTTCAAGCATTCAAGGTCATGGACAAACCTGCATAAACCTCAAAATATCATTTAGAGCTTCAAAGTTCAAGAATGAGCTTTGTGCAGCTAGACCATCACCAAGATGCCATGGAGAAATGAATGGACCAAATAACTTGAGAATTTTTATAAATGCACCTAAGAAAGTTGTGCAAGCATAAATATTTTAGCGTCATGTTATTCTATATGCCAGGATCATATCTTGAAAATTTCATGTCTAATGTTCTGCATGAGCTCACATATTAACACATAGATTTAATGGTTTGAATTGAGGTCAAATGAGTCAAAGGTCCCTGGGTTAAATCCCTTTAAATAGATACAAATTGGATAAGATAAAAGGCTCATGTTGTTTCATACATCTTGATCCAATGTTTCAAAATGAGTTAAAAGGTCAAGGAGATCGATAGCCCACCATGTGGTGTAAGCACATAAAGTAGTAGACTAATAGCATATCATGATTGCAAACACAGGACTACCAAGTGGCATCATCTTGGTTAGAGTTGAGAAGTCAAGGGCAAGACCGATGACTTTCTCTTAATCATACTGATCAAGATCAATGGTGTGTATATGGTTTAAAGTTTCAACAAGTTGAGTCAGATATCAATAATCAATGAAAGTAAAGGTTGAGAAGCTAAGGTACTTCATGAAGGTTGAACACATGACCAAGGTTGAACTAGGGTAATATTTTCAAAGGGCACATGTCACCATTGAAGCTCGATCAAATGCCATGGAGTGGACACAATGTTGTAGTCAGGTATCAAGAACATAAAGAGATACCATTAAAGTTGAATATGGACCTCTGGTTCAACATTTTATAGCTTAAAAGGTTTGTTCTATGAATGTGTTTTCCATTTTTAAAAGAATGATCCATGCATATGGTGAACTCTCAGTTCCCACAAAGATAGAATGGGTTTATTTAGACCTAATATAATCAAAAGGGAGATTAGTTGTCCCATCTATGGTAGACCTATGAACATGGGGATGATATAGAGTATGATATAGTTTGAAAAAGAGCCATCATTTCAAAATATATCAAAAAATCATACACGTAGACCCCAACGGTTTCATCTCCAAGACCAGCTACATGAAAGTGACCCTTCTCTCCACTCTTGCATACCTCGATGAACTAGTGAAGAGAAGTGAACACCAAAACAAAAATCTAATAGATTGATATAATGGTTGTAACTATATTTATTTCAAAACCTAGCCCAAAATAACTTGATCCCATCATTACAACTATCAAGGAGCATCACTGAGGGAATCATGTAACTGTGTAACAGACTGAAGTGACCTGGATCAATCAGGAAGCTTGAATGAGCATAATTTGTAGAGGTAGTTATATTAAATGGAGTTGTACTCACTTTGATTCCTTTTTCAATTCCAAAATCCATCTCTCATGCTCCCCTTTATTCTATAAATATGGCATTTGAGTTATTATTGATCGTCTCTCAGGCTGGTATGACTAGACTCTGCTAGAAATTATATTATACACCTCTTGGAGTAATGAATAGAGAATATTAAAATTGTTTAATAATTTTTACTTAGTGTTTTGTATTTATTTGATATGAAAAATTGGTTGTCATCTTCCCTTTACATGTCCAAGTTCAGCCTAAGTGATAATAAACCTTTCTTATAGGTCATCTAGTGTGTCTTAATGTTGATGTCTCAGGTATAGAGTAGACTGTTGACTGTAAGTGCTTTGAGTCAATCCTTACCCTCATTACCCTCTAGTCTAAGTCCATAAAATTGACCCATAGGTGAATCATTCTTGCTTGAAAACTATTGTAAACATTGTATTAGTCCTATGCATAGTCCATTAGTGTGTTAATGATTTCAATCTTAAGAGTGGATCTTTGAACATTCAGTGCATCACCATATGTTAGAATATATTTTATTTTATGCAATCTCTTAACTCTTTTCACCCCAACTCGTTTAGTTATTAGAAAGAGAGGTCTAAACTATCATATATGAGGAACTAGTCTCATTAAAAACCCTAGAGGTCTAGTCTAGATATAGGCATCTCACAACCTTAGATCATTCCCATGTTAGTTCAGGTATCGGTCAAAATTGAACAAATATGACCTCTATTGGGTGTTATTTTGATAGCTAATATTATTATCATGCTTGATGGACTCCTATTTTCATAATTTGAATCATATATGTGCATATCAAGTATAGTAGTAAATTATAGGGTCTCATTTTCAAATTTACATACTTTTCATGCCACCAAATTTTGTCACAAGATCCTTTGCAAAAAATAAAGAGACATATTTCTCTAAGTTATCTTTCCAATCAATAAAGAAGAAGAAAGCCTCTGAGTCAAATCCTACACCTACACCTCTCATTCCTCCTGTTCAATCTAATATTATTTAGTCAAACATTGTTATAAATCTCATACCTTAGATAGTTGTCCCTAGAAGGCAAGCCTTTGTACCATTTAATGGTATTAGTCATTTGAATATTAATCCATGGGATGATATTCCAGTCTCAGCTTTGAAGGCTCTTCCTTAATTTACAAGGGAAAACCTAGTTACTCCTATAGAACATATTGTAAATATTGCTACCCTATGTTTAGTGCATCATATGGCTTAGGAAAATGTAGCAATGAAGTTGTTATCAACTTCTTTCAAAGGGAAATCACTCCAATGGCATAGAGGATTAGCAGTTGCATCAATCAACAATTGGGACTAATTTGGAAAGGTCCTTTGAAAACACTTTGAGGACAAGAGTGACCACCTCTCACTTGTGGACTAGCTTACAAAAATCAACAAATTAAATCATGAATTTATGGTGGATTTCAATTATAGGTTTTAGAAGACTTGGGACATAATTCCTGTAGTGATTAAGAATACACCCAACTATGTCTTTTTGTACTATTTTAAGGCCCTCAATTTAGATGTAGCTATGATTATTCAATCTATGGGAGGGAACATTCTACCTTATGCTTTTGGAATAGAAATCAAGGATAAGAATTGCTTTATACAAGCAGGTAAGTTATCTCCAAGGACACCAATGCCTCTCTTTCTAGAGATCCACTCTCCTGCTCCAACTATTGCTCCACTTCCACATTCAACAAAGTTTTATCAAACAAGAAGTGATCAAGCTAACAGACTGAGGAAGATAGAGAGTATTCTTAAGACTCATAATAACAAGTTTGTTGCAATGAAAAGACAATAAGCTCCACCATACAATCCATATCAAAATACTAATCAAAATTATTAGTACAATAGGCCATCTTATTAGTCTAATCAACAAGGATAAGGGTATAATCCTTAGTCAAGGCAATACAATCCTAATGCTCTAAGCAATTCTAGAGTTGTTGTGCTTACTCAAAACAACAATGCTCAAGAGGGGCAATAGAACAATCAGTGGGATCTAGCAAATGACATGGAAATGGTGCCAACTGGTGAGATCTCACATTAGTCTTATATGCAAAGAGTTTAGCTTCTCCTCCACATGAAAACCATCAAAATAGGGAAGCCTCTCTACCACATGAAGACATTCTTTCATTCACTCAAGTAGAAGTGTCAAATGAATGAGGAGGAAAGAATGGTAAACCACCTATTGAAACTATATTTGTGATCTTTCAGGAAGGTGAAGATTTTTTTGGGTACATAGTTGCAAGTTAAAGTCAAAATATTCCTAATGTTGATAATTAAGTTGTAGCACATACTAGATCCAAGAAAAGGGCAATTGGTGAGGGTTTAGGTCCTGATAAGGCAGCTTCTCCTTCTCAACCACCATAAAAGACCACCAATCATGAGATGTTTAAGAGTTGTCAATGATGTCATGGTGATATCATAGAGGTGTCCTTATGAGTAGATGAAGTGTTTTTGATAGTCTAAGTAACAATGACAAAGTGGCAATGTGCTTGTCCTAGTGTGTTTAAAGGAGGCTTGGTTGATCTTCAGTTTTGGCATGATTAGAGATGTTTAGGGATGAGTACGGTGATTGGACCATGTGTAATAGGTACCTAAGATGTTATATATGATTTTATATCTTGTGTGCATAAGTTAAATTCATATAGTATTCCATAGTTTTCATCTAGACAGTTTGGGTCTAGTGGTAGAAAATTTGAGTAGGTAATTTGCTTATATCACCATTGCCATGTATGGATGAGTCAGAGGGAGTTGGTCATATGGTTATGATCACATTAGTCCTTAATTAATATGTATTAAATCCTAGGTCATGCACCTAAGCATAGTCAAAGATATATAGGTAAAAATTTGGGCTCTTAGGCTTTTTAACAGTGTTTTCCCATACTTAGCCAAATTTGTAATGTGGCAAGAACAGCCAAGCAAGCATATTGATGAAGTAATATCTTACACATGTGGATAATTCAAGAGAATGTGATCATATGGGTTTATTAATTTTTGAGCTTAATTTATTTTCACTAAATTTTATGTCATGCATCGAATCACAACAAAAGTTATGCAAGTGCAAAGTTGGCCTCCCAGGTAGGTTTTAACATAGTTGGCTCCGTGACAGAATATTTTGAGAAGGCATATTAATGGCGATATATCTCACTCGTGTGAAGGTTATAGGAGCTACTTAGTATATAGATGGATTTTCCTATGTGAGGAGATCATTTGGTCCCAATTTGAGATCATGCATCAAAGCACAACAAAAGTTATGAACTTCTAAAATTGGTCTTTTAAGTAGATTGTAAGGGTCCTCATAGTCAATTTTACAAGATCTAAAGTTTAGGACCAAATGAAGATATAATGGTGAGTGGGTGATCATACAGATCAAGATCAATGGTGCATGTTGAGCAAGATGGTAAGAAGTTCACATTGTTTAATGACTGAGCAAAGGTAAAGGATAAAGATCAACAATGAGTGGGTGTTTATACAAGTTGATCAAATGGTGAGAATTGTTATTTGAGGACTTGGTTGATCTATAGAGATTGATAATACATGATGAGTCAACATTGCAAGATTGCATGAGATGAGGTCAAAGTAATTGAGGTTTAATATTTGAGCATTGACACCTATGCATTAAGGTTTGGATAAGATTGATTTTGTGTATTTAATCAGAGTAGTGAGGAAATGAGATGAAAGTATAGTGTTTGAAGTTTAACTATGATCGTTGACATTTAAATATTTGAATTTGCAAAGGAAAAGACCAGTGTCTAGTTTTTGGGTAATAACTTTCAATCTATGCAAAATTTGATAGTGTAGTAAAAAGAAAATATGTAAAGGAATCCAAGATGCATCTAACAATATGTATTTGAAGATTTAGAAATGTGTGTAGACAAATATTTTGAGATCCAAAGTTGATTGTGTTCGTGCATGGATTGTAAGTGATCCGAGAAGATTGTTTGAGATTGTTTTGATATTATTTCAATATATCTTAATGAATTTGCTATTGGGGAGTGTTGTTTACTCTATGAGGATGATTTATTTTCATTATGAATGATTGAATAATCATATGTATTATTAACAAAGGTTTACAAGTGGACTGTGTATTCGTTCATGGTGACTATGTACACAAAATATTTTTAAGTGATTTGTGCTTAAGCAAAAGGGTATTGTGACAGATGTTGGCACTAAAGGAGGACTTATAGATCATAGGGAAAGGGTCAATGATTTTGGAAAGTGTTCCTATGTTTTAAGTTTTCTTGAAGAAGTGTCAAAGAGCTGAATGGTTCTCCATATGACCTAAAAGTGACTTAGGCCTATTTGAAAGTGGATTGAGCTTAAGTGTGACCCATGTGAGATGCCTTAAGTGTGAAGGCATATTTTAATGTCTGAAGAAGATATTTTTAATTTATGATTTCTCTATATATAATGAAACCAAATGTGTTGGTTTTTAGTCTTTGATGTGGAAGAATTGTGTAAGGTGGATGTGAGAATTGTGAAGTGAAGGATAGGTAGTGTGTCTATTGATTGAGATAATGAATAAAATAGTTTCTTAACTATGTGTATGACCTTTAGGTCATGTTCCTAATGTCAAGATAGTGATCTTGTAGTTTGAGTATATGCGAAGAGGTCTGAGTGTCTATATGAGGATAGTTTGAGTGAAGAAGGAGAGAGATTGTGACATGCCTATGTGAAAGGCCTATATGAGTTCAAGAGAGAATTTGTACAATTGTTAGATAATTAGACATCCATCATCAAGTGTTGAAGACATCAGTTCTAAGGTGTAAGTGTTTATTTCAAGGAGGGTCTAAAAGACTTGATCTTCCTTAGGGTAAGTTGCTCATTGTGAAATAGGGTTTCACTAAAGACCTTTGGTCAGAAGGACTTGATCAGGGTTGTAGGTCAGGACTTGACCAAATAGGTGGTCAAAAGGACTTGATCATATTAAAGGTAGGTGTTCCTTATGGAACTATTATTTCACTAAAGGCCTTAGGTTAGAAGGACTTGATCAGTCTCTTATTTGTGATCATCTTATAGGATAATAGTTCATATGTTTGTAAGCTTGAGAGTGGATTTTTTTCCTAAGAGGGTTTCCAACGTAGATATTGTGTTGTGTATGTGATATTACATTATGTTCATTATTCATTGATATGAATGACTTATATGTTTCATGAATGATTGTATTGAATGTTTAAGTATTTGCAAGGGTTTGGAAATTAAATTAGATTGTTTGCCACCACTGATTTACGCCCCCCCCTCTTAGTGGATTGTACCTATAATAATTGGTATCAAACCAAGTCCTTCATATAAAGTTTAACCACTTAAAGGTGATCAAAGGTACAATGGTTGACAAAGAGGTTATAGCTTATCTTTAAGATAATGTAGTTTTTGCTTTATCAAAATTTAATAATGTGAAGACACAAGTGAAAAATATAAAGGCAATAGTCAAGAATCTATAGGTCATGGTGAATATCATGGTGAATAAAGGTCTCACTCAAAGGATGAAACAATGTGAAAATAAAGTCTTGACTTACTCATATGTGCCCTTATCCAAGGACATAAAGATTTCATCTCAAGCAAAAGGATCAAGAATGAAGATACATTGAGCAATAATGGTCAAGAGAAAAGAGGGTCAAGCATGAACAATGTCTTTAATGGGTATTGCTTCTCCTACAATTAATTTGGTCATAGATATAAGGATTGGGATCTCTCTCTAGAGATAAAAAAGGATCTCATATGTTACAACTATAACCAACATGGTCACATAGCTAAGAACTACAATAGAGCCTTTTGGAAAAAGGATATACAAGTGATTGACACCATCAAATGGTTCAAGGAGACTAAGTCTAAAGAAAAAAAGAAGCCAAATTCAAGAAAACCACCAAAGGAAGCGTCATTGTTTATTCAAGCAGCATTGCATACTCAAGAAGATGAGAATAAGAGATGGTTCATAGATAGTGGATGCTCAAATCATATGACACGAGATAAGAGAAAGTTTATCTCTCTAAAGAAGACCAATCCAAGTGTAGTGAGATTTGGTGACAACAAATCTACTAATATTGTTGTCAAAGGTATTATGAGTTTGGAAAATGGTCATATGAAGACTGAGAATGTCTTATATATAGAAGGTTTGCAACATAATCTTTTAAGTGTAAGCCAAATGTGTAAGCAAGGAAGTGTTGTAACTTTTCATGATGATGTATGTGAAGTAAGGAAGGAAAAATATGATAGATTAGTTGTAAAGGTTCATAAAATAGATAATAACATGTATGTATTCCATGAATCCTATTAGGAGAAGTGCTTCACGAGTCATTTATAAGAAAGTTGGCTTTATCGTAGAAGGCTTGGACATATAAATTTTGATAATATGGTAAATATCAGATCAAAGGATTTAGTAAGGAATATGCCCAAATTTTTTAAGATTTCTCATTTTCTTTACAAGGCATGTCTTCATGGGAAGCAAGCCTAGAGAAGATATCAAAACAAGTAATTATCCACTACATAGCCATTGGAGTTGATCCACACTAATCTATATGGACCTATGATAACTCAAAATATTCAAGGTAATAGCTACTTCATGATTCTCATTGATGATTTTACTAGGATGACTTGGATATTCTTTCTTAAAGAAAAATAAGAAGCTTTTGCAAGATTTGTGGCATTCAAAGCCCTTATTAAAAATGATATAGGTTAAAATATCAAGTAAGTGAGATCAAACAGAGGAGGTGATTTTTGGTCTCATAAGTTTGATGATTTTTGTGAAGAAAAAGGGATAAGAAGACAATATTCTTCCATTAGAACACCACAACAAAATGGTGTTGTTGAAAGGAAGAATAGGACTATTTTAGAGATGAGTAGAACCATGATTCAAGATATAAAATTATCAAATAGCTATTGGGAAGAGGTAGCTAATACTTCTGTTTACATCCTAAATATATGTCCAATTAGAGTAAATGGTGATAAGACTCTTTATGAGTATTGGAATAATAGACCAACTAATGTCAAACATTTCAGAGTTTTTGGGAGTAGGTGCTTTATCAAAAGAGATGAAGAGAATCTTGGAAAACTTAATTCAAGATCTAATGAGGGTGTCTTATTATGTTACTCCTCTATCAGTACTACCTATAAGTGCTTCAATAAGAGACTTCACAAGATTGTTTAAAGTTCAAATGTAAGGGTAGATGAGATAAGTAGAGTCAAAAAGCCAAAATTATAGATAAGTGATTGAATTCAAAATTATATTATAAATAATGATGAGTTATCCATTCAAACAGATGATGAAGATGAAGAGGAGGAGGAAAGACAAGACTCTAAAGCTCTATCTAGAAGAATTTAGAAAGATCATCCAATCTCTTAAATTATTGGTAATGTTGGTGCAAGGTTGTCTATTAGAAGGAGAATGTTGATCAATCAAAATTAATAGGACTCAGCTATGTTATCCATGATTGAACCCAAAACATTCATGAAAGCCATCAAAGATGACAGTTGAAATGTTACGATGAATGAAGAAATTGATTAAATAGAAAATAATGAAACATGGGACTTAGTTCATAAGCCAAAAGATAAAAATGTGATAGGTACCAAGTGGTTTTTTAAAAACAAAATGAATGAGAAATGAGAAGTCACAAGGAACAAGGCCAGATTGGTGTGTGAAGGATATGCTCAGGTTGAAGGTATAGATTTTGATGAGACTTTTGCTCCTGTAGCAAGAATGGAAGTAATTAAACTCTTTTTAGCATATGCAAGTTTCAAAGGTTTTGAGGTATATCAAATGGATGTGAAATATGCATTTTTGAATGACAACTTAGAATAAATTAGTTACCTCAAGGATACTTCATGTCAAGTAATCAAGATCTTGTGTGCAAACTGAAGAAGGCTCTGTATGGTCTTAAACAAGCTCCTAGATGTTGGTATGACAGGTTAGATAAGTATCTCTTGAGTCAAGGTTTTAAAAGAGGGGTATTTGATAGTAATTTATACATTAAGATAGAAGGAAATCATCAATTGATAGTTGTATATGTTGATGACATAGGTTTTGGATATGACAATGATAAAATGAGTAGAGAATTTTCAGACACTATAAAGATTGAGTTTTAAATGTCAATGTTGGGAGAAATATCTTTTTTCATAGGATTACTAATAAATCAAATTTATATAGGGATATTCATTTCACAAGATAAATACATCAAATATATGCTAAGGAAGTTTGACATGATGGATCTTAAGCCAATGTGTACTCCAATGATCATATGATACAAGTTAAGTAAACTAGATGACTCACCAAAAGTTGATCAAACTTTATATAGATCCATGATTGGAAGTCTTTTGTACTCTATTGCTTCTAGGCCTGATATCATCTAAGTAGTGGCTCTTATTGGAAGGTTTCAAGCTAACCTTAGAGAATATAACTTGAAATTAGTCAAAAGGATCTTAAGATATCTCAAAGGCACCATAGAGTATGGTTTATGGTATCCTAGGAGTAAATAATTATCTTTGAAATCATATATTGATGTAGATTAGGTCTTCATGGGGGAATGCTTGGTGTCTTGGCAAAGTAATAAAAAAGCCTCAATGTCTATATCATCTATAGAAGCTAAGTATATAGTAGTTTCCTCTTGTCGCACTCAAGTCATATGGATGAAACAAACTTTGGAGGATTATAAGGTAAGACAAAATGGAACTTGTCCTATTTATTATGATAATACTAGTGCAATTAGTATCTCAAAGAATCATGTTATGCACTCAAAAACTAAGAATATTCATATTATATATCATTTCTTGAGAGAACAAGTGATTAATCAATGTGTTAAGTTGGAGCATGTACCTACAAAAGAGTAACTTGCAAATTTTATGACCAAACCATTGTCAACAACTACATTTGAGTATCTAAGACAAAGCTTGGGTGTCATTTATTTATCTATGAATCAATAGAAGGTCTATGGTTAGGGGGGAGAAAAAAGTTCATAATTCTGTTCCATAGGTTTGTAAAGAATTTATAATGCAATTATAGTGTTGATGGTCCTTGTGGTGGATTGAGAGAGAAAGCTTGTAAGCCTATGTGGTGGTTCCTAATGGTGTGTGGAGATCTAAAGATGATCCAGTAATGAAATTTCTCATATTTATTAGGGGAGTCCTTCTCAAATGTTTCTTAATGTGTTCCATCATATTTTTATGATTTTCTGTGTTATTTCTTCATTGGTTGCAATGCTTGGTTGAAGAGAGTGTTAGCATGGAACAAGACGAAGTTGACAAGGCAAGAAAAAAGAGACTCAAGGTAAGGGGGAGTTTGTATCATATTTATAAGATGGTCATTTCCTATTTATGGTATTTTTAAGTCCTTGAGATCAGTTGGTGCCCACTTATCATTGTGTCAAAGGGGGAGAAAGTTCTTGTTGTGGGAGTGCTTAAAGAGAGAGAAGATGAGATGTATATTGCTATATGATGGAGTGTTGACATCAATGAAAAAATGAGATATTGTTAGATATTTGTCAATTATGTCATGGTGATGTCATAGAGGTGTCCTTATGAATGGATGAAGTGTTTTTGATAGCCTAAGTAATAATGACAAAATGTGCAATGTGCTTGTCCTAGTGTAATTAAAGAAGGCTTGGTTGATTTTTAGTTTTGGCATGATTAGAGATGTTCACATATGATTATGGTGATTAGAACATGTGAAATAGGTCCCTAAGATGTTATTTATTCTTTTATATCTTATGTGCATAAGTGGAATTCATTTGGTAGTCCATAGTTTTCATTTAGATAGTTTGGGTCTAGTGGCAAAAAATCTAAGTAGGCAGTTTGTTGACATCAACATTACCATATATGGATAAGTCAGGGGGAGTTGGTCATATATTTTTGATCACATTAGTCCCTAGTTATTATGCACTAAATCCTAGGTCATGCACCTAAGCATAGTCAAAGATATGTGGGGTCAAAGTTGGGCTCCCAAGATTTTTGACAATGTTTCCCCATACTTAGCCAAATTTGCAATGTGGCAAGAAGAGTCAAGTAATCATATTGATGAAGTTATATATTGCACATGTGGATATTTTAGGAGAAAGTGATCATATGGCTTTGTTCAATTTTGATCCTAGTTTATTTACCCTAATTTTTAGGTCATACACTAAAGCGCAACAAAAGTTATGCAAGTGCAAAATTGGCCTTCCAAGTAGGTTTTGACATAGTAGGCTCTATGATAGAAGATTTTGAGAATACCTTTTAATGGCGATATATCTCACTCATGTGAAGGTTTCAAGAGTTTCTTAGTAAATGGAAGAAACAAACCCAACATAATTTGGCAATAAAAGGAAGAAACAAAAAAACCACCAATGTTATTTGATCCTGCTACCTCACCAAAATAGGATCGAGAAGTTTTCACTGAAAGAGATTGGTTATATTCTAATGACATTTTTAATTGTTTTTAAAATTAAAAATATCCTATCCCTAATCAGGGCATGGATAATTTTGATTATATAGGAAAATGCCTTGGCCCACGAGCACAAGGAATCATGGAACCTTTATCAGTTGGAAAACCTAATTTGAATCAAGGTCTCAGATTTAAACCATCTAGGGGTGACCTCATAACTTTCTATAGTGATTATTCCGAATCGACTAGCGATGAGAATCTTGGTAGTGACATAGCATCCCATTATAGTATTTTCAATGAGCTTGCTGACACAGACTTATTTGATTCAAACACCAGTATGACCATAACACCCCATTGTTCTCAATGCCTTTGCTATCCTAAACTCATTGATTGGGACCAATAAAATTTGGTCATATGCCTTGATGAATTTTAGAATGAAGAATCTATTGCAAAGTATATGGGTCTCAGAGATGGATTGCCCATTGGCAATCATAAACAAGGCTTTGATTTTTTTTGGATCCTTCTGCTTACTTTGGAGAGTAGGCAAACTTTCTTGGTTATGAAAAATATAAAACATCAAGATATTCGGGTGAAAACCTCTTTGAGGCACTCATTAGTCAGGTAAAAAGTAAAGAAAAACACAATCCCTTGAGTGAAAACATATTTTAGGCATTCTTGGATGGGAAAGTTTGCTCATCCCCAAAGGATGCACAAGGTCCATAAGGTCCTAGCTCCATAGCCATTACTAGCATCACATTAGAAAAACAAGTCTTTAAGTGCCTTGTTCTTGAATTTCTTGAGAATTTTGCTAGTTGGCCATTACCTGAACAGGTGGATTCAGATTTGTCATATTTTTTAGAGATTCAAAGGGAACAACAAGAAATTATAGCAGAATAAAAAGATCACGATCACACATTGCCTACTATTTTAGAATATGGTTCTACACTCCTTGTATAAAACACTGTTGAAGTGACCCTAGGAGCATATGATGATCCCAAAATTGTTTACATTGGAGCTTCCCTCACTGAAGTAGAATGAGATCACATTATATTCATTTTGAAGGATTTTATTGATATTTTTGCATGGGCATATTCTGACATGCTAGGCTTAGACCTTGAATTGGTTGTGCATCACCTTGTTGTTCATTTAGATGCTACGATGGTCAAATAGAAGTTGAGGAAGATGCATTCATGCATTACTCTTTTGATAAAAATGGAATTGGAGAAGTTATTAGGAGTAGGATTTATTAGACCATTCGAATATTTTGAATGGCTATCAAACATAGTTCTAGTCAGTAAAAAGCCACAAGGTATATATCTTTGTACTAATTTTAGAGATATCAACAAAGCATGCCCCAAAGATGATTTTTCTCTACCCTACATCAACATGATTGTTGGTTCTACTGCTAGGTATGAGATGTTATCCCACATGGATAATTTTTTTGGATATAATCAGATCAAGATAGCTCAAGAATACTAGCACAAGGCTGCATTCACCACATTATGGGGAACATTTTATTAAGTCATACCATTTGGCTTGAAGAACAATGGAGCCACTTATCAGCATGTTATGACTGTCATCTTCCATGACATGATGCATGATATTGTTGAAGGCTATATTGATTACATCCTAGCTAAATCATGAACATGTGTTGGATATCTTGATGTTCTATGGAGAATCTTTGATAGGCTTTGTGAGTATAAAGTCTTCTTGAATCCCAAGAAGTGTGTCTTTGGTATCGCTTTAGGAAAATTGTTAAAGTTTATTGTATTGTAAAGAGGGATTAAATTCGACCTTGCTAAGGTCAAGGCTATTGTGGAAATGCCTCCACCTTCAAATCTTAAACAACTCTGAAGCCTATAAGGAAAAATTTAATCTATCCACAGGTTCATTTCTCAACTGGCAGATAAGTGCCCCTTTTTTGCACATCTCTCAAAGAAATGGGTCACATTCCAATGAGACAAAAAGTGTCAATTAACATTTGTGAAGCTCATAACATATTTGTCTAACCCATCAATTTTGAGACTACCATTACCTACACAACTATTGCTTCTTTACATATCAACAACTGAACATGCACTGTGGGCACTTTTGGCCCAACATGATGATCAAGGTAAATAACATGCACTTTATTATTTAAGATGCACATTAGTGGCTTATGAAAATAATTATAAGCCTATTGAGAAGGCATGCTTAGCTATGGTGTTCACATCCCAAAATTTGCAACACTATATACTGAACAACCATTGTTATTGTTAAGGTAGATCCTCTCAAATTTTTATTATATCCAAAACAACTATCACACATCACATGGACAAATGGGTCATGATTTTAAGTGAGTTTGATGTTGAGTATCAAAATCAGAGGCTATCAGGGGTAGGTTATTGTTGATCAACTTGTAGAATCCCCTATTATAGGCACTCAACCACTCATATTTGACTTTCTAGACGATTAGATTATGACAATAGGAGTAGTATAACATGAACATGAACAATGAAAACTATATTTTGATGGTTCCTTCACTTATTATAGATCTGGAGCTGGTATTTTGTTGATTACACCACAAGGGGATTTGATTCCCAAAATGTTTCATATCAATTTTCATTGTACCAACAATATGGCCGAGTATGAAACACTTGTTGAGGACTTTGTCTTATAATGAAATGGGATATACATCACTTAATGGTCTATGGGGATTCCTAGTTGATTATCAATAAACCCACTAATCAATATCAAATTAGAGATGACAAGCTCGTACCCTACAAGCTCATTGTGGATAATATCAAAGCTCATTTTAAATATTTGTAGTTTGATCATGTACCAAGGGCCAATAACAGGTTTGCCAATGTAATGGAAACAATTGGGTCCATGATACAGATTGATAGCAATGCTAAAGAGTATCAATTTCTCATTAAAAACCTTCTACAACCTATACATGTCTTTCCAAATTCAGAAAGGTCATGCACCATTGTTGGTCCCAATCCCCCACCTAAACTGCCTTAGTTTCAAGACTATTATAATTATTTCTATGATCACATTTTTCCACTTGACCTTTCTAATAATTGTTAGAAAATTTTCCTTCACCGCATAGCCCATTATACCCTCCTTGGAAAGACACTTTATCGTAAAGGTTATGATGGAATGCTACTTAGTTTTTTTATCTTTGAGATAATCTAAGCTAGCGCTTAAGGAAGTTTATGAAGGAATGTGTGGGGCCCACACCAATGGCATAGTCTTAGCTAAAAATCTTCTCAAAATAGGTTACTATTGGCCCAAAATGGAGACAAATGATTGTAATTATGTAGTGTGTTCCTTGTCAACAACATGGAAATTTGATACATGCACCTTCCTTGCCACTACAACCAATCCTTACACCATAGTCGTTTTCTACTTGGGGCCTTGATCTCGTCAGAAAAATAAACTCCACATCTTCAGATGCTCATAAAAATATTTTAATTAATATTGAATATTTTACTAAGTGGATTGAGACCATTCCTCTCACTTATGTCACTGGTAGGTAGATTGCCAAATTTATACATTACCATATCATCTGTTAATATGGCATCCCAGTACACATTATATTTGATAATGGTGGATCATTTGTAAATAGAGAAGTTAAAGAACTTTGTGTAAAATTCAAAATCAAGCACAAAAAATCCACACCATATAACCCACAAGGTAAGGTACAAGCAGAGGCATCAAACAAAACCATTGTGGCTATATTAAAAAAGATTATCAATAATGTTGGTCGTAATTGACACTTGAAAATTTTTCCTACCCTTTGGGATTATCATACCAATCATCGAACCCCCATAAGAGCCACTCCATGCTCCCTTATTTATGTCACATAAGCTATTTTCCCAATTCAGATCGAGTTGCCTCATTGTGATTATCTTTGGAGAATATTAAAGATGATGAGGATTATAGAGTCTCCTGGTTGCAAGAACTAGAACTCCTTGATGGCAAGTGTTTGGCTACCCTAGAAAACTTGTAGGCCTATCAAAATTGATTGTTAAAAAGCTACAATAAATGCATTATCCATCAGGTGTTTGAGATTGGTGATTTGGTCTTGAAAGAGACCCAAAAGAACACAAATGTTGAATGCAAGAAAAAGGGTAAGTTCCAACCCAATAGGCTTGGTCCATATGTAATCATAGCAAATTATGGATCGGGGGCATACTGGCTGGCCACTCCAAATGGTGAAGAACTTTTAGAGCCCATGAACATTGTGCACCTCAATCACTTCTACACTTGATAATGTTTGAACCATTGTCTACAAGACCCCTTACTTGGGGGGAAACTTATGCTGAAGTTATTTTAACCCACTCTTATATATCTTGGACTGTCCTATTTTGGATCATATTTATTTTGACCTACCTTGGATTGTTCTCATGATAAACATATTCTTTTATGACTCTGGACAGTTGAATTTTTGGATCATTGGTACTCTCAATCATTTATATTCCAGCTTGACTCATTTTATACCACCTTGGACCATCCGATCTTGGACCCTATTTATTCTAGACCATTATGTTTAGAACCATATTCTTTTTATATCTTGGGCAATTTCAACCTGGATATATTTTATCCCTTGACCAATTATGATACTAATTATGACTCATAGGCATTCTGAACACACTCAACGCCAGTTCGACAAAGTAATTCAACCTGATCAATATTTTGTAACTTCTTACAGACAAGTGAACACAGATACGCCACCTCATGGTTTTGGCCTACTAAATGGTTCTTAAGATTTATCTCACTGATGCATACTAATCTATTATTATTTTGTTGTTGTTTGGTAGGCATTTTTGCCTTGATATGACCTCATTCTCACCAATTTACGAGCATGGGCCGTTGTAGCTGGCTTAACTGTTGTTTGAACTCTTACATGTGGATGAGCATCTCCTCAGCTAAGTAGTTCCCTGGACATTTTGTTAATATTTAATTTATGTTGATTATCCCAAAATCATAAAATATTAGAAAATGATTGAAAAAGAGAACAAAAACATTATTTTGCACTTTTATCTATTCTGATCTCCACGCTCTTGTCATTTTGCAAGCACCGATTTGAACGCTTTTGCCATTTTACAAGCCCATTTTTTTTAATTTCATCTACAACATCAATAATGTTTTTTTATCATCACTTTTATTCTATCCCATTTCCTAGGACAACTATATTTGGCTTGAATTTCATGATGGATCTAGTGTCCATAGAACTATGTAGGCAACATCCACTTGCCTTGTACATCTGGAGTCAGCTCAGCCATCCCCTTTCTTTTTTTTTCTCTCATATTCCTCTATGTTGTGTCCTTATCACTTGGAGCTAACTTTGTGTTCTTTTTCCTTGTTATGTTATTGTAGATAGTAACACCTCTAATACACATGCACAAATAATTGATTTATGCTCACACTAACATTATGACTAACTCTTGTTTGTGTGTATTTGATTTTTATTGGTCTTTTTTTGTTCTTTCTTGTCTCTTCATTTATTCCTTTATGTTCCTTTGTTATTTCTTCATGTTTCTTCTTGGTCTTTTGTGTTCCTATTTTGTCTTGTTGTTTGTTTGGTTTCTCAAGAACTTATTATTACACGTGGATATTAATTATTCGTATCTTTTTTTTCATGTTGTTTATTAATTTGTTCTTGCTTTGATTTTATACATTCTTGTTTTTACTTATATCCTAATTGTTCATATATTGATTTGAAGTTAGGTTACATTTATGTATTATTTTTATTTTTCTTTATTTGTTTTTGTTTAAATGTAAATAGTTGTAACTCTGGTATTAGTAGTTCTTATCATCATCCTTAGCTATAAATATTCACATTTGAATCGGCTCATCATAATTGAAATGCAATGTCATTATAGGTTACTTATACTTATGATGCATAATTTCGGTTTGTTATAGTAAGCACCAAGTGCTTTGGATCCAAGTCTCAATAGTAATGTAGCTAAAAAGATCAGCTCTTAAGGGCAGCATTGAAACTAAACACCAATGGATTACACACCAGATTCTATGCAAGACATGCATCTCTTAGCATACATTAGAGTCTAATCAAATAGTGGTATATTTTCTTTTATTCTTCATTCCTCATTCCATTTTCTCCCACTTCTGGGTGAACTACATTGGCTTGTGGTCTATTTGGACTATGTAGGCAGTGCTCGGATACATGACGTATCTCAGGTCAGCTTGGCCACCTTCATTCTTCTTTTCATCTCTCTCATCAATTTGTGCGTCCTCGTATGCTTCATTTCTTATATTTTTTTCAATCAATAGACCCTCGCCTCTACATTTGCACCTGCTCATCTTTAATCAATGCATTAGGTTATCTCCTTAATCTATTCTTTCCAATTTTCCCTATTGGGACATAACATTAGACTAGTCGCCGAATCAAATCAGCCCTACTAGAGAAAAATTAATTATCAATGATCAAAATCAACCCTACTCAGGCAAAATTGCTTTATCAACTGATCAAATTTGCTCTAATGGAGCACATTATTTCCTTTATATGGAACAACGCTCTCCTTTTCTTATAATTCCAAGCTATGTGGACTTTTACCCTTATTTTGGCAATTTTTACAGTGTGCGACTTATCTCGAGATTGATCATTCCCTAAGTGCATAACTTGCACCCTCTTTTGGGTGTGTTCAAAGTGTGTCGTTTATGTTTTTTGTTTGTATCCTTCCCACTTCCCCCTGTCTTTGGGGCCCATTATATTCTAATTATATTTTGATCATTGAGAGTCAATGCATGCAACCATTAGCTCATATGAATTTAATCTCATCCATCGATTAATTTTGCTATTTCTCTCTATTTTCGAGAGTCCATCCTTATCTTTCATCCTAGTATGTTCTCTCGAGGGAAAATAATGAGTCATTTCCTTCCAACTTCTTCTTGACAACTCTTTTCTTTGAAAATACGTTACTTCGTCTGAATGTCTCGACACATCTTCTCAAACAAGGGCAAAATATAGACATCTAATTCCTAACACCATTATATTGAAATTGTCAATCTTACTCAAAATTTATGAAAACACATAATTTAAGCCAAAATCACTTTAACATACTAAATGGTTTGAGCTTGTCGTATGCAAGTGTCGATTTAGGCTAATGTATCCCTAAATGGGGCAATGCATTTTATGTGATTATTAACTTTTCTCAAATCATTTCGAGTCAAAATGATAAAAACATAATTTGACATCCTAAACCACTAAATTCTTCTAAATCAGAAGTACATGACACATGCATGTATTATTTTGCATCCACAATGTCCTAAATGGAGTATTGGTTTTTACACAACTAACATCTTCTATTCCACTCCAGTCAAATTATGACCCAGTAATATGATATTCTAACCAGTTTGATTAATAGTTTGCAACCAATTTCCAAAAAATTGCATAAAAATTGATTAATCTTATTTAAGCTAATTAATTCAAATCAAGAGCTTAAATGGAAAATTAATGAAAACTATTGAAGATTTATTAATTGAAAATTGATTTATAATATCTACATCATCAAGTGACATCATTTGTGAGGTGGCATCTATAAGCCATAAATGCAACAAATATCAAGTTTAAGGCCTCCCATGCATCTTTAATGCCCCTTCCAAATATTTATGGGGATATTTATGGATATTGCTTTCAAAATTGAATTAATTCATAGCCACACATTTTGATCTCAAGATGGACGGTCATGGTTGATTCTGATTAAATTCAAAAATCTGTAAATAGGAAGGCCAAGACCACCATTTTTTAAGCTTCATTTGTGTAAACTTATTATGCAAAATTCTCTCCACAACATTTCTTTGTGTAGTGTTATTGTGCTTAATTTGCAATAGGATAGCTTCAAAATAGGCATACATTTGATTCAAAGATCATGAGCCTAATTTCATTGGTGCACTTGAGATGATGGAGGAGCTTTGTCTTACATCATTATTGAAGACTTGAGCACCAAATTAAGGAGAAAATAACATTTTGAACCGCATTTGGGTGATGGGATGCTCTTGGAAAGGTATTGTGTAAGTGTTTTATTTCAATAGCTCTTAATTGTCATTTGCCAAATCCTGTCGAAAGAGTTGGCTTAGCTAGTTATGTTCTTATGCATTTTCTTGAATTTTATTAACTAATGCTTGATCTAACTATCTTTGGATTCCATCCTTACATATAGTCCTGATGGACTTAACAACTTGTTTTGAGTGATCAGTGATTCCCCTATCTTGTTTGAGCTACTAGGCTCAAGACTAAGATCTATTATAGTGGCATTTTTTTGTCTTGTGTTTTTGCTTTCTTTCAATTTTTGTTTTCTATACTTGATATTCATGACATGGAGCAGATAGGATTAGTTGATTTTGATTCTCTTGGTGCACAACTTCTCACCTCTCCCCTGATAGGGGGAGAAGAAATAACGTTGGTTGGTCTTTGATCAATTATTGGTGATAGTACGAGTTGATAGGGGTTGTTGGCACCAACAATGTTGAGCAAAAGTTGTCAGCATTTGTTGGACATTAGGGAGATGTGCCATACACTATAGGTTGGTCACTTTGATGGGTTTCTAGGTGGGACCTTATGTGGATCAATATAGTTAGACAGGGCTTGCTCGTGTTCTACTATAGTATGATACGATGATCACAGGGGATGAGCATATCTTGATCATGTTCATCAATCTTTTATGCCACAACTCATAGAATGGGCTTCTGTATAGAGCGACATCAATTTTGATCAGTACCAAGATGTACAATACGCCAGTTGTAGTTGCTTCAAAGTTTCTTTGATGACTTTAGAGTCATTGCTCCCTATGTTTCATCTTTTATACCATTTTGGATCAAGAGGGAGCTTGTTGAGTCATTTATGATCCAAAGTAGTTATGTATTTATTTTAATGTTTTGTTTAGTTTTGTTAGTAGTTAATTGTGTTCATGTTGTTTTATCCATTGGTTGGTTTTGTAACCAACTTTCTCCTTTCATAAGATTTTAAAGCTTACATGATGTACAAAAATAAAGCACGTTGACATTAAATATATTTTAGTTATTATTCCTTCCATTCCATGACCAAACAGATCTAACTGTACGAGGAGTAGAACAATTCAGGGTTTTAAAAAGATAAAACCCCAAGGAGTATGGAAGACAATGGAGAGTTGTCAAAATTTAATGTAAATAAATAGATTACAACTAAATGTAACACAAATAAATGAATTTTAGTTTAATTAATCACCATAAAAAATGTACAATACAACAAGATTACTTAATTAATATTTCCAAACTAGTGAATTAGGCAAACACATAGGGTTCTAATTTTTATCTTGAATAAATTACAATTTGAAACTATTCCCTTGAATTTGAACATGAAACCATACCATAAATCTTGTCTGAGACCTTGAACAGAAATTTGGACTTAATTTGAGACAATGTTAGGCACTGCAAGACTTTGTCAAGAGTGTCATCACTTTTGATCAAGTGATGGACAACTCTAAAATAAGTTGATGAATGAGTTTACTTGGTTTTGATTGGCAAATGGCAACACTTGTGTATTTGCCAACCCAAAAAAAAAATTAAAAAAAATCTTCTCTTGCCCTAAAAAGTTGTTTCTCTTACCCTAAAATACCTTTGATACACTTATAATATCTATAAAGTTTAGGAAAACAAAGTCTCCTTAAGAGCATGTCTTGAATTAATTATCAGTGCCTTGGGGGTGGGAACTGCGAAATAGAAATTTTGAAAAAAGAGTAAATTGCATAAAACAAATATCTTAGAAATGTAATTTTGGATAACATAACCAAATCTCGAGTGATGTGACAAAAGCACCCCACCAAAAATGTTAAGAAAATGATAAATATTTTAATGATTGTTATCTCTCTTAAATAGCCATGAGCATGAGTGCTCAGTGAAACACCATGAATGTTAATAATATCTTGTTCATATTCAATGGCAAATGAATTACAATGTTTGCATAATTATAAACGATTGAATTCAAATTATAATTTTATTTTTATACACTCTAACATCAAATAATTAGAAACAAAAAAGACAAGATAAAAAGAATAAGTGCATATTAATATAAATGAGAGGAAAAAAACAAGTAAGTCCGGCGATGTCGACGCTTCGATCAAATACCAAGAGCACCAACACTTGTAACACACATGTCAAGGGACACACAAGGAGAGAGAAAAAGGTCTTTGAAATTAAAAAGATATAAAAGAGAATCATAAAGCATGCGCCTAATTTGAATGAATAATAAACAAATGCATAAAGATGCTTTAAAACATTAAAAACTTGTGAAATCATTACCCCCCCCAACGCAAGAAGGAAAAGTACAGAGGGACCTCAGATCATAAAGTGGCGCCGCCTTCAAGTGGCATCATTTTAACTGCTTTTGAGGGACAGGTTTCCATGCAACCCTCCTCCTTTCTGCTTTCCTCGTGGGTGGAAATTTTCATTCCTTCCTCAAATGCCGTACACAGCGACAATGACACCAAGCATCTGCTGCCGTTTCACGAATATGCCGTCGGTAAACGGCGGAGTCCAAAATATATAAATTCACGCGAGGGCGGAGCCCAAAATATAATATATATTGAAAGACTGAGGGAGCCCGAACAGCGCAACAGCCAGGTAGGACCTTCGCCATCTGATTTTTATTCCCAGCCAATGCTTGCAAAATTCTACTTAGTCATAAAGCTAGTAAGATAATGAACAGCTGTAACACCTGTAATCCATGAAGATATTTCAAAAAAATTCAGAGCTTATAAAGTCAAGCCCGCCCTCTAAATAAATTTTAACATATTCTGGAAATATGAGCGAGAATAGAGGCGGTGCCGGAGTCGACCCCGTGACGTCCCGTGAGGCGGGAAGTCGGAAATTCAGAGGCGTGAGGAAGAGATCGTGGGGTAAATGGGTGGCAGAGATAAGGATGCCGAATTGTCGCTCCAGGGCATGGCTGGGATCGTACCCGACGGCGGAACAGGCCGCCCGTGCTTACGACGCAGCCTCTTTCTGCCTGCGCGGCCCTTCTGCTTTCCTAAATTTTCCGGAGTCGCCCCCGGATGTGGCGTACCCCTGCGATCATTTGTCCCCCGAGGAGATTCGAACCATTGCCGCCGCGGCTGCGGCCAACTATGCTACCCTCCCGCTTTTCACAACGTCGGCGGGGGCGCCGTCCTCATGTCCGGTGGACAGCCAGTCCTCTTCAAGTACGGCCGATGAGGTGACGAATCGACATTTTTCGCCTCCTACAGGCGCCGCCGTGTCGTTCGTTAGGGTTACAGATCCACATCCAGGTGCACAGGAATTCAATTTTCCAAACCTAAACGAAGAGTTCAGAGAAGTCTTCGATAAATAGATGTACTCCCATGTGAAAATTGGGCGTTTCAACAAAGGATAAACTTTCCAGGTTTTTTCCTCTTTTAAATGTATTTTTTTGATGATATATTTTGTGAGGTTTCAATATAAAAAGATCTTTCTGGAGATGTATTTTCGTGGAGGGAAACTTCCTTATGATGATGGAACACTTTAACATCAAATAACAGGTACATTTCTATGCAAACATGGATCTTGACTGGAAAAAATAAAAGAAGATAGAAAGGGGTAAAAAGAGTAAATGGATTATTATATATATATTATCATATTTAAAAAAACTATTATATTTTCAATAAACATCAAACCCTCTCAATACATATGCAAATTCCATGGTCCCCATGGACCCATATACAACAAGTTGTTCAAATGCTTTGTGGAAGAGACTCGTGTTTGAAGGATAGAATATAAATAATTTTGAGTAGTTCTATAGTGGGACTATCCCTTCTAAATATGTACTACTATGTATGATATGTAATTAAGATATCAAATTGAATATATTGTGAAAGAGTCAATTGAATTAATAGTTTGAAAGTCAAAGTAGTTTATGAATAGTTTTATAGTATGAATAGTTTTATTGTTAAATGATAGAGAGGGGTCTATCACTTTTAAATATGTACTATTTTATATTAAAATTTTGGATAATAAATTAAAGATAGATATAATATGTAATTAAAAAATTAAATTATATATATTGAAAGAGTTGGGATTCTTATAATTCAATTAAATTATTAGGTTGATTTTTATGGGTCACGTAATTTATGAAGGATTTTATAATCAAATGATTAAGAGGGGGTCTATCTTTTCTAAATATACATCACTTTAGATTGAAATCTACGATAATAAATCGAAGATATATATATAATATGTAACTAAGATACAAATATTAAAAATACACACACACATATCAGGATTCTCATAATTCAATTGAATTATTAGTTTGATCTTTTTAGGGCAAGTAGTTTATGGGATAGTTCTCATATTTGATTAGATCTTTGAAGTTTAAATAGCCTAAATAAATATGATGCAATTAAGGTGGGGGTCCAATGAAGTGATGCTCTTGACCGTACAACCAGAGTCATGTAACAGAAAACAACATTCATTCTTTATTATTAAATAAAAATAAACCTTAATGACATCCATATTTTTTGATTCTTGACTCTTGTAGATACTAAAACTGAATATATATAACATCTCAGTCTTGTACATTTAACAAATGCCAATCAAGGCTCTACCCTTCGGTTCTAAACCTTCTTGTTGTTGAAAGGTTTGCATTCGCCATCTCATGGTGCCTAAATACTTATATTTAATTCGATCCATATCATTTTGATGACTCGGGTCCCTTCACTACACAAAAAACTTAACCCCTGATAAACATCATCCACTGTCAGTTTCAGATCAATACTTATTTTTTAGTCTTATGGACACTACCAGTCATAGAGGAACACTATCACTGACAGTAGTGACCAGATCCTTATTTAGTGTCCGGTTACCAAAATTCATTCAAATTTCCAATGTTTTGAAACTTATGGGTTGAATTATTTGTCTTATTGAATCCTATCGTGAGATATTTTCAAAAAGTGTGGTATAAATACAAGTATAAGCCTTTTCATTCTTCATCTAACAAATACCAAACAAAGACATAATAAAACTAAGTCAATCAACTGCAAAACCAAACTATTCAGACTTATTCATCCCTATTTTTATATCAAGCACAAGAGCAATCATATTAGAGGACTAAAGCATTCAAAGATCAACCCATAAGTGATATTCATCAAATTACAAGATAGATCATTGCATGCATCATCCTATATTACATTGTACCCTTGTGCACACACTTTCCTACACATAGATGAGAACTACATAAGTTTGAGGCCCTCATTTCCAGAGTATTAGCTATGTAGATGATGCTCATTGACAAAGGGGTATTTGGGGTCACTTCGACACCATGAAACCACTAACTCATTTTTAGCAAATTCATTTCAAGGGTGAAGAAAGGTGGAGAGCTAGGGTTTAACCAATTGACAAAGAGCGACATGTATCCTAGATCTGAATACATCAGCAAAAAGGTGACAAAAACTCAAAACAACGAAGTTGGGCGCATCTAGATTCAATAATTATTTTATATTGGACACTTGCAACATAGTCAGACACTAGCATTGATAATAGTGCCCATATCTGATAGTAGTGTATGCAGTTACAGAAGTATAATTTTCAAAATCTGACAACTGATATAGAATATTGATCCTACATACTTTACACAAGTTTTTAGTCCAGATATGTCTGCGCATAGTAAACCCAACTAAGTACTATTTCTCTTTGGTATTGCAATCATTGAACATCTTTTGAATTAAGTATTTTCTATACTTAGCATGTCTTAGTATTATAATTCAAATTATTCATTTATATGAGTTTGCAATTATTTTTCTTATTATAGATTAGTTTATCACCCTTTTTCTATAACTATTTATATATTCTTAACCCTATCCCTATGCATCCAAATTTAGGGTTAAATATTTGATAAACATGACCTTTGGTCTCCAAATACTATATTGGCCCATGTTTTTTTTTTTATTGTTGTAAATTATTGTTTTAAATTCTAAATTTTTCATTTTTAATCAATGAAAAATGTTAATAAAAAAATTGTTTTCATATGGAAGACAAGGAAGCACTAGTCAATCATCTCAATAACAATAAGGCCTTAATGATACATTTTTATATGCTACAAGAGATGAGATCAACCAAGATGTTGAGGCTAAGGTATCCTCATGGTGAATTCTTAGATGGTACTACAACTGATTAAATTCATGTTAATCACCCCTTGAGTACAACATTGATTCCTACATCTAGTGGGGGCATGGGTTGTGTTTACACCATTTCTCCCGAAACAAGTCATATTATTGCTACATCCTCCATGGAAACCATTAACACTTAAACCCAATTATTGGTTTCAATGCCTACATCAACTCAAACCATGTTTGCATCCCCTTTGGTGACTTCTAAAACTTCAAACCTTAGTAGTCAAAATGTGTAAGATCTTGTACAAACTATAAAACTTTTGCAAGTTAAGGTAACCAATATTGAGCAAAATTATATGAAATCACATTATGCTATTGAGTCACAAGATGTGTTACATGATCCTGTTACACTTGAAATAGATTTGCACCCTTTGTCAATTTGTTTTGGTGCACCCAATTTCACATTTTATGATGGCAAGGGTGATCCTGAACAACATATCCAATCTTTCTATGCAACATATCTTGATCATGTCTCTAATAATAAAATTTTGATAGAATTATTTCCAAGGAACCTAAAGGGACTATGTTTTATGATGGTTCCATGATTTACCAATCCAATCATTGAGAGCATTCAAATCTCTATTGGATCAATTTCTAGCACATTTTTCTATCAATACCACTGAAGAGACGTCGCATGCTGAAATTATAAAGATAAAAAAGGAACTAATCAATGTATCAATGAATATGTTTTGAGATGTAAAACAATGTTGGTAAAAATAAAAAATATAATGGAAGATAAAGAACTTCAAGACATATTCAAACAAAGTTTAATTGCCCCATTACACAAGTCCATTATTTTCAAAAAGTTCAAATATTTTGATGATTATGTCATATTTTTCAAGATTTTGAAATGAAGCTTATTTCCTTGAAGAAGCTTAAGTATGTAGCAAACATATCGACTACATCTAATACCAAATTTCATATCAAACTAAGCTACAAGGTGAAACCTATAGAACCTAAAAATGAAACAACCACAATGGTTAACACAGTGTCACAATAATCTAATTGAATCATCTTATCCAATGCACTTAAGATATAATTTACATTATTACATAAGTATCCATCTTCTTTACTTCAAAAGCTTGTGGAGTGTCATCTCATATCTCTCCCTCCTCCCATAGAGGTTGATCTGAGTTGACCTCTACCCAAAGGATATAATGATAATGTATATTGTGACTATCACCAAGTCCTTGGGCATTCTACGAACATATGTTATACCTTGAAGCATAAGATCCAAGACCTTATTGATGACCAAAGAAATACCTTTGATGATCCTCCAAAAGATTCAATTTCACAACCTAGTAATCACATATTAGATAAGATTATTGGCACTTATACAACCTAGTAAAAATTAGAAGATATTTAAGAATTATTTGCAATATCATTCTAAGAAAGATCCATAAGTGAAAATGGAATACAATGCACATATTTATCCATAACATTATGGGCACCTATTAGATAATATTATTGGCACTTATACACGCATACTACCTCTTATGGTGATTCTAAAAAATATGTGCACTTTTGGCTAATTAACACCTTTGACTGTGTAGATCCCTTGGCTTTCATTTTTACTGACAATGTGGTTTAGAATCCTTTCTAAAACACCCTCACCCTATCTATCCTATCAAACCCCCTAATTTTGTCATGTTTTTTGAGACTCTTTTGTCATAACCCTAGTTTTCCAACTTAGTTTGGAGCTTTGATATACTTTAATGGAGGGTTTTCTACTTTGCAACTCTATTTTTTTTCAAATATTTCCTTTTCCTTGATCCTTGGACTAGAATTCTTGTTACAATATCGATGAAATTACTTATAGATCACATTTCAACTCCCAATACCTTTGGTGTTTTGAATGCCATGTGAATCTGTTTTCCCTAACTTTCTGTTGTCGCTTTGCACTTTGTGGGCTCCAAATCCCTTTGATAACAATAGTTGTGAAATTGACTTGCAGAGGGAAATTTATAATGTCCATATACATTTGAATTGCTTGATAGTGCATGTCAAGCCATTAAATTGTTATTACCTACTTCATATTTTTGCATTCTTTATTGATGTCATTGTTGTGTGATTTTCACTAGATGCAAACTATGCCTTTCCATTTTACCTTGCATTCATAAGCATAGTGCATAGCTTTTATCCTTCATGCTCCCATGCCCCACATACCTCATGTATCTAGATATTTGGTCTAATTTTTCATGCGTCACTTAAATTTTTTAGTTTTCCCCTGCTTGAGCCTTTTCTCCATCTATCTAATCCACTTGACACTACATATGCACTAGGTCATCTTGCACATCAAATTCATCTATGGTGGGCCTATATCATGTTGTAGAGCAGCTCCCATGTATTATATAGGTACAACAATTACCTTTGTCAACTTTATCAATGACATATATGTTGGAAATATATCTACATGATTTGCAAGAGTGTTATTGTAGTATGATTGGATGTGACCATGAGGATAGTGAAAAACAAAAGTTTGAAGAAATATAGAAAGTCAACATAAAACCACGAAGATCAATTTTAAAAGTACAATATTTAAAATAAAAAGGGCACAACAACTCTCTCCCATATTCACTTAGGCATCTGACACAGGGTTCAATTTATTATGATATCTAAAGGTGTGAAAACAAAAATTTGTGCTTATTTGAAAAAAAAGTAAACTAATACAAAAGAAAATCAAAACTATTGTGGCATATGCCTTATTTTTTATCAAATCAAGTACAACTTACACATGATAGCTATTGAGTCTACCCCCATTTAAAGGCCTAGGGAATATGCCACCATCTACTGTACACAATCTGCATGCATTGGTCTTCAAAATATCACGAATTATGTAGGTTTCCTTTTAGAAAAATTGGAGCTTTTCTAGATGCTTCACATATGTAGAATCATACAATATAACATTTGTTCCCTTGCAAAATATCGTCCCTTTTAATGTGTTTATCATGCAAACGTTTTTGTCTAGCCTTCTATTCTCTTTGGCTCTATTTTGCTATAATGCTCTTTTTTTCAAGATTTAAGAGTTCTTCAATGCTTCATCAAGATATTTCTTGTCATCCATTTTACCAAAGTACACAATACAAAGAGAGTGTACCAAAAATTACATTGTCAAGACCAATTCTGTCTTGAAGACTAAATGGAAAGGTGTAGATTTTTTTAGGTGCTTATAAGTCATCTGATATGCCCATAATATTATAGAAACATGATCATCCTGGTCCTTGTGCATCACATCACAAACCTTCATTAGTGTTTGACTGCTTATCTTGTTAAATGCTTTGATGGTGCCATTTCCCTAAGGATGGTAAGAGGCAGTCTTGTGGTACACAACCATGAATTTAGATACTAAAATACACGTTGTTTCATTCAGAAAATGTGTACCCTGATCACTATAAAAGCTAAAGAGACATCCATAGTAGCTCATAGTATTTTCCCATAAGAGCATGCCATTGTTTTTTCAGTACAATTTTTGTTGCCATTGCCTCTGCCCATATGGTCAGGTAGTCTATTGTTGTGATAATATAATATAATGCATGCCATTTCTACATGTGGTTGAGGACATGGGTCATACAAAATTAATTTCCTAGTTCTCAAATGGCTCCCAAGTAGTGACATGAATCATTGGCATCTCATTATGTTGAGTGGGTATGCCAACTCGTTGACATACATCACATATTTTGGCATAGTCCTTTACATCTTTGACCAATGTCAACCACTATAAGGCAAAAAATATAATATTTCATGTAGCGGCCTCATGACCACCCACAATCCCTTTATGTCCTTTGTAGAACCTCAACACATTCATGTTTCATATCATAATATAATAAGATCGCATCCCTTCCCAAAGTTTAGAGCTCTCCGCCAATCAATTGATAAAGTGTCATGTAGATTGCCATTTGTTTCTTGCCTTTGATTTCAAATCACTTGGAACAATGCCCAAAGTGAAGAACATGGTGATGTTAATGAGGTCCTAAAAAATGTGATATATCTGAAATAATTATGCGTACGACATGCCATCCTCTATATTTTGCACATCTTTACGTATGGTAATATCAGATAAATGATTTGGGCCATAATATTACTTGCCCAACTTGACAACCACAAAGAATTGGAATTCTTGGAATAAAATAATCCATCAACATATCCTCCTATACAAGTCTAGCTTGTTGACAAGATACTTTAACACATCGTGGTTCATGAAAAATACAAAAGGTGTAGCTATAATTACTATTGAAACTTTTAAAGTACATAAACTATCGCAAGTGCTTTATGGTTAGTTGTTGCGTAATTATTTTATGTTGAGTAAGCCTCCAACTTGAAAATTAAATGAGATGAACCATCTTATCATCCCCTGGTTGGGCTAAATTGGTGTTAATTTTTGTCCCTGATGCATATGTGCACATGGAATGGCGTGTTTGATTTTGAGAAGTGTAAGATTGGTACACTTAAAAAGCTTTTATTTTAGTGTATCAAATGCCTCCCATTGCTTCTCAATCCATAATAATGGGCCATCCTTACACAATAATTCTTCCATTGGTGTATAAATCTTTGCATAGTTCTTGATGAACTTGTGATAGTAGCCTATATGACCAAGAAATGTACACACATCTTGTACAATGGTTAGTCCTTCCAATTGTAAGATAATGGCTACCTTGGTTGGGTCGATGAATATGCCTTTTATGTAGACAATATGCTCGATAAATGTCCCAAATCATATCACGGATACACATTCTTCAAATTTAATGTAATATGCAACTAATGACAATGTTTAAACATCAGGCACAAATTATCGTGATGATCCATAACTCACTTGTATATTGTCTAGTCATTCAAATAATATTGAAGGAAGCAATTAATGAAGTCCTTGAAATTCATCACCATAATGCATGAGAATACTATTGGTGCATTCTTCAACCTGAATGACTTAACATTATAAGCAAAGGAGCCCCATTTCATCATGAGTATTGTTTTGGGCTTGTCCTCTTCTTTAATCTACACTTGATGATAACTAGAAAACCCATCAGTGAATTTTTAAAACTCTCAACCTACCACTCCTTCCAAAATCTCCTCACTGAATAGGGTTCGAAATGGGCCAGCGACACATGCAATATTTAACCACTGGAAATCAACACATATCCAAATGTGCCCATTTTTCTTAATGTTGATCATTATGGCACTTGCCCACTAGGATTTTTAAATGGGATAAATAGCCCCTGAAACCAACATGTTGTCAGTTTCCTCTTTTACTTTATCATGAAAGTTTAAGCTCATCTTATATGGCCTCTTTTTAGAGGCCTCACACCATCCACTATTTTAATCTTCATTTTTCTCGAAGAAGGGTGTATTCCCTTCATCTCCTTATAGTTGTGTGGGAAAATGTCTTAATACTCATGCAACAACTCGATGATATGGCCCAATTTTCCATTTGTCCAATAATCACAAATAATGGTAATCATTGGCTCTTCTTCAATGCCAATATTGAATTTAGTGGTCTTCAGGGGCTCATGATAGTACTTGTGCTTATGTGCTTGTGCATCTGCCACCCTTTTCTCTCCATAGGATGTCTCGACCCTTAAATGGTCTAAAGTGTCTTCTAGTGTTTGTTTCACTTGGCGTACAACTTCATCCTTACCACTCTTTTAATGCCAATTATTATTCATCCACATATATTTATCCTCTTCACTTGAATCATTGTTCATGGTTTACTCTTCAAACATCTTGGGTAATTTATGCCTTATAACTATGCAATTGGCATACACTCTCTTCCATGGTAGTTTTTATCATAGAAGATAGATCAATGCATCCAAAGCAAGGGTAACTGTAGCTTTTAACTTTCTAAGTCATCCCCAACTCGTGAAAAACTCATAAAGATCCTATATAAGGTTTGCCACCTACAAAGTGTTGGGTTCCTTAAATCAAGCCACACGTAGACATTCCCAGTCTATGCCCATGCTTAAATTAATCATCATAGATCTGTGAATTGACTAAGTGTCAATTCATGCTCATAAGGAATTTATAATGCGCACCTCATGTATAGATCCTCCACTGCACAAATGGTACACAAGTTCAAAGATGCAAAGTTCCCAATCTTCAGATAATGTAGGAAGAAGTGCGCAAGGATTAGTTTCAAATCATGAAGATTGTTCCTAGGATCTTCAATATTTTTGTGCACTCCTATTCAAAAGACTCCTTATGCCTCCATAATGAAGCACTATACTAAATTACATATTACCACTCCTATACTCTCATGAATCATAGGTTGAGATCTATGCTGCACACATGCTACTTCACAGACTAATATGGGCCTTTGGTATGAAGTAAAGACTTGTGAGAACTATCATAGGGGATTTGGTGCAAAAGAGTTAAAAGTCATGCAACCCCCACAGAGGAATTCTACATATGCATCCTTCACCAACTCAAAGCTCATTATGTAGCCTAATTATGTAGTCATTAGTGTGCAAATATCCTCAAAAGGTGTAAGGCACTGATTCCCATCAAATACATAGTAATGACATGGTAGTTCAAGGGAGACCCATGTGGTGATTGACAAGTGGTAGTGAAGTATAAAGAGGTAGTTGAAAAGCAATTGAGTAGCATTCAAGGCATTGTTAGGATGAGTAAATGCATAAGTGGTTGTTAGACATTTGAATATGATCATAGGCCACCCCTTTGACTATTCCAAAGATATTCCATTCTTAGACACACACGTAGATCCAAAAGAATCCTACCACCAATTCCCAGATCCAAATCACCAGGCAAAATTTAAGAAGCATGGATGTAGCACTGTAATAGAATTGAAAGATTGTATCTTCCACCCCAAGGGAAGCATTAATTATAAAAGGCTTTCCCTTATAAAATCCTTGTTCTTCATTTTAAAAGGGGTTGACATTTTTTTAGGCAACCTCACATTGCCAAATTTTTCCCTCTAAGAGCACTTCTATTGGTTGGACCTTACATTTTAATAGGAATTGAGTTCACTTCCCTCTATTCTTCTTCCACTCTATGTGTGATTTGTGTTTGTTGATATTTGTTTATGGGTAATGTTTGCCCCTCTCATTTCCATCTATTCCTAGTACTTATGTGTGGAACTTGGAACTCACTTATAGGTCATATTTTTTGCGCATTTGGGTCTATGTAGGCCTTATCTATGGATAACCTTCGTCCCTCTCAACATTGTGTTGTATTCCCATGCCTTTATGCAAAACACTTATGCATTTGAAGTGTCCATGATGGAGTCTATGTGATATTATCTTGTTCTCTAATATTTGTAGTGTGTCCAAGGCAATAGGAGTGCTCGCTCTATTCTTGGTGCATCACCTTTCACTTTCCAGCAATTTCTTACCTTTTCCCTTGAAATCTTAGTTTTAGATTTGTGGTAGATTAACCTTTGTGTTATTTAGGTTTGCATGTTGGTCTTAAACTAGGTACACTTAGAATAGAAATAAGGCAACCTACAAAAGAGGTTTGTCCCAAGGAGTGTAAGGGTCCCACACCTTAAGGATGTCTCAATCATTACGACAAGACAACTGATGATTTGCATGCATGGGTGAGCAATAACACTCCCATGCCTAGTGCCAACCACATTTTCACCCTGCACAAGGCATTCACACTTTGTGCTCTATAGAAAAACCCCTTGTGCCATAAGATCATCTATGGGTATATGTTTTGAATGACAATAATAGCTTTGTCCTAGGTGAGGAAAATGAGAAAGTACACATAAAGGTGGCCTTAACCTCCATCCATTTACCTATATCTCATAGAAAATGTAACACATGTGTGCCCATGTCTTCAATTTTTGATGAACTACATGAACCCATAACCTCTTGAGAAGATGATGCATGCATTGGTCTATGTCTCTTCACAAATTAGGATATGTCTCTTAGGAGAAGAGTGCCTACCATAACTTTGTAAGCCTCAATGATTGTTATTTCATTCAAACCTAGTGAGTATGGATTCTTTGATAACATCCTAGGTTGGTAGGTTGGGATTGTGTGTAGCCCACCAATGCATGATAGTAATCTTGAAGGTGTAGATTAGAGCACTTGGTCACTCTTCCTCCTTAGGGGCGCATGCTTATATATTATCCACATAGGTATTCACATCCTCAGATTTTTCATACTATGGAAAATCAACAACCTTACATGTCCTAAGGTAGTATACTCATTTTAGTTTAAAGGTTGTGTATGGAAACCAAACCTTGTTGATTTGGGTCAAAGCAATTTTCCTTTTGGTTCTTCTCGTGTATTTTAGTGGTGTAGATGATCTCAATTTTGAATTAAAAGTGTGACATTTATGCTCAATTACTTCATAGGACTCTTGCACCCATCGATCACAAGTGATACATGTGGTATCTAAAATGGAATTTGAATCTTCCCACCCTAAAATGCCTTCACTATCTACATCAAAATGTTCATCACCTTGCACAACAATGTTTTAGATCTGGTTAACTTCTTCATCATTGTATATACTTTTAATATAGGCTAGGCCATGCTTGGGATCAATCAAAATAATGACACTTTTTTTTCCATTCTCGAAACTCATGAACTACCTTTTGAAGATCATAGCTCATTATTGGTGTAACACCATGGTTTGACAAGTAACTTTGGGTAGTTGTCAATTTCAGCCAACTCAAAAACCTCAAATCTACATGAAGTTTCACCCCCATCACATCAACATAAACATTTATCGGGACTCCTAAGAGTTGTGTATAATTTTTTTGGCCATAAATAAAATATGGGGTGAAGGCCTTAATTATAACCTGCACATCTTGTGTTAGGATTCTTGCTTAATAATTTTAAATTCAATGCATGTGTCGATTAATATATCACATACTAACCATCCATCTATTTTTTGCATCAATGAGAAAGTCTTGATCATAACCTACATTTTGTTTAATCTTGACCTCATATTCGTAAATGAGGCATGGCACATATACTTTATTATTATTTATGAGGGTTTCATTAACCAATTTTTTATCATAGGGATCATCCCTTATCCATGAAACATAGCTAAGATATCTATTAGATCATTCTCCAAAGGTTCTTGTGAAAGTTTCAATTGAAGTGATTCCTTTGTCTTTGCTTCTTAGTCTTGAGGAAACTAGATCTCACCTTACAAGTTTTTATCATTTCTATTGCTTCTTTCATGATATTATTTTTGTGCAATCTATTGGGATAGTCAGTGGTGTGTTCTACATGGTTTACCTTTTCTTCCTTTCATGGTTCATATTCATGTCAAACCTTCTAAGATGGTGCAACTTGAGGTCAGGTAGTAGCACCACTGCACATCATGATATTTAAATTTGGTCTTTGTAGTTTTCAACCTTCCTCTTTTGGCATCCATTTACATGATTAGCATGCAATACTGATCATTCATACCCATTTCTCCCACTTATCCTTTTGGGTTAAATTGGCATAAAAGTTAGGACATTCCTCCAATGTGTGCTTTCCATGACAGTACCCACAAGTGGGAAACTATGAGCAATCTCTTTGGTATTATTTTGGTGAACCATGCTTATAACATGTACTCAATGGGAACCTTTCACCTCCTCATCCACTAATTCTTCCCTAATAGGTTTATTGGCCACCATATTGGCCTTGGTTTCTGTTGGTTAGACAAACGACTCACTAACATGCCATTTGTTCATACACCTCATGAATCTTGTCTATCACTCTATAATCTTCATTATTATGAGTGGAATCCTCACCTATTTTTCATTACATGGAGACTTTTGTCTATATATCATATTGCATCAAGAGGAAATTTTGAATGTCATGACCTTAGTGGAAAATATCACAAGATGCAAGGAGTGCTCGAGTGTTGCACCTAGGGAAATTATTCTTATTATGTCTTTTTACTTCATAATCAATACACCAAAGGATAATTATTCTATCACTATACAATCTTTAGTATTATGAGTGGAATTCTCACATATTATTCACCACATGGATACTTTGTCTAGGTATCTTGTTTTTGCATGAGGCAATTGTGCATGTCATGACCTTAATGTAAAATATCACAAGATGCAAGGATCGTACAAACATTTCACCTAGGGAAATTGTTTCATTGGTGTTTTTGGTAGTGATTGTGAGTCCATTGAAGCAATCTATTCTTCCATCAATGGGATCACTCCCATATGGATGCTCCTAACTCCCTATGATTGAAGCACCACTTTAAGTGTTTTCCTTGGATCTATAAAGTTTTTCATAGATAATTTGTATTCGAAAGGTGTGATCAACCATTGATAAACCATTGCATAAGCTGCAGTGGATGTATCTTATATGACAACTTTGAGATCAAGGTTTTGAATCTTGCATCATCTTTGCAAATGTTCCCTGTCAACTCTTGTTTGATCTCCTACAATGCAGAGAAACTTTGTTGTTTGGTTTAAAAATATCAAATACCTTTAAGAAATTTTTTTTTATTTGGTCATAATCTATACTAGCTTGATTGTGGTATCAAGTATACACATGATCTAAAAATGTGGTCATAAACTGACTAGCCTTTAGGTATGGCATGAAGACACCCTTAGCCAAATGAGTTACCACTTGTGGATGTGTTCAACTGTGTTCTCCACACCTCTATGTTTAGGTAGAATTAATGAAATATTGTAGAATAAATATTATGACATCATTGTTTGCATGATTGATACAATTGTGGTTGGTGCACTCAAGCTTTTTCTTCCTCTAGGGTTCCCACCTTACTTTCTTAAATTACACTTGGTCTAGGGTAAAACATTACCAATCACCGCAATAGGCTATGTTGTGGTAATATTAACACCTTTTATTTTTTAGATAGGTGTTAGTATACCCATCACTATTACACCCACCAAATTATTACCCATGGGCACGGGTGGATTTTTACTCCTTATTTGTGTCATCTCATACATTATTAAATTATTCAAATTCATCAACTATGGTGTAGCTAATCCTAATGGTTTATATGGCACTATCTATTGTAACACACACTTTTCTAATTATTTCCTTGAAAATTTTCTAATTTGAAGCAAAACTAACATAATTCCCACTAGTTACCATCTGATCAAGGGACACACAGGCTAACACTTTAGGTATCCCTTGGGGGGGTGCTTCTTCCTCTATGTTATTATGGATGATTCTAAATCTCTAAACTTCCTCCTATTTCCCTTCCTAGATGTATGCTTTTTCTCTAGCACATGCTTCACCTTTAACTAAGTACATCTCCTATGTGCAACAACCATCCATATGCCATCCCCATTCTACACAAGTTATTATGACACTATCGAGCTTGGTCCTTCCTTATCCTTTGGGTCCTTGGTGACAATTTATTTTCTTTGATCCTCCTCATATTTGTGCCACCTAAGTTCTTAGTCATTTGGGTTATTTATTCACGTCTTTCTCCTTTTGAAAGAAAACAAATCATGCCCACCCTTCACTAACTATCATCCATGCAACTCATACACGTAAGAACTTATCCGGCCATATCGAGGATCTCAATCCTGTAGTCCCCCATAATTTTATTGATGACTAATGGAAATTAGGATATGTTTGAACCCTTTGGTTGACATAAAAATTGATACTCAACTTCTTCTGAATAGGAGTAAGTGGATACTATAGAATTTAATCTGTAACTATTTAGTGTACCTTGCCACCAAAGATCAATTGCTCTAGCCCACACCATGTGAGCTCATTGTAATTACTCAACACACTAATATATCCAAGGTTGTTTGAATATATATTTTATACTCTTTCCCAATACATATGTAGATAATTATGCATGCATATGTCCTAGAAGTTCACCAAATAATACCTCATACAAAGGACCTTTAAAATTATCCTCCACCCACTCCTTAGGGGACTGATTTCCAAGGTTATAATGATGAAATGCAAAATTTTACTCTAAATATTCCATACAAGGATATATTCTCTAGTAAAATTCTATAAATCATAATTTCATACAATCTCAATAGTTTGTTCAACTATATGTGACAAAAAATCAAAACTGTTGGTAAAAAACTTGTGCACACCATATTTTTTGCACCACTAGTGCTTACTCAAACATTAGTTACTTTACCACACTGGCATATCACACTAAAGGTTAGCACATTGACCTAAGGTTTAGAGATAAATAATTGAGTCACATATGGGTTAGTTGTGCATGGAGATACAATTCATAACCTCTCATACTTATTAAAAATGAGCACAAACCATTACTTATTGCATGTGTATATATAGAAAAGACAAAATTAGACCTTAGCACTATAACACATGAAAGTAATCATTATCCATTTCTAGGTTAATATTGGAACACTTGCATAAAAATCATAAAGTACACACTCAAGAGAAAACTTTGTACTTCGTCATTAAAACCCTTAGATTAATACATAAACTCATGCAATCTTTGCTAAGTAATAATTAATTATAATTTTAACAACATAACATTAACATTCTACTCTATATGTATCTCATGTGAGGTAAGGGGGGATTTTTAGGGTCTAAGCATCACCATGCATCTATATTACATAAATGTGTGCCTTAATTATGCATAATCACTATCTATATTTAGCAATCATAACTACTTACATTGAATGTTTTAGTTCTAATAGCTCCTTAAATGTATGAGACCATGATATATTTGATCCAAAGACATGGGTCTTGATGTCTTCCACTAATGGAACCATTCTTGTAGGTTGGTGTATTATTCCTTATTTTGTGCTTTGTAATCTACACAACCTCTCCCCCCAAATACTAGCGCTTCTTCTATGTTGGCCAATACACTGCCATGTGCACACCATAAGACTTGTTTAATTTCCTATTGAATGCTCTTGGTTCTCTAAGTATGCTTGCATGTCCTCATTCTCATCATCCATTTTATCACTTTTGGTCCACTTCTCATGTGTTATATTTTAAATGCATGGATACCTTGTGTTGCATTTTATTTCACAAGTGTGCATTCAAATACTTTGAAAAAATTGGGGTCTAACAATTTTCATGACTACAAAATTTCAGCAATTAAGGGAAATTGTGCTCATAGATTATTTGAACTGATAAAACTTCTCATTATTGACAACCTTCATAAATGAATCAATAATATTCTCCATAATATCAACCTTTTCTAGCAAACACAATATTTTCTTAGACCATGTCTTTAAAAAAAAGTTTTTATACATCAATATGCTTAAACTAAGCATGATAAGCGAGGTTTTTTACCAAATAAATTAAACTTTGAATATCAAAATCTATCCTCACTACTTTATATAAGAAACCAACATTCAAACACATCATCTATAACCATAAAAGTTCCTTCTTGCATGAGTCACTACGTGTACTCAACTTATGTAGTGGATAGTGCAACTATTTTTTCTTCTTTCTCATCCATTTGACTATTCAACCAAATGAGTTAAACACAACCACTTTTAGATCTTTGGAAGTCAAAATATCTAGCCCAATAAACATCAACAAAAACCTTGAACATTTAATTTTTATTTCTCTCTAGTTTTCCTTGGTGGAAGATTGCATAATCTGAAGTGTCACAAATATATATAAAGATCATATTCATATCATTCCACTGCTTGCATATCTTGTCACAACTCCCACTTTATGGGTAATGATAGTTCTGATATAGACTATAACATACATTAGGGTTCCAATAATACTTGCATAAAGAACCTAAAAAATATCCTCAATCTCTTCTTATTTCTGAGGACATTGTTCGATAGATATATTTTTTATCAACATAAAAGGGAGTAGTCATAATTTTATATTCATGCATTCAATACCTATACAATATCATCCCAACATATTTATTCTTATTCAACTACAGTCCCATGTTTCCTTAACCCCTATTGATTTCCATATCTAATATGAATTTTGCATCACCTAGATCCTTGATAACAATTTGAGATGACAACTCATATTTAAATTTCTTGAACAATTCATAGTTGTTACAAATAAACAACATATCTTCCACATACATAACTATGATAACAAATTTATCACCAACTTGTTTGAAATACACATATTGATCAACTTTACTTCATAAAAACACAAGACCCAACACAAAATTATTAAAATTTTGAATCCACATCCATGGTGATTGCTTCAATCTATAGAGAGACTACTTCAATCTGCACACAAACTCTTCTTTTCATTTTTTAGACACCTAAATCTGGCCACCAATGACCTTTAACCAGGGTTTTGACCAATTTCCACCAAAGTGCATAATTTGGCCTAAAGTACTAAAACACATTAAAAGATTTGAAATTGATATATTTAAGTGCCAATTTTGGCCAGGGTATCATTAAATAGGGCAATGCAATTTATGTGTTAGCTAACTTTGATAAAAACATTTTGAGTTAAAATACCAATTTTGCACTTGGGTGCCCTGGATTGCTCTTTTTTGTCAAGTCTCTTGCATGAGACTTGTACCCTTGTTATTTGGTGTTGACAACATCCTAAATGGGAATACATATCCAATACATCTAACATCAACTTCTAATTCTAATCCAGTCAAATTTCAATCCAATAACAAGACATTCTGACTAATTTGATTACTTTATGCACCAAAGAGCCAAGGTTTGCACCAAAGTGACTAATCATTCTTAAAGCTAATTAATTCAAATCATGAGCCTAATTAATAATTCCATGGAAATTTTTGAACAAATTTTTATTGGAAATTGATTGTCATTAACTGCATCATTAAATGACATCATCTTATGGGGTGGCATCCACAAGCCATAAATGCCACAAATATCAGATTCATGCCTCCTATGCCTCATTAAGACCCTCCATGCCTATTCATTGCCTCTATATCCCAAATATTTATGAAAGCATTTATTGATTTTACCTAAAAAATTGAATTAATCTTTAGCCACATATCTTCATCTTGAGATGGATGGTTCAGGTTGATTTTGACCATTTTGCAAAATCTATAAATAAGAGGCCTTGCCTATTGAATTTTAAGCTCTCATAAGCCAAAGTTATCATGCAAAAATGAATTCCAAAGGCCATTTAATTAGTGTTATAATGCCCAAATATTGAGCCAAGCCAAGCCAAAGCCAAACATGGTGCCAAGGAGAGATGGAGGTAGCCACACTTCATTGATGCAGACTTTATGAGCACAAACTGAGCAAGCCACTTCAACAAACTATTTGGAGCATTCAAAAAAGGTGAAAGAAGGTTTATTTTGCATTTTAGTTATGATTTCTATCCTAGTTTTAATAACTAAGCTCCCCCTTTGTGATAGGCTTAAGGTGTTAGCATTAGTGTGTTTTGTTTAGATTCATTTTATTCACTAACACAATACTAATCTCCCCTTATTGCAATCCTATGTTCACATATTTAAATTTAATTTTTTTTAGTTGCAACATGTAGATCTTTTCATCAATATCTCCATAGAGAAATGTTTTATTTACATCCATTTTTTCTTCTTCAAGATCAAAAGAAACAACAATAGTGAAAAAAATATATAATAGAAATTAATTTAGAAATATGAGAAAACATCTCACCAAAATCGATTTACTCCACTTAAAAAATTATTATTACTACCAAGCAAACTTTATACTTCTCCAATTTATCTTTATCACTTTATTTGTTTTATAACACCCAATTATAACAAACATGATGTCTACCAATAGGTAATTTCACCAAGTCCCATGTTATATTTTTAGCCAATGACTCTATTTCTTCATCCATAGCATTCTTCTAAAATTTATATTCCTTTGAATCAATGGCCTCCCTCATAGTCCTAGGATCTTCATTAGTAGGAGATAACACTAATAAAACAAATGCAAAATGGAAATCAAGTGGACTATACCTTTTTGGTTTCCATTTAATTCAATTTGATATTCTCAAGATTGGAGATTGATATGCTTCTTCTAGCTCAACCTCCTCTTGTCCATCCCAATATTCATCAGAGAAATCCATTTCTTGTTCATCTTGTTTTGTTGCTTTGTATTAATATATTAAATATCTCTTCTCTAATTTAACTTGAACATTTTAACGTTTTTGATTTGGTTCTCCTTCATGTTGAAACCCATTAACTTCTATAAAGATTACATTACGACTATAAATAATCTTATTTGTTTATGGATTTTAAATCTTGTATCCTTTTATACCACTACTATTTCCAATAGATATACACTTAGTAAATTTATAGTCAAGGTAAGTTTTTTTTCCTTTGGAATATGCAGACAAGCATCATACCCAAAACCTCTAAGATGTTGGAGAGAGGGTTTCTTACTAGTCCATGTTTTCAATGAAGTTTTATCAACAAGGAATAATTTAGGCGATTTATTGATCAAGTAATAAGCAGTTGTTACTACTAAATATTTAAACTAAATTATTCATAATGGGAAATACACTATGTAAACTAGCTAAAACTATGAGATAGGAAAGATCTAGGATATAGTAGTCTAAAATGGTGAATCAGATCCCAAATATTTATGAAAGCATTTATTGATTTTTACCTCAAAAATTGAATTAATCCTTAGCCACACATCTTCATCTCGAGATGGATGATTTAGGTTGATTCTGACCATTTTGTAAAATCTATAAATAAGAGGCCTTTCCTATTAAATTTTAAGCTCTCATAAGCCAAAGTTATCATGCACAAATGAATTCCAAAGGCAATTTAATTAGTGTTATAATGCCAAAATATTGAGCCAAGCCAAACCAAAACCAAACATGGTGCCAAGGAGAGATGGAGGTAGCCACACTTCATTGATGCAAACTTTATGAGCATAAACTAAGCAAGCCACTTCAATAAACTATTTGGAGCATTCAAAGAAGGTGAAAGAAGGTTTGTTTTGCATTTTAGTTATGATTTACATGCTAATTTTGTTAACTAAACTCCTCCTTTGTGATAGGCTTAAGGTGTTAGCATTAGTGTGTTTTGTTTAGATTCATTTTATTCACTAACAGAATACTAATCTCCCCTTATTGCAATCCTATGTTCACATAATGGCACGCTTGATGGGACCCTAGCCCCAAAAATTTGATCACAAAGCTATTTCAAGAAACCTACTAATATTTTCTATGCAGGATCTTGGAGTTGGAGGCCAAAAAGAGTGAAAATTTAAGTTAAAATTCTATTTTTCTGATAATCATGTTTTTGTTCTTGGTAACATCAATTTTGATCTCTATTTCAATATCACTACTATCATAGTAGCGATTTTGTAAAAAAATCATTATTTTCTAAAAAGTGATTTCATAGCCTTGGGTAGTGATATCATTCATTAGAATAGTGATTTCATGTGCCTGAACATTTATTTCACCTAAAATAGTGATTTTTTAGCCCTATATAGTGATTTCATATTCAACAATAATGATTTTGTCAACATAACAATGATTTTGTATTTTTTATGTTTTCTATTTGGTAAACAATGATTTTAAAAAAAAACAATGATATCATATATCTTTTGCAATAATTTGCCAAAACAATGATATTGTCGACCCACATAGTGATATTATCTCTTGGGCAGTGATATCATTGATTTGGTAATCGATTTCATTTAAAACAATGATTTTGTTTAATAACAATTTTGTAGGTGAATAGAATTATTGTGTTTTTCTGATGAACTAACTCAAAAAAAATGATATTATTGTTTGAAATTATGATTTTACATGGAAACAATGATATTGACTGTGTAACAACAATTTCAAAAGAAAGAGCTTGTTTTAAGAATTTGCTTCACTCATTTGCAAATTAGCTTTAAAGCTAAAGGACATACTAACTTTTTCATTATAGAATCAAACTTGGAATTTGTTAAAACATACTTTTTAGACCTTTTTTGAAAGTTTAAAATGGATTAGGAACCTTGTTTTTGTGCTTAATGGAAAATTTAGATTCTTAGGTAAATGTTTTGACAAATTGTGCTTTCAAAGTTATAAGTTAAGACCAAGGGGTCAAAAGAACACCAAATAATCTTTCATTTGGTTCTTAAAATTTAACTCACTTGTTAAATTTCATCTTCAATAGTTGTTTAACTTAGAATTTTATGGGAAGAAGAGGGACATTGCCTATATGTTCTTCCATTCGTCCCCTTTAGGGAACTTTTGAAATCAAAAGTGTCATCCTTATTGCAAACATGCCTGGTCTAAGGCACAGAAAGAATGTCATCTAAAGCACTCCCCAAAAACTTGAAATAGTTTGGGTGACCTTGAAAATAACTGTAAAATCTTTTTATTAAGTTATTTATTTTTATGCAAACTTGGCTTGTGATGGGGACTTCATTACCTCCCACAAGTCTTTTAGGGAAGCTTTGACCTGGGGTTTCATATTCTAACACTAACTTCAACTACTCCCACTAGGATTGGAGGTTTGAGTGGTTAAACCATATTTTAGTGTTGGAGTTGCACACGGGATGTATCTGCAGTTTGGACATCACACTACACTAAGCAAGCGATGGATGTAGTGGTTGAAAAAAGGATAAGACATTTTTTCAACAAGACAAATGCCATGGATACCCATTTAAGTGCATTTATTTTGCAACATGATGTGAAAATCATTGGGAAATTGATCCATCTAGACATTCAAAATCTTGTAGATCATAGAAAAATCCCCACTTACCATAGAAGTGTTATTGGTGCAAGGTGTACCTCAAGGTCCATGTCGCAGTATTGTCATTTGAGAGAAGGGGGTTGTAAAAACCCTACTATATAATGTGAATTTTAATTTTTGGATGAAAACTAAAAAATCCTCTCAAATGATGTATATTGATGGATTCTAACAATACCAAGCAATCTTGTCAGTTTAGGACCTAAGAGAGATTAATTAGTTGGTTTTGTCCTAGATTAAAGTCTTGTTTGGAGTCAAAAATTGGTGTGAAAAAATGATACAAACCAAAACACATAGTCCTCATTTTCCTTTGAACAAAGAGGTGTTATGCTGCCCACGTGAATCATCAATTTGCCTTGTTTAAAGTTCATCAAAACTTTGAGTCATATCATCCACTTTGGTGCAGTTATGCTATCCAATTGAGTCTAGAATTTTACCAAACATTGTCTAAAGTCCTTCATTTATAATATAAATTCAAAATTTCACCTTCATAAGTTCATAGGGTTGATGTGTTAAGTGGGTTTGCCATTTGCACTAAACTTGAGGGAAATTAGGTTTAATTTCCAATTTGGGTTGAAGGCCGTTTATTACTCATAATCATTATCACCACTTGGTAGACTTATGTCATTTAATGCTAAACACTTGCACTTTTAGTCTATGCAATAATTATTTTTGTGTCGTTGTCCTATTTCAATCAAGATCATTTGAATACATACTTTTTTTCCTTAGAGATATTGTCAAAACTTTGAAGGTATGTATGTCATTTGAGTTAAGAAAGGTAGTGTTACGCTGCCAAATTTGTGAGAAACCATCTTTGCCTTAGAGGTTTAAAAAAAAAAAAATATTTTTTCATGTCTTTTGAGTAGTCTAGCATTATTAAGCTACCCAAAATATTTCAAACATAGTTTCATTATAGACCTTTTTGCATAGAGTCCAAGTTTTCCAAAATTTTTAAAGCCAATCCAAATGTACCTTTGGAATCTTTATCTAGAAAAGTTATGCCATTCACATTTATCTATCTTATTTGTCAAAATAACTAAGTTTTATACCATTATTTGTGAGAAAATAAATTATCTCTAAAGTGCCTTTTGTTTCATACCTTATATCTATTTGATCGAGTTCATGTCCAAGAGTCAAATGCCTAGTTTTTGTTAGAACTGTTTCAAATATATTAGATGAAAATCTCATCTATTTCAAAGTCTATATTTCGACACAATTTGGCCAAGAGTCCTAGAAAATGCCTTGTTTAAGCCTAGCTTTTGATGCTACATTTAGCTAAAAGACCTAACAACTTTTATTTTCCTAGATTAGACTGATTTGAAACACTTTGAACTTAGAGTTTGACATTTATATTTTTTAGTCCATTTACTTAATATTTTTTGTATAAGATGTGTAATGTTAGATAATTAATATTATCTTGATTTATCACAAATCATTACATAAACCTTTCTATCTTTTTAACGAATCTAGACTAAAGCTTGAACATCATCTTTTAGACATTGTCTTTTTCGAGTTTGTAGAACTCTCTTCCATTTCTATCACAAAACATCCACTGTGGATCCCAACATGTATACCTACACTTGTAGTGGACTCATGTACAATGGAGGGATTAATAATGTGGTTGTGCAAGAAGAAATGGTGCCATACCCCTACACAGATAACATTTCTTATGAGACATATCCTTATCCCTCTTATAATAATCAAATAGGGGCACAAAACCAAGATCCATTGGCTAACTATTTGGTCAATATGCCACCATACTCAGAGCAAGATCAAGCAAAAATAGAGCAATACCTAGCTATGGTACCTACTATTGAAGAACCTTTTCCTCAACAATTTTAATCTATTAACACACCTTCCATGTATAATCCTTTTTTGTTTTATCATCATTTATTGGAGAACAAAGATGATATTTTGGTTAGATCCATAGAGGTAGGAGCCAAGTTTTTGGTAGACTTCGCCCATGAAAATTTACCAAGTCTAGTAAGAATGCCTCATAACATATTGTACAATTAACATGCTTCTTATAGAAATCCTTTAGCTTTAGTCCAAACAACATATTAGGACACTGGTATGATTGTCAAAAGAAAGGAACCCATGGAGGATCACTTTGTATAGATGCAGACCACATACCAAACCTACTTAAACCTAGCACACAATTTTTACTAGATGACCATGTCAAGTAGGCCTACCATAGATTTAGTCCCCTCAACTGGAGTGTTAATAGAGTTGACTAGTCAAGACAATCAGGGTACAAACCCATTCATGTAGAATAATTTGATCAACAACCTATTTCAAATGCAAACCATTGAAGAAGTATCTTCTACTTATATGTAGAATAGTGGCCAAAACATAGTGGATAATGTGTAAGCAACATCCCATTAAAACCAAAGTAGTGTTAATATGTAAATATATAGCCAACAAAATGTGCCTTTCATTAACACTGCAAGGGGTTCTCAAAATTAGGGAGTGGGAGTTTCTATGTTACAATATCAACTAGGTACTTCTAATCCTCAACCAAATACTTCTTCAAGTGTACAACCAATAGGATTAAGTAGCCAATTGATTACCAATGTCATGCCTCAACAACAAAATGTGATGAATCCTATTAATCATCAACAAGTGATGAGTGGTATTCCACAATAGTAGGCACAATTTAGTATACCAATGCACTAAAGGCTAAATATGTTTCCACCTCAATTAGGGGCAACTAGTGTTCCACCATGTTAGGTAATAGCAAACATACCTTTTTAGTTGTAGGCTAGTGTGATAATTTAAAACCAAATGATGTCTAACCAATAACATATAAATATTGGTCCATGATAGATGTTGAATCTTCAACATGCATTCAATTCCCAAAATGGATTCATGTAATAGGGAGGTTCCAATGTTTCTCAAGTAGCTACTAGGCAACAATTTCCTTTTGCTCAAAGTGTGCCACTCATTCAAAAATAGGGTCTTGGTTCACAAGTTACCACTCAATAGCAAGGTTCAATTAGTCGATAACATGTCCCTTTTAAACCAAAACAAGCATAGTACAATTATATCACTCCATATTAATAAAAAATACTCACCATCACACCTTCATAACCAACCCTAACTAGAATATTACACCACAATATGTGTAATTCCAACAATTAAACCCTAATCTACATATGTGTATTCCTGGTCTACTTCCCAACCAATCCATCATACCCCAATAAATATCTCCATTATACCCAGTCTAAGTGCTCCACTCATGATTTCCCAACCATCTACCTAGGCCAATATTCCCACAAGTTTCCTAGAGCAAGAATTACAACTGATGAAGGATGCAATCGCTGCTATCCAAGCTAGGAAACAAGGTAAAAAATTTAAGTTGGATGATGTGTGTTCTTATCCTTTTAACATCGAATAATTATAGATTCCATTTCCTCTAGGATATGATCCCCCAAAGTTTGATAAATACAAAGGGAAAGGTGACCCCAAAGCTCATTTAATAATTTTTTTGTCGCATGTCAACTAGTGGCATATAGTGACATATACCTTTTATTGTTGCTCCCAAGGAGTCTAGTAGGAAAAGCCTTAGAGTAGTTTTTAAAGTTGCCCAATAATTCAGTAATAAATTTTGATGGCCTTTTAAAAAAGTTTGTGCAACACTTTTCCTATAATATTGAACATGATATTTCATTGGTTGACTTGACATAAGCAAAAAAAAAATATGGTGAGAGTTTTACAAGTTATCTACAACGATGGAGAGCCCTTGCAAGCTGATTCACCCATAATTTACCAATTAAACAATTAGCTACTATGTTTTATTAAAAAATTTCATAGTGAGATAATATATCATCTGAAACTACAATATGCACATACTTTCAAAGAGATCATTGATAAATGTTTGTTGATTGAGTGAGCCTTTATTAATAAAGGAATCATCTAGCTCAATTCAACTAATCAGAATCAAGGTACCAATCAGGGAAATGGGCAAAATCAAAATCAATTCCAAACACAAGTATCACAAACCCACAGGCTAATAACCAATATCGACCAAAGTAATTCAACTGTAATAAGAATGTTATTGGAAATGGAGTAGCTGAGCCACGCCATGTCCAAATGGTGCAAACACCATCCACTCAGCCTGTACCACCTTTTCAACTTACTCCACCCCAACAAACTCTTCAGCCAACACACCAAGGACAACAACCTAGGATTGCACAACAATCACAACCACCTTTGCCATTGCAAGTTCCTCCTCCAAGGAGAATAGTACCTACTCACCATGTTTTTAGTGACCTTGGAGAGCTTATTGAATCTATTTTTTATAACCTCACCACCACTAATTTGATTAGTTGGCCTATACCAAAGCATTATCCATAAGGCATTCCTTATCCTGATTGGTACAATGAAAATGAATACTATGAGTATCATTAGGTTAATGGGAACAATTTATGAAGATGTGTGTAAATCAAGCATTTGATTGAGAATATGTTAGAGAATGGGGAGATAAAATTAGATAACGGTACTTCCACTTCCAATCAGACTCTTTGGATTTATCAAAACCCTTTTCCCCAACATAAAAAATAGTAGCAACAACATCAACATTAATAACATTAACAACAATGATAACAACAACATCAGTTAGTGCAACAATAAAATTAACAGTATAAAAATTGAAGGCCAAACAAATAGAATCAACATAACCAAATATATAATCGAATACACCATAACATAACCAAGGTCAAGATGATAACAACTAACAAACCTATCATGCAGTTGCACATGACTACAATAGACTTGTAGGCCATATTGTAGGAGGTAACATTAATACCATCTCCATTAATCCTAGACTAAATTCTAATTAGATGAGACCATTTATAACCATACCAAACCAATCTAACCAATTCAACAATCCTTCCTTGGCCTGAGACCACACACAGGTGAACCAATAAATAGGAATTTCCACTTTTAGACCTTATACCAATAACTTGTCCTTGCCCCATGACCACACACAAGTGTACTGATAATTGAGACTTATCTTATCTTGTCCCTCACCATCACCATCATTTTTTAACAATAATGGTCCTGTATTCAATCCTAATTGTGTAATCATAACTCAGAGGTTAAAGATTACCATCCCAAGCCCATAGCCATCTGCAACTTCACCCATTAACCAACTAGCTATTCAGCATTGGAATAAGCCATTTAACACTAACCAAGAGAAGAAGTTTGATATTGTGGAACAATTAGAAAAGATGCTCACACAAATCTCCATTTTAGATTTGTTGCATATGTCAACAATCCACAAAAACATTTTAAATGAGTTCCTGAGCCAATCCACTATTTCAAGTGACATACCCCCTGATAAATTTGAGGCTTTGGTTGGATACCTAGCTCCTACCCAACAAGTCACATTCAATCAAAGTGATATGTCTGCCTTTGACCCACTTCATAATAATCCATTATACATATAATTTTACATAAAGCGGCATAAAGTGAAACATGTCCTTATAGAAAATGGATTAGGTCTCAACATAGTGTCTCTAAATCTCATCAAGCTTCTTAGGTACATAATGGCAGATCTCCAACCATAAATGATAACTATCAAATCCTATAATAATTAGGAGAGAGAATCATAAGGCACCATTATCCTACTAGTTATCATTGGGCTTATGACTCATGATACACTTTTCCATGTGCTTGATCTTGAGTTATCATATAATATGATTCCAGGTAGGCCTTGGTTACATGAGATTCGTGCAGTCCCATCAATGCTGTATCAATGTATCAAGTTCTCCCACTCAGGGATGGAAGTAAATATTCCAAGAGATTTTCACCCATATGAACATTGAAAACATCTCAAGGTCAAGTTTTAAAGCTAAAATTATCAATACAACATGAATCCAAGTTCCAATCAGGATAAAGGAAAGGCCATACTTATTGATTTTCTAGAGGATAATTGCATAGATGCTAATACCCTGGATTTCCTTTCCCACATGCCACCTCCTAAAGTATCCAATCATTTTACTATCTCACCTATGGCCCAAGGGAATATTTAACACATGATACCTTTCATATTGCAAACCTTCCACATAATCCAAAGTCCTTTGGAAGACCAAAAGTTAAGCCACTTCATCTAAAATGACAACAAAAGAGCAAGGGTAAAGTACCTGTCACATTTGTACCAATATCTGGCTTAGAACCAAACCCTCTCAAGGGATATGAATAATGGTTATACAATGACAACCAAGATGATTTTTATAAGAGTGAAAAATATCCTCTTCCCAATAGGATCATGAGAATCAAGACTATGAAGGAGGAAGCCTAAAACCTAATCAATAAGGAACACTTGAGCCAATTTCCATGACCAAATACAAAAGACCCTATGGACTTGGACTTAAACTACTTGGGGGTGACTCCATATACCTTACTCATGTTCCATCATCATCAACTAGTGATGAAGATGCTGATTATGAAGTAGAGTCTGATCATAACCTTTTTGATGACCTAGCTAAAACCAACCTGTTTAACCCTCATTCCATTTGTACCCTTACCCTAGTTATTCATCACAATCCACTACCATTGTATTAGCCCCCATTGATAGATTGGGACCAATAAGAGTTCAACATACCGATTGATGTGTTTCAAAATGATGAGGCTTTTTGTGATTTTCTAGGCCTTAGAGACAATGTTTTGTTGGGGGCCCATAAATTAGGGTTTTTAATCAAGTTGGATCCTGTAGTATATTTTAGAGAGCAGGTGAACACCCTTAGCCAAAATCAAATAATTAAAACATTGAGGTCCCAAAATGAAAACCTCTTTGATACACTTTCTAACCAGGGTAAAAGTAAAGAAAAATGCTAGTCTAGTCATGAAAACCTATTTCAAGAACCATTAGATGGGGGTGTTCAACCTTATTCAACCATAGCTCATGAAACCACCAATGACAAACTTGTCTATGAGTTTGACTTCAGTTTTGAAGAAAAACAAGATATTGATTGAATCATTTAGGATTTTTTGATAGTTTTTGTTACATGGACAAAAATTTCATTGGGAGACTCTGATTCATCATGCCTAGGGGAACTTGAAGAACCAGTCTTAGCAGAGGAATCTAATATTGCTAGCTAGTTCAAATCTTTGCCCACTATCTTTGAAGATGGTTCGACCCTTCTAGTGAAAGATACGATAGAGGTTAAAATTAGGTCCCTAGATGACCCAAAGTGGATCAAGTTAGGTGCTTTCCTTACTGAGAAGGAGCATGAAGTCCTTATAACCCTTTGGAGGGACTTTGTAGATATTTTTGCATGGGCATATTCTGACATGCCAGGTTTAGACCCAACCTTGGTTCTGTACCACTTTGTGGTTAATCTTGATGCAAAACTAGTTAAACAAAAGCTTCATAATATGCATCCTCACATTTCTACAATGGTAAAGAAATATTTGGATAAAATCTTAGAAGCAGGATGTATTCGATCCATTAATTACTTAGAATGAATATCTAATGTTGTAGCTATTAGCAAAAATCTTGAAGGAATCAAAATTTGTAATGATTTTTGAGACATAAATAAAGCTTGCCCTAAAGATGAATTTCCATTTCCTAATATTTACATGATCATCAAATCCAAAATGGGTTATGAAATGATTTCATTAATGGATGGATTTTTGGGATATAATTAAATTAGAATAACACCAGAAGACCAATGTAAAATAGCATTCACCACTCCATGGGGAATATTCTATTATCAGGTTATGTTGTTTGGTCTTAAAAATGTAGGGGCCACCTACCAAAGAGCCATGACCATCATATTTCATGATATGATGCATGATATTGTAGAAGACTATGTCAATGACATTCTTGGAAAATCAAAGACCAGAGCCGATCCCCAATAGTTCTACACAAAATATTTAAAATATTACATGAGTACAAAGTCAAACTTAATCCTAATAAGTGTGTCTTTAAATTCACCTTAGACAAATTTATAGGCTTCATTATGTCTCGATGAGGCATTGAAGTTGATCTAGCTAAAGTTTAAGCTATAACAGAGATGAAACCACCAACACTTTGAAGCAGATCAATAATTTTCAAGGCAAGATCCAATCTATCTGATGCTTCATATCTCAATTAGTATACAAGTGTCATCCATTTACACATCTTCTAAAAAAGGGAGTTACATTCCTTTGGGATAATCATTGCCAAAAAACTTTTTAACAACTCAAAGACTATTTAGTGAATCCACCTATTTTGTTATCTCCAATGCCAAGAAAGCCATTCTTGTTGTATCTATTAGCTACTGACAATGCCTTGGGGGAACTTTTGGCTCAACATGATGATAATGGAAATGAGAATGTCATGTACTATTTAAGCCATACACTAGTTTTATATTAACATAATTATACACCCATATAAAAATCCTTTTTAGCCATGGTCTTTGTAGCTCAGAAGCTGTGCCATTACATATTAAATAATAAGACCAAGGTTATTTCAAAATTAGATCTCATCAAGTATCTACTATCTAAAACAACTTTGCAAGGCCACATGGCCAAATGGATCATGCTTCTAATTGAGTTTAACATGGACTATATCAATTAAAAATCCATTAAGGGACAATTTCTTACAGATCAACTTGCTAAAGCACCCCTTATTGATGTAGAGCCACTCACGTTCCAATTTCTTGATGAATCCATAATGACCATCATTGACACACCTCTTGAAGAGCAACACTGACAGCTATATTTTGATGGATCATTCACAACACATAGATCAGGGGTAGGCCTTTTATTTATTACACCATAAGGGGATCTAATCTTTAAGTCATTCAAGATCTATTTTCCTTGTACCAACAACATGGATAAATATGAAACACTTGTTGTAGGACTTTGATAAGTAGTACAATAGAATGTATCTCATCTCAAGGTTCATGGTGATTCTTAGTTAATCATCAATTAGGTTATAGACCATTTTTAGACCAAAGATGATAAGCTAGTTTCATATAAGGCCATGATCGACACTCTCAAACAATAGATTATCGACATTCAGTTTGAGCATATTCCAAGGGTAAGTAACAAAACTATTCATGCTATGGCCACTATTTGATCTTTGATTCAACAAGTAGACACAAATAAAGAGTATTATTTCTTTGTTGAGAACTTGCTAGCACTAGCTCATGAGCCTTCAACCATCATGATGATTTATGATATTATTTTTCCAGGTTCTATTTGGTACTCAGACCTTTACAACTACCTTTATGACCAAGTTTTACCACCTGACCTCTCTTAAAAACAAACCAAAGCCTTCATCCATGAAACCACCTATTATACCTTACTTGGATAAACCCTTCATCACCATAGTTTTAATGGAGCTCTACTTCATTATTTAACTTTAGCAAAATCTATGCTAGCATCATGAGAAGTTCATGAAGGTGTATGTAGAGCCCACACTAATGGGGATATCCTATCAAAAAAATCTTGCGTACTAGTTATTATTGGCCCATAATGAACGTAGATATAGATGCATATATAAATAAGTGTGATAAATGTCATGGCATGCTAATTTGATTCATTCCCCAATAAAGACTTTGAAACCAATGTTGACACCATGGCCATTTGCTACATGGGGCCCTGACCTCATTGGGAAGATCAATCCCACCTCATCTAATGGCCATAAATATATCCTTACTACCATTAAATATTTCACTAAGTGAGTTGAAACTATACCCCTCACTTATATGACTGGAAAGCAAATTTGTAAGTTCATCTTCAACCTTCTCATTTTTTGCTATGGTATCCCCTCCAATATTATATCTAATAATGGAGGATCCTTCAAGAATAAGGATGTCGACAAGCTATGTGTTGAATATAACATCACACAACATTTTTTTGTAGCATATTACCATCAAGGTAATGGCCAACCCAAAGCATCAAATAAAACCATTGTCAACATTCTCAAAAAGATTGTCAATGATACTGGTCATGATTAGCACCTTCAAATATTCTATGCCCTTTGGGCATATTGTACCAATCACTATACACCCACATGAGCCATTCCATACTCACTTGTTTATGGTACTGAAGCCATACTTCCTATTGAGGTTGAGTTACCTTCACTGTGTATATCTTTCAATCATGTCCTAGATGATCATGACTATCGAGTAGCTCACCTGTAAGAGCTAGACCTACTTGATGAAAAATGCATAGCTATGCTCAATAATCTTTAGGCATGTAAAAACTGACTTAAAGGCCACTATAATCAACACATGAATCATATAACATTTGAACTTAGTGATCTTGTTCTTAAATAAAACCAAAAGAATACCACATTTGAGAAGAAGCATCAAGGTAAATTCAAACCAAATTGGATAGGGCCTTTCATCATTACTACAGATTATAGATTAGGTGCATATAGGCTCACCACTCCAGATGGCTATGAACTTGATGAGATAATGAACATTATCCATCTCAAGTAGCACTATGCTTGAGTAACTTGGTATATTGTCTATAAGGACCATTTCACATTGTATCATTTTATCACTCTTCTTTGTACTATACCATTTTACCATTCTATCATCTTCTCTACCTAGCACTTTTTCCTATCACTTATTTATTCTACCATACTTTCTCTATAAATCGAGTTGATTTCTCCCACCCTACCCGACCCTATGACCTTGGTTCTATTTCATTCATTCTAGAACCACTTTTAGCAAGAGCATTCATATTAGGTTTTAGCAGTTGTTTCATACATTATAAATAGATGTAGTATTTTGGGATAGTATGATAGACATTTGGCAATTGCATCCTTCATTTTATTGTTTCATTCTTTCTCATTGTCTTGATCCTAATTATAACTGCTTATGGGCAAATTAGTCTCGGTGACCTTGCCATTGTATCTTAGTTATAAATACCTATGGGAAAACTAGGGGAAATACTTATTTATTGTGCCTTGACTGTACCAAATCACCATTGTCTATGTCATATTATGCCTTTATACCAACTATGCCTATTTTTTTTGAATTGACTGCTACACTAGTCAGATTCCTTTAGTGTAAGGTGAAACTATAATGACTTGAGGTCCTACTCTAGGAGTATGTGGGCAACACTCAATACTTGTTGAGGTCAGCTTAGTCATCTTTTTTAGCCACACTTTCACCATTTTGTGAGCAACGTAGGCCATGATATTGTTTTTTGTGAGCAACCTAAGGAATGCTCTGACCATTTTATGAGCTTAAACCATTTAGTGTCTCATCATTCTCGATTGAGTTGAGATACTCCAAAAAATCTAAAAACATTTGTAAAACCATTATAAAAAACCAAAAACAGGGACCACTTCTTTGCCTTAAAGTATTCTGGGAACCCTTACTAAGTTATAAGTAAATCACTTGTCACTTAGTTTACCCATCCTTTTTGGCCTTCTATCCCACACACTTACTATTTTTAAAGACAATTCCTATTCTTCTATCACATATATTCTATTTGCTTTCATCAGATATCATTTTCTTCCCATTTCCTAGGAGAACTACATTTGGCCTAAATTTTTTGTTGTATATTACATCCATGGAACTATGTAGGCAACATCCACTTGACTAGTGCATATGGAGACAATTCGACCACCCCCTTCCTTTTCTTCTATTTTCTCATCATGTTTGTTTGCTAAGTTGTTACCTATTTTCTAGGGGAAATGTTTGTCTTATTTAAGTCGTGTTGTTTGTACTAACATTAAGACTAACTTTTATTTGTTTGTTTCTTTGTTGTTTGTGTGCCTATTTATTTTCTTTCAACACTATTGCCTTGATTTGATTTATGTGCATTCATTGGGTGATTCTTTACGCATTTATATTTGAATCCATCTATATTCATATGTTTACATTATCATCATGGTTTTTATTATTGGTGCATTATTTAATAATAAGTATTGGATTATAGGAATCAATCTTTATGCATATTTTAGCCAAGTCCTCATGCTATTATAACATGATGCCTACTAAAACATGATACAATAAACCTCAGCTTCAAGAAGTCTATTAAGCAATGGCAACATTGACATCTCTTCGACAATGACATCTTGATTCAATCCCAATCATATCCTACACAACATAATTAAACAATGAAAGAATTTGAACCTTTATTTAGTTCAGATGAGCATTTCCCTACAAAAAGTTGTCCCAATTCATATTTATCCTCTGTATTAGATTATCCTCATCATCAACCAAATCAATCATGTTTGTCATAATTAGGGTACAATGATTATAACCACCTATGGGAAAATCATTGTCCACGATTCCACCTTTATTTCTCAATGATTATAACTACCTTTGGGTAAATCATTGTGTTTTCACCAAATTTTACTTTTTTTTTCCCAAATAAGGGCATGCTACTATCTTGTTTGTTTGTCCTAACTGGGGCAACTCCATCTTCTCAATGATTATAACTGCCTTTGGGTAAATCATTATGTTATCATACCACATTGCCACTATCGAGGTATAAATAATTGCCTTTAGGCAAACCATTGTATACCATCTCACTTGTATTCTTAATGATTTTTATGATATTATATGTTTTCACCCCATCATCTTATTTTCTTTGGTCCCCTCATTTCACTTCTTTCTTTTTGAGGGACTGTTTTCTGACCTACTTGTGCCAACCATTCCCTCGAGGGGACATAATATAGTTCATCAATTGCCATTGAAGTTGTAAGCATATAGGAACTTTTCATTCTTTGAGAATATGTTACTATGCTTATATCTTGCAATGCCTTTCCAAATAGGGGCAAATTGTAGACACCTAAATCTAGACACCAATGCCCTTCAACCAGGTTTTTGACCAATTTCCACCAATGTGCACAGTTTGGACTAAAACACTAAAACCCATTAAAAGATTTGAAATTGATATATTCAAGTGCTTATTTTGGCTAGGGTATAATTAAATTGAGTAATACAATTTATGGGCCAGCTAACTTTGATCAGATCATTTGAGTTAAATGCCGATTTTGTCCTTGGATGCCATGGAGTGTTCTTTTCTATCAAGTTTCTTGCATGAGACTTGTGCCATTTTTATTTGGTGTTGACAACATCCTAAATAGGAATACATATATAATACATCTAACATCGACTTCTAATTCCAATCCAGTCAAATTTTGAGTCAATAATAGGATGTTTTGACCACTTTTAATTAATTTGTGCACCAAAGAGCCAAGGTTTGCACCAAAGTGACTAATCATGCTTAAAGATAATTAATTCAAATCATGATCCTAATTAATAATTCCATGGAACTTGTTGAATAAATATTTATTGGAAATTGATTGTCATTAACTACATCATCAAATGACATCATCCTATGAGGTGGCATTCACAAGCCATAATTGCCACAAATATTAGATTCATGCCTCATTAAGACCCTCCATGCCTATTCATTGCCTCTATATCCCAAATATTTATGAAGGCATTTATTTATGTTTGCCTAAAAAATTGAATTAATCCTTAGCCACACATCTTCATCTTGAGATAGACAATTCAGGTTGATTCTGACCATTTTGCAAAATCTATAATTAAGAGGCCTTACCTATTGAATTTTAAGCTCTCATAAGCCAAAGTTATCATGAAAAAGTTAATTACAAATGCCATTTAATTAGTGTTATAATGCTCAAATATTAAGCCAAGCTAAGCCAAGCCAAAGCCAAACATGGTGCCAAGGAGAGATGGAGGTAGCCACACTTCATTGATGCAGACTTCATGAACACAAACCGAGCAAGACACTTCAAAAAACTATTTGGAGCATTCAAGGAAGGTGAAATAAGATTTATTTTTCATTTTAATTGTGTTTTCCATCCTATTTTTGTTAACTAAGCTCCCCCTTTGTGACAGGTTTAAGGTGTTAGCATTAGTGTGTTTTCTTTAGATTCATTTTATTCACTAACACAATACTAATATCCCCTTATTGAAATCCTATGTTCACATATTTAACTTTAATTTTTTTTGGTTGCAACATGTAGATCTCTTCATCAATATCTCCATGCAAAAATGTTTTATTTACATCCATTTGTTCTTATTCAATATCAAAAGAAACAACAATAGTGAAAAATAAATCTAATAAAAATTAATATAGAAGTATGAGAAAACATCTCACCAAAATCAATTTCCTCCACCTAAAAAATTATTATTACTACCAAGCAAAATTTATACTTCTCCAATTTATCTTTATCACTTTATTTGTTCTAGAACACCCAATTACAACCAACAAGATATCTACCAATAGGTAATTTCACCAAGTCCCATGTTATATTTTTAGCCAATGACTCTATTTCTTTATCCATAGCATTATTCTAAAATTTATTTTCCTTTGAATCAATGGCCTCCCTCATAGTCCTATGATCTTCATCAGTAGGAGATAATACTAATAAAACAAATGCAAAATGGAAATCAAGTGGACTATACCTTTTTGGTTTCCTTTTAATTCAATTTGATCTTCTCAAGATTGGAGTTTGATATGCTTCTTATGGCTCAACCTCCTCTTGTCCATATCAATATTCATCAGAGAAATCCATTTTTGGTTCATTTTATTTTGTTGCTTTGTACTAATATATAAAATATCTCTTCTCTAATTTAACTTGAAACTTTTACGGTTTTGATTTGGTTCTCCTTCCTATTGAAACCCATTAACTTCTATAAAGATTACATTACGACTGTAAATAATCTTATTTATTTATGGATTCTAAAGCTTGTATCCTTTTATACCACTACTATATCCAATAGATATACACTTAGTAGATTTATAGTCAAGGTAAGTTTTTTTCTCCTTTGGAATATGCAAACAAGCATCATAAACAAAACTTCTAAGATGTTGGAGAGAGGGTTTCTTACTAGTCCATGTTTTCAATGAAGTTTTATCAACAAGGAATAATTTAGGTGATTTATTGATCGAGTAATAAGTAGTTTTTACTACTAAATGTTTAAACTAAATTATTCATAATGGGAAATACAATATGTAAACTAGCGAAAACTATGACATAGGAAAGATTTAGGCTATAGTAGTCTAAAATGGTGAATCATATAATGGCTAAAAATAATAAATCAATGTAAGTTAAATTGATTTGAAGAAATTGACAACATGAAAAGTAAAAGTCATGAAATAGTCACACCCAGGTAGAATTTAGGAATTTTAGAAGTGAAAAAATGGTATGAAATGGATAAATTTTCTATGTGAAATCTTGACTTATCACTAGCAAAGGACAAATTTAGTGCCTACTCAGGGACTAAAAAACCTATTCAAGGTAGAATTGGATATCAAGTCAACTCATTTATTATCACCAATTAATCTATTACTGAGCAATGTATTTGTATTATGCACCTTTATGTGTTATGGATTTTTATATGTAGGTTCACCTCTTAATGCCATACAACCTTGTGCTTTCACACTTTGAAATTGGTGGGAAATATTTTTGAATTTGTGTCTTCTTCCTCTCTTGACCTAATTTTCCATAATACACATGCAAAAGAGAAGGGGTATAATTATTTGGGTTAAACAACCTCAAGGGAGTTTTAGCCACATATATTTCAGGCTAAAATTAGACCCTAGTAATTATTTTGAATTGTACATGAAATCTTGAGCAAGGATTTCAACCTCCTCTTCCTTAGAATTTATGATGCAACTATATGAATATTTTTTCAAACCCTATTTTGGGTTAAGTAGATGTCATCACAAGAAATTGAATATGATTGAATTATCAAGGTGAAAATGTAGTAATATATATGTACATTAAAATATTTAATTTGATTTTAAAGAGATAAACACATGAGATGTTTAGAGGATTGATATTTTAAAGATATTTGACACATGGTAAATGATTAGGAATGATTTTTAGACATAGGCATATTTAGGACATAACATGTGTAATGGTTAACCATATAAAGTAGAGATATGTGAAATTAAAGGTGAAAAAATTGGGCAAGATAGAAGGATCCAAAAAAATAAAGAGTACAAATTAGGCTAACTACTGAATCTACATGGGGAATATTTAGTAATAACATGTAGTTGTCGAATATGTCCCTAAAGAGATAGATGTCCAAAAAGGGTGAAAACAACTCAAAAAATGGTCAGATAAGGCTAAAAATATTAAATAGATGAATATAGAAGACATATATAAGTTAGATTGTTGAAGAAAGAGTATTGTGTTGTAGGAAGTGAATTAAAATAGTCAAATATAGATAAGTGGACCAAGTGTACAAAAAATGTAAAATATGATATGAAAAAATGACTTGTACCAAAATTGGGTGTCTACATAATGACTTTACTTCGATGTGCGTATGTGAGTGAATGAATGGGTGCACCAAAGAATAAAAACTATAAATTGAAGCACACACCTTGACTTACCTATGGATAGGATAGATGAATCAAATGACGGTCAAGTTAGGCCCCATCCAAATGAATTTAATGTATCTAAAAAGTGAGCATACATGAAAATAATGGCCAATTGCAACAAGTAATCAATTTCATATTAGTGTAATATGTATCAATTTGAAAAATGTAAACTGAAATGGGAGCATAAGAAAGACTACACCTAGTGGTATTTAAACCATGCTACTACAAAACCAAACTATATTATGATGAGAACTTTTTAGACAAGTTTTAGACATAACTAACACTTATCATATAATTATTGCAACCTAATCTAGTTATTTATAAAGGAAGTAGATAAATGGACCATTTCTAGTGCTCTCAAGTTCCTTCATATTAAATCAATTGTTTTTTCTCAATGATTTTTATCAATTATAAAAATATGCATAAAATAATTGGATATATGGCCCCATTTTGATGTGAATTATTGGAAAAAATTGTGATCACTCATCTCAAAATAAAAATTGAAATGCTTCATGTTTTATATAATGTATACAACTAATGCATTGAAATGCATGATAAATCATATAAATCCTATGCAATCACCATATAATATAATTATATAAATCTATATAAAATATAACCATAATAGAATATTGTCGTGTAAAGTGCAATAGAAAGATGGGCATCCTTGTATGATGGTGAAATATGAGAGTATATGGAGGAAATAACATGCCTCATTTTAACAATAGATAGGATAGATGGACAAGTACCACGTCTATATAAAACCATGTATTATAGATAACATTATGTAATGCTTAAAATAAGAGAGCTTTCATCCTAATGTGAAGATGAAATATATATGGGTGAATAGTATGCCCCAATGAATGCTTCTTATGTGTAAGATATGTACCATAATAATAATAATTCAAGGAGATATGGAAGGGAATAATGCTCCCAACAAAAAATCTAGATAAGGACAATTAATATACCCAATGTAACAAATATGCCCCTTATTCAAGCTAGATAAAGTAATGAATCATGTGAACTAGGAATTTGACTTAAGAGATGATGGTTAGTGTCGTGTTAGTTTCAAAATGAAAACAAAATGAAAGAAACACACTAACTAACACATCTCTAGGCCTAGACACTAGGGAGAGCTTGGTTAACAAACATGAATAAAACTCAAAACTAAAATGCAAAATAAACCCTCTTTTACCTTCCTTGGATGCTCCAAAATTCTTGTTGTAGTGGCTTGCTCAACTTGTGCTCATGAAGTACTTGGCAATGGAAGCTTCGCTACCTCCATCTCTCCTTGACACCTGTGGCTTATGGCTTGGGTTGGCTTGAAATAAATTTGGCATAGTAACACTAATTGAAATGGATTTTGGAATAATTTGTGGATTATAGATTTGAATTATCAAGACTTATAAATAATGTTCCGGGCCTCTCTATTTATAGATTTTTGAGATTTATCATAATCAACTTGAACCATCCATCTCAGGATTGAGATGTGTGGTTGAAGATTAATTCAATTTTTGGAATTAAGTTTATAATTATCCTCATCATGAAATTGGAGTAAGGGGAAATTAAGAGTCATGGAGGGCATCATGGAAGGCATTGATGAGGCATGTGAGGCATGAATCTTGATATTTATGGCATTTATGGCATAGGGATGTCTTTCCAAGAAATGAGGTCACTTAAAGATGCATTTATTCAATATTCATTTCCAAAAAAAATTATTCAACAAGTTTCCATGGAATTATTGATTAAGCTCTAATTTGGTTTAATTATCTCTTCACCATTTTTAAGCACTTTGTGCACAAATTACTCAAATTGATTAAAATGCCTTGTTATTGGTCTAAAATTTGACTGACTTGGAATTGGAAGTCACTATCAGATGCGTTGGATGCATTATACCATTTAAGATGTTTCCAATATTAAGTAATAAAGACATGCATATTGTGAAAGAGATTTGATAGGAAAGAGCAATCTAAAGCACCTAGGTGCAAAATTGGCATTTTGACTTTAAATGATCTGATCAAAGTTAGCTAGCCCACAAATTGCATTGCCCCATTTATGGATACCCTACCCAAAATCAGCACTTGAATATGTCATTTACACATCATTTAGTATGTTTTAATGTTTTTAGGCTAAATTATGCATTTTGGGTGGAAATTGGCCAAAAGCCCGATTGGAAGTCATTGGTGCCCAGATTTGGGTATCTACAGTTTGCCCCTATTTGGGAAGGTGTTACAAGATATAAGCACAATAACATATTTTCAAAGAATGAAAAGGTCCTATATGCCTACAAATGCAATGATGATAAACTAACTCTATGATGCCCCCTCGAGGGAATGGTTGGTACAAGTAGGTTAGCAAATGGTCCCTCAGAAAGAAAGAAGCAAAATGAGAGGTCCAAGGTGTCAAGGTGTGGAGCTAAAAGCTTCAACTGTTTGCAGACACAAGGAAGGATGCTGAAGAACCAGAGGCACCAGCGTCAGCAGCATGACTGACGTCGGTCAAATGCAGTGGAGAAGGAGACCGGCGACGGCAGAGAGTCGGCCGATGTCGGCAGCACCAGACAAGCAGGGACTGGCGTTGGTCTCCTGTGTATTTCCAGAACTGTTGTTGACGAATAGTCAGTTAAGCGAAGTGAGTGTTTGCATGCTAAATGACTAATTATAGTCATGAGCTGCGTGTCTAATTATTGTAACTAGAGTTCTATTTTTGTAAGCATGGGATCCTATTTAAAGACCCATAAGGCATGTATTGTAATTATCAAGAAGGCAAGTAAAAGCATTGAAGCAAGCAAGGTCAAGGAGATCTACAGGTGTAAGGTCAAGGAGATTAGCTGAAGCATTCAAGGAGGGATAATAACTCAGGCTTTAGAGTTGTGTTGAGCAAGAGAGAGAGGGAAGAAGGTCTTGAGGTGTGGCAAGCCTTTGAGGTGGAGGAAGAAGTGGCATCTTCCTTATTGTATTTTCTTCTAGTAATATTTAATACAAGAGTGTGTATTGTCTCTCAAATTCTTTGTTGTCTCAAGTTTCTAGCTACTTTATCATTCTAGTATAATTTTGTGTTTAATTGCTAATATGAGAAGTAATCATATGTGCTCTAATTGGTAGAGCTAGATCCCCTGACAAGTGGTATCAGAGCTATGGTTTGCAGGAAGCAGGGTATTGTTTTTTGATTACAGGTCATTCACAGGGTTTTCTGATTGAGTGGGAGTTCAGCAATGGCAGAAGAAAGTAGGCTACGAATGGAGAAGTTTAACGGCAAGAATTATCAACATTAGAGGATGCAGATTGAGGACTATCTATATCAGAAGGATTTGTACTTACCGTTGGGTGGGGTTGCATGCAAGCCCATAGATATGAAGGATGAAGAATGGAACATTCTTGATTAGAAGGATCTCGATTCCATAAGGTTGAGCCTTGCATCATCTGTGATTTCCAGCTTATCACAGTGCAAGACAACGGAAGAGTTGATAAAGTCCTTGGCGAATTTATATGAAAAGCCCTCAACTTCTAATAAGGTATATCTTATGAAGCAACTATTTACTTTGCAAATGCAGGAAGGTGGATCGGTACATACTCATCTCAGTGATTTCCATGGTTTGGTAAACCAATTAGCTTCAGTCAATATTGTTTTTGATGATGAGGTAAAGGCTCTCTTGATTTTATGTTCTTTGCTTGAAAGTTGGGATGGTTTGGTTATGGCAGTAAGTAATTCTGCATCTGCTTCTAAAATCTTAAAATTTGATGATGTTGTGAGTGTGATCTTGAATGAAGAAATATGCAGGAGAAGCACAGGTGAATCATTAGGGAATGCTCTAAGTGCAGAAAGTAGGGGTAGGCAAAGGGAGAAGATTGAGCAAGGAAAATCAAGGTCAGGAAGGAGATCCGAGTCCAAAGGTATTACCTGCTGGTTTTGTGGAAAGAAAGGGCATACAAAGGAGTGTTGGTTGAGAGATAAAGAGAATCAACATACAAGTACTGAAGAAGCAAAGGATGCAAATATTGTGGTACAGGATGCTCTCATACTTTCTTTGGATAGTCAGGTAGGATCATGGATTTTAGATTATGGTTCATCTTTTCATGCATCCCCAAACAGAGATTTGTTTCATGAATATGAACAGGGAGACTTTAGAGTGGTCTATTTAGGGGATGGTACGCCTTGTCAGATAGTTGGCAAAGGGAAAGTGCAGCTGAGATTGCAGATTGACAACACATGGGTGTTGGAAGAGGTCATGTATGTTCCAATCCTGAAGCAGAGTCTAATTTCTGTAGGAAGGTTTGGAGATGAGGGATGCATAATAACCCTCATAGTGGATTCTTGGAAGGTTACCAAGGGAACACTTGTTCTAGTAAGAGGTAAGAAAGTAGATACTCTTTATCTGTCTACTTGTATTACTGATTCTACTTCTGGTGTAGATTTAAAGATGTGGCCTAATAGGCTTGGTCACATGAATAAGAAGGGAATGGAAGTTCTTGATTCAAAAGGTATGTGTTCAAATTCAGAAAGCATAGATAGAGTTCATTGCAGAAAGAGGGAATTTGATGCTTTTGACAGGAACAAAGAAGCCTTGGTGTTTATGGAGGAGATGAAGGACAAAGATCAGTCACAGGGGCTGAATAAATCTAAGCAGGGCAGCATGGACAGAGGTTTGATCCAAGAAGAGCTTGCGGATGAAAATTTCATTACTTACAGGAACACACAAACACCGATGTTGGTCACCTGGAACCGACGTCAGTCATCCAGATATCGACATCAGTCATGTGCAGACCAGCAGGGTCGGTAGGTCAGGCAGGAGAAGTCTGACGTCGGTCATAAGGACCGACGTCGGCAGGAGGGACGCTGGCGTCAGCCAGGGAAATGATGTTGGCAGTTAGGGTCAGTGCAGAAAATTGACATCGGTCGAGAGTAGACTGGGAGATGGCCTAGATCAGTCACTGGAACAGATGTTGGGTGAATTAATAAGTCTCAAACACCCATGTGGAGGTCAGAAATGGTAAGTGAACCTCATATTCATTGTTCACCTTCTTTATATTGCTTACTGATAGTCATGAACTAGGAAGATGGAAGAAGCAATGCAGGTAGAATCCAGAAATAGTGGGAGCTTGGCATGGATGAGGAGTGTGAGTCCTTGAGTAGAACCAAACAGGTATTTATTGGTAGAGTTGTCAGCTGGAAGGAAGCACTGGATAGAGGGATGGATTTCCGTTTTAGAGAAGAGAGTGGATGGACACATGAGACAGAAGGCTATGGTATATGGTCTTGAGTAGGTTGCAAAACAATGGAGGTTTGACCATTGTATTTTATCTTTACCAGGTTGGATAATATTAGCTACATTATCCTGTTACTATATGGTATTACTTGTTGTAGGGTTTCATATACAGGGAGTTTTTTGAGCTAAGGGTAGAGTTGGTTCAGAAGTATGTCATGGAGAATTGGGGAGTAGCAAAATTCCTATGGTATAAGATACAGGTATTACATCACAGGGTTGCGTGGTGGTTGGTCTTCAAGAGTGACATTAAATAGGGATACAGAGCCTAAGGAACAAAATAGATGGTGTACAGGTACAGGTACAAGTTACAGCTGTTTATCTCCAAGTGAGAGATTATCAAGGTGTGGAGCTAAAAGCTTCAACTATTTGTAGACACAAGGAAGGATGCTGAAGAACCAGAGGCACCGGCATCGGCAACATGATCGACGTTAGTCAGATGCAGTGGAGAAGGAGACCGGTGATGACAGAGAGTCGGCCGACGTCGGCAGCACCAGACAAGCAGGGACCGGCGTCGGTTGCCTGTGTCTTTCCAGAACTACTGTTGATGAACAGTCAATTAAGTGAAGCGAGTGTTTGCATGCTAAATGACTAATTATAGTCACGAGCTGTGTGTCTAATTATTATAACTAGAGTTCTATTTTTGTAAGCATGGGACCCTATTTAAAGACCCATAAGGCATGTATTGTAATTATCAAGAAGGCAAGTAAAAGCATTGAAGAAAGCAAGGTCAAGGAGATCAGCTGAAGCATTCAAGGAGGGATAATAACTCAGGCTTTAGAGTTGTTGTGTTGAGCAAGAGAGAGAGGGAAGAAGGTCTTGAGATGTGGTAAGCCTTTGAGGTGGAGGAAGAAGTGGCATCTTCCTTATTGTATTTTCTTCTAGTAATATTTAATACAAGAGTGTGTATTGTCTCTCAAATTCTTTACTGTCTCAAGTTTCTAGCTACTTTATCATTTTGGTATAATTCCATGTTTAATTGCTAATACGAGAAGTAATCATATGTGCTCTAATTGGTAGAGCTAGATCCCCTGACACAAGGAAAGATGATGGGGTGAAAACACAATGAGATTGAAAAATTAGTCAAGGTCATTGAAAATATAAGTGGGATGGTGTATAATGGTTTTTCCAAAGGTGGTTATAAACATTGTACCTTGATAGTGGCAATGTGGTATGATAACACAATGATTTGCCCTAAGACAGTTATAATCATTGAGAATTGGAGCTACCTCTGTTAGGATAGACAAACAAGATAATAACATGTCCCTATATGGGTAGAAAAAGTAGAGTGGTGACAACACAATAATTTGCCCAAAGGTAGTTATAATCATTGATAAAAGTAGGTGGGATGGTGTGAAATGATTTGCCCATAGGCGGTTATAATCATTGGACTCCAATTATGGAAACCATGATAAACTTGGTTGAGGATGATGATAACTTAATACAGAGGGTAATGATGAATTGGAAAAACCTATTATTAGGGAGATGATCATCCAAACTAATAAAGGTTGAAATTATTTCATGTTTAATTACTCTATTTGGGATATGATAAGGATATAATCAAGATGTCAGTGTCGAAGAGATGCTGCCATTGTTGAATAGACTTCTTGAATCTTAGGTTTTTTGTAGCACATGTCAATAGGAATCATGGTATAAAATAATGAGGACTTGTTCAAAATATGCATAAAGACTGACTCCCATAATCCAATACGCAATAAAAATAATGCACCAATGATAGAAACTATGATGAGAATGTAAAGATATGAATATAGATGGATTCAAGTGTAAGTGTGGAGAAATAATCACCTAATGAACACACAAGCTAAATCAAGGCAACAGTGCTGAAAGCAAAGAAACAAGTTGACAAACAAACAAAATAAGCAGAAACAAACAAACAAACAATGTAATAGAAACCATATGAACATTACCCCTAGAAAATAGGTGACAACTAAATAAATAAACAAAATGGGGGAATAAAAGAAAAGGAAGGGGGTGGCTAAGCTATCTCTATATGCACTAGGAAAGTGGATGCTACATACATAGTTCCATGGATGTAATATCAAATAAAAAACTTCAAGCCAAATGTAGTTCTCCCAGGGAATGAGAAGAATGTGATAACTAAGGAAAACAAAAAGAATGGATGTGATAGAAGAAGAGGAATGGTCTTTCAAACTGAAAAGTATGTGAGAGAAAAGGCCAAAAAAGATGTGGAAACTAAGTGACAAGTAATTTGCTTGTAACTTAGTAAGGGTTTCCCAAAATCCTTAAGGCAAAGAAGTGGTCAATGTTTTTGTTCTTTTCTAATGATTTTTCAAATGTTTTTGGAATTATTTTGGAGTATCTCAACTCAATCAAGAATTATGAGACACTAAATAGTACAATATCATAAAATGGTGAGAGTGTTTAAACTAAGGTTACTCATCAAACAATGAGAGCGTTCAAACTTAGGTTGTTCAAAAAATGGTGAGAGCATGGTGGGAAGGGTGACTAAGTAGACCTCAAAAAATATCAAGTCTTGCCTACATAGTCTCAGTGTAGGACCTCTAGTCACTGTAATTCTGCCCTATAGCGGAGGAATTAAACTAGTGTAGCGTTGAATTCAAATAAAATAGGCACATTTGGTAAAAAGGCAAAGTATGACATAGGAAGTGGCAAGTTGGTATGTCAAGGCTTAATAAAAAAATGTTGCCCCTAGTTTTCCCATAGGTGGTTATAACTAGGACACAACATCATGGATCAATGGTACTCATTTTCCCAAAGGTGGTTATAATTAGTAACAAGACCAGTGATAAGAACTGAATAATAAACAAAAGATGCAACTATCAAAACTTATGTTACACTGCTCCAAAATATGATCTCTATCTGAATTATGTAAACTAACTGATGAAATTGATCAGATACCTTGATGCTAAAAATACATAACGAATGGAAAAAACCAAGGTTAAATGGGCTAGGCTTTAGAACATACCAGGCTGATAGGTCAGAAGCGAAAAGTAGGTATGACTAAGAGGATGAATAATGATGATATTTTTACAACAAAGAATAGTGATAAAATGGAATAACTAAAATGGTCCTTACAAACAATATGCCTTAGAACTCAAGCATAGTACTGCTTGAGATGAATAATATTCATTGGCACAAGAAGTTCATCTCTATATAGTGTGGAAAGCCTATATGATCCTAATCTATAATCTATAGTAATGATGAAAGGCCCCATCTAGTTTGGTTTGAATTTTATTTTATCGTTCTTCTCAACCATGGTATTCTTTTGTTTTTATTTAAGAACAAGATCACCAATTTCAAATCTTTTATACTTAACACATCAATTATAATGGCCTTTGAGTTAGTTTTGATATTCCTAAAGATTATTGAGTGCAATTGTGTGTTTCTCATCAAGTAGGTCTAGCTCTTGCAGGTGAGCTACTTGATAGTCATGATCATCTTGGACATTCTTGAAAGAGATACACAATGAAGGCAATTCAACCTTAATGGGAAGTATGGATTTATTACCATAAACAAGTGAGTATGGAGTGAATCTTATGGTGGTACAATTATTGGTATGGTATTCCCAAAGGACAAGGAATATCTATAGGTGCCAATCATGACCATCATCATTGATAATATTTTTGATAGTATTGATAATGGTTTTGTTCAATGCTTTATCTTGGCCATTACCTTGAGGGTAATATGTTGTAGAAAAATATTGTGTGATATATTTAGTACATAGCTGGTCTACATCCTTATTCTTGAATGATCCTCCATTATCAGATATAATGTTAGAGGAGATATTGTAGTGGCAAATGAGACGGTTAAAGATGCATTTAGAAATTTGCTTTCCAATCATGTGAGGGGTATATATTCAACCCACTTAGTGAAATACTCAATGTTGGTAAGGATATATTTATGGCCATCAGATGAAGTGAGGTTGATCTTCCCAATGAGGTCAAGTCCCCTTGTAGAAAATAACCATGGTGTCAACATCAATTTTAGAGTTTTTGTTTGGGCATAAATTAGATTAGCATACCATTGATATGTATCACAGTTCTTTACATATGTAGCGGTATCTATATCCATCATGGGCTAATAATAACCAGTATGCAAGAGCTTTTTGGATAAGATTGCCCTGCTAGAATGAGCTCCACATACCCCTTTGTGAACTTCTATTAATGTTAGTGTAGACTCTACTGAAGTTAAACAACGAAGCAGAGTTCCATCAAAACTATGATGGTAAAGGGTGGATCCAAATAGAGTATAATGAGTGGAATGATGAATGAAGGATTTGGTTTGTTTTTGAGATAGGTTAGGTGGTAGAACTTGGTCATGAAGGTAGTTATAAAGGTTTGGGTACTAGATAGAATTAGGACCAATAATGTCATAAATCATTGTAATGATTTAAGGTTCATGCACTGGTGCTAACAAATTATTGATGAAGAATTGATACTCTCTAGCTTTATTTGTGTGTCAAATTAGAGAGCCAATAGTAGCCATGGCATCTATAGTTCTATTACTAGCCCTTGGTATGTGCTGAAACTAAATGTTGGCAATTTGTTGCTTAAGAGTGTTGACTATGGCTTTGTATGGAATAGGCTTGTCATCTTTGGTCTAAAAATAATAAGTGACCTGATTGATAATTAACTATGAATCACCATAAACTTCAAGATGAGATATGTTCCAATGCATTGCCTATCAAAGTTATGTAATAAGTGTTTCATACTTGGCCATGTTGTTTGTACAAGAAAAGCTAATTTTGAATGATTTAGGGATTAGATCCCCCTATGGTTTAATAAATAATAGGCCTACCCCTAATCTATGTGTAGTAAATGAACCATCAAAATACAATTTCCAGGGCTACTCCTCAAGGGGTGTGTCAATGATGGTAATTATGGATTCATCAAGAAATTGAAATGTGAGTGGCTGTGTCTATGAGAGGTGCTTCAACAAGTTGATCTATAAGAACCTATTCCTTGATTTGTTTCTGATTGACATACTCTATGTCAAAATCATTGAGAAGCATAATCCATTTAGCCATTCTACCTTGCAAACCTATTTTAGATAGTAGGTACTTGAGTGGATCTACTTTTGAAATGACTAAGGTCTTATTATTTAACATGTAATGGCACAATTTTTGAGCTATGAAGACCATGGTTAGATAAGCTTTTTCAATAGGTGCATAGTTATGTTCATATATAACCATGGTATGGCTTAAGTTGTATATGGTATGCTCTTTTTCATTTTCATCATATTGAGCCAAGAGTGCCCCCAGAACATGGTTGATAGCTGATAGGTATAACAAGAATGGCTTTCTTGGCATATGAGGTAATAAAATAAGTGGATTAATAGGATAGTCTTTAAGTTGTTGAAAAGCTATTTGGCAGTGATCATCCTAGTGAAGTGCAACTCTCTTCTTTAGAAGGTGTGTAAATAGATGACACTTGTCTACTAACTAAGAGATGAAACATCATATTAATTGGATCTTACCCTAAAAACTACATAGTTTCTTTAAATTGTTAGTGGTGGAATCTTGATTATAGCATGGACTTTAGCCAAATTGACTTCAATACCTCTATGAGACATGATGAAGCCAAGTAATTTTCTTGAGGTTATTCCAAACACATATTTCTTTGGATTGAGTTTGACTTTGTACTCCCATAATCTTTCAAATATCTTATGCAACACTACTAGATGGTTGACCTTGGTTTTGGATTTTCCTAATATGTTATCGACATATTCTTCAATAATATTTTTGGGTGAATATTTGGTCACCAGCTGACTGAAAGAAAAATAGGTGCATCAACCACAAGATAAGGAGATTTATTCAACAAAATGGATGTGGTGACCATAGACAGATTGAGACAAATCTCTCCTCTCAGCAAGGGGAGGTTCCCTATATATATATATATATATATATATATATATATATATATATATATATATATATATATATATATATATATATATATATATATATATATATATATATATATATAAGCTGAAAATAGACACAGGGGTGAAATCATACCATCCATCTCTCTTTTTTTAGAGATGATGTTCATAGAACAGAGGATAATTCTTGTGTAATTACTGATGGCACTTCTCTTCTTTCATAAGTGATATTCAGCCAACAACAGGATTCTTCCTGGGTAGAAATAAAAACCACAAGAAACCCATGAAAGCACAAAGTCTTTCATTATTCCTCCCACTAATTAGGATAAAGGAATACAATAGTTTGAAGCATAGCCCAAATTATCCACTTTAACTACAATAGAGTGAAAGGTTATGAAGGATAAGGGGAGCTCAAAGTCTCTCCAGTATCCTTTACACAAAACACAGACTGAAGACAATCATGGCAGCACAAAGTCTCCCACAATCGGCTTCAGGACATCTTCCAGCTTATTTCCACTTGCTCTACTTATTTAATTAAATGGACAAGACTGTATTTAGGAAAAAGACATAAGAACAATTTCCTCGATGACACAAGCTATTTCAACAAAAAGTCTAAAGGGTCGCTTGCTTTCTCATTCACTTAACAAAATATGATTAACAGTCTGAGCTCAAAGTCTTAGGAATGCCTTTCAATTTGGGCAGATCTTCACTTCTAATAATAGAGAGATATCCCCCATACAAAATGAGAGATTACAATATATAGCCTCATAATAAAGACTTGGGTGCTTGTTTTCATAAAGATGACCCATGCTGAATTGAATGCATTGATTATCTATGAAAAGGCCATGCTGGAAAAGGTCATCAACCTTGACTTTGGCATTCTGAATCATCTCAAATGTCTCCTCCTAAGCATGGGTTTTATTGTCTTCTTTATGATGCTTACACGGCTGTCTATTCACTTTTACTTAATCAAGATAAATAGGCCACACCATTGGATGTTTTATAATCTCTAATGTCCACCTAGGGGACTATTCTACCTACTAGAAATAACTCTCCTACAAATATTTTTGGACTTCCTGTAGCTATTCTCTCTTTCATTACCACATTTTGTCTCTTCCTGGTGATTTGAGCTCTCAGGGCTATCTCCTCACTTTCTTCTAGCTTCTTTGGCTCCTTTCTAGGCAGGTCACTGAGTTTGTTCTCAAGGCTTTTGAAAATCAATGGTTATTCCATCACCCTAAATTTGACATTCATGGGGATGTCACTGGTCCCTTTGACCCTCTTTGAACCTTAAACATTGAATTCTTTTAGTTTAAAGGTTCAATTGGTTTGGCAATTGAATGTTTTGTGACGGGCCATGTTTGCTCTATTTTCTTCTTCAGTTGAACCATTTCTTTGAACCACTTTTTGGAATCTTTCGCTTCCTTCATAAAAGCTTATGTTTGAACTTATGAACTCTTTAGACCCATTGAAACTTTGAACCTTTTAAACCTTTCAGGTTCAAGGTTTAACACTTCAACGATTCATTTTCTTTCTTTGAAGCCTTTTATTCTCTAAGTCCATCAAACTTATTGAACTCATTGAACCTTTGAACCTTTGAACTCTTTTAGTTCAAGGTTCAACGGTTCAACGATTCAATCTTATTTATTTTATTTATTCGAAGCTTTGAACTCTCTAGATTTTCGAAGTCCATCTAAGTCATTGAACTTTTGAACTCGTTGAACCTTTAAACTCTTTTTGGTTCAAGGTTCAATGGTTCAATAGTTCAATCTTCACTCTTTGAAGCCTTCTTTTCTTTAAGTCTTTCAGACTTTTAAAACTCATTGAACCTTGAACCTTTGAACCATTTTGGTTCAAGGTTCAACAGTTCAACGGTTCAACCTTATCTCTTTGACTCCTTTTATTCTCTAAGTTTGCTGAAGTCATTGAACCTTTGAACTCATTGAACCTTTGAACCTTGTGAAGGCGGGGTTTAATGGTTCAATGGTTCAAAGTGGTTCATTCTTTTTCTTTGAAGCCCAAAGTTAAGTCTTTTGATTGAACCTCGGTGTTGAAACTTCCTCAAAACACTAAGGAAATGCCTTAAGTGTTTTGAACTTCCTTTGAAGAAAGCCCGCCTGTTGAACTTGCAACTTCCTTAGCTAAAAAGGCTTGAATATTTGGAAAACTTAACTGCTTAGAACATTTTGAAAGAAAGGAAGAAAGCATTTTGGACTGTAGGACCAAAATAGTCGACATGTTTTCCACAAAAGCAAGTGACAGATTTTGGGAACAACAAATATCATGCATCATATCTTGGAATATGATAGTCATTTCCCTTTGATATGTAGCTCTAGCATTCTTAAGTCCAAATGGCATTACTTGATAACAAAATGTTCCCCATGGAGTGGTGAATGCTATTTTATGTTGGTCTTCTAATGCTATTTTGATCTGATTGTATCTTAAAAAGTCATCCATGAGTGAAATAATTTCATAACTTACCATGGATTCAATGAACATGCCAATATTAGGCAATAAAAAATCATCTTTAAGACAAGCTTTGTTGATGTCTCAAAAATTAGTATAGATTTTGATCCCTTCAAGATTTTTACTAACATGTACCACATTAGAGATCTATTCTAAGTATTGAATGTATTGGATACATCCTAATTCAAAGAGTTTTTCCAACTCTTTTTTTACCAATACAATAATGTGAGGATGCATATTACGTACCTTTTATTTTACCAGTTTAGCATCAAAATTAACCACAAGGTGGTACAAAACCAAGGTGGGGTCCAAACCTAGCATGTCAGAATAGGCCCATGGAAAGATATCTACAAATTATCTCAACATATCTGTAAAGACTTCATATTCCTCCTTAGTGAGGGATGCACCTAATTTTATTCGTTTTAGGTCTGATGGAGTCCCAATGTTTACCTCTATTGTATCTTTGATTAGAAGGGTCAAACCATATTCTAGGATAATAGGCATAGACTTGAACTATTAGACTATGTTAGGGTCCTTTTATAGGACTTTCTCTTCAAATTCTCTTAGGCATGATGAATCTGAGTCCCTTAATGGGAGATCTGGCCATGTAAAAAAAATAGAAAAAAAATCTTAAATTTTTTAATCAAATACTTGTTGTTGTGAAAAACTAAACTCAGATCCATAAGTAAGTTCATCATTGGTGGTCTCCTAGTCTAAATTTAAAAATGAATGGACATCCCCATCTAATGACACTTGAAACATGTTTTCACCACTAGACTGGGCTTTATCTTTACTTTTTCCTTGATCAAAAATCACCTCAAAGAGGTTTTCACTTTGGGACCTCAATGTTTTACTTATTTGTTTTTGGCTAAGGGTGTTCAACCACTCTCCAAAATGGGCTACAAGATCCAATGTAATTGAGAATTACAACTTGTAATCTTCCAACAGAATGTTGTCTCTAAAGCTTAAGAAGTCATAGAATGCCTCATCATTATGGAACTCATCAATCAATAGACTAAATTCTTGTTGATCTCAATGTATCAGTTGGGGATAATATAATGGCAATGGTTGTGATGAATGACTAGGGTAAGGGTACAAATGACATTATTATCAAACATGTTAGTTTTAGCTAGGTCATCAAAGGTGAGGATATGATCAGACTCTACTTTAGTATCGATATCATCATCACTAGTCACTAGTGATGGAGTTTAAATAAGATATGTGGGGTCACCCCCAAGTGGTTTAAATTCAAGTCTATAAGGTCTTTTATACTTAGTCATAGAAATTGGCTTGATGGGTCCTTGCTAATTCGGTCTTAGGCCTCTTTATTCATAATTGTGACACTCCATGATCTTATTGGGAATATGATACTTTGAAATTTTATAACAATTAGCTTGGTTGTCATTGTATAACCATGATTCATCCCCTTCAAGAGGGTTAGGTTCTATGCCAGATGCTGGTACAAATGTGATAGGTCCCTTATCTTTATTCTTTTGTTACCAATGCATATGTGGGGGGACTTTAGGTCACCCAAAGGTTTTCAGATTTTGAGGAAGATTGCCAATATGAAATGTATCATGGGTCACATACTCCCCTGATCCATTATCTAAAATGGTGAAATGATTAGAAGCTTTTAGAGGTGGCATGTGGGAAAGGGAATCCAAAGGTATTAAGATCTATACAATTATCTGATGAAGGATAAATAAGTATAGACTTTCCTTTATCCTATTTGGAACTTGGATTCATGCCATACTAATAATTATAGCTTTGAAATTTGGCTTTAAGATGTTTACAATGTTCATATGGGTGTAAATCTCCTAGAATATTCACTTCCATCCCTGAGTGGGAAAAATCTATACATTGGTGCAATGTTGATGGGATTAAACAAATCTCATGTAACCAAGGCCTGACTAGAAGCATATTGTATGATAACTCAAGATCAAGTACATGATAAAGTGTATCATGGGTCAAAGGCCCAATGATAGTTGGAAAACTAATGGTGCATTGTGATTCTCTTTCTTGATTATCATAGGATTTGATGGTTATCATTTTTGGCTGGAGATCTACCATTGTGTACCTAAGAAATTTGATGAGCTTTAGAGACACTATGTTGAGGCATGATCCATTATCTATAAGGACATGTTTGACTTTATGCCACTTTATAACTTTGATATACAATGGGCTATTATGGAGTTGGCCAAGTGAAAACACATCACTTTGGTTGAATGTGACTTGTTGGGATGGAGCTAGGTGTCTAACCAAATCTTAAAATTTACTAGAGGATATGTGACTAGAAATAATGGATTGGGTCAAAAACTCATTCAAGAAGTTCTTGTGGATTATTGATATTCATAGAAAATCTAAAATTGAAATTTGTGCTAATGTCTTCTGCAATTGTTCCATAATATCAAACTTCTTATCTTGGTCAGTAGTGAATGATTTATTTTGAGGCTAAATGGTTGGTTGGATGACAGGAAAAGTGGCAGATAGTTGTGGGCATGGGATATTAATCTTTGACCTTCGAGTTATGATTGAATAATCAAGATTAAATACCAGACCATTATTGCTAACAAATGTTGGGAATGGTGTGGGACCAAATAGGACAAGTGTCAGTTGTTGGTGCACTTATATGTGGTCACGTGGCAAGGATGAGTTATCGATATATGGTCTGAAAGGAGAAGTCCTAGTTTTCTAGTTTGCCTATATGCACTCCTAAGTCAAAGAAGGATTATCCATGTAATTTGGTTGAATGTTATTGTTTAACAATTATCTAGGCTGATTAGTTCTTGGTTTAGGATTAATGGAGATGGTATTAACACTACCCCCTATAATATGACCTACAACCTTGTTATAGTCATGTGTAACTACATGGTAGTTTTTTTGGATATTACCATTTTGACCTTTTATTCTATCATTGTGGGTTTTGCTATTAATTTTCTTGATTCTACTGGTTCAGCCTTTGATTTTGATACTGTTGATTTTGCTGCTACACTGGATATTATTGTTATTATTGCTAATTATTTTGTTGCTACTGATTGTTATGTCAGGGAAAGGGGTTTTTATAAATCCCAAGAGTTTGATTGGAATTGGAAGCATAATTACCAATGTTATCTCCCCATTCTCTAACATATTCTCAATTAAATGCTTGATTTGGACACATCTTCATAGATTATGCTCATTCACCTGATGATAGTCATAAAATTCATTTTCATGGTACTAATCAAGATAAAAAATGCCTTGCAAATAATGCTTTGGTATAGGCCAACTAATCAGATTAGCGATAGTAAGCTTGTAAAATGTAGACTCAATAGGTTCTCCTAGGTCACTAAAGACATGATGTGCAGGCACGGTTCTCTTAGGAGGAGGGGTTTGCAATGGTAAAGGTTGATATATTTGTTGTATAGGTCTTGGTTGTTGTGCTTGTGATATTGGTTAGAGAGGTTTTTGGGTAGGAGTAAGCTGAAAAGTGGTGCAGATAACATTTGCACCATTTAGACATGACATGATTTAGTTACTCCATTTCCCACAACATTCTTATTACGGTCAAATTACTTCGATCTTTCTTGGTTATTGGCCTATGCTGGTTGTGATGCTTGCATTTGAATGGGATGTTGATGTTGGCCATTTCCTTGATTGGTACCTTGATTTTAATTAGTTGAATTAAGATTGATGACTCCTTTATTGATGAGCGCTTGCTTGATCAAAAAACTTTTATCAATGATCTTTTTGAAAGTATGTGCACATTGTAGTTCTAGATGATAAGCTATCTCACTATGCAAATTTTTAGTAAACACAATGACTAATTATTTATTTGGTAAACTATGGGTGAGATGGCTTGGAAGGGCTCTCCATCATTGTAGATAACTTACAAAACTCTGACCATCTTTTTGTTTTTCTTTTGTTAAGTCCACTAATGAAATCTCATGCTTGAGATTATAAGAAAAGTGTTACACAAACTTATTAGAAAGATCATCAAAATCTATCATTAAATTCTTTGGAAACTTTAAAAACCACTCCAAGTCTTGTCTAGCCAAGCTCCTTTAAAACAATAGCAAAAGGTATAGGTCGCTGTATGCCACTGGTTGACATGCGACAAAGAATTTATTTAAATGGGCCTTAGGGTCACCTTTCCCTTTGTATTTGTCAAATTTTAGTGGTTCGTATCCTGGAGGAAATGGTATCTAAAAATACTCCATGTTGAAAAGATAGGAACACACATTATCCAATTTGAAATTTTTAGTCTATTTCCCAACTTGAATCGTAGCAATTGTATCCTTCATCTATTGCAATTCTTGGGATAGAAAACTAGAAGGCACATTAGTTTTAGGGAGAATATTGGTTTGGGTAGATGGTTGGGAGGTCATAAGTGGGACACTTTGACCAGGGTATGATGGAGATATCTATTGGGGTACATTGGTTTGGTTGGGGAATGGACCAGGAATATGCATACATAAATTAAGATCTACTTGAAATTGCACATTTGGTTTTGAAATATTATGGTTTGGGTTGGTGATAAAGGTTTGAATTGTAGGATTTTGTGGTTGGGATGGAGGGATATAACTAGACTGTGCCTATTATGGTTGAAAAGGGACATGCTATTAACTAATTGAATGTTGCTATTGAGTGGGAACTTGTGGATCAAAACCCTATCTATGAATTTTTGGCACATTTTGAAGCACTAGTTGTCTAGTAGGTACTTGAGAAACATGGGAGCCTACTTGTTGCATTAATCCCTATAGGGAATTGAAAATAGGTTGAATATTCAACATCTATCACTGACCAATATTTGCACGTTGTTGACTAGTCATTGCTTGGTTTTGGATTAGCATATTAATCTACGACTGAAGATATATGTTTTTCATTACCTGGTGAGGTGGAACATTAGTTTGCCTTGATTAAGGTGGTAATGTATTTGTACTCTATTGTGTTGGTAAACTAGATTGTGCCTACTATTATGGAATACTACTTGTTACTTGTTGAGGAGGATTATGATTCATCACATTCTATCATTGAGGTATGACATTAGTTGTTATTTAACTACCTAATCCCATAGGTTGTACACTTGAAGAAGTAGCTAATTAAGGTGGGGATGTAGAAACTCCTACTCCTTGGTATGATTATCCACTCATGTAATTAACTACAGACACATGTTGGCTAGTTGTTTGTGCATTAGTACCACTTTGATTGGGATTGGGCATTGCTTGGATATTGTCCACTATGTTTGGCTCACTATTTTACATAGAGGCCGAAGACACTTCTTTAATAATGGGCATATGCATCAAGTAATCTATTGAAGAGATTTGAAAGAATGGGTGAAAACTTGGATTCTCTTGTCTAGTTAACTCTATCAACACTCCTATTGAAGGAACCAAGTCAATAAGAGGTTTTCTCATCATGTTCATCTAATTAAAATTATGTAATAGATTTAGGTAGGTTTTATATGTTATTTTCATTTGGTTAAAGTGGCCTTACATGATGTTTTTGCCTTAATTAGATATATTAGGGTCTTGATACATTGTTTGGACTAGATCCATAAGATTGATAGAAGAAGCCTGTTGATTATAAATGATATTATGGGGCACTCTTACTAGGCTTGGTAAATTTTCATGGGGGAAGTCTGCTAGAAATTTGGCCCCTACCTCTATGGCTCTAACTAAAATATCATCTTTGTTCTCTAACAAATGTCTCTCAAACAAAAATGGATCATATGTAGAAGTTGTATTAGTAGAATATGACTATTGAAGAACTGACTCATCTACAGTGGGCATTCTAGTTAGGTATTGTGTAGTTGTTCTTGGTCTTGTTCTAAATAAATTGGTGTATTAATCAAATAATTAGCCAATGAATCTTGGCTTTGTGCCCCTAATTGAGTATTATAAGAGAGATAAGAATCCATATCATAATGAATATTATCCACGTAGGGGTCTTGCACCATTTCTTCCTATGTAACTAGATTACTAATCCTTGGATTATACATGAGTCCATTATAAGTGTAGGAATACATGTTGGAATCCATAGTTAATGCTTTGTGATAAAAGGTCAAAGAGTTATACAAAATCTAAAAAAGATAATATCTAAAATAGATGATGTTTCAACTTGGTCTAAATTCATCAAAAGGATCAAAAGGTTTATGCAAAGATTTTGAGAGGAAGCAAGCTAGCGTGAAGTATCTAATGTTTCACTGTTCACATAAATATAAGCAAGTAAATAGACCAAAAATCAAAATGCCAAAGTCCAAGGTCAAAGTGTTCAAATTAGTCTAATCTAGGAATTTAAAATTTGCTAGGTCTTTTGGCTAAACATGACGTTAAAATCTAAACTCAAACAAGGCATGTGATAGGACTCTTGGGCCGATAGCGTTAAAAACTAGACTTTGAAATAGATGAAAGTTTTAATCTAGTGGATTTGAAACACTTCTAACAAACACTAGGCATTTGATTCTTGGACATGAACTTGATCAACTAGGTATAAGGTATGAAACAAAAGGCACTTTAGAGATAATTTATTTTCTCATAAATAATGGTATAAAACTTGGTTCTTTTGACAAATAAGCTAGATAAAAGTGAATGGTGTAACTATGTTAGACAAAGGATCATAAAAGTACACTTGAATTAATCTAAAAATGTAGGAACAAATTTTAACTCTATGAAAAATGGTCTATGATACAATATTTGAAATGTTTTGGTTTGCGTAATGATGCTACACTACCCAAAATGTGTGACAAAAAAGTTTGTTTCAAAAAACTCTCTAAGGCAAAGATAGTTTCCCACAATTTTGATAGCATAACAATACTTTTATTGACTCAAAATGTTTTATGGTGCATAGACTAAAAGTGCAAGTGTTTGGCACAAAATGGATTAAGTCTATCAAGTGATGATAATGATTATGAGTCTTAAACGACCTTCAACCCAAATTGGAAATTAAACCCAAGTTCCCTCAAGTTTAAGTGCAAATGGTGAACCCTCTTAACACTCAACCCTGTGAAATTATAAAGGTGAAATTCTAAATTTAGATTATAAGTGAAGGACTTAAAAAACTTTGATAAGGGTCTAGACTCAATTGGGCAACATAACTATGCCAATGTGGATGATATGACTCCTAGGATTTGGATTAACTTTTGAATAAGGTAAATTGATGATCTCACATGGGTAGTGTTGATGCAGTGGATTGCACCCATGGGTAGGATGCCTAGCTCCCACCCTTCCACATGCAACAATGGAAACTCCCCTCTCGCTTGTGGGACTGACGAATCTAGAGGGGAGAGTCTCTAGATAAGGGCTAGCTCCGTCTGATGTATCTTTTAGGCCCTAGTTTCTCCTACTGCTAACAAATAAAATGGAAAAAGGGGGGGATGAAAAGGGAGAGAAAGATGCTAAAAACATAACCTAAGCCTAAAAATGAAAAGGTGATACACTAGAAAATGTGTGACCCACCCAGCCTGAATATACACTTTTCACCAAAAGGAAGCACCCATACACTTCATTTGAAGTGGGAAGTTCTTCTACAAAGTCAGCTAGGGGTCCGTGAAAGTACATGGAGGAAGAAACTAGCAAAGGTGTTCTAGGACACACTTTGACAGCCTATTCACAGGCACCTATATTCTTTTTGTAGACACTTCTAGCAGACCTGTAGAAAGGAGACTTCACATTGCACTAGACATGCTCTGATCGATATGTGAAAGCATGAAAGACAATGACTTAACACAAAGGGGAAAATAGACATATAATTTAAAGTGCAAGTCTAGATAGAGGTAAAAAAGCTAAGTTCTAATTCAAGGTAAAAAACTGGCAGGACTCTACCTTACAAGCTCGAGAGATTTTTGGGCAGAGTTTTGCCTTAAGGCTAAGAGAGTACATCTTTCTCCAATGAGAATTTTAAAAATATATAGAAAGAGGAAGAGAACTTGGTGCTTCCTAGGAAATATTTTAGCACCCTTTGATGAGCTGGCCCATGTGCGCTGAAAACATCAGAAAGAGGAAGTCACTGTACTGATGTCATTCTTCTAGAAGAGGCCTACTGGAACCATACTGTATAATCACCAAATTTGACTTTGGTGTTCAAGCATTAATGTGGAAGCACATGCTATGCCTCTTTTCTACAAACAAATTATAGTTTTTCCCCTTTTAAATGCAAACTGGAGAAGATGGGCTATGCTGTTCATTATTTGCACCATTTGGTGATCATCAAGCAATAAATCACCTTCCCTTTGCCTCCTAGATTGCTTTGTCTTTTTCTACACCTTGTCTTCTTCCTACTTTGTCACCTTCTGCTCTTTCAGCCCTCAGGGGGGGTGATCTTCTGGCAAGTCACTGCATTCCTTGGGCTCTCTTCATGGTTGGCGCTCAAGCAATTCAAAAACAAATGACTATTTCACTGCCTTAAATTTGACGTTCATGTACCTATCACCTTGAAATTGAATACCCAACATCTAGTCTATCTCCTTAAAACTGATAGCTTTCAGGATGTCACCATCCTTGGCAAAATATGTCAGTTCTTTTTTGTGGGTTTTTTGCTTTGGCATTTTCCTGCAGACAAAAAGTCTGTAAGAATTGTCTTGGTCTTTGTGTCCTTTGGCCCAAAGTTATTTTCCTTCGGGCTTGTTGCTCACGGCCTTCTCCGAATTCCTTCAGACTTTTTGTCCAAAGGAATTCCTTCAGACAAAAAGTTTGAAAGAACTCATCCTTAAGATTTTCTACACACTTTTGAACCCCTTTGGCTGCCTTTGAAATGCTCCCTGCCCTCTGCAAGGGTTTTTGGACCCAGAACTACCCTCTGCAAGGGCGCCTACCCTTCTACTGTGGGATGCTCCTTTGAACCAAGCCGTTGAACCGACCCATTGAACCAAAAATGGTTCAATGGTTCAACACTACGCACCGAGCCTTTGTTGAACCAAGCCTTTGAACCTTTCTCGCTTGAACCAATTGTTGAACCAATCTGTTGAACTGGTTCAACAGTTTAACACTGCGCACCGAGACTTTGAACCAAGCTTGTTGAACCATCTGATGAACCAAGTGTTTAAACCAAATGATGAACATACTGATTGAACCAAGTGATTGAACTCACTGATTAAACCAAGTGATTGAACTCGCCGATTGAACCAAGGCATTGAACCTACTGATTGAACCAAGGCATTGAACTGGTTCAATGGAACCAAGGCATTGAACTGGTTCAATGGTTTAACACTGCCAATCTTGTGAAATTCTTTAGACAAGAGCCTGAAGAAGCCTTGTAAAACCCAATAATCTCTGAACTAATTCTCCATGCGCCAAAAGACTAACCTGCAGAGTTCATAGAAGTCCCTGCAAAGTCCATAGATTTAGACCTACATAGTCTGTATATTTAGACCTGTAGAGTCCATAGATTTAGACTTGCAGAGTCCATAGATTTAGACCTGCAGAGTCCATAGATTTAGACCTATAGAGTCCATAGATTTAGACCTATAGAATCTGTAGAAATTCTTGGACTTGTGCAAAATAAAAAAAATAAATGGCCTAGAATAACAGGGATAGAAGGGGACCGATTTTTGGCCTATTAGGCAAAAAATGGTGAACAAATTGGTGACTCCCAGGGGAAGCATGCTTGCTATGCTTAGAGACTAGTTGCCTTGTAGTCCATTGGGCACGGAGTCAGAATGCAGCTTTGAAGAAAGGTTAGCAATAGCCCCAAAGATCCAATAATCAAACATGAAGCTTTTTACCCCATACACAAAGGAAAACACACACAAGGCTAAAAACACTAAGTATCAAAAGGGAAATTACAATCTAAGGAACAAACAACCCTTCACAATGTCTACTCCTCCAAATAATACCACTATTCCACCAAATATAAGGGATGAGAGTAATCCATGTCCCCCAAAAGGGAATGAACAACCCCAAAATAAGAAGGAACATAGAAAAGGAGGATATAACATTGTTGAAGATATGAAAAAGATTAAATCCAACATCACTCTTCATGAATTAGCTTAGATCACTGAATAAAAATAGTGCAAACTGCACTTAGGGAAAGCAGGAAAGACAACTAAAAGCAAAATACTATGTAAAACTAACCAGGTGTATTTGCCTCCTTCCTGGATCAAAATGAAAACTTCTTAAGTCTCCTTCCTGGGAAGAAGACTTATGGTGCTAGACAAGTGGCTGAATGAAATGGAGAGTTGGTGACTTGCTCCTCTTGCTTGTCACCTAGATTGGCTTGTATTTGAGTGGATCAGATTCAAACATGCTTCCAACATACATGTATTCCTTTTGTTCCTGGAGGCTTGTTGAATGCTGGTCCTTCATGCTAGTGCATATCACCAAGAAATTTGTGGTTGTTGGCTCATCACCATAAGCCCTTTGATCTGCACAGTCCCTCTGCAATGCATCATGGTTTGACCCATTTCCTTCTGCTTCATTGGAGGTCCTGTCAAACTCTTCTTCTTCTCCCTCTTGGCCTTCTTGAAGAAGGGTGACTATTGTGATGTCTGAAATGGATTCACAAAATGATTGCTCATCCCACAAAACATCACCTCTTTGTTCAAAGCTTTCTTCTTCAGGGCCTTCCTCAAGGAAGACATACCTCTCCTTTTCATCCTCAAAGATCAAGATCTCTATATGTTCAAAGATATTCTCCTGATCCTCCTCCAACTTAGGCTCCTCAGCATAATAGTCTTCCTCATCAAAACAACAAGGAAGTTCATTAAATAGAGGGGAAGAGAGCTCAGCATGCTTATGTTCCTCCTCATACTGCTGGAATATCCACATGTATGCATTCCCTATCTTCTCCATTGCTGATGAGGTCTTCACAAGGAGCATTGATGATGATTTTTTATTCATTGTCACTCATGATAGCCTCTTGGGAAACTATAGATTGGATCTTCTGTTCCTCACTCGCCTCCTACAGAATAGGTTCCTCCTTGAGAAGGGGTGAAGTGAAACAACCATGTGGAAAGGGAGGCAGTCCTTGGGCTAGAATCGAATGATTCTCCTCCTTCCATCTGGCTAGCACTTCATCAATATTAGGTGTGGCCTGATAGCTCTCTTGGGGATGTGTATATGGGGTGTGTTTAGACATAGAATGTGCCGTTGGGTCTGAATTGTCCATCACACCTTGGCTGAGGAATCTATCTCTGGATTCCAACTCTGTAATTCTTCTAGCCATATCCTCTTAGAAAAGCCTTTCTTGAAGGTCACCAACATCATCATGAGTAGGAGCAGCCTCATCTTCTTCAAGGTTTTGAGAAAAACCCTTCTTCTCCTCTTTCTTTCTCTATGATTCTACAATTTTCTTCTAGTTTAGGATCTTGGAATTGGAATTTTACTCCTGTGAACATGTAGTAAGTTTGTTTTATCCAAGGTCCTGGGGCTCCTCCACAAGGTCTAGAAGTTCTATTTCTCCTTTTCTAAGCAGTCCCATCTTAGCCTCTAAATCTTTAATTTTCTTGGCTAGATTATCTTAAAAGAGTCTTTCTTGGAGGCCACTATCATCATCATAATGAGTAGGAGCAATTTCGAGAGAGATGTGCTAGTTCGTAAAGTTCCCCCCAAAAGAAGATTCATGATCTAAGGAGTTTAGAAGGTTCATCTCCATGGGAGGTTGTTCTAGTTCCCTTTGATGCTTGAAGGCTAGGCATACGGGGTCAAGAGTAGGGTTGATTGATGCATTAGATGAGCTGGAGTCAGCAAGTGCCATATGATAGAAAGGATTTGGTGTACAAGAGGGGGCTTTCTCTAGGATAGGAGGGGGCACACAAGGCTGACTACCTTGAATAAATGGATTCCTCCATTTTGCTACCTCCTCCTCCATGGATTGCAAGGCCTAAGCTTGCTTGAATAAACACGCCTCTTTATAGATCAGCTCCTACTGATAATCATACTGCTCATCCAGTCTGTCGATTTCCATTACCTACTTCTCAAACTCTAGCGCCACTTCCCTTATTATTGAAGGGCAACTAGGAGGGCTACTTGAGGTGATTCCATAAAAATCTGGAGCTTGATCATAGTCATATGAAGGGATACAAGGCCCATGATTTTGTGCAAGGGAATTATACATACAAAAAGTGATTTTTGATGGCACCAAGCTACTTAACCAGCTGATTCAACTTAGAGTCACCATTGGTGTTGATGCAAAAGCCTCCAAAGGCTAGTTGGTTGAAGAACACACCAAAAATTCTTTAACTCTTTAGACAAAACTTATCCTAGTTGGTCCCACCAGGCATGCCAAAAATTGTTGAGACAGTGGATTGCACCCATGGGTAGGACGCCTAGCTCCCACCCTTCCACATGCAACAATGGCAACTCCCCTCTCGCCTGTGGGACCGGTAAAGCTGGAGGGGAGAGTCTCTAGATAAGGGCTAGCTCCCTCTGATGTATCTTTTAGGCCATATTTTCTCCTACTACTAACAAATAAAATGGAAAAAAGTGGGGATGGAAAGGGAGAGAGAGATGCTGAAAACAAAACCTAAGCCTAAAAATGAAAAGGTGATACACCAAAAAATGTGTGACCCACCTAGCCTAAATATACACTTTTCACCAAAAGGAAGTGCTCATACACTTCATCTGAAGTGAGAAGTTCTTCTGCAATAGTCAGTTAGGGGTCCGTGGAAGTACAGGGAGGAAGGAACTAGAAAAGGTGTTCTAGGACACACTTGGACAGCCTATTCATAGGCACCTATATTCTTTCTGTAGACACTTCTGGCAGACCGACAAAAAGGAGACTTCACAATGCACTGGACATGCTGTGATCGATTTGTGAAAGCATGAAAGACAATGACTTAACACAAAGGGGAAAACATACATATACTTTAAAGTGTAAGTCCAGATAGAGGTTAAAAAGCTAAGTTCTGATTCAAGGTAAAAAACTGGCAGGACTCTGCCTTACAAGCCCGAGAGATTTTTGGGTAGAGTTTTACCTTAAGGCTAAGAGAGTGCATCTTTTTCCAATGAGAATTTTTACAATATATAGAAAGAGGAAGAGAACTTGGCACTTTTTGGGAAATATTTTGGCACCCTTTGATGAGATGGCCCATTTGCACTGAGAACATCAAAAAGAGGAAGTCACTATTACTGATGTCATTCTTCTTGAAGAGGCCTACTGGAACCATACTATATAATCACCAAATTTGACTTTTGAATTCAAGCATTAATGTGGAAGCATAGGTTGCACCTCTTTTCTATAAATAGATTGCGGTTTGTCCCCTTCTAAATGCAAACTGGAGAAGATTAGTCACATCATTCATTATTTGCACCATTTGGTGATCATCAGGCAATAAATCACCTTCCCTTTGCCACCTGAATTACTTTGTCTTTTTTTGCACCTTGTCTTCTTCTTGCTTTGTCACCTTCTACTCTTTCAGCCCTTGGGGGGGTGATCTTCTGGCGAGTCACTGCATTCCTTGGGCTCTCTTCATGGTTGGTGCTCAGGCAATTCAAAAACAAATGGCTATTTCACTACCTTAAAATTGACGTTCATGCAACCATCACCTTGAAATTGAATACCCAACGTCTATTCTGTCTCCTTAAAACTTATAGCTTTTGGGATGTCACCGTCCTTGGCAAAATCCCTTGGGTCTTTTCTACAGGCTTTTTCCATAGGTTTTTTGCTTTAGGCTTTTTCTGTGGATAAAAAGTCCACAAGAATTATCTCAATCTATGTGTCCTTTCGCATAAAGTTCTTTTCCTTTGGGCTTCTTGCTCACAGCCTTCTCCGAATTCCTTCGGACTTTTTGTCCAAAGGAATTCCTTTGGACAAAAAGTCTAAAAGAATTCATCCTTAAGATTTTCTTTGCACTTTTGAACCCCTTTGGCTGCCTTTGAAATGCTCCCTACCCTCTGCAAGGGTTTTTGGACCCAGAACTACCCTCCGCAAGGGCACCTGCCCTTCGGCTGTGGGATGATCCTTTGAACCAAGCCGTTGAACTGACCCATTGAACCAAAAATGGTTCAATGGTTCAACACTATGCACCGAGCCTTTGTTGAACCAAGCCTTTGAACCTTTCTCGCTTGAACCAATTGTTGAATCAATCTGTTGAACTGGTTCAATAGTTTAACACTGCACACCGAGACTTTGAACCAAGCTCATTGAACCGTCTGATGAACCAAGTGTTTAAACCAAATGATGAACATACTGATTGAACCAAGTGATTGAATTCGCTGATTAAACCAAGTGATTGAACTCACCAATTGAACCAAGGCATTGAACCTTCCAATTGAACCAAGGCATTGAACTAGTTCAATGGAACCAAGGCATTGAACTGGTTCAATGGTTTAATGGTTCAACACTGCCAACCTTCCTTGTGAAATTATTCAGACAAGAGCCCGAAGAAGCCTTGTAAAACCTAACACTCTCTGAACTGATTCTCCATGTGCCAAAATACTAACCTATAGAGTTCATAGAAGTCCTTACAGAGTTCGTAGATTTAGACCTACAGATTCTATAGATTCAGACCTACAGAGTCTATAGATTTAGACCTGTAGAGTCCATAGATTTAGTTCTGTAGAGTCTGTAGATTTAGACCTATAGAGTTCATAGATTTAGACCTGCAGAGTTTGTAGAAATTCCTAGACTTATACAAAATCAAAAAAGTGAAATGGCCTAGAATAGTAGGGATAGAAGGGGACCAATTTTTGGCCTGTTAGGCAAAAAAAAGTCATCAGGTAGCCTAATGCCTCTTTGTTGAAAGGAAAATGAGGACTATGTGTTTTTGTTTATATCATTTGTTTACACCAAGTTTTGACTTTAAGCAATACTTTAATCTAGGACAAAACTCAACTAATTAATCGCTCTTAGACTCTAAACAAATAAGGTTGCTTGGTATTATTAGACTCTATCTATATACATCATTTGGGAGGATTTTAAGTGTTCATCTAAAAGTAAATATGCATTATATAGTAGGGTTTTTACATCCCCGTTCTCTCAAATGACAATATTGTGACATGAATCTTGAGGTGCACCTTTTGCACCAACAATACTTCCACAACAAGTGGGGATTTGTCTAAGATCTAATAAGTTTTCAAACATTTTAAGTGAATCAATTGCACAATGACTTTCATGCTAAACAATGCAAAATAAAAGCATGTATTTTGGGTCTGTATCACTTGGCTTGTTGTAAAAAGGTCTCATTCTTTTTGTAACCACTACATCCTACTATTCACTCAATGTAGTATGATGTCTAAATGTAGATACGTCCTGTGTGCAACTCCAAAGGAGTAAGTGAAGTCAATACTAGGAGATGAAACCTCAGGTCAAAGCTTCCTTAAAGAAATTTTAGGAGGTAATGACATCCCCCTTGCAAGCCAAGTTTGCATAAAAATAAAGAAATAATGAAAGTGAAAAAATTTAGGGTCATTTTGAAGGTCACCCAAACTTTGATGAGTTTTTGGGGAGTGCTTTAGACAACATTCTTTCTAAGACTTAGACTAGGATTTTGGCAATAGGAATGATGCTTTTGATTCCAAGGGTTCCCTAAAAAGGAAAAATGAAAGATCATACATACAACACCCCTCTTTTTACCAAAAAATAAATAAATTTAAACAACTAAGTGAATACAAAAATCTTGGAAAGGTGGGTTCATTTTCAAGCCGAAATAGAAAGGTGTGATGGTGTTCTTTTGACCCCTTAGTCTTAATTACAAACTTTGAAAACATTCACCATAAAAATCTAAATTTTTTGTTAAACAACAAAACAAGGCTCCTAACTTATTTTGAAATCATGCCAAATTTGTCTTAATAACATGTTTTAACAAGTTCCATGTCCACTGGTCACTAGTCTACCCTTAAGGCATCACCCCAAAATATGTTAGATTAGAAACATTTTAAATAGATTTTCAAAATTTTGTGAAAAATATATGAAACTTGAAGCTAATATAATACCAAATTCTACAAATTTATGAGAAAATATGTGGTTTAAAAAAAAAAATCCAAAATGGAGTTCGTATGATCCCAAACCAAGCATTTTAAAATGGCCTATCTAGCTCTCAGGTTTGTGTTTTTAAGAAAAACATAGTGACCGACGTTGGTTATATAACTAACATCAGTTACACTTACTAATTGATGATGGTTATCATACTAACATTAGTTATAACAATAGTGACCAACGATGGCTATGCAAACTAATGATAGTTTTACTACCCAACATCAGTTACTGTGTAAACTTGTGATAAAGAAAAATGGCAAAACAAAGTTAGAAAATCAAATTATAAGACTTTTAATGATCCAAATGAAGATTTTAAAGTTGTAGAATGATCTTTTTCATGTGTGTAATGCATTTGGTCCCACTGGGTGTGCCATATGTGAACTAGAAATTTGACTCAAGAAGAAGATGGTTAGTATGGTGTTAGTTTCAAAATGAAAACAAAATAAAAGAAACACACTAACTAGCATAACATCTCTAGTCCTAGACACTAAGGAGAGCTTAGTTAACAAACATGAATAAAACACACAACTAAAATGTAAAAAAAACCCTCTTTTACCTTCTTTGGATGTTCCAAAATGCCTTTTGTAGTGGTTTGCTTGGCTTACGCTCATGAAGTCCTTGGCAATGGAAGATTTGCTACCTCCATCTCTCCTTGGCATCTTTGGCTTATGGCTTGTCTTGGCTTGGATTGGCTTGGAATCAATTTGGCATGGTAACACTAATTGCAATAGATTTTGGAATCATTTATGTATTATAAATTTTCATTATCAAGACTTAGAAATGATGTTCATGGCCTCTCTATTTATAGATTTTTGAGATTGATTAGAATCAACCTACACCGCTCATCTCAAGATTGAGATGTGTGGTTGAGGATTAATTCAATTTTTAGAATTAAGTTTATAATTATCCTCATCATGAAATTGGAAGAATGGGAAATTAAGAGGCATGGAGGGCATCATGGAAGGCATTGATGAGGCATTGGAGACATGAATCCTGATATTTATGGCATTTATGGCCTATGAATGTCTTCCTAAGAAATGAGGTCACCTGATGATATAGATATTCAATATTCATTTCCAAAATAAATTATTCAACAAGTTTCCATGAAATTTTTGATTAGGCTCTAATTTGGTTTAATTATCTCTTAAGCATGTTTAAGTACTTTATGCGCAAATTACTCAAATTGACAAAATGCCTTGTTATTGGTCCAAAATTTGACTGAATTGGAATTAGAAGTCATTGTCAGATGCGTTGGATGCATTATCTCATTTAGGATGTTGCCAATATTAAATAACAAAGGCAGACATCTTGTATAAGAGATTTGATAGGAAAGAGCAATCCAGAGCACCTAGGTGTAAAATTGACATTTTGACTCTAAATGATCTAATTAAAGTTAGCTGGCTCACTAATTGCATTTCCCCATTTAAGGATACCCTGGCCAAAATCAACAGTTGAATATGTCAGTTTCACATCATTTAGTGTGTTTTAGTGTTTTTAGGCCAAATTGTGCATTTTGGGTGGAAATTAGCCAAAATATTGATTGGAGGTCATTGTTGGCTAGATTTAGGTGTCTACAAATCACACATAATTATATTTTCCCTTTAGATGCATGGTAAGGTCCATGGAAAAGTTATCACATCCTGATTCCTCACCAGGGAAATTATTTGATTATCCATGGATATTTATAGTTGATAAATATAATTTGAGTTATTTTTAACTAAGCTTGGATATATGTTGTTATAGGACAGTAAGATATTATTTAGATTACATGATTATATTGAATGAGTTAGTTGTAGTGTATATGTGTTTATATTACAAACATATTGATTTATTATTTTAGATATATTTTATGATGTTTGTACATCATGAATGTTATAGTCTAATTACTTACTTATTGTGAGGTTGAAGTAGGAGAACTCATCCCTTATAGCATGATAAAGAGAGCATCATTGGAGAGGGTGAAATAGATGGAGATGTCAAAAGATGACAAAAAAATTGGTTAGAACTCTACTCACACCATAAATAACTAGCACATGTTAGATGCATAATAAGTGGTTAGTATAATATGTTTTGATGCCATTTGAATTAGATATTCATTTTTGAGAACTAATAATTTGACTCAAGAGAAGATGGTTAGTATCGTGTTAGTTTTAAAATGAAAAAAAAAATGAAAGAAACACACTAATTAGCATAAGACCTCTAGGCCTAGACACTAGGGAGAGATTAGTTAGAAAATATGAATAAAACACACAATTAAAATGCAAAAGAAACCCTCTTTTACCTTGGATGCTTCAAAATGCTTGTTGTAGTGGCTTGCTTAGCTTGTGCTCATGAAGTCTTCATCAAAGGAAGCTTGGGTATCTCCTCTTCTCCTTGGTACCTTGTGGCTTTGGCTTGGCTTGGAATCAATTTGGTATAATAACACTAATTGCAATGGCTTTTGAAATCCTTTGTGCATTATAACTTTGAATAATCATGTCTTTGAATATATTTGAACATAATAATTTTGCACCAAAATAGCTTAGAAATGATGTTCATGGCCTCTCTATTTATAGATTTTTGAGAATGTCTAGAATCAACCTGAACCATCCATTCTAAAATTGAGATGTGTGGTTGAGGATTAATTCAATTTTTAGAATTAAGTTTATAATTAGGCTATTTAATATCTGGTATAGAGGATCAAGTAAGAGGCATGGAGGGCTTTGATGAGGCATGGGAGGCATGAATCCTGATATTTGTGGCATTTATGGCTTAGGGATGTCTTCCCAAGAAATGAGGTCACCTGATGATACAGATATTCAATATTAATTTTCAAAACAAATTATTCAACAAGTTTCCATGGATTTATTGATTAGGCTCTAATTTGGTTTAATTAGTTCTTAGACATATTTAAGTACTTTGTGCACAAATTACCCACTATTATTGGTCCTAAATTTGATTGGATTGGAATTGGAAGTCACTGTCAGATACATTGGATGTGTTATCTTATTTAAGATGTTACTAATAACAAATAACAAATGCATGTGTCTTGTGAAAGAGATTTGATAGGAAAGAGCAATCCAGAGCACTTAGGTGCAAAATTGGTATTTTGACTTGGAATGATCTGATCAAAGTTAGTTGGCCCATAAATTGCATTACCCCATTTAGGGACACCCTAGCCAAAATTGGTATTTTAGTATTTCAATTTTACATCATTTAGTGTGTTTTAGTGTTTCTAGGCCAAATTGTGTATTTGGATGGAAATTGGTCAAAAACCTAGTTGGAGGTTATCAATGGCTAGATTTAGGTGTCTACAATTTACACCTATTTGGGAAGATGTTGTAAACCATAGGCAAAGAAATGTCTTCTCAAAGAATAAAAAATTATCTGCATGCCAAAAATAAGACGATGATTAAAGAACAAAGCTCCAAATGGTTTTGGTAAGCCTATGATGATGCCCCCTCGAGGGAGTGGCCATCACATTTATTGATGGATAGTACCTCAAAAAGAAGCAAGAAGAAAGGTGGAATTAACCCATGGTTGAGATTAATCCAAATGAGAAAATACTTGCATGTATTTATTTAAAAAGATTACCGATTTATCTAAAAGCACTTATAATCAGAAATAAAAGTTAAAACAATGATTTTCCCATAGGCAGTTATAATCATTAAGAGGACCTAGATTGGTTAAAGATGATTTTGCCATAGTTAGGGATGATTAGCAAGCATAACTCAAAGATATAACCTAGAATATAGATTAAATATGAGTAGGTGCAAAGTGATGAAATAGATGAATAGAAGAATAAGATTGATTAATGTAAATGATTCAGTTGTACCTGCCAACAAGGAGATGTTCATCCTTATTATCAATGATACAACTAGAATGGTCAATGGGTTAATTATTCAACAAATTTCCATAGATTTATTGATTAGGATATAATTTGGTTTAATTAGATCTTAAGCATGTTTAAGCACTTTATGCACAAATTATCTAAATTGATTAGAATGCCTTGTTATTGTTCCCAAATTCAACTGGATTAGAATTGGAAGTCACTATCATATGCGTTGGATGCATTATCCTATTTAGGATGTTACTGAAAATAAATAACAAATGCATGTGTTTTATGCAAGATATTTGATAGGAAAGAACAATCCAGAGCACCTAGGTACAAAATTGTCATTTTGACTCAATGATCTGATCAAAGTTAATTAGCCCACAAATTGCATTATCCCATTTAAGGATACCCTGGCCAAAATTGGTATTTAAATATGTCAGTTTCACATCATTTAGCATGTTTTAGTGTTTTTAGGTTAAATTGTGCATTTGGGTGGAAATTGGTCAAAACCCTGGTTGGAGGTTATCGGTGGCCAGATTTAGGTGTCTACAATTTTAACCATGGTTTGCTAGCATAGTTAATGGTTATATGGAATTTGTCTAACATGACTTGTGTGTATGTCCATTAATGTTTTGAGATTTGTGAGATTTTTGCATGTGACCATTAAATGTTTTAGAGACATAATTTTTATAACCAAATTTAATTTAGATTTTATTGACTGAAGAAATTATCATTAAAATAGTCATGGCATTTGGAGATGCTAATTTAATTAGTGGATATACTAATTTTTATAATAAATATTAAAATGAATAAAAACTTAGGAATTTCCTATTGAGAGGAAAAAATGGAGAAAAAGATAAGAAAATAAAAAATAAAAATAAAAAAATAAAGAGAAATTGAATGTGTAAAAATAAGAAAAATTGAAAGTGACAAATGCATTAAATAATGTAAAGAAAGCAAAGAAAAAGAATTAAACTAATGGAATAAAACAAAAATAAAATGATAAAGGGAGAAGATAAAAGGTGGATGCATTTGGAAATAGTAGAGAACAAAAAAGAATAGAGAGAAGAGGTAAATAAGAAAATGGAGATGGGACAAGAAGGAGAGAATACAAGGACGCAAAGGGAACAAGCAACATATTGCTAGGTAGTTTGAGTAATTTAATTATGTACATTTTTTGGATATATTTCTATTTTTTGGTATTTGGTTAGAGCATTGATTATATATTATGAACCTAAAACTTAAAATCTAGAAGAGATATATGCATAATAGTGGGTGTGGCATCAAAGTGACAGCGAAAAAATTGTAGAAGTGTGAAAAAAATCACATATCAAGAAGACATCAAAGTGATAAAAATCTGTCCTTATTTACATATGATATCTAGTAAAACATTATCGATAGAAAACAATCCCATAGTAGCAAACCCAATTAAGCATTGTAATTAGAAATGCTAGTTATGTAGGAGACTACATATGATATCTAATTTTTTTTATTAATGATTCAATAGAATAAATGTCCATAGGAAGAGACCCAATTGAAAATTATGATTAACAATGCTAGTTATGATAGTTTGGAGGCAATGCGAGTGTTCTAATTAATATTTGAACTTTGAATTAGAAAAAAATGTAAGATTTTTGGGATTTTACTACTTCCACGGTTAGGGTGATTCCTCCAACTAAGTGCCATTTGTGGGTTATTGAGATAACTGGTTTGCTATCCATACTATAAAATTTCCCCATAATTAAGCTCAACATGGTCATATTACTTCTTCTTTTTCCAGGTAATAAACTGAAATTGATTCTCTATTGCTCAGATACAAGTATGATGAACATGATTCAGTCTCCTCCACATAGATGAAAATAATGAACCATCAAGATTGTATGGTGGTTGATATAAATTGTTGTGTTAGTTTATATTTAATATGTAGTGATATTAACACTAGACTAGGTTGTGAAGAAATGATTACTATGAATTAGTTTTCATTAAATCATTGAGTTGTTATATCAACTTGCTAAGTTTATTTTTTTACTAAATCATCAAGTTTAATATAAATTACCGAGTTTATTTGGTTTAATTCACTGAGTTGTTTGTTAATAAACCAAACCATTTTATTAAACGCTAAGTTTGTATATATATAGTTTAGTCTTAGCTTTTAGACACCTTTTCTATCCCTTGGAGGATCTCATTTCTATATGCCATTTTGAATGCACATTGGTCTAATAACCATTCTGATTGATAGGAAAAATATTGGTGCATAACTAAAAGACACTCTACAAAAACAATATCAACGTATACAAAAATTTAGATACTTGAACCACCCAAATAGGTAAAATTTGGCTATAGAATATGTTACATATATAAAATACACACAATATGTTACATATATGTTATGTATATAAAATATATTATTATTTTATATATATGGTATAATAATATACATATATAAACTTTGTTATCTATTTACTGATAAATATTTTCATGTGGTGGGTAAAATAACCTATCATATAAGGATTGCCATGTAAAGTACCCATGTATTAGATCCATTAATGGTTACTACATTTATATTCCATTTATATAGTTGAGGATGAATATACTATAATATAGTTCCCTTATACCTTTTGAGTATTATTGGTTAGTGAATTGTATATTGATCTTTTGTTAACTTGGGTATAATTTATATTATGGGTGTATTAATATGTATGAGGGCATGTGCATAGATACCATATGCATGTAATGTTTTTGGGATGTAGGTCTATTGCATAGTTTTGACTGGTATATTATCACATCTTGAGTGATCTATATATCTATGTACTTGATGAAAATTTTGTATATCATAATATAAGAGAAATTTGTATATTATCGAATACTTGTATGCGAACCTTAAAATGCAAAACTATGTGGTCTTGAGAACTTGTGTATAAAGTTATACACGCTTTGATTTTATCAAGATGAAATATATTTAGTTAGGGTTAATTAACTATTAATGGGTTTTACATTGAAAATCCCTTAAATATCATCCACATATGTATATTTTGTGAACATGAAAGTTTTAAGGATTGTTGGAAACATAAAGCATTCTTAATTAGGACATATAAGTGAACATTGATATAGTATTTATATATCATTGGAGTATTTATATTTGGTGATTTTATGATGAACAAGTACTCATATATAGGAATTATAAATATGGTTAAATAGTCATTAATTTTATTAAAGACTAGAAATTATAAGTTTACAGAACAAACTCCTAGAAATGAAATGAGTTGTTGGAATGAAACATCATAATGGGTTTATGAGTTATTTGATTGTATACCAATATTTTGATTGACTACTTTTAACTAAGTGATGTGTACATAAAAATGGTGGATTGTGATAATAATATACAATGTACTATACTTGAGCCTACTTATGGAGATTGGATTATGTAGTTTGAACATATGGTATACTCAGGTGGTATAACCCATACTTGCTTGACTATTATTTAGGGTAAGAGACATTTGATTCTTGAAATTGTAAGTTTGGTTATGTATAATTATGTACTTGTGAACTACAATTGTATGGGATGTCATAAATTAATACAATATAAATGTATGTTATACTCAGATGGTACATACTATAATTGTTATATCTAGTTTCACACCTACGTTTGATTGATTAAATGTTTATGTGTTAGTTATTATTATGAATAACATGGTTTTTGATAATTAGTAAGATTTTATGTATGTGTGCATACAACCTTTAAGAGTGGAACTAATTATAGGATAGAATATTATGTGTTTCATGGAAATTGTGACTTGCTATGTTATATCTAGTTACTTGAATATAAGCTTATGTTTCCATGTATTTAATATACTTTATATGAATTATTATGGAAAACTAGTAATTATGTCTTAGAATACTAGACTATGGTAATAAGGGTTATCATAGGGTGTGGTATATTTGGAGACTAACTATGGTAGTTGGGATCTATAGTTAAATGTGTATTTTATTGGTGGTATAAATTACAGTCATTATTTCTAATATGGGATAGATAATAATGTAAGATTCATTCATACATTTGATGAAATAGATGTATACTTTGATTACTCCTATGTTTAGCATGTTATGTGATATGATTAATAATAGAATGTAAATTGTATAAATCTTGTGATTAAATTATGTTTGACCAATCTTGTATTTCTAATACTGATTAAGGAATGAGATGGACTTGACTGGATTACTAGCATCATAATGTCAGATGAAGGCAATCCGATTAAGTGGTGCATATGAATTTGATTGATCTATAGATTACTATTATTTATTATTATCAAAACTTTGGTCCAAAGTATTTTTATTGAGATATTATCATTTCATGATTATGATTTACATGTTTGTGCAATATCTTGCAATAGAATGGGTTTTTTATGATACACTACATGTTTAGTTTTAGAAATCATACAACACACGGGTACTAGCTTGTCTCTCTGGATTCTCATGCCATCACTATCTACTCATATGTGAAGGGAGTGCCATTCCCTGATAAAATTAGTGTAAGGATCATTAGTCCATGTTATGTATGAAAAATCACTTTGATGATGCTCTCCCTCCCTATAATAGTACTATTTTTGAGATGACATTTGAGATTACCATAGCTACTGGAGAGTCCAAGGAACTCATGCTCCGAGGAACCATGTATTTTATTTATATACATTGTATTATATTTTATTTATTATTGGAAACATTAAAATGAAGAATTGTAATTATCTATTTAAGGTGGTTTGATAATAGTGGTTGTGTATTGTACTAGTAGTGGCTAACTATTTGTAATTACTTTCTATGTTTGTATTGTGATGTGTTTCATATGTTGATGTGATCAATGACTTTTTAGATGTCATGTGCTTATTTAGAGTTATCTCTTAGAGTATTTTGTATAATCATTCCTTAGATCCTCATGGTGTAATATGTTTTTAGAATATGTGTTTAATTAAAAAAATCTCATATTTCTAGTTAGCACATAGTGGGGTTGATACAAAAGTAGAAACCAAACATAGTAATATCACAAGTGGTTATGTGTATGGTAACATAAATGGTACCAAATATAGTAAATGCATGATGTAGATTATTCAAAAATCACAAAATATCAGATAATATATCACATGAATCACTTACAAGTATGTAACTACATATAGGAAGTCATCATGCACACACATATGACTCACAAGACATGATGACATAACGTTAAAAAGTAAAGGGCCCTTTATAGATAAGGACACAATAATATAAAGCACATCAAACATGCACAAACAAACTTAGGAAAGAAATCAACCAAACAAAGGTACACACATAAATCAAGAATGTAACAATCACAATTTAACCACACAATGCAAATATCCATGTAACACACACAATATGGGTACTATAAATATACTATATAAGAAATGTAAAATGTCTCAATAAGATAAATGGAAAGCACACATACATCAAATTGGAAAAAATGTAGTCACCTAAAATGACTCCTATACATTTACTAGTCATTATATTACATGGTTTTAGGAGGCTTGTGTACTTGTCAATTATTGGTCTAAATTAGGAATTATTAATGTGTTTATGGATCATATTCATGTCTTCCCATTATTAATACCCCCTCCCTCTCTTTATTTCTAAGTGTCTTGTGTAGTGTTTCTAGAGTGTTATTAACACTATTGGGTTTTAATTAAGTGTTAAGGATACTCATGGGTCCTTTAGTGGCCCCTTTTGGTCAGGTCATGCTCTTCTTTTTTACTTTAATCTTTATTTTATCTGTTAGCACACCTATAAGTGTCCTAAATTTAATTTGGTTGTCTCTAAGTATATAATAATTATATCCCATTTGTATCTAGAGAATCATAGAACATCCATTTATTTTTCATAGGTTTTCATTGAGAACTTGCAAAAGTTCTAGAGAAATCAAGCAATTATTAGAACATTTATTATTGTTGCACACATGTTCATGTTAGGGTAATTGAAGGACACAGACCACATAAAACTAGGGTTTTTATGTTATTATAATTATTTCAATTACAAGGTTTTTTGACAACTATATTTTTATTATCTAAGGGCATAACCATTATCAAGCTATTTTTATTATTCTCTAGTTTACTATAAGTACCAAAACATATGTTGTTTCCTCAAAGTTTCAAGTATCCTTACCAATCTAGAGTAATGAGAAAAAAATGTTTTGTAGGTGATCAAAGTCACAACATAAATTAGAGCTAGGTTTTTGGAGATTATGTTGAGGTGAACACATTCAAAAATAATGTTTTGTAGATGATCATAGTCACAACATAAATTTGAGTAAGGTATTTAGATTTTATGTTGAGGTAAACACATTCATCAAATTATTATTGATCTATAATTTATTGGGAGCATTATTAATGCTTTGAACATTATCAAGAGTGAAATTAACACTTTCTACATTTGTCTTTGTTCATCCTAAAATTTATGATTTAGGTTATTGTCACTGTAGGGTGTACATTTCCATTCAGGTATATTTAAACTATCACCAAATATTTCAATAAAATAAATACACCTCTAAACCTTGCATGCCACTTCTATTTAGCTTTAAAACTAACAATTTTTATTAAAGGTGCAATGTACATTGTGAATACAAGTATTTTTTATGATAAGGCACATGCCAATCCTCAATAGGGTCATCCTCATTGTAAAGAGGATTGTTGTATACACCCTAAATTAGTCAAACAACCACACATATAATGTCTTTTCATAGTATTTTCATAGGAGACTCTGACTGGAGAATCTGAGATTTTTACACATTTAGCCATGTCTTTCATTTTATCCATTTGGGTCTTGTTCTAAGATTGAGTCATATTTTTACCCATTCTCGGTCGCCCCAAGCCTTTTGAACGGTCAATCCAACTCAGCTAGGGTAGGTTTTCCATTCTTGTTTTATCCCCCTTAGTCCCTAGGCTATAGGACAAAAGTGATGGGATTAGACTACAACATTAGAACCCAAGGTGTCCAATTTTCAGTGCTCCTATCTAAATTTAAATTGAGATCTAACGGTTAGTTTAATTTGAAATATGAGTCTTACCCCTTTTCTTTGCTTTGTTTCTAAGTTTTCCAATGTCGGCCAAATGCAAATAAATCTCCCAAATTCATAATAATGAGTCTCCTATATAAATGAATACACAAAGAATTTTATATTGAGCACTTACTACTTTGGCACATTAGACATAATAAAAATTAGTCAATAGTATAGCTTAGATTTTCTACATCACACATAGACTTGCATGCTTGATCAAGGAAGGGCCTAGGTGAAAGTCATTCTTGCATCTATCATGTGCATTGATTATGCATATTTCCTAAGGGAGAACTAAATTTGATCTGAGATCCTATCCTGAGGGTTAATGTAGGCAATGATCAAGACATCAAGGTTTTTAGATCATGCAATCATTGTTCCCCTAGCCTAGTTTTTCCCCCTTTTGAGTTTGATGTTTTCATTGTTTACATGTGTCTAGATGGATAAAGGTATTTAAAATTAAAATGAACCTACAACGAGCTATGATAAATTTCAACCTTTGAAATTTGGTACACAGGCTCACACTAACCTAGCAAACAAAACCCAAAAAGATTAGATCCTAAGGACAATAATGCCAAGGAGGGACTATAGCATTGGACACTAGGGTGTCCTATTCTATCACTCCCGACTAATTAGAAAATGATTCTTGACAATGTCTCAACCCTAATTTTCAATTACCAACTTTGGAATCATTCATTTCAACCTAATTTAAGATAAGTTTATTATTATTCCTCTTGCAAAATTACCTATTTAAAATCTATATTTTCCCCATTAAACTAGATTTTACCTATTATTCTAGACCCTTATTATTTAGGATGTAAACACTAGATTCTTAAAAATAATAAAATATAACACAAGTGTCTGAAAGAAGACTCTGTCTGATATAGTAGATGCTCAAGTAGAGGTTGGCAAAGTAATTCAATAATGATATTCTAAATTTCTAGATTTGCTTGTTTGTATATCAATTTCAACATGTGAGCCTTGAATCTTAAGATATACTCACTAACTGACTTTGAAGAATTTTGATGTAGTGTGGCAAGTTTCTCATATGTAACATGAGGGCCCATGTTTACAATGCGATGTATATAAATGCCTCATCTAAGTCATCATATGTGTTTAATGAACCAATGAGGAGCAGATGAAAGAACCAATTCTGTGCTTCCCCCACTAATATTTTTTGGAATAACTTGAGTAGAATCAATGGGCTCACATGAGATGGAAAAGCCTTTTGAAAGGCTTGCAGGTGTACAAATGGATCTCCAGTTCCATCAAAGTGAGGTAATGATGGTATCTATAAATGCTTAGGCAATGAAGCTTTTATGAATGTCTTTAGAATAGGGTTACCATGTAGATAATTAGTATGCATACAAGACTTGTAAGCTTTGTTTTCCAAGGTAAGGAGATGTACTTGGTTTTGTAATTCACCAACTACATGCGTCAAAGAGATGATATGTTGGGATGGTACATTAGTATCTTGAAGTGGTTCATTTAATCATTGAATTTGAGTATTAATTTTAACCATGGGAATGCCACATTTAGAAATTAGATCATAAAGAGAGGGTGTGCTCACTTGAAACTTAGGATTAATGGTAATTTGGACCTTACTTGAGGGATGTGGGCTTCTATTATCTTTAGGTGAAGAGTGAGAACTAGGTTCTACTATAATAAGGGGTAGCTTGGGAGATTCATTGGTATCTTTGTGTTTTAGTGAGTCACATTCTAATTGAGTATAATATGTGCTATTATCATTAACATGCTCATTATTTGAAATATAATCATTCAAAGAAGTAGAAACAAAATTTGGATGTACATTATGTTTTAGAGGAGTGAGAGAATATTTAGAAACATGAGATGCATATTCTTCTTCACTGTGTGCATAATTATCATCATCATTATCATATATGTAATATTGTTTGTAATCACTCTTATTTTCATATTCATTGACATGTTCACTATCATAATGATTATCACTTCCATCATCGCTAGGGAGAGTTGTAATAGAATAATTTAATTCTTTTTAAATATGTAATAAATTATCATTTGAAATTGGAAAATCATGTGCATCTATGTTATCCATGGATGAAATACATGCATTATTTTCATGTGCAATATGAGAAGAGGATATTTTTTATTTGAACATTGTTTTGATAAAGTGAAGTTAAGAATATGAGATGTATCATTTGAACTATGTATTGGTAATTTGATTCTATTGCATTTGTATTGTTGTAATTTGAATATTGAAGTAGAAAGAGAGAGAGAGATTAGGTTCACATAGAAGCAAATTATCACCCATAACAGGTTCACTTGGAAGTGCATGACTAATTTATTCATTTGTTGCATTGTGCATAGGAGAATGAGGTGAGAAGTATCTTTCCCATTTATCAAAATTATTTTCTTTAGAAGAAGGAATTACAGAAATGGATTTTAGAGAAAAAGATTCATCTATTTGTATTTCACCATCATCATTATGTATATCATCATATCCTTCATTATTATTTAGGATATATTACTCGGTCATATACATCATAATAGAGGCCATAGGGTATTAGGTTATAGATAGATGAGCCTTCTTCATAGCACATAGTTTCAACCACATGACCATTAAAGTAAAATTTTGAAAAATCTTCACACATAACTATAGTTAGCACACAACAAATAGTATCAAATATAGAGCACATTACTACATAACATGATCAGTCTGGGAACCTTTTTAGTTGGTTAACAGGGTTCAGATAGTGATACAACATAGAATAATACAATGTATATTCATATCAATTCTAGTTCATACATTTCACTTAGTAGGGAAATTATGGGACCAAAGGTATAACTGACCTTTGTATTCTTGAGCCACTCTTAGGAAAGTAATATTCACATCATGCTATATTACATCCCCACATACTAACAACTAACATTCCTAATTCCAAATAGCCATACCTAGACAAACCAACTTATCCAAATCCAGACCTTACCAATATCCTAATTTTTCCTATTCCAAATCAATTTTACAAATTACAAAACCAATAAATTTATGCTTACATATAATCACAAATCAAACCTCAAACAACACATCCAAACATATCATGAACAATCAAATTACATCCCAAATGCTACCTTACCAAACTTATCAAAATAATCAACTCACATATCCTAAGTACCTTTTTACCAAACATATACAACCTTCAACATCAATGCTAGATAAAATACTTATAATCAACAAATTACACTAAATTTAACAATATATTTCAAATCCCATAAACACAGTATGCATGAGTCAAAATCAAAAACTAGTATCCATATATATATATATATAAGTTTTAAAATACATATACACTATATCAAATATAATAAATCATGAATGGGTGTCATGCCCTCATTCTTAGTCTCACTCTCTCCTCCAGTACTAGTCCCAAAGTCTATGTTAGGTTGTGGAGCTAAAAGCTTCAACTGTTGAAAACATAGAGGAGGTTGCTGAGTTCCAGAGAGACCAGTGTTAGAATATTGCAGTGCAAAATGAAACCAACATCAACAGGTGTGAGCTGAAGACAATCGGCATTGATAGGAGGTCAGCCGACATCGGTCACCTCCAGGCAGACAGGGACCGACATCGATCGCTTGTGGCGGTTCCAAAATTGCTGTTGACGAACAGTCAGTTAAGTGAAGCGAGAGTTTGCATGTAAAGGCTAATTATAGTCTTGAGTTGCGTGTCTAATTATTGTAATTAAAAAAGTCTAATTATTATATGCATGAGATCTATATAATAGACTCATGGGCTGTATTGTAAACTAGTGCTAGAGAGTAAGAGAGCAAAATAAGCTCCTTTAGAGAGAAGAGAGCAATGGTGTGTTACTACTAGTGCCATAGTACCAAGTGTGGGTGTTGGTTTGGAGAATCAAAAGGGTTCTTCGTATATGTATGACCTTGGTCAGCAGGTGTGCAGGACCACATTTGGAGATCTACAATGGTGAGTAAGGTCTACTGATTTACAGGTGGTAGCAAGGAGAGGGAGATCTACTTAGAGTACGGTTGTGTACTTGGTGTACTGGCAGCGTTTTTACTGACTGGTGGAGGTGAACACCAACTCTGTATTGGAGTTGATTGTTGGGACCGTAAGAGAGAGAGGGAAGAAGTCCTTGAGGTGTGGCAAGCCTTTGAGGTGGAAGAAGTGGCATCTTCTTTATTGTATTTTCTTCTGAGTGATTATTAATACAATTGTGTATTGTCTCTCATAACTTATGTTGTTTCATATTTCTAGTTACTTATTCATTCTAGTTAAATTCCGTGTTTAGTTGCTAATACAAGAGGTAATCATATTGTGCTCTAATTAAGGAGCAAGATCTTGACAGTTGGTATCAGAGCAGGTTGAGCAGGTTGACCAAGTTGGTACCAACTTGACAGTTGGTATCAGAGCTTTTGGTTGGGTTGACTAATAGGTGGTTCAAATCTGGTTAGTGTTTGTTGATTACAGGTCACTCTCAAGGGTTTTAGATTGAGTGGGAGTATAGCAATGGCAGAAGAAAGTAAGCTACGAATGGAGAAATTGAATAGCATGAATGGTCTGATTGATGGAAAGAAAGAGCATGTAAATAAAGATTGTTGGTTGGTAGAAGATCAGTATGAAGAAAAGGGAGGAGCAGATGTTGCAGGTGATGTTGCATAGGATGTTCTAGATAAATTAGAATCTTGGTTCACAGATTCTATTGCCTCTTTCCATGCAGCCCGAAATAGAGCATCTTTTTATGGGCATGTCTTGGGAGACTTTGGAGAGATTTATTTAGGGGTTGGTGAGCCTTGTCAAATTATTGATGAAGGGGAAGTGAAGCTGAAATTGTAGACAGATAACACATAGGTGTTGAAGGAGGTCATGTAGGTACCAGTCTTGGAAATGAGTCTAATTTCTTCAGGAAAGTTGGGTGATGGGAGATGCACAGTAACTCTCACAGTGGATGCACTTAAATTAGATGGTGGTAAGAAAGTAGGTATCCTTTATCTATCTACTTATATTACTAATTCACCTTCTATTGTAGAGATGTGGCTTTGTAGGCTTGGTCACATATGTAGGAGGGGAATGGATGTTCTTAAGCAGAAGACAAATATCTTTGACAAACTTAAGAACTGGAAAGCCTTGGTGTTCATGGAGGAGATGACAGACAGAGATCAGCTGAGGGGACTGAATTATTCTGAGTAGGGATGTGTTGATTTGAATAGGGTTTTGATCCAAAAGGAGCTTGTGGGTAAAAAGTCATCACTCACAGGCAAACATAGGTATCAACATCGGTCAGTAGGAACCGACGTCGAACAGACAGGCACCGATGCCGATCATGTGTAGATCAGCAGAGTCAGTGGTATCAGGCAGCAGGAATCGATGTCAATCATATAGGGACCAACATTGACAATAGGTACACCAGTGTCAGTCAGGAAATTGATGTCGATCGATAGGGTCAGTCACAGGGAACCGACATCGGTCGGGTGCAGATTAGGAGATGACTGAGATCAGTCACTAAAATGGATATTGGGTGGACAAGCTGTCAAGGAGTCTCAAACGCCCATATGAAGGACTGAAAGGGTAAGTGGACCTCATATTCATTGTTCACCTTCTTACTAGTTGCTTACTGATGGTCAAGAACTAGGAAGACGTGAAGAGGCAATGTAGGTAGAATCCAAAAATAATGGGAGCTTGGCATGGATGAGGAGTGTGAGTCCTTGGAGAAGAACCAAATAGGAGTTTGTTGGTGGAGTTGTCAGCTAAAAGAAAGCACTAAAAGACAGATGGATTCCCAAGTTAAAGAAGAGAGTGGATAGATACGTGAGATGGAAGGCCAGGGTATAAGGTCTTGAGGAAACTATAGGATAGTGGTACAGGTTTTTTGACAGGTGGATGACAAAGCAGGGCTTCAGTCAATGTCAATGTAACCATTGTGTTTGTCTTACCAGGTGGATGATGAGTTGTGACATTATCCTGTTACTATATGTGGATGGTATGCTTGGAGCAGGTTCATACATACAGGGATTTGCTGAGCTAAGGGTAAGGTTAGTTTAGAGGTATGTCAGGAAGAATTTGGGAGCAGAAAAATTCTTTGGCATAAGAGACATGGAGATTTTTTGTCTCCAATGGGAGCTGATGTGAAGAAGGTGTTGGCAGGGTTCAAGATGCAGAATATAGAATCAGTAAGCACACCAAGGGCTGGGCAGTTCAAGCTTAGCTTAGAATAGGGTTTGAAATCACATAAGGTCTGGTGTAGACCTATGTTTTCCCAAGCAGTGGGAGTTGTCAGAGAGTTTGGAGCCAATTTGGGGAAGGTGGATTCTCAAGTATTTGAGAGGGACTAGCAGCAGGTTAACATGTTATGCAGGGTCAAGGACTTCACTACATGGATATGTAGGTTCAGATGTGGCAGGTTACTTGGATGATAGGAAAGGCATCACAGGGTGTGTGGTGGGTGGTCTTCAAGATGGAGCTTGAAGAGGGATACAAGCCAGGAAACAAATTAGATAGTGTACAGGTACATGTATAGTTGCAGCTATTTATCTCCAAGTGGGAGATTGTTAGGTTATGGAGCTAAAAGCTTCAACTGTTGCAAACATGGAGGAGGTTGCTAAGTTCCAGAGAGACTGGCATCAAAAGATTGCAGTGCAAAATGAAACTGATATTGACAGGTGTGAGCTGAAGACAACTGGCATCGGCAGGAGGTCGGCTGATGTCGATCACCTCCAAGCAGACAGGGACCGACATCGATCACTTGTGGCGGTTCTAGAACTGTTGTTGACAAACATTCAATTAAGTGAAGTGAGAGTTTACATGTAAAGGTTAATTATAGTCTTGAGTTGCGTGTCTAATTATTGTAATTAAGAAAGTCTAGTTATTGTATGCATGAGATCTATATAATAGACTCATGGGTTGTATTGTAAACTAGTGCTAGAGAGTAAGAGAGCAAAATAAGCTCCTTTAGAGAGAAGAGAGCAATGGTGTGTTCCTCCTAGTGCCACAGTACCACGTGTGGGTGTTGGTTTGGAGAATCAGAAGGGTTCTTCGTGTATGCATGATCTTGGTCAGCAGGTGTGCAGGACCACGTTTGGAGATCTACAATGGCGAGTAAGGTCTATTGATTTGCAGGTGGTAGCAAGGAGAGGGAGATCTACTTAGAGTACAGTTGTGTACTTGGTGTACTGGCTGCATTGTTACTGACTGGTGGAGGTGAACACCAACTCTGTATTGGAGTTGATTGTTGGGACCGTAAGAGAGAGAGGGAAGAAGTCCTTGAGGTGTGGCAAGCCTTTGAGGTGGAAGAAGAAGTGGCATCTTCTTTATTGTATTTTCTTCTGAGTAATTATTAATACAATTATGTATTGTCTCTCATAACCTGTGTTGTTTCATATTTCTAGTTACTTATTCATTCTGGTTAAATTCCATGTTTAGTTGCTAATATAAGAGGTAATCATATTGTGCTCTAATTGAGGAGCAAGATCCTGACAGTCTAGCCTCATGCTCAATGTCCCCGTACCTCCTCGATCCTTTGAATGCCTCTTACATTGACTATCTTGCTCTAGTAATTGATCATAATTTTCATACAAGTCCACATACTACCTTTGTAAATTTGTGTACTCATCCATAATATACATACTCATCAATCCATAATCAAAAGGAGGCATCCTATGCCTATCTCACTTAGCCCTCAGCTCATCTCTCTCTCCTACTACCTTAACAGATGTAGTTATTTCTATAGCAACCCTATCAAAAAAATGAGCATAAATGCCAATTGTAACTGTCACTTGCTCTATCAAACCCTTCTCTAGAGCATCATTAGGAACATGCCATGTGATCTCACAAAGTGTAGACTCAATGATGGTCTCCCAAAACTCATCATCTCCACCTCTTACCCTAGCTTGTGCTTCATCCTGAGCACCTTCTACTCCACCTGCATGCAAAAGTACAACACTACATTAGACATACATTTTCAAAATAAGCTAAAACATGCATAAACTTGCACAACAACTCAAATATAATCAATTCTTACCTCCCATCATCTGGATCAGAATACGGTCCTCATACTCAAGGTCATCACCTCCACTGAGAGGATATAATGGAGCCCATCAATGCCTCACCCATCATGTGGTATATGCCTCTATTCATATAACATCATCTACAACAAGAATATCTATATCCATATCTCATGCATCCAAATGTAGCGGTACTAACTCAACCTTAGTAGGCCTCCTATGAGCTCTCACCTTCGTAAGTGCCTGTGCAGTCCTCACCCACACTCATGATACAAGGGGCACATCCTATGGTACCCTAAAATATCTAGTCACATGCTCATAATTAAAGTGCTCATACGCTATAGGATAATGGTCATAAAACCAACAATTAACCTTAATATAATGTAACTATACTCCATCCTTGGGCTACCCAAGAAATCCTCTATAAGGCATTTATATGATATATTGAGCCACCAATCTATCTAACACTCATCTATTGTGATCCATCCTAAGAGACCTGATATCTAATGAACTCATCCACCACTCCACATATGGCTATGAAGGTTCCCTCCTCTCTCTTGGTAATCCCAGTGGTCATGCAACCACTATATGCTCATCGGCCTAATAATGCAATAAAGTATCCACACTCAGACCACCACTAAGTGCCTCTTGAGCAAACCTGTATAGATATTTGTATAAGTGGGGAAGCATAGTCCTACCCCATGAGAACACATTTCCATATACCTCTACACTACATACAATCCTATGCATTATATATACAATTGATACCCACTCCCATCCACTAAAAAAAGAAGAAGCCAACAACACTGCTAACCGCTTTCACAGACATGGAACACTTGATCAAATAGTAACTAACAAAAGTACATCACTATCAATACCTCTCCTATGTATGCCTGAGGGCACACCATCAAAATATAAGGATGCATGATCAATAACATCCACATCCATATCATCTTGTAAAGTCACACATCATCCACTAACTAGCAAATGCAAAATATGGTACACATCCTTCAGAGTAATAGTAATCTCTCTAGTAGGAAGATAGAAAGTATAGGTGTCTACATTCCACCTCTCACACAAGGTGGTAATCAAATGTCTATCCCACTACATAGTTTCTAGGTCACACAGATGATCCAACCCTACCCTATCCATCATAGCCCTCTCATCAGTTGATAAAGGCAATAATCTTAGAGTCTCCATCACCTAGCCTTTATGAAACTCCCTCATTTGTACCTCACCCTAAAAAACAAAAAAAAATATCATGTATATCAGTCAACCATGCCAAATCAATAACTAAGCAAAATGACAGCCACTAAACTAAGCATCCATGCCAAAAATATAGCCTCTAGGACAACAACACTGAGTATAGGATAACAACACTGGATAGGAGCACTGTAACCTACATAGTGGTGTTGGAGACTAGACAATAGTGATGAAAGAGGGATATGAGCATTGGATCTAGTAAAATATTCCTAAAAAGCTTTAAAATAGCTCAAAATCATAAATAACAAGCTTCTAAAGATGTCTAAATCACATGTTTTAGCTACTCAGTAGGGTAACCTGTCCACCAACCTCAATCTAGGTTGCTAACTGCTCAAATTGGGTCATGATAGGTGCTCATCTCCTCAGCATATCTCATAATCTAGAGCTCCAAATCTCAAATTAGTTAATGCACAAATGAATTATGAATCAATCCAATTTTCCTATATCAAACAACTTTTTTTTTCATTCAAAGCAAAATACCATTTTGCCCATAACTTGAATAGTATAACTTCATTTTACAAACCATTTTGTTTCATGAAACCATGATGACAATAATTTTGATATCTAACAAACCTTGATCTCTTATTACATCATTTGCCTACTATGGCACACACACATCTCTATACCTATTTTTTACCAAGATACATATAACTTCATCCTCACTAATAACAACTTGTTCAACTTTTATACAACTTGGTCCTCACCAATCAAAGCTCATTCAACTCTCAAATAACTCTGTCTAAAGAATAAATCAACTTCTCAAATCAATTCTAAACTATACTAACCTTGTTCCTAGAATTACACCACTAGTCATCATTTTTAGCTCAACCTCCTCTATTACAAATTTCATCCCTCTCCCCAAAAGGGGGCATAATTCCTATTATTCTTATTCCTACACCTACCCAACACACCTATCCACTCTCATAGATGGATACACCATGGTTATTACACCTCCAACAATCAGATTATTAGATTCAGCTCAGATGGGTCAAGATTATAGTGATTGAAACTACACAAGTCACTTAGCAATGGTTTTTACACCTCTAATAGTCATAATTATCAAATTCAACTTAGATGGGTCAAGATATATAGTGATTAAGATTACATGGGTCATTAAACATTACTTAGGACATTTAGAGGGACATTCAACATTTAGAGGGTCATTCATAGTGACTTAGATATAGATTCAGACCAGATATTAGATTCGGGGACATGTACATCACTACATGTCTCACACATATAACTTCATACATGACACAATTACAAACCAGATAGTATGTTATAGGCATAGTATAGAGCACATTGTTTTGATATCTAATTTTTCACATGGGACATGGCACAATAGCTCATTTCATATGTGGTTATATAGATTACCAAAATATATAGATACATCAATCACATACCAAATTTGGGGGGCATGGCATAGATGTTCATGTTCTTCATCATCCAAGATTAAATAGATTAGAATAGCAAGACATGCCATTTTCTTCTTACACATTTACCAAAATTTTTAGGTTATACCCAAGCATACCCAGGTTATCACCAGGTTGGACCATATGAACATATGTAGTGGTTGGTACATAACATCCCCAAACCTAGGATTTTGTGCAGGATAGAGGGTAAATATTGGTTTTGGACCTTTGAGCACTTCTCAATTCTATTTTAGATTATTTAGAGTGGGGGCATGACAGATTTCACTCTTTACAGCATATAAATTTTATACACACATTCTGGATTACATGAGTTTATTTGGGATAGAGGGCAGACATTAGTTTTAGGCCTCTGAGCATTTCTCATTTCTATTTAGATTCAGTACATGGGGTATCCATTTCAGGGATTCTTTCTTTCTCTAGGCACTATTCAAATTTAGTACATGGGGCATCCATTTTTGAGATTCTTTATTTCTCTAAGAACTATTTAGATTCAGTACATGGGCATCCATTTCAAGGATTCCTTCTTTCTCCAAGCACTATTCAGTTCTCCATCCATTTCCCTAGCCAAGAAGTTGGACCCTTTTTTTAGCATGTTTATCTCCACACAAGTAAGTTTAGGTGCACATCTTATTTCTTTCTTTTACTCTAGTACTTCATTTCATTACATCACTATATTAAAAGGGGGGAAAATTTATACACCCTAAATTGGTCAAGCAACCACACATATCATGTATTTTTATAGTCTTTTCATAGGAGGTTTTGACTGGAGAACATGAACTTTTTACACATTTAGCCATGTCTTTCATTTTATCCATTTGGGTCTTATTCTAAGCTTGAGTCATCTTTTTACCTATTCTTGGTCACTCGAGCCTTTCAAATAGTCATTACACCTTAACCAGGTTAGGTTTTCCATGCTTATTCTATCCCCCTAGTCCCCACCCTGTAGGATAAGAGTGTTAGGATTGGACTACAACGTTGAAACCTATGGTGTCTAGTTTCTAGTGCTCCTGTCTAAAATCAAATTGAGCTCTACTGGTTAGTTTATTTTTCAAGATGAGTCTTACCCATTTTATTTTATTCATTCCTAAGTTTTCCAATATCAGCCAAATGTAACTAAAGCTCTCAAATTTGAAATAATGAGTCTCTTATATAAAAGACTACATAAGGCATTTTATATCGAGCACTTACTACTTTATCATATTAGACATAATAAAACTCAGTCAATAATATAGTTCAGCTTCTCTGCATCACACATAAAATTGCATACTTGATCAAGGAATGGCCTAGGCAAAAGTCATTCTTGCATCTATTATGTACGTTACCTAAGAGAGAACTACATTTGATCTGAGACCCTAGCTTGAGGGTTAATGTAGACAATGGTCAGGATAGTAGGGGTTCTAGATCATGCAATCATTCTTACCCTAACCTAGTTTTTCCCCCTTTGATTTTGATGTATTCATTGGTTACATGTGTGTAGATGGATATAGGTATTGAAGACTAAAATAAACTTATAACAAGATCTGTTAACTTCTAGCCCTTAAAATTTGGTACATAGGCTAACACTAACCTATCAAACAAAACCCATAAATCTTAGATCTTGATGACAAAAACATTGGGGAGGAACTATAATACCAGACACTAGGGTGTCTTATTCCAATGCTCTCATCTAATCAAAAAATGAAAGCCAGGGTTAGATTCTTGATGGTGTCTTAGTCCTGATTTTCAATTACCAACTCTGGAATTAGTCATTTCAGCTTGATTTAAGATAAGTTTATTATTCTTCCCCTTGTAAAATTATTTATTTAAAATATATTTTTTCCCCATTAAACTAGATTGTCCCTATTATTCTAGACCCTTATTATTTAGGATCTAAACATTAGATTCCCAAAATCAATAAAACAATTGTACATACATTTATAATTAATTAAATATAAATCATTTAATCAAATGTAGTACACAATATTAGCCTTGACATCATGTATGAATGTTTAATATTCTGAATTTTATGTGTGTGTTTTTCCACTATATTTTAAAAATGACTTTATCTATGTTTTTTATCCTTAATTTTCATATTTTGAGGTCACATTGCTCATATGTCTAATGTCATGTTAGCTATTTTTATTGTGGAAACTATCTTTTTTTTTATCATTGTGTTTTACCCTAATTTGGATTAATATAATCAAGACTAACCCTAATATGATAAAACAATGTAATGTAATTCATATTAATAGATATGACATTCAAGCATATATCTAAATGTAAAATATAAAAACTTAGTACAAATATTTGACAAGTGGCATATGTTAAAAATAGTAAGTGTTATAGCACATAATTTCACCCCTATGGGAGAGTTTTTTTAGCTCTCCCACTTTTGGCTATAAACATGGGAACAACCTCAAGATGTGGGTATCCTATGGTGAGGTTGAGCCTCAAGGATTTTTAAAGAGGCTAGTTCCTCTTGGTGGATCACCTAAAACTAATGTTGAAATGAAACTTCATGGGGAAAAGGGTTAGAAGAGAGATAAAGGCTCCTAAGAGGGCTAACCAGCTAATGCACCAGAAATAAATAGACACTCATAGACACTTGAACCCACACTAGATCAGTCATGAGGTGACTTGGGATTGTATGATCTCAAGGTCAAGCTAACACACACTGGAAGAGGTTCAGTTAGAACACTAATCTAGACATGCAAAATTTGAAAATACTTCAAAGAGGCAAGCAACAAGCTAATGGACTAGCAATAAATGCATTCACAAACCCACCAAGAAACAAGCATACTAAAGCACTAATTAAAGATAGGAAATAGGCAAGGAAATCAAGTCTAATTACATTCAAGAGGTAGTTCTTATAATACTTTGACATGGTTTAGCCTATTTGAAGGATCACACATTTGCAAACATCTCAATAGGCATTCATCTGCTAGTAAGATGACAAAAACTCTAAAAATTGGGAACCTTTTACAATGAAAAATCATGAGATATATATAGAGAAAAGAAGAGAGAGAAAAAGGGCTACATGAGAAAAAAGGAAGAGGGAAGAAGTCATTGAGTCATTTATGACTGGGAGTGCTAATATCATCCTCCTTTGACCATGAGATGTGTCACCCAAGATCACTTCCAAATCTCCTCAAGCCATTCCCACATTCAAGTCCCTTCCTTTTGAACTGACATGACCATATTAAAGGTAGCTTCATGTTCAAATCCTGACGTGAATGAGTCAATCCCTGCATTAAGACTCAGCATGCTCCTTTCACTTTCACATGTCTTGCCTAAAAAAGGATGAAGTCTCCATAGATGCCTGCAAGTTATCAATATCCTTGCCAGTTAGATTCACTCATGTAACTTTTCATTGACTGATTAGCCCTCTATATTGTTGACTATTTGATTTAATCTCATAGCCCTAAAAACCCAAGTTACTCTTCACAGTGTAAATAAAAATTTCCTGACTACTTAACTTATAAGGTTTATAAGTTCTTTTTAATCACTTTTGACCTTGGAGAATCCCAAAAACACTATTTAAGACTTATTCAGGTTTTCCAAGCTCTTCGACTTTGGAGTTACCATTGATTGTAACTTATAAAACATTTTGAGTAATGTGGCTTTGGAAAACCCAAAGTCTTCTACCTTGGGAAACCCAATTTACACTAGCCATGAGAAATTCAGGTTCGTAAACATGGATTACTTCTGTTTGTATAAAAATTATAAGTTGAGCTATTGAGAGAAATTGATTTTCACTAGGAGTAAAAATACTTAGCTTCTCAGACTTACAAAATTTTTAGCCTCTTCTAGATCTATTCCTATAATTACTACACATGCAAAGTGTGACACTTGAAAATCTCTTTTAAAATATGCTCACATTGTTCTTCAAAATGGATAAACCTTTTCCAAGGCCTATATGTTCTTCTAAAATCATGTTTGAAATGATTGAATTACTTGGTTTCATCATGAGAACTACTCAAGAACCTTTTTCTTTACTCTATAGGTCTATCCCTTAGAATTTGACAAAATATGCTTTAAGTAATCTTAAAGTGTTTCAAAATCTTTGTGAGAATTGTAATATCTCTTTGGTCCACTCATTTCATCTAGAAAATTGTTCATCCTCTCATCGATTAGCAACTTGATCCATTTGGCACAACTTGGTATGTGGGCCAAGTTTGGCCAACATTTCTGGTGACTCATAGGGAAACATTCCTACTATGCTTTGGAACCCAGTCTGATAAGTCAGAGTCTAATCCATTGGGCATGAAGTCTCCATTTGTCTTTGCAACTGATCTGGTATGAACTTGATACAAGGCTGACCTTTGCTAGAAATTCCTCTTGAAGTAATGAGGATAGCACGGAAACAACACAAAGTGCCCAAGGCACTAAAGGAAAGGAAAAAAAGAACAAAAAATAAATGTGCACAAGGCACTTTGAGGAAAGCATGAAATCTATCCTAATATATACAAGGTTAAAATTTACAAGTATCTCCCTCCTAGATCAAATGGGAAAGTATGAGTATCATTCACTTGTAACAAATCAAGATGAAAGATGCCTTGCTTTGGAGGTACCATAATTGGTGAACCAGACACCTTTATGGTCAATCCTTTTGGTGTGACCTCTAATGGATGTAATGGAACAAACATGTCCCTAATGTAGACATACTAGTTCATGTTCTCTAAACTTTTTTCATGTTGGACTGTATTGGCTTTTGTAATCTCCTCATTTAATGGCTCAAATTTGTGTTCTAAATTAAGCACAACATGTGACAACTCCTTTGAGTTGGTGCTAGGTTTTCTATCTACGTCTAAGCAAAACAAATCTAAGTCATCTCGAAAGGCAGCTTCCTCTTGGTCATATGAGACAATGCCAACTTCAACTCCATATGTGTTTAGATTGTGTTGAAAGGAGTCATGTGGTAGTTCATCAATCTATCTAAGGCCCAACATGTTGTATTTTTGTGGCTTTAGAATCGACCATTCTCCTTCATTATTGAAAACATTAGTACTACCTTCAATGGGCAATTCATCTTGAGATTGGTCAGCTTCTTCAATCTAATTAGTAAGTTCATCCTCAGACTCTAGAAGAAACATAGGCTAGTTTAGAACCTCTACCTGATCCATGAAGTCATGGTATAGCTATTGCCATACTTCATCTTGATCCTCTTTACTCTCAGCTACATCCTAAATACACTTCTCCTTAAGTATGAAAGCATCAGTACTGGCTTCAAGATCTAATTCCTTGATGTTAAAGCCATGCCACAGTTGGTCCAAATTTGATTTCTCCTCCCTTTTTTAAACTGGCTCTTGAATTACCATAACTGACACCTCTTCCTTCTTCTCTTGAACTAGCTAAACTGATATATATGATGGAAATGTGCAAGAAACAACCACTTTTTCCTCCTTTTGAATGGGTATAGTAGAGGGTGGTTTCACAAGAGAGGGCATGACATAGTCAGGGTCAAAGGTGTAGGAAAAGATCCATGGTGGGATGGTTTCACACTCTTCAGTAGGAATGGGTGTGGGGGGTTGATTTGAAACCTTTGGAAACTAAGATTGAGGCTCTTAGAGGGGAGAGGACACATAAGACTGATTCTATTGAGTCTATTTATCTTCATAAGATGTCATCATACTTTCTAAAATTTAGACCATGCTTCTCAACCACATATTGTTCTCCCCCTCACAAAATATCCACCTATTCTTAACCAACTGAAGAGAACTCCTTGCCTCTTATAGAACATGGATAGGGATGACTGGAGAAAGCTCCAAAGCCCTACCAATCTCCCTTATCAACTTGATATAACTTGATAATGCTTGCTTGAATCCTGACAAGGATATAACAGGGTAAACATAGTCTTGACAAGGGGTAATAATAGACTGGTTTGAATGCATAGGAGGATGATCTTGGTCATATGCAGGAGTGGGAGGAGGGTAAAGGCTATGATGGGGAGGATGGGTTGTTTGAGGACCACTTGGGGGAACACATAAACATTATTATCTTGATAAGTGTGATGTTGAAGTAGAGAATAAGCATGTTGATCAAAAGATGGTTGAATATACATACCAAATATGTTTATTAGGCACCTGGACTACTTAAACTAGTTGATAGATGCTCAAAGTCACCATTGATATTTAAAAAATGGCTTTAAAGGTTGATATGTAGAAGGACAACACCAAAAATGCTTCCACTACTTTGGACCTTAGTCCCACCATGCATGCCAAAAACTATTATAGCATGAAATTGTACCCTTGTGGGAGAGTTTTTCAGGCTCTCCCACTTCTAACTATAAGCATGGGAACAATTTTAGGATGTAGGTGTCCTATGGTGAGGTTAAGCTTCTAAGATTTTTAAAGAGGCTAGTTCCTCTTGGAGGATCACTTAAAACTAATGTTGAAATGAAACATCATCGAGAAAAGGGTTAGAAGGGAGATAAGGGCTCCTAAGAGGGATAACTAGGTGATGTACCAAAAATAAATGGACACTCATCTATGCTTGAACCCACACTAGATCTGTCATGAGGTGATTTAGGCTTACACAATCGTAGGGTCAAGCTAACACACGCTGGAAGAGGTTCAATCAAAATACTAATCTAGACCTAAAAAACTTGAAAATACTTTAAATAGGCAAGCAACAGGCTAATGGACTAGGAATAAATGCATCCACAAACCCACCAAGCAACAAGTATACTAAATCACTAATTGAAGATAGGAAATAGGCAAGGAAATTGAGTCTCAGTTCATTCAAATGGTAGTTCTTACAATACTTAGACAGGGCTTAGCCTAGTCGAAGGAACACACTTTTGCAAACATCTCAATGGGCATCCATCTCCCAAAAAGATGACAAAAACTCTAAAAATTGGGAACCTTTTACAATGGCAAATTATGAGATATATATAGAGAAAAGAAGAGAGAGAAAAAGGGCTATGTGGGAAAAAGGGAAGAGGGAAGAAGTCACTAAGTCATTGCTGATTAAGATTGCTTTTATCATCCTCCTTTGACCATGAGATGCATCACCCAAGATCATTACCAAATATCTTTGACCCATTCCTGCATTCAAGTCCCTTATTTTTTAACTCACAGGGCCATATCGAGGGTGGCTACATGTTCTTGCCTGATGTGAATGAGTTGATCCCTACAATAAAACTCTACATGCTCCTTTTAATTTCATGTGTCCTACCTCAAAAAGGATGAAGTCTCCATAGATGCCTATAAGCTATCAATCTCCTTGCCAGTTGGATTCACTCATGTCATTTTTCACTAACTAATTATCCCTCGATCTTGTTGACTATTTGATTTAATCTCATAGCCTCCAAAACACAAGTTACTCTTCACAATGTAAATCAAGATTTCTTGACTACTTAACTTATAAGGTTTATAAGTTCTTTTTGAATCAGTTTTAACCTTGGAGAATCTTGAAAACACTATTCAAGACTTATTCATGTTTTCCAAGCTCTTTAACTATAGAGTTACCATTGCTTGAAACTTATAAAACATTTTGAGTAATGCTACTTGGAAAACCTGAAGTTTTCTACCTTGGGAAACCTGATTAACACTGGCCATGAGTAATTTAGGTTCATAAAATTAGATTACTTATATTTGTAAAAACTTTGTAAGTTTAGCTATTGAGAGAACCCAATTTGCACTAGGATTAAAAACACTTAGCTTCTCAGGCTTACAATTTTTTTAACCTCTTTTAGATCTGTTCCTACAATTGCTGCACATGCAAGGTGTGGCATTTGGAAAGATCTTTTAAACTCTGCTCACACAATCCTTCTTCAAAATGGCTAAACCTTTTCTAAGGCCCATATGTTCTTCTGAGCTCATGCTTGAAATGCTTGAACTACCTAGTTTTATCATGAAAATTGCTCAAGAACCTTTTTCTTTGCTCTGCAAGTCTACTCCTTAGAATTTGACAAAATATGCTTTAAGTAATCTTAAAGTTTTTCAAAATATTTATGAGAATTATAATATCTCTCCGGTCCACTCATTTCATCCTGAACATTGTTCATCCGTTCATCCATTAGCAACTTGATCCATTCAACATAGCTTGGTCTGTGGGCCACGTTTGGCCAATAATAAGTACAACAAAGGGATGAGTATTTAGCTTTTCTCTACGATCCTTTGACTATGATTATATTCTAGAATTATAAATTAGTATCAAGTAGGTTTGTGATTTTTTCAATTCTATAATTAATTCTTTATTTACGTAGGGTCAATTTTGCCAATTTGGATCAATATTGTCAGTCGATACTAACTTACATTGATCGATATAAAGCTATGTGTAATTAAGGAACAATGACCATAGGTGACTTGTGCCTATCTTTGTATGTTTTTTATTTGTAATCCTAAACCATGATGATGCATGTAACTCCATAAATTAGTATTATTTGCTTTAAAATCCTAGGTGTGCTTTTGAAGACTAGTAACTAGAAAAATGTAATGGGCTAAGCTGACCCCAATCATCCCCATTTGATAATTTACCATTTCCTATGTATTTGATACTTTGAGGAGGGAAATCAAACTATGCATAATTTCCCACCTAGTGTGATTATTCATTTGTGATCCTTCACTATATGTATGTAGGCAATGATGTAGCTAATGATTTCTTTAAATTGAATTTAGCGTGCTTCAGGCTTGGATTATGACTATTCTTAGTGATAGTTTTGAAATTTGGGAAGAATATGAAAGATTTGCTCAATGTGAAATAGTGTATAGATGTGTCCCATATAAGTGCCAAGTCCTTTTTAATGAGACCTTTATATATATATATATATATATATATATATGAGTCCGATTGGGTAATTTATCATGCCAATGACATACTAGGTAAATGCATTGACCCTAAGAAATGTTTGATTTTGAAAAATAGGCATTGTTGGGAGAGATTCGATTCTAACCAGATTAGTGTAGAGATATAAATTTTATCTATATGTGGGTTTAACCCCTTATTTTCCATTTGTATTACACACAAATATCAATGTTAAATACTCAAGCTTATTAAAATCACCTTTGATCTAATCCAACTAATCCCTATAAAAAAATGTCTATGATCTTCTTGGCCAAGTGCACGATAAGTGAATAGCAATGTAGTGCACCCCTATTCACTTAGGTTAGTCATGTCTCGTGCCAAATCACTACTAGTTTCCAAAATTAAAAAAATCCTTTTGAGTCTTCTCACACATTTCACATAGTCAACTAAATAGAATTATCAAAATATTTTCCTACAAATACATTTCAAGAGTCACTCATCACACCCACTTGGTAGTCACTACTCTCAAGCTTACATACTTTTCACATTGATAAAATCTACCATTTTCTCTCCAAATATAAGATCTCTCATAAGGATAAGCCATAATCCAAGTCAAGAGATATCATTGTCAAGTATACAATCCATCTTATAGTTCTATACATATAGTTAAATAAGAAAAAATTAACATTCATTCTAGGTTGGAAAATTACATATGATTGATTTCTCTCCTTGGAGTGTTAGATATGTAGGCAATGATCAATCATCAAGTAATGATTGAAGTCAATTCACCCTATTGCACTCCCCAATTTTTCTTGTAGGTTTTCAAGATATCAAAGTTCACTAAAGGCTTAAAATAAAATAAAATATAAACATTAATTTATGCATGGAAAAACCCTATTTGTGATATTTCATATTACTAAACATTTATTGGTGTAGAATACATTAAAGTTAGTTTTTACACAGAGTTAACCGAGAGAATCCTATGATCAATGGACTCAAGATCACTACGTTGTGGTTTAATTATAGTAGTCATGTCCACATATATCTTCTATTTATAGCTATGATCTTTCATTTCTATAATTATGCTTTCTCCATCTTTTCCTATTAGGATCCTATCACAATCAACTAGGACAAGTCTGCAGTTAATATAATGGAATGCATTATTCCATCATCCAGTTATAGTAAACCTGTCAAGATTCTATTTCTAATTTTTTGTCTGATCCTAACCCTGTATAATCACCTCTTCTTCCTATTTCCACTTATAGACAATCAAAACTATCAAAAAATATTTGTGTGTAAGCTAAGTATATTTATTCTTAGTACTTTATGAAAATGGCTGTTTTTGTTATTTAACAATTTGTTAAAATTAGGAAAGTTGAATATTTTATATATTTCACATTTTTAGATCATATAGTTTTACACCTATAACCAAATACAATTAATTGTATTTTACAAATAATAAGGTAAAGAAATCAGGTCAATATTGACTGGTAATACTAAATGAATATTGCAAAACTAACTTGTTTACATGCAGAATGAATTGAGACTATGGAAATGTTTGTGTAGGTTATTTAGCAGGATTTGAAATATACAGTGAAGTCCTTATATGTGTGTAACAATAGAATGGAAGGGTTAACTCATAAGATATCATGCAAGTGTGAGAGAATGGTGGATTAAGACCTTATTTATGTGCTTAAGTCATGTGTGGTAAATGTGTGTGAAGCTTATCATTATCAAGAACCATGTACCAAATTTTAGTTTCTACAAATGCCCCCCTTTTATTCTAGTAATGGAATTGGTAGATTAAGAGGAAAAAATGTACCTTAATATGTATAATACACTTTTTATTTCATACGAAGCTTCAATTGTGTAGGTTACTCAATAAAAAAACTTTTAATCATGTGTATTCAATGTCCATAGATTGATTATTTTGATATGAAAATGTTTTTTTTAAATTTTTATAAAGATAAGGATAAGAGTACAACTATGTGTTGGTGAAAATCATGTTGTCCTTATAACTTGATGGAGATGATACTTCCTTGTTGAAGCATTATAGAAACTCATGCTTCTTTTATAAATCACGTGGAGACTTAGGGTGATTGTACCCCAAATTTGTGTAACTATGCAGGCTATTGCATTGGTAAGACAACATGCCCCAACCCTAATGAATATGGGAAAAATTATGTGATATACTAACCAAAATAACTATGTAGGTAAAAGATAATTTTTTTTGGGATAGGGTTACTCATAGAAAATGAATCAACCACTAAAATTGGGTTATATATTTAACTATATAGCTTCACTTAATTTTACCTCATATAAGCAAAAAACATGATTAAAAGGGAATGAACAACGTTCATACCCCCATCATGAATGTAGGTTTGATTGTATAGTTTTTCTCAAGTTCACTCAATGTCAAATTTAAAATGTAAAATTCATGATCAAAAGAGAATGAATAATTTTCATGCCTCCATTATGACTGTAGATTTGTTAAATATGAATTGAATTGAAAATAATTTTCCATTCAATTGTAAAATGTTTTTCTTTGTATGTGTGCATGAACCAATATCATGTCCTATGAATATGAAAATGTACATATGTGCATAAACCGGTAACATGCTCTATAAATTTATATCAACTAGTATTGAATGATGTCTTTTATATTTTGAAATTGAGGACATGTATTTCAAATATATGTGTATATTAAAACATGTAATTCTTGATCCTGTAAATTATGTGTACATGCATATCCATATGTACTAAAGTGTGTATGAATCTATACCCAAGTGTCTATAAAGTGAGTGCATGTGCATGTCATATGTGCTTATAATTTGTATCATTGTGTTCATATTTGTCATAAATATAAACCATTTTGAATATTTTAAATCTTTTAATTGATTTTATTTTCTACTATGAAGGCTTATATCTCTGTGACAAACCCATTATAATGCCTCTATTTTGGGATGAGGGATATATTACGTAAATCACTCATCTCAAAAGAAGAGTTAAATGTATCAAGTCATGTATAAAGATATTATCATCTAATATCATGTGAGAATGTAGAGATTATGTCATAATAATAGTTTATATGTCAATTAAGGCATGTAGATAACGTATGTAATGCAAGGTATGTAAATGCCATTTATAAATAGATGCATCAATAAACATGTATTATAAGGATATTATAATAAGGCTACACAATAAAAATTGCATGATATAGATCATGGCACCACTCAATGCCAAAAAACTCAATAAGTTTAAGTGTTAGTGTCATATATAAGGCCAAAGGCCACATCTAAGGGACATAAATATGTCACAATAAATAAGGCCAAGGGCCACACAAAAAGGGGCACAAATATGTCACAAATAAGGGACATCAAAGATGTTGTATGAAAACAATCCAAGGGTCACATTAAAGGGACATAAGTATGTCACAAACAAGGTCAAAGGTTTACACACAATAGATAAACACAAAGTATTGTCTTATGTAGTAGAGTAACAACATCATTAGAGCATAAAATAAGGAACTAGTCTATACCATCCATATGTATCAATGTCACATCATAGTATAATATCATAGATGTGTGCCATTGTGTAAGAAATAAATAACTAGAAATGAATGTGTAAGTAATACAAATAGCTCAACATGGTAGAAAGGTTATAGAATGATATAACCTATAATGATGAAGCCTATAGAAAAAGATGTCCTAGATATTGGCATGGCTACTGGGTAGAGGAAATTCTAATATATGTATGTCCATGTGTAACATGTATGTCCTACATCACACTCATATACACTAATTTTTTGCATCCAAGGATGTACTGAAAACATGTCAATACCCCATTACTTCATAGAACTATGAAAGGCATGTGTAAGATGGTAAATCCTAGCTAAAGAGGTAATACTATATGTTATAATGTATTTTTTGTTTATCCATAGAATCCATTAATTGATTTTGATGTATCTTTTAAATCTTGTCATGTATACCCTTGAGGGAGTCGAGAAGTGTCATCATACAAACATTCTCTCTTGAATAATGGTCAATCAAGACACTATGTATGGTTTGTTAATTGATATAGGCTCATCTGAAAAGTGCATGAAAATTTGTATCATCATCAACTATCTCATTGTCATTGAATGTGAAAATAGGTAGTTGTGATGAAATATCTCTAAGTATACTAGTAGTAGATTCAACTAGATGGTCATATGTCACAGGGGGAGGATGCATATTATTTACATATTGGACCTATAAAGTGTCCTTATATTTTGTTATCTCATGTTTAGGAAATGGATCATTAAATATATTTGAATTTTGATATCCATAATGTTTTAGTCTAGATTATTTTATATGAGTACCTAAATTGATAATGTTTTCATATATAAGATCATGTATCTTATATCTCAGTTTGAAGTATTTATTCATTGAATGTCCTAATATTTGAAAATAATCAAAATATGCATTTACATCATAGTTTATTGTGTAGGCCTATTTGTATCAAGCTCTTGTGAAGGAAGAAGTATGATAAGGTTGCACTAGAGTAACTTCTTTAGTAGTAAATGAGGAGGGGATGTTAATCATGAAAATTGCCTCTTCAGTAGAGTTATCAATTGTAACTGGTTTGTAGTTTATGACAGTATATTCACTGTAGTATTTGCATCATTATTATTATTATTATTTGGTTCAGCCTTAAAACATGGTTTAATTTGAAACTTATTTGTTGAAGTAGTTTTAAGAATAAATGTATACTTAATTTTTCAAATCTATTAACTTGACTTCTCTATTCCTCACTGTATGGAATAACTCATCAAATGATTTGAATCTCTTAAATATAATTGACTTGTGGAGTAGTGATATCAATTTTTGATTGAATATATATTGTAATTAATTATCAACCATAACATTGGTCATCTTGGCTAGCATAGTCTTGTACCAAAGTACATAATCATTGATTGGTTCATTGGACCCTTGCTTGAGTTTAACAAGTTGTGTGAAAAATGGGTTCTCATCAATGTTGATGGAAAAATGTGTTAGGAATTGGTTAATGAAAGGGTTGAATGATTTTATAGATTAGAGGGGGAGAGAATAAAACCATGACAATGCATATTCCTTGAGATTTATTGGAAATAATTTTGTCAATAGTTTTTCACTATATGCATCGTCGGGGCATGCTGCATGGAAAGATCTAAAGTGTTACATAGGATCACCTTTACCTTAATATAATAGGATATTGGGAGCTAAAAATCCTATTGGTAAAGGATAGGTTATTATCTTAGTTGATAATGGGTTACATATCAAAGCATACAAATCCATAAAAAGGCTTGATCTTGATGCACCTTCCTCTAAATGAAAAAACTTGGTATGTAGAGTTGTATTAGTATGGTCAAGGGAACGTGAAGTAGGAAATTTTTTTAATGGAACTTGCATAGTCATCATGGGAGGGGTAAAGGTTTATTGTATAGGAATAGGTATGGATAAATGTTAGAGGTCTTGTCTTACCCCCAAACTCTAGGTGGATGTCACATAAGTCACTGAAGGTGTAGGCATAGGATAGTACCAGTATTAGAGGTATGACCACATGATGTGGAATCTTCAGCCAAAATTTTGTACTCATCTCTTGTTATATATAATATTACATCAATCTAATCTAGATTCATGTTAATATATTTAGTGAACTATTGATCATTAATGGCATCTAGTAGATATTTAGTAGTTGTATCATCAGTATCAACATAGTATGTGTTGTATAATCCATAGCAGGAGGTAAGAATGAATTCATTAATGTCTTTTGACATCTATTGGTAACAATAGGAATATCAGATTAGATGTTACAATAGTAAGATTTGAGAAAGGCTTAGGATTATTCATTTTAAATTTTAGCCTTATTAATATATTTATATTTGATCCGATTGATCCATTTTCTTACCTAATTGATCTGAATAAGATATAATATACATGTAGAATAATATGAAAAGAGTAAATTCATGACTTATGTTAACCAATAATATTCATTTAATAAGGCCATGATTATAATGTATTATTAGGGAAAATTAGAAATCTAGTCTAAAAAGAAAACCCTAAGGTTTGAAATCCAAAACCCTATAAGGATGATACCCTAAGGCTGATGTGAAAAGATTATTTTTGTATGGAAATAAAAAATTATATCATAAAACCCAAGGAAATTTTTTTTGAAAAATATCTTTCATGAATGGAAATAAAAAATGAGAATTTAAACCCATAAGACAAAAAGTATAAAACCTTGGAAGGAAGAAACCCGAAGGGAAACTGAGATGTTTGTATTATTTGATAAATGTATGAGTTAAAAAATATGTTTTATCCTAATTAATATTAATGAAATAAAGACTAAGCCTAATAGGATAAAATATTTTAATGTAATTTAAATTAATGGATATGGCATTCAATCATGCATTTAAATATAAAATATTGAAACTGATTGTAAAGATTTGACAAGTGGCATATGTTAAATGTAGTATGTACAACAAAGGCATGAGTAATTATATTTTTTGGTGAATTTATAACTATGATTATATTATAGAAGTGGAAATCATAAAAAAGTAGGCTTATGGTTCGTTCAGTTCTGGACCCAATTCTTTATCGAAGTAAGGTCAATATTACTGATTGATACTGACTTATGCATAAATGAGAAGAAATGAACATATAGTCACCTATGCATATCTATATATAGTTTTTATTTTTGATATCAAACCCTAACAATGCTTTCAAATCTAAAAATTAGTATCCTTTGCATTAATACCCTAGTGTGCTTGTGAGGACTAAAAACCTACAAAAACTAAGAAAATGTAATAGGCTGAGATTACTCAAATCAACCTCGTTTATGATTGACTTAAATTGGATATAATAGAGATAATTAGATATCATATAATTCAAGGAGGGAAATCATTCCATACGTAGTTCTCCTACCTAGTGTGACTATGTAATTGTGCTCCTTCACTATATGTATGTAACCAATGATTTGGATTTGATACTTGGAAATATTTTATTTGAATTGAAACATAAGATAAAAATGATGAGAAAATTTACTATTAACCACAAAAAATAAGGTAAAGTGCATCAATTGATTTAATTTTTTTGGGAATAATGGAGTCTTATTCCTATTTTAGTTAAGGGTCTGGATTAATAAATTAGTGCAAAATATAGAAATAATTACAATCTTAATTTGTATAATTTATTTATATTTTTAACCTTTTTAAAAATAATAATAAATAAGTAAAAATATAACTTAGATTAAAACCAGACTAAGATGGTTGATATAGAGGTTGAAACTGGCTATGCAGAATTGGGAAAGTGTCATAAACCTAGATCTGACTTTCATTCGATGAAAGGATAGGAGCATAAAAAACATGACACTTTGGGGTTCAGTGCTATAGTCCAATCCTACCGTTATTGTCCAAACTACTCACAGATACTTGAAACTTTTAAGGTATTTGTGTTGTGCCTTTATGAGCTTGCCTATGAAATATTGAGTACTGGTTATTGATGGAGCTTGTTGTAGAGATGAATTAATCTTCAAACCCTAACCCTCCATCATGCTTGATGAAAAAATATTTGAATCATATGAGAAAGGGAGGGGTTAGTGTGTAAGATGCACTAAATGTGTAATCCACACTCTTTATGTGGGCACACTACCTACATACCAATACTCTGAAGAGGGATCAAGTCATATGTAGTTTTCCCACCTAATATGCTTTGTGTAATAGTGTGATGTAGATGCAAAAATGCTAAATTAAGAGTGTTTGATATGGTTAAGAATTGGTATGAGGGTTTGAGTATGTTTTTAGCTATGTTGGGTGACTATATATAGAGAATAGGGAAGTTTACCTTAGCGCTTTGTTTGTATTCTTTCTTTCTTTGTAAGATTTTATCACCTCCATTTGTAAATGAGATTTGAATGGGATTTTATAGGGAACAATTGGTCATGGGTCAGATGTATTCACGTTAGGTTGACATGATTAAGGGTAGGGACTAAATGGAAATGACCGTTATGGCTCAAAATAAAAATGGATAGGAGCACCAAAAATGAGACACCTTAGGGTTTCACACTTTAGTCCAAGTATGGAACTTTTGTCCTACAGGCTTGGGACCTAGAGGAATAGAATTGGCTTAGGAAATATAGTCTAACTAAGGTGTAATGATTATTCAGAAGGTTTTAGATGATTGACAATGAGTAAAAAGGTGTTTATAAGGGTTGAAAGAGAATGAAAAAAGAATATACAGATGGGGTGTCACAAGGCACACTCAAAATACCAATTTGGACATGTTATGACTATATTTCCCCCACTTTATTCTAGTGATGTAGCAAAGAAAAATACTAGGATAAATAAAAAATAGAAAGCATACATAAACTTACCTATAAGGGTGAATCCCATGAAGATGTGTGATACTTAGTGTGCATAGAGAGAGCACAGTGTGAAGCATAAATATGTTGTGATGTTGGATATGTATTGGGTATGTGTTTTATCAAGATTAATATCATGAATGGAGTTGAGTGCTCAATTCCCTGAGAGTGGCTCAAGAATGAAAAGACTATCCCTTTGTCTCTATCATCACCCACTATGTGAAGCTACCTGATAATGCATGTGTCAATCGATGTTTGGATTGTGCGTCCAATCCCTCTGAGTAGGTGGCTCAAGAATATAAAGGCTAGCTAATCCTTTGGCTCCATCATTGCCCACTAAGTGAAGTTATGAACTGATACTGGTATGAATGTGTGTCATATGAGATGGCTCTTGAAGCTCATGAATGATCTATAATATGATAATGTGGTATGGATAGCCAAATGTATACTAAGAACTAGGCCAATCTTGGCTACTTTGAAAGGTGGAGATTAAGTTTGTATGAAAGCCACTCTGAAATTGAAAACTAGGATTATATGAAAGCCACTATGAAATGATGCCAACCACCTACAGATGGAATAAGGCATGTAACTATTGAGAATACCTAGGTAGTGTAATGAAATGGAAAGAAAAGAAGGCAAATGTGCCACACACATTGCCCCAAATCACTGGTGTCTATAATATGGATTCTAATCTAAAAGTTGTACCAACTGCCTAATATAAAATTAGAAGTGAGAGACATCATGCCATGCATGATAGCCCTTATATATATATTATTTGAGTAAAACTATACTGAAACTACTCAATCTGAACTATACTATAGCTAACAAAACTATAACTAAACTTACCTTTCTATCTATTTTTGAAAATTCTAGATTTTTGGTTGTTTGGGCAAGAGCATCAAAAAGTGGACACTTTGGTGTCTGACACTATAGTCCAATTTTGATGCTCTTATATTTTTCTATTTTTGATGACTATTCTATATTCATCACTATTATTTTGGTTTACTCTACATGTTTTGAACTCTGGTTGTTGTTCTGAGTGTTCTAAAAATTGATTTTGATCAGTATTTGGCTCTGATCTCTTTGACAAAACCCTTATTTATTGCCCCTTTTTTTGAGGGTAGGAATGAAGACCCTCAAATGATTGCCTTCAAAAGGAATATCCCTACAAGTATGTTATGCTATGAAATACATGTTATAATGATGATAATCCAAAAGATGTCTCAATATATAACATAGTTTGTATTCAAGATTGTTAGATGAATAAGGGTATGCCTAGATAGATATAACAATGTAATATCATATGCAATATACTGAATTGAAACTAGAAGTCTGGTTAGTATTCAAGGAGGGATGGAGCATGATATCCATCATAAAATTTAATAAATCAAGATAATTCATGATGTGGATCATGGCATTGAAAAAAATTGAGAAGCAAATAAGCAAACAAGCACACGAGGCAATACGTATAGAAAAGTGGTCAAGGGGCCAAACAAATGAGGGACATGGGCACATATCACTCAAATTGGGAAATCAAGCATACAAGGCATGTTCAAATGGCCACATACACATATAATTGTAAACAAGTAAGATTGGCACAAGGACCACAAGCACATACAAGAGTACAAGAAAAAGACATTGACAAATGTCCTAAGGCACATACAAGTAAGAAAAAAAAGAACTAAGAAATACAATCACATCTAGCTACCCAAAGCAAGAAAATAAAGAATGTAAATTCTAGAAATACTATCACATCTAACTAATCAAATCAAGAAGTGACAATATGCAAAACATGCAGTATAAGACTAGGTAGATACTAAGAAATACATAAGTGCTATATACTAGTGAGTGCTGATATAATAATCTATGTAAACTAGTAAGTGATGTACATCATCATGATAACTAGAGTGTGTGGTATAGGAATGACATACCATGGATGGTGTGGTCATGTAGAAGATGTCCCCTAGTGGGTATATATGCCGATGTATGTCTCGAATGTAAGAATAAGATTCCCCCTCAATGGGTGGAGTGAAGCAATCAAGGATCTGGATGTTACTGCACACACTCAAAGAAGATCAAGTGAAGCATGGTAATGTAGATAAATTGATAAACAATAGCATAGAAAAACAAAATGTAAGTCTAGTATTGTAGTATAAATGTAAAGCATGGATAATGCATGCATTTGAAAAGTTTTTGGTGTTCTAATTTTTTTGAATGTTTTTGGTATTTTGAAATAAGTTATGTACAAGTATGCAAACAAGACACTATGTATAAGAAATTAAGCTGAGAAATTATGTACAAGAAAGACTAAAAATAAATGATACTAACTGATGAGTCTCATAAGAGACTCCCTATAATGGTGTCCTATATCAAGGAGAGGGATTATGTGTGATTGTGAAGCATGATGGAAGGTATGAGAATGTGAATCTGAAAGCTATGTACGCTATAAGTGATATGAAATCTCTGTAGTAGAAATTGACTATGGGGTCCCCTTGTAAATCTGAGAAGTGGATGCAACTATGGGGTTCTTAGGGACCCATCTGTTAGTAGAAGAATCTCTTTAAAAATATTCTCTGTGTATAAGCATGAGACTACAATGATACTACCCTAGGTGTGAATACTGTATCTAGAAACTGTCTAGAGTCCTAAAACTATCATTGATGTAGTTGTTATTCTAAAAGAGGCCTTCATGGAAGTGTATGAACTCTTTCTACTGGAAAGTGAGGTCTTGATTATGTCTGAATCTCAACTAGAGGAAGAATAATTGTAACTGGTGGAGGAGCTAAAACTAGTGACTATAGAGTAGGAGATGGATCTGAAGTGGGGAGTGGTAACTCATACATAAGTCCACCAACTATAACAACATGAGTAACATGAATGAATTTCTTGTATTTATTTACTGTAGAAGGTACTATATGAATTTTTTATATCCATGGTTGACCATGCAACATGTCAAAGACTCCTACACTAGGAACAATAGTAAATGGTGTGGCCACATGTATTGGACCAACCTATAGAGGAAGTACAATCTCACCCAATGAAATCTATATGTGACCATTGAATCCACTTATAACTTTGTCTATTAGAGTGATATCTTACTCTAAATATCCCAAATGTTATATTAATGTCATAGTGCATATGTTCACACTAGATCCATTATCTATGAGAACACTATGAATATGATGGTGATCAATGTAGGATCTAATAAAAAGTGCATATTAATTTGAATCATCCTCAACTATCTCCTACTTTAAAAAGAAGATCGAAGGTCTAACTCAAACTCTTGAATTATACACACCAATCATGTTGCTCAAAGGATGTGACTCAACTGAAGGTGCTTGGTATGTAATTGGTGGAGGATGTGCATGATATGTATGGTGAACACTTGATGTGCCCTCTATCTCCTATTTAGAATATAATGGGAAAGGGTTTGAGAAAATTTTTAGATCCTTGTCTTGGGTTTGCTTTGCCTGAGGAGGCTCAATTGGAGTGCCAAGATCAATAAGGTTACCATCTATCAAGCCCTGTATCTTGTGTCATAAATTGATCAATATATTCATTGTGTGGCTTAGTACCCTATGAAAATAATATAATGTATTCTAATCATATCCTCATGGAAGAGGCTTTGTTGTATCAAATTTTTGAATAAGAGGGAGAGATATGATATTGCATTCTAATAGCTACTATAAGGCTTTGGCTGGAGATACTGGTAGATTGGTAAAGTTTGATTAAGGAGGTGTTGATAAAACCACTCATTAAGGGGGCTCTAAATTTGCATTAACTGTAGGTTGATTTTAACTTTTGATATCCTTAACATTTACTTTGTATGGGACATTTTTGTTACTCTTATTTTTTTTTATATGCTTGCATACTTGAGTTTGCCCATTGAAAGTAATTTGACTTTCCTTTCCTTTAATATATGATATAACTCAGTGAAGGAAGAAAATGTTTTGAACCTTATTGACTCATGCAAAGTTGGCAGAAGACTTTGTTTGAAGAGATCTTATAATTCTTGGTTGGCCATTGGGCTAGTCATTTAGCCAAGATAGTCTTATATCTAAGAACATAATTTATGAGATGCTCATTTGAATTTTATTTTTGTTGTGAAACTTTGGCATAAAAAACCTTGTCATATATGTTAACATTGAAATGAGCTAGGAAAATATTAGCTAAAGTATTGAATGCTTTGATCGACTGATTTAGTATACTATAGAACTACTGTAGAGCATAATCCTTTAAACTCTACAGGAATATATTAGTTAGTAACTAGCCATTTGGAAAATATTCCAATCATGCTACATGAAAATATCTCAAGTGTGTCTCTAGATCACCCTTTTATCATATAGAATGAACTTGGTTTGAATAAAACCTTGTGGCAAGGGTGTAGAAGTAATATGGTGTGCTAATGGTGTATGAAGTAGAGCAAAAGAGTCCAAAGCTTATTTTGGTCTAGAGGCACCTTGCTTAATATGTATCACTTTGGATTGAAGAGATTTTAGCTCTTGCATAAAGGCAACCACATCAAGAGGCAAAGATGTACTAGCTATAACTGGTGGTGCCACATATTAAGGTTGGGTTGCTATAAGGGGTTGTTGAGACATAATTGCACCCATAGTCTCATTTGTAATTGGTTATTTTGTAGTTTGAAAGGATTGACCATTGTTTATTTTTTGTTGTTCTTCTTGTATTATTTTAAGCATATAATCTTGCAAATCAAGATTTTTAGTTAAAAGGTCTTGAATTTCCCTCTTATCAGTTTTGTCAAAGTTGATATATTGGGCCATTGTTAAAGTATGAAAACATAGAAAAAATGGATTGAATTTGTTGCAATACGTTATAATAAGAAAAATTTAGTGGAGTTAAAGTAATAAATAAAGGAAATGTAAAGTTCTAAAAATAGCAAATTGGAATATGCATAAAAAGGATACAAAGCTTACTAACATGTAAGGTGATACCTCAAAAGCATAGGGACCTAGTATATTCAACTAGGGTTTGAAAGAAATGATTTTTTAAATTACTTGATAATTTTAAAAATTAAATGTGAAATTTTGATTTATATATGCAGGAAAAATTAGAAAAATATTTCTAAAATTAGAAAAGAATTTTTCCTATGGTTTATAGGGTTTTATGCACAAATGAAGTAAGTTGGGTTCACCAAATGATTTAACTTTTTTGGGATTAATGGAGTCTTATTCCTATTTTAGTTAAGGGTCTGGATTAATTAATTAGTGAAAAATATAAAAATAATTATAGTCCTAATTTGTATAATTAATTTATCTTTTTAACCTTTTTAAAAATATCAATAAAAAAGGAGAAATATAACTTAGCTTGAAAACAGACTGAGATGGTTGATACAAAGGCTGAAACTAGCTATGTAAGAATAGGAAGGTGTCATAAACTTGGATTTGACTTCATTATTCAAAAGGATAGGAGCACTAAAAACATAATACTTTGGGGTCTAGTGCTGTAGTCCAATCTTGTCGCTATTGTCTAAACTATACACAAAGACCTGAAACTTTTTAGGTATTTGAACTGTGCCTTTATGAGCCTATCTATGAAATATTGAGTGTTGGTTTTTGATAGAGCTCATTTTAGAGATAAATTAATCTTCAAACCCTAACTCTCCATCATGCTTGATAAAATAATATTTGAATCAGTTGAGAAAGGGATGGGTTAGTGATAGGACCTAGGAGCATAATTGATTACCATGTACACGCAACTAAATGTGGAATTTAACCAGAAGTAACAAGTAACTAGAAATCAGAAATAACATAGAATATGAGAGGCAACACATAATTGTATTCAACTCATTCTAGAAGGAAATTACAACAAAGAGATCACACTCTTTCATCCACTTCTTGGGCATACCAGTAATCTTCCCTCAAGAGTTATCTTCTCTCAATACAAGTCACAACAAACGGCTAACACAGAGCTATTGTTCACCTCAACCAGTCAGTATCAATACTGCCAATACAATTGAGTACGCAATGTACTCCAAGTAGATCTCACCTGATCTTGCTCCTTGATGTGTTGCTGTCACCTTTGATCTTGCTACCCCGTAGATCTACCTTTGACCTTGCACACACACACCCCTACAGATCAACCGATCTTACTTACCCATGTAGATCTCCTCCCTGATCTTGGAATAACATGCAGATCAAACCTGATCTTACATACCTAGAAGAACCCCTGTGATTCCACCAAAGGAAGAAATCTTCTGGTTCTACACTTTACAATACAACCCATTAGTCTATTATATAGATCCCATGCATACAATAATTAGACAAGTGGCTCAAGACTCGAATTAGTCTTTAACATGCAAACAAACGGTTCAACAAACTAACTATCTATCAACAAGTAGTTCTGGAACTACACAGGTGATTGACCTTAGGTCCCTATCCATCTAGAGGAGACCGATGTCAGCCGACTCGTGACTGATGTCAGTTTCTTTCTGTCGACCTATGACCAACGTCAGTTGGCCTGTCGACGTCGACGACTGTGACACTCAGCAACCTCCTCCATGTTTGCATCTGGGTGAAGCTTTTAGCTCCACAACCTAACAATCTCCCACTTGGAGATAAATAGTTACACCTATACCTATACCAGTATATTGTCTAATCTATATCTTGGCTTGTATCCCTCTTCAAGATCAATCCTGAAGACTAACCACCACACACCCTGTGGTGCTATGCCTATGTCTAAATTTCTCCATTCTCAGCTTACTTTCTTATGCCATTGCTATACTCCCACTCAATCAAAAACCCCTAAGAGTGACCTGTAATCAAAAACAAACTTGATCCCTGCAACCTTAGTTTTGATACCAATTGATAGGACCTAGGAGCACAATTGATTACCATGTACAAGCAACTAAATGCAGAATTTAACCAGAAGTAACAAGTAACTAGAAATCAGAAATAACACAGAATATGAGAGGCAACACATAATTGTATTCAACTCATTCCAGAAGGAAATTACAATAAAGAGATCACACTCTTTCATCCACTTCGTGGGCATACTAGTAATCTTCCCTCAAGAGTTATCTTCTCTCAATATAGGTCACAACAAATGGCTAACACAGAGCTATTGTTCACCTCAACCAGTCAGTATCAATACTTCTAGTACAACTGAGTACGCAACGTACTCCAAGTATATCTCACCTTTGATCTTTCTACCCCATATATATACCTTTGACCTCGCACACACACACCCCTGCAGATCAACTGATCTTACTTACCCATGTAGATCTCCTCCCTGATCTTGCAACAACCTACAGATCAAACTTGATCTTAAATACCTAGAAGAACCCCTGTGATTCCACCAAAGGAAGAAATCTTTTGGTTTTACACTTTACAATACAGCCCATGAGTCTATTATATAGATCCCATGCATACAATAATTAGACAAGCGACTCAAGACTCAAATTAGTCTTTAACATGCAAACAACTGGTTCAACAAACTAACTGTCCATCAACAAGCAGTTCTAAAACCACACAGGCGACCGATGTCAGTTGATTCTTGACCGATGTTGGTTACTTTTTGTCGACCTATGATCGATGTCGGTTGGCCTACCGATGTCGGTGACTGTGGCACTCAACAACCTCCTCCATGTTTGCATTCAGGTGAAGCTTCTAGCTCCACAACCTAACAGTTAGTGTGTAAGATGCATTGAATGTGTAATCTACACCCCTTATGTGGGTACACTGCCTACATACCACTAATTTAAAGAGGGATCAAGGCATATGTAGTTATTCCACCTAATGTGCTTTGTGTAATAGTGTGATGCAGATGCAAAAATGCCAAATTGAGAGTGTTTGACGTGGCTAGGGATTGGTATGAGGGTTTGAGTATATTTGCATCTGTGTTGGGTGATTGTATATGGAGAATAGGAAAGTTTGCATTAGTGATTTATTTGTATTCTTGTTTTCTTTGTAAAATTTTATCACCTCCCTTTGTAAATGAGCTTTAAATGGGCTTTTATAGGGAATAATTGATATTGGGTTAGATGTATTCATACTAGGTCGACATGATTAAGGGTAGGGACTAGATGGAAATGATTATTATGGCTCAATGTGAAAATGGATAGGATCATTGAAAATGGGACACCTTAGGGTTTAGCAATATATTCCAAGTATGACACTCCTATCCTATAGGCTTGGGACCTAGGGGAATAGGATTGGCCTAGGAAATACAATATGACTGAGGTGGAATGATCATTTAGAAGGTTTTGGATGACTAGAAATGATCAAAAAGGTGTCTATAAGTGTTGCAAGATCATGCAAAAAGAACCTATGAATGGGGTGTCACAAGCCACACTCAAAATACTAATTTGGACATTTTATATGACTACACCAATATAAACTTATGTGGACATAATTGACAAAAAAAATTACCATAAAATAATAAAAATTTATAGCTAATAAATTCCATGAGGCCATTTTTGGGTGTCTAAAAAAAATAATTTACATTGGTCCCTTTTTATATTAAGATATTATTATAGCATAATAAAATAAGAAAACTAGTTAGTTATGTCCAAACCCACCTGGGTTCAATTTTTTTGAGCATGTGATACCGATTGTGGTTGTATGTTTTTATATTTGAGACATGTTGGATATAAATATGTTCATTGAGATAAAACATGTGCCTTCATGTGTGTCATATATAGGTTCATAGTTATGGTCAAAAGCATTGATGAATCAAGAAAAATAGGAAAGTGAGTGTGTAATATTTACATTTATAAATTATGGACATGTATAAGTACTTGGCTAGCTTAAAATATACAATAAATATCTCTATATTATATCTATTTCTCAATTAAATTGTCAAAATGTCAAAAATTAGAAGTTTTAAACAATTTTTTCAAATATAAAAACTCAATTAAGGAAGTTGAAAAGGATATTCAACATGAAAAAGTTACTAATTTAATATATAGGGTTTGACAGAGTATCATGGTTTGATAGAATATTAAAAGTGAAGTAGTGATGCTTGAACAAATCCCTTTCTACAAATCTCTAAAACTACAAGTGGTAATGCTTAGGTAATACATTAAAATTGTAGATAATGACAATACTTAGGTGGCTTAAATAGAGGACCGATTGTATTTACTCAAAGTGGATGACAAGGTCTATAAGGAATTATTTCACATGCTTAAATCCAAACATTATTCTCATTAAATAAATTCCATTCAATATGCTACCAAAATCCTTACCTAAGTGTCAGATATGATCTAAGAGTTAATGTGGCACTACTAGCAAGTTTTCAAAACCCATGAACCTTCCCTTGAGTGACAACAAGCCCTTGCACAATGCCTTTTAGTTGTTTTCTATAAATTAACTCTTGATCAAAGAGTTTTTTGTGATAGGAAGTTGTCCATTGAGGATCACCACAAGTCTATAATGTAAATGTAAAATTAAAAAGCTCCTACATGTGATGGATTTCCCTATGAATTCTATAACATAATGTGGGATATTGTTAGGTCTAACTATTAAGCATGGGATATACTGAGAGGGGGGCTTAATCAATATATCATATATCTTTTAAATATTTTACTTAATCGCATTTCTTTTCTTTAACCACTTAATCATACATTCAAGATGTGCAATAAAATTGAAGCAATAAAATGCACCACACAAGATTTTTATGTGGAAACCTAATGTGGGAAAAACCATGGAAAACAATCTTAAGTATATGAAAGAGTACTAACTCAAATTACAATGTTTGTAACCACCAAATTGTAGGAGCACCAACCCCTTTGTTGAGCACTGACACAACAATGATTCATGAGCACCAACCCACAGGAGACCAACCCCTTTGCTGAGCTCTAACACAACAAATATTCATGAGCACCAACCCATAGGAGCACCAAACCCTCTTCTTTCACAAATACTCCAATGTGTCCTTTGGTTGTGCCTTTTTGAAGATACATACTAATATATATAAATTATTGCCTATCCTTTGAGCATCTGCAATCAACACATCTAAATTTTTTCTTCTAATCTCACAACCTTTTGCATAAAACTTTAATGTATATCCCTGATCACATATCTGATTTGCACTCAATAGATTATGCTTAAGAAATTTTACATACAATACATTCTCAGTCTTGGTTCTACCATTATCCAAACTTAATGTACCTTTTTTTACAATCATAGTAGTGGTATTGTCTCCAAATTTCACTATGCCACCATTGATATTATTTATATTTATGAACTTGCTCTTGTCTCCTATCATGTGCCTCAAACATCCACTGTCAATGAACCATGGCTTTAATTTATTTCTTACATGCAAAGCTGTATGGACTAACATAGACTTTTTAGGTTGTTTCTTTTACCATGAACCTTCTTGAACTTTCTTCTTGATGAATGGAACCTTGAAACTTTGGTCCTTCTTGACTAACTCAAACATGTTTCTACAATATTGGGCTATGTGTCTAAATTTATTGCACTTGTAACATACTATGACTTCTTCATCAAAGTTTGATAGAGGAGAAAAAGATTTGTGGCTTTTGCTTGACTCTGCATGAGTTTCCTTCTCCTTATTTCTAAAATTGTTATCTCTTTTCTAACATTTTATTTTCTTATGACCATAACCATTACAATAAAAATAATAACAATGAAAATAAAACTTGTTCTAATTTGTGTATCTTTGGCCTGATTATCTTTTATAGCTTTGTTCCTTCTAGACTTCTTTATTTAAACTGACCTTTATAGTCTTAACTTCTTCCTTTTTCATTTTCTCTTTTGTAAAAGCTTCAACATAGTTATTTCCTTTTTCTGTGTTAACCTTGTCTATGAAATTAGTAGCCTCCCCTTTCTCTTTTTCAAATATGATACCTATCTTATTTGACATTGATCTTTGAATTTCTAATATCTTATTCAACATATTAGTGCTATTCTCAAATTTTGAATCATTGGATGTTCTATCATTGACTGCTTTATTTATTTTCTCAAGATTTTCTTTTAAAGAGGCAATTTAAATAACATACCTTTCACATTCTTCACTTAATTTTTGTAACTAAATTGTTAGATTTTCTTCAATATTTTTGGTTTATTCAATGTGTGCTTGTAGATCTTTAATTATTTCTTTTGACTCCTTTTCATTTTTCTTGATCTGGCACTTCAATCTATGATTCTTCTTCTCAAGAGATTCTAATTCTTCTAAGGCACAAATTAGTTCTCCTTCCAGATTCACCTTGACTTCATCCTCACTTTCGTCATGTTTTTCTTCTTGATCATCTCTAATTTTACTTGTGGAAGCATCTTAATGTATGGTCATGAACAAAATATTTTATTCATCTGAGTCATTGACTCCACTGTCTTTGGCTAAGCTAAGATATTTAGAGTATAAAATCTTCTTCTTAAATATCTTCTTGTATTTGCCTTTGAAGTTTTTCTTGTAGTTAGACTTTTCTTCTTCATTATCACCATTATTCTTATCTAGGCACTTATCTATAAAATGTCCAATCTTACCATATTTAAAACATTTAAATGATAATTTTTCTTGATATTTACCTATGCCTTTTTTAGCTTGCAGATGAATAGAGCTCTGGTATCATCTTCCTCATCACTAGAGCTGTCACTTATTCTTGAATTTTAGCCTTATCTTTCTTTGATTTTTTGAAAGTAGCTTCCTTCTTTAAGGGTTTCTCTTGTTTGGTATACATCTCATATGTCATAAGAATACCGTGTAGTTCATCCATTTTTAGCTTGGATAGATTCTTCATCTCCTTGATTACCAAAACCTTTGCATCATATCTCATTACTAGAGATATCAAAACCTTTTGTACCACTGTTGATTCTTCTAACTTTTCTCCAAGGCCTTGAATCTGATTAACTATTTGATCAACCCGTAAAATATAACTTGTTATGTTTTCTTCTTCTTCCATTTTCAAACTCTCAAACTATCTTCTAAAAGTCTGGAGCTTAGCCTGCTAAACCTTTCCATCACCTTTGTAAATATTTTGAAGCTTTACCCAAGTCTCATGAGCATATTTGCATTTCATAAATTTAACAAATTCTGATTCACATAAACCACATAAAATATCATTCAAAGCTTTAGCATTATTTTTACTTGCCTTCTTTTCCACTGAAGTAGTTACAAGTGTTTGTAGTTCTTCATTTTCCTCCATCATTGCTTGCCAAATGTTAAATCCAAGGACCAAAAGGTAAGTCCTCATCCTTATGCTCTAAAAGGCATAATTTATCCCATCAAACAAAGGTGCCTTATTTGTAAAAACCCTTCATGTGAGCTATCCATCATGCTTTCCCTGATCTACCTTCAAGATGTGAAACTCTTTTCAAAAGAAATTGCTTTGATACCAATCGTTAAGCACATGATATATTGAGAGGGGGGTTGAATCAGTATATCATATATATTTTAAATATTTTATTTAATCAAATTTATTTTCTTTAACCACTTAATAATACATTTAAGATATGAAATAAAACTAAAGCAATAACATGCACCACACAAGAGAGAGAGGGAGACACTGGATTTTTACGTGGAAACTCAATGTCGAAAAAACCATGCAAGATAATCTCAAGTATATGAATGAGCACCAAATCAAATTAGAAATTTCACAAGCACCAACTTGTAGGATAACCAACCCATTTTTTGAACACCAACATAGTAATGATTCATGAGCACCAACCCACAGGAGCACCAACCCCTTTGTTGAGCACCCACACAACAAAGATTCATGAGCACCAACCCATAGGAGCACCAACCCCTCTTGTGTATAAAACACAACTATCTCATAATGTTTTTTTTTATACAAATGATAGCACACTACTATATCTCTTCTCTCTCCTTTGTTCTTCTCAACTAGATAAAACAATTCACTTCCATCCATATTACAAATGGCTACCCAAGTCTCCTTTTATAGCTTTCCAAATGACCTTTGGAATTCACCCTTTGTGACCCTTCAATCCTCATGGAAAATGGCACCAAACTTGCATGACCCTTATAATTCTTCCATATGATAAGTCACGTGGTGACTCTTCATGGTAAAATGCATCCTTTCCCTCTTTTGTCTTTATCCAATGACTCTTCGAATTCCTCAAGGTGACCCTTCATGGGGAAATGCGTCCTTTCCCTCTTTTGTCTTTAGTGGTGACTCTTTGACTTCCTCATGGGCCCTCTTTTATATTTATGCAACCAAGAATATACCCATTAACATATAAATATTATTAACACATTTTACCCAAGATATGAACATTGAAAACACATTTAGACATTAAATGCTATGGGGCCTTTGTCACCAATAATGTTAGACCTTTGACATCAATGACAATATTTCCAACACTAACTTATTTAAGGTTTATCTTGAAGCCTTAAATAACCATTATTTTTAGACTATCATAAAAAAGGCACATTAAATTCATTCCCAAGTAGGGAGACCCTAAATTAGATGGTAATTAATGGCCCATCACTTTACTCAATGTCTCATACAAGATCATTGCTAAAGCACTTGCACTTGGTCTTCACCAAACAAGATTCATCCAAATTAGATACATTTTGGATAACATCATTATTAGGAGGGAGGGTATGAAATTGAATCACCATCCAATTAAAAGGATATGTTGATGAAAATTGACTTTGATAAATTCTACAATCGTATTAAATGTTCCTTTTTTGCTATGTTAAAATCCTTAGGTTTTGGCCCCACTTTCCTACAATAAGTTCAAATGCTTTTTGAATATGCTTCAACTTTCCTTTCCATTAATAGTGTAGGTTATGACCAATATGATCTCTTCATATCCATTCAAAAAGTATGCCCCTTGGTGCTTACTTTATATATTCTCATTTTTGAATGCTTTAGATATCAATTGGTCAATGATCAATCTCAAGGGCTTGTTCGAGGAATGTCTCTCCTTGTTTAGGAACACTCATATCTCCTTAATGTGTATTTTACAGATGAATCCTTCTTACCCATATAGAGGATGAGTTAATGTTGATAATGTTATGCAATGTTTTGATAATTTTTGCCCTACCTCTAGATTTTCTATTCGATGTCATAAGACACAGTTCTATAGACAATCCTTCCTCCCTCTTTCTCTTTAGGCGAGTCAATATGATAGGAAATGAATTCAGCATAATCATATTTGTAAATTTATGGGCATTCCATGCTTCCCCTTCTATCTTAAGGGAATATGTGGTAGACTGGGTTGCAAAAAAGCTTTCTTATTGGATAACTAAACCCCTATCCCTAGTTATGAAATTTTAGGTTTACTTTAAGGTGCTTGAGATTAAACATGTGTATTATTCCTCTTGTTCTATTCCTCCAAAAAATATGTTTAGAAGTTTGAAAATATTCTCAGATATTTTATTTTGGCTAGTTCTCCCACCAATAAAGGTTTGCATAAGGTAGCTTTGGAATATTGTTGTCTCCCTAAGGACGCTAGATGTATGGGATTGATTGACATTTATCACCAAGGTTAGGTTCTTTGTGTCAAATAGATTTTTTGTGCCATTCAAGGGAATGAGGCATTGATAGTTTTAATCTAACATTATATCTCTAAAGGCATTCCTCATGGTCATTCCACTTGGAAAGGATTAGGATTTGTTAACATTCTCACTCTTTCTACTTGGTGAAAATTGTTGAGTCCTTTATGGTTAAAAGCATTTGTAAAGCTTGGGAAAGTATTAAGCCCTGTTTATTATGGAATGGTAATAGATTTAGTGATGGCATCTTGATCAATGAACACTCCTTGTGGTGGTCCCCTATTATCAATTTTTATGTTATTCCTGTTGTAGAAGTTCCTTGGATTTATTCCCTAAAGTTATTTAGAAGGGGAATTATTATTGTGCAAGACTTATTTTTCAAACATACTCAATTTTGGATCCTTGAGGTGGATGTGAAATATCAATATGAATTATCCTCTATGGACAAGGAATCTTACAAGGAGATCATTATTGTTTTTCTAGTATATATGCTACATAAAATTGTAGTGACCTCTTCTGGTTCTTAGTGGAAGGACTAGAAAAGGCATGTTAATTCCCTTTTCCATAATTTCATCACTCGTAAGGGATATGAATGGTTATACCCTCATCTTTCAATGGTTGACAAGATCAATGCCAAATGGGATGTTTGGTCTTCCCTATCTACTTTCGGTAGACATTTCCAAAATATTTATACTACTTATTTGAACCCAAGCTAACTCACTTTATTTGGTATTTACTTCATCAAAGACTGCTTATTGGGAAATATCTAGTGCAATTAGGGGTGGTTCATCCATCATGCCATTTTTTGGGCACTTTTAGACTCTAATGCACTTAATTTATTTTTATCCTAAGGACTAAAATGCATGGAATGTAATTCATTATTATTTTATCCCCTTTCATCTAAAGCCTTTTAGTTAGCATCATATCCTTGTTGGTAGTAGTCCTAGGATGTTGTTTAAGTACACCCATGTTTGGCATACTTTAAAAGTGGAAATTTTGTTTTGTATATGGAAAGATATACATTTTGCTTTGTTTTATAATGTTGTTTTTGACCATCACTTTTCTATTTATAAAAAGTGTATGGTTATATCTAATGTTCTCTTATAGATTAAATTTAAAACTAATAATTTTTTTATTGAGCTCATGCATCTTCAGACCTTGATTAAATATGGGGTGATGACATGTGTAATTTGGCTCACATACAACCCACCCTTCATTGTAATTATCCATAAAGAGGTAACAATGACACTCCATGTGAAGGATACCATCGTAAAAAATCTCTTTATCTCTCTCACATTCACACCTAGGGATCTCCTCAGCTATACCATTCTCCTCCCCCAACTCTATGTAGAGGATGGGGCTCACCTCAACCTCATCCAAAAATTTAGGGTTGGGTCACTCTTCCTATTGTGGGAAAACAAAAATTGAATAATCCACCAAGGATCTCACAAGGTGGTTGGCAATCACCACCTTAGAATAAATTTTTATGGCTTGTGTTGGTGATTTCTCTTTACCAATTTAATCAAGACTAATATGTTCATGAGGATGGTTATCACACCACTACTAGTTATAGTTGGGACCCCATTTATGATGGTGATAACCTACTAGGATATGGTTGGGGTGATCCCCATGTAAATAACCCCCTTCTTCTTGTAATTTCACCATAGTTGCTTAGGAATTTGGTGATTATTTTTTATGTAATAGATATTTTCTAGGCTTGGCCTAGTCTTTTATTTCTTTGTTCCTAGGATTTGCCTAGTTGGAGACTTTGTGGAGTGATCTCATACCACCTTATTTTTCTATGAATAGTCTTGTATATTTGTTGCATTAATTAATATAATAAGATCTATCTCATCATCATCGAACACACACACACACACACACACACACACACACACACACACACACACACACACACACACACACACACACACACACACACACACACACACACACACACACACACACACACACACACATAATCACACACACACAAAATAACACATGCACATGGCTCATAGGCATGGTACAAAATTTCAAAGATATATATGGATTACAAATAAAGAATCATAAAAGTAATTTTAGAGTAAGACATTTATATTATCCATTTCCAAAAGGGTTCCACAACATGGTGTGCATATGGTTTATAGTAAAAATGCATTATAAATAATTTTTGGTTTACAAGTAATTGCATTAAAAATTATTTCACATTAAGATACATCCATCTTAGTTAAAAAAATAAATCACTACACAACATTTGAGCAACTCTTGAGCAATATCCACATAAATCATAGGAAAGATACATTTTAACTAAATCTCAAGCAAGATATGCAATTTGGTTAATGAGAGGGCTAAATTGTTTTGATGATTTTGTCCACACATGATTCATCCTAGTCTAGGTTCTCTAATCCCTAAAAAAATTATCTTATTTTTCTATCCCATCATAAAACCCATCACCCCAAACAAACTTCTTAACAATAATAAAATAATTTTGTGCCATAACAAAAAAATAAACACACATTTTCATATCCCTAAAGTGTGTGTTAAGAAGTTGAAATTTTAGAAATAAACAAACCCTCTATGATAATAAAATCACCAAAATATTGAATAAGTCCATTAAAAATTTATACAAGATGTTGAATCAATACCCTTATGTTGTTTTTGGGAGGATCTAAATCATTAACATATTTTTTGAGGGTCATGGCTATGTATAAACTCAATTAGATTAACCTACTTTGAATTAAGTACACATTAGATGTGAGTATAAATATAAGTCCACTAAACAAATTGCCTAGAGCTTTAAATTTATACGTGGCATTCCCAAAAAAAATCAACTCAAAAAAAATTCCCAAATCATGGTCATAACAAAGAAGTCCGACTCAATTCATGAGTCGGTCTAAGTGCAACTAAAATGAAATTTGCCTTGTATATCCTTCCAAGCATGTAAAATTCCCATAATTCCAACCAAGACAAATAGGTGGAGTTTGTATACACATAATATTTTCAAACTTTTATCAATTACTAACGCTCTTTATCTTGCAAGAACCTGTCAATTCTTAATCTCTTTGAGTGCACACCTTAAGTGATGCACCAAGAAAGGGGTGGGTTGACCATTGGTGCTTTATAGGTTTTTTGTCCATTTTTACACTTGTTATCTATACACTTGTATTCTAAAAACTATTCCCCTAAGCTTGTTCTTCTCTCTTGTACACTCTTCCAGTCATTTGCTACTTTCAGTACCCATTTTCCTAACCTAAAACCCATTTAGAAAATTTACATGAGTAGGTTGATTAGGTCAACCTTATACTCTTATTGGTGAAACTCATTTAGGGCCTAGGTCAGCTCTTGGCTAACCTAGCCCGTGACCTAGTGAGTTTTTATCAATAATGATACTAGGTCGACTGGGTCAACCTTATTGGCTAAAACTTTCAAAAGGGCTTAGGGTTAAATATGCCTATATATAAATAATAATTTTTACATTATTTAGAGAAGAGAATAATAAATAATAATTATTGCACATATGATTATCCACCATTCTACTTGAGGAGTAAGCTTAGGGTTTCATACTTTCCTTGGAGTACGGATCTTATCTTATGGAGAAATTTTTTGGATGCATTTATAGGTTGTGTAGCCTATAGTTGATTTATCCTTATCATCCTTACATACCAAAATAACCTATTGTGAAGCACCTTGGCCAAGGGAGAGATTGAAGCTCAATGGGTTCATCTTCAAAGGTAAGTATTCCTAACTTTGTTCTTATTTTATAATAGTAGATAAATATGTATTTGCACTTCTCTTCCATGCATTATAATTTTGTGTAGACACCTAAATATGGCCACTGATGACCTCCAACCAAGATTTTGACCAATTTACACCAAAATGCATAATTTGGATTAAAAACACTAAAACATGTCAAAATATTTGAATCTAACATATTCAAGTGCCAATTTTGGCCAGGGTATCACTAAATTGGGCAATGTAATTTTTGGGACGGCTAACTTTGATCAGTTTATTTTGATTTAAAATGCAAATTTTGCACTAGGGTGCTATGGATTGCTCTTTCATATCAAATATATTACACGAGACATGTGCCTTTGTTATTTTATATTGAAAGCATCCTAAACAAGATAATGTTTCTAATGCATTTGACATTGACTTCTAATACCAACTTAGTCAAAATTTGGACTAATAACAAGGCATTTTGATCAATTTGAGTAATTTGTGCACAAAGTGCTTAATCATGATTAAGAGCTAATTAAACAAAATTAGAGCCTAATTAATAATTCCATATAAAATTGTTAAATACTTATTTTTGGAAAAGAATATTGAATATCTGCATCATCAGGTGACCTCATTTCTTGGAAAGACATCCCTAGGCCATAAATTCCACAAATATCAAGATTCATGCCTCCCATGCCTCATAAAATCCCTCCATGCCTCTTAATTTCTCCTTTATCGCAAATATTGATGAGCATATTTATCAATTTTGATTGCAAAATTAGATTAATCCTTAGCCACACATCTCAATCTTGAGATGGATGGTTTAGGTTGATTCTGATCAATCTCAAAAATCTATAAATAAAGAGGTCATGAACATCATTTATAAGTCTTAATAATGCAAATTTATAATGCAAAAATGATTCCAAAAGCTATTGTAATTAGTGTTACCATGCCAAATTGATTCCAATCCAGGCAAAGCCAAATCCACAAGGTGCCAAGGAGAAGAGGAGATAACCAAGCCTCCTTTGATGAAGACTTCATGAGCACAAGCCAAGCAAGCCACTACAACAAGCATTTTGGAGCATCCAAGGAAGGTAAAAGAGGTTTTTTTTTGCATTTTAGTTGTGTGTTTTATTCATGTTTGTTAACTAATCTCTCCCTAATTTCTAGGCCTAGAGATGTTATGCTAGTTAGTGTGTTTCTTTCATTTTGTTTTCATTTTGAAACTAACACGATACTAACCATCTTGTCTTGAGTCTAATTCCTAGATCACATTTTGTATACATTGATGTGAGTATATCTATTTTATGCATGTTTATTTTATTTTTTTATTTCCCCCACTTTGTGCCACAAGCTTTGGTGAGCACTAGATTAGATTTATTTTCTTTACTTGTTATTAGTATAGTGAATATGAAAACATAAGACTTAGGGTTATTACGTAATTTTAATTGATTGAAGGTTTTATATCCCTCCCTAGTAATATTATTATGGTAAGAGATCCTTTTATTAGGTTTAAAGGATCCACGTATTGGTCATGTTCTTTATTATCTAACATATTCCCAACCAGAAGTGTAAGTAGGATATATCTTCTTTGAGCTAGGATTGATTTGTATATATGATGCATTTCTGATTACATAAATTCTAGTGAACCCAATGTGAATCTAACCCTTATAGGTTTAATTTCACATTATTCATTTATATAATTTTATTTATTATTATTTATTTGTGATACTAGTTTGATAGAGTTGGTATAGTTTCTAACTTCTGTGTGTAGGTTTAACACACAGTCCAATCAAAAGTGACTCTATTATTTTTATTTGGGTCTTCATTAAATACAATTTACTAGATCAAATAGGTCAACATAGTACTATTATTTATCTCCAAAATAGAAAACTAGGTAGAATAGGTCAACTCAGTATTCTAGATAGCTTCTAGATAATAAATTAGGTAGACCAAGCTGGTATATTCATCTTAATAGGTTTCAGCAAATAGGGAATTACAGAACTAGGTCGACCCAGTTGACATAGTTGGGAGAAATTGAAAGAAACATTCAAGGCACTTCAAAAAAAATCTAAAAATCCTTAGCATCTTCAAACCCAATAAGGTTCATTTATTTCTCTCTTTCAATTTAGTTCTTCCTTACAGTTCTATTTTATAAAGTTTGTAGTCTTTAAAATTGCAATCATACAACAAACTAGGTTGACCTGGTCGACCTAGTTCTATATTTTATCTTCTATTTGAAATATTAGGAGGACCTAATTTACTTAGTTCTTAAGGATTATTACTTCTACAGTACAATAATGATGTTTTCGACTCTATTCTATAATTTTTGCATACACTATCATTTAAACCAATACTGTACTATGTTTAATTTGGGAATTACAAACTATATGCTAGTAATTACTTCACACTTTCACTTTAATTTTTTTGCATGCTTAGAATAGATCACATAGTCTAATTAGGTGGTTTTTAAATATACCATTTAGTTTCACTATTTGTCTCTTTCTTACACACACTACCAAATCACATAATTACAAAACACATTTAAACACGTGTCTACCCAAGGCCTACTTATGTGGATTTCATCACCAAGGGGGAAGTCAAATTGGTTTTCTATCCAAGTATAAACATGTGGTTAATGGTATATATTATCAAATCACTTGACACCTTTATCACTGTGGGATAGTCAAGGGAGGGGGTAGGCCCCAATACCAAGCCAATACCATTACCAACATAGATCCCTTTCAACCTAAACATCTTGAAACCATCCATAGATTACTTTATAGTTCCCTAATTTCATCCAAATTTTCTATCACACTTAAAATAACACTTTATAATAATCTAAAAACACTCAGGATGATCATTTAGTTAGCATTTACTTTTTAGTTGATTGCTTGCTCTTTGCTTATTGTATGTTGTATTGTAAAAATTTGCATTGGATAACATTAGTGAAAGATTTTATGTTGTGTGCCCCAATTGGATCATCCTAATTGATCCAATTTATTTTGTTTTTACTTCCATTTATTGTTTTAAAAGTACATTTAATTTTTTTCCCTTATTTTCAATACACTATCATTCTATTTGACACAGTCTCTTATAGACTGTCTATTTCCCCTGACTGTATTACTACATCAACCTAGTCAACCCAGTACTCATTTCTACCTCTCAGGTTATAATACTAAGTCAACCCTATTGACTCTATATCCTTATTAGGATATTATCTATCTCAATTTATAGTACTAAGTTGACCATGCTGACTTTGTATCCTTATTGACTTAGTTTTCAAACCCTATTTTTAGTACTAGGTCAACCCAACTGACTTTGTACTCTTATCTATCCCTTTTTATCTCCTTGATTTTTTCATCAAATTTGCCTTACCTAATCTCTCTCTTTCATAATGAAATTCCTATTTGAAGATAACACTAAATTTAATTCAATGGATATGATGAATCTTACCAACCCTAATAGGTTCTCCCATAAGCAGCTCGTGGCTCTTATCCTATATGAAAGTAATGTTCATATAGGCACTTACATGAAAAAATATGGGATCCCTCCTCATTCCTCTTTACTCTAAAATCCTCTCTTCTCACTTGAAGATCAACTTTAATTAGAGTATACACCAAAAATTCTCTTCTTCATCAATGAGTTTCCTCAACATCAAGGAAAGGATCATTTTACTATCTACGATCTCATGATAAGTGGTCAAGTTGAGGATACCCATTCACCTTCTCCAAAATTATGATATGGATTTATGGATGTTATATTATTAACCTCTTCCCTCTATTTTGACCCCTTCTCATACCATGGATTATGCTTCTTTAACTTCCTATACCTCCATGCCTAGTATCTCTACTAACATGGAAGGTTTTACATCTAGTGGGCCTCTTTTTAGACCCATCCTTCTCAATTATTATACTAGTGTATCATTTACTACCCAAGGTAATCATGCCTCTAGTACTACTTCTTTTCATCCCTCTACTAGTCTATATTTAGCCACATAAGCAAATTATGCCACTAGTGTCTCACTTACTAATAGTTTTTCTCAAGCTCTTACTAACACTCATAGTGGCACCCGACCCACTTTTACCAATTCTAATGCTTCAAAAAATAATTCAACTCAAACCCATCAAATCTTATTACAAACTCTTAATCAAATAAATTATTTTCAAGCTAACAATGCAAATCAAATGATGCAAATATAAAATCACCTTATCCATCTTCAAACCCACCCTCAACAGATGTCATAGGGTATGCATAATAAAAATGTTCCCCAAGATCCTCTTTGGGATTCCCATGATAATCTTATCCCTCAACCTCCTCTTATTAATAATATAATCAAACATCTTCAAAATGAAACTCTTACATCTCAAATTGCTAATATCGATATAGGAGGTATCACCTTACAATGGGTCAACTTATCCTACTCTTCATTTAAAAACATTTAGAAATATATATAAAGACTTGGTCAAATTAAATACCTTTGTTGCTACCTAGATACTATCCAAAAATCTCATGGGTGATGGTTTAAATTGGTAAAACCAAATTAAATCTCATTCCATTATTAGTCTGGAAGATTTAGTCAATGCTCTAGTCCAAGAGTTCTAAACTAGTGATCTTCTCGAGAATACGTTGGACCATTTTATCAATTATAAACAACTTAAGACCAAAATTGCACAATATTTCATTAAATGATGGATGACCTTGTCCACTAAATGTGAACATAATATGGTAGATGCCAACCTTTTTCATCTCTTTACTAATGCTCTTTTTCCCAAGTTCCAATATTGGGTCTAAACTCTCTCTCCATGAACTTTGGAAGAGGCCATTAACCAAGCTATGCATCAATATTTCCTTATGTGTCAATTTCAGCCATCCAAATCTTCTCTGGGTACTTGCATGTTACTTAAGAATAAGAATTGTCATGCTACCAATGATGGTGTCACCGACTCTTATGATACCATTCACATTATTTAAGATGTTGTTCCTAACCAAACTTTGGAACAAGCTTCCCCTCCTAACCACATCACTCCTCCTCATTTATATTCAAACAACAACATCAATATTCATAAACTTTTATCCCTAGAATAATTAAAAGAATTTCTACCAAGACCTCTCCCACGAGAACTTGATCCCACTCGTCCCATGGAATCTTGGTATGATCTCAATAAATTTTATTGGTTTCATGCTAGTTGGCTTCATTCTCATGAGACCTATATGCAACTTCATAATTTTTCTAAAGATTTCCTTCTTGGTCCTAATTTTGACCATAATTCTATCATTCATCAATGTTAAAAATCAAATGACATTGATTTCAAAGCCCATGAAACACAAGCTAAATATCAATCTTTAAATCAAGCTAATACTCATTTGGCCATTTACAAAGATCCTCTTCTAAATCACCAAGATAAGGCCACTCTTACCAATAATGTTGACATTATTCTTGACCCAACTCCTGAAGATAATGTAGTCAATATGACTAATATGTGAAGGGTGGTTGATTTCATTGATCTTAAACCCATCTACACACCCCTATTGTCTTGAACATTTCATGTTATCTAATATTCTTAACCAACTCACTTAAACGAGTAAGGAAAAGATGGATTTATATCTTTTGATGAACCAATTCCAACACCTCCCTTGGATAACAATTCTCATTCTATTTCTACCATCCCTTTAGCTTCTTCACCTATCACCAATGATACTCAAGCTTCTATGAACACTTCTAATAATTCTCAAACCAAACCTACATCAAATTATCCATCTTCTCAACATAATCTAAAAACTTATCCTCCTATTTAACCTTCTACCTCTTATCAACATAAATTCACACGCACTTCAGCTCCTCCTTTTGAGGACCTCCTTCAACACTATTCACCTCTTTCCAACAAGCTTCTTATGGGTTATGGTGAGTGGGATCATCTCAAAAAAATAACTAATCTCCCATCTTAAATCACATTTATAAAACTTATGCAGGCCTCTCCACATCATCATAACCATCTTATGCAACTTTTGTTCAAAATGAACATCCATCATCCTCCCCTAGTGAGACATGAAGCCACATTATCTGGATTAGAATATAACATTTTAAAATAGTGAGAAGAGATATCCATACATGTTCATGAAATAATAAACACTTCTCTTTCCCTTAAATTCCCTATTGTTTCTATGATCCTCGATGAAATTCTACTTCATGCAAATGATCTTTGTATATTTATTAGTTTTTAAATTGGTGATATCTAAGTCAAGCATGCCTTGATTAATGAGGGTTTCAACACTTATGTTGCCTCTCTCAATTTTATCAAAACCCTTAGATATTCTAAATTCAATCTTAAGTCTAAACGCAACACATGTCAAGGTTATGACTGAAGGAGGTTATGATCAAAGGAAAATTCCTCCTTTAGGTTTCACATGGCTCCCCATTACTATCTCACCTATCATCATTTGTGTGAAGGTGATGATATTCAACTTTATTCTATCTTATAACATTTTTCTTGGTAGGCAATGCACTCATCATATGAGATCAATTACCTCTTTTGCTTGCCAATGCATCAAATTTACTCATAATGGAGCAATCTATAGGATTCAAGGTGACACTAAACCTTGAAATTTCAAACACTTCCAAGATCATGGTGTATTTAAGATTCCTACCTTTGAACCCTTACCAATCATTCCATTTCATGAATCTAAACAATTTAACTTTCCTGTCAATTCCACCTGAGGTTACAATGGTCATCCTAAAATCATTAGGAATATAGCCCCTAACCTTCTTCATTCTGATGATGATGAGCTTAATGATATCAATCTCAATATTAAAACTTTTGATCTCTCACCTCATATCATCTCTTAGCTTCCCATTTCTTTGTAACCTCATTCCCATCAACCACCTTGTTATAAAATCCCTATTGTCTTAACTAAGACTCAACATTCCATTCATCACACCACATCAGATGACAAGGTCATCCCTACTTGCACCATTGATCTTCATCCACATAATTATGATGATGGTTATATCTTAGATGATCCATTCTTAGGAGGTCTAGTTAAGGCTTGAGATGCTGAGATTATTCATTATCATTCCTCTTTGCTTCAGTCTTTTAGTATATCTTCCCATATTCCATCCTATATTATTTTTAATTTTAGCATTTTTCCTCTTGATCATAATGTATAGATGGTGTGCACACATCTATTTTCTAAATAACCTTGTAAGAACATGCTTATAGATCATGCTATGACTGGTTCATACCACTTTTCTGGATACCATAACCCCTCTAGATTACTTATCCCTAAGATGCGTGTGACTATCCTTCAACCTTTTGTGGACCTTGCCCCTCCTTCAATAAAGTCCAATTTGAATTCCATTTCCACTCCCTCTATATCTAAGTCACTTCCTATTTTTTATCCTATTGATCCTTTAATTGAGCCTTGTCTAATCTCTCTACCAACCCCACCTTCTCTTGGTGATGGTTTTCTCCCTTTACCGTAGTTGGCTCCCTCACCCACCAAATGGGCCACTCAGTCTTATTATGACATTTGTAAATTTACTGGTAATTAGAATAGAGTTTTTCATTATACCAAACTTCCTTGACTTTCATTTATACTCCACTTATGATTACACCTACCAAGACTACTCACATGCATATCTATTACTTCCATGACATAGATAACCATTCATCCATGTATTATCACAAGCTGATATAATATATCGATACCTTATATACCAACACTACTTATCCCTTAGATAAGGATATAACTCCCTAAGAAGTATTACTTAAATATATTCCTAAGTATGGAGAGGTATATTTTCTCTGGTACCAATTTGGCACACATCACACTCATCATTACTCATCCTTAAATAACATCTTGAGGATCACCTCCTAACCATTATTGCACCTACTACCCTTCCTTCCATAGGTCATTCTCATAAGAAGTCTCCCCCTTCTTCCTAAATAATTCCACCTCTTGTGGTTCCATATCCTCTGGTGGTCCCTTGTCTACCTACCATTCCTCCACTCATGAATCCCTCACTTGTGGATCCTTCTCCACCAATGATTCCCTCACCCATGGCATCTTTCCCACTAGTGACCCCTTAATATCCTATGGAAACCACTTTCATGCATTATCTTGAGCATACCCTACATGATATCCCTCATCAACATGATTCCTTAAGCATTCCTACCTTTTCTATTAAGGAGATTCGACGTGAATTATTTTCTCAACTTTCATTGAAAATTGATGAGACATCAGCTATAGTTTGCATTCAACTTCATAGAGACTTATAAGATGTTATGGATAATGTGTGTGGATAAATATATCAATACTTATGAACACATGCATGGTGTTCTTACATTTTCATTTGGATTGGATGTGTGCTCCAACTTTACATTTATCTATTCTTATATCATTTGACATTGTGTCAAATTCTTATTTATCTTACATGGTGATTTTGGTTTCACACTTTATATTTATTATGATGTAATTATTTTATCTTAGGGATTATTTTTCATAATTTCATTCTTTTTATTCTTGATTTCATTTTATTATGATTCCCTTGTTCTTTTTCATGATTATTTGCTATATTATCTCTATAAACATGAATAATTGTTATTGTGACTTGGTTATATAAACCTTGGTCCCTTTAATAATTCCTTCTTTACCATGTGATTAGTTAGAAAATAGTTCATCTCATTATAACCTCATTTTACCATTCCACTTTGGATATCCTTTTATTCCCTTTCACAAACTAAGCATACACATGGTTGAGACTTGAGATAACATACTAGTTCATCGTTAAGCCTAAGTGTTCTAGTCTACCTTGTCTTTGGATACTTAGCTTCCTTTACACAAAGCCTAAATTTTATTCATGTGTATCACTCTATCTCTTATGATTGGTCATTCCAAGTCTATATGGAAGAGTAATCTTAAAAGCCATAAAAACATTCAAAATCCAAATCATTTAACAAAAGGTAATGATATAAAAGGCAACATTCAAAATTCTCAAAAGTTACATCACATTAAAAAATGTGATTCTAAGCACATCTCATTTTTATAATCAAAGCTCAAACTCCACATTTTGCCTCATAATAGATCCAAGGTCCACTGGGGTATAGTAGTCCAATAGATTAGAAAAGGAGAATAAAAAATCTTCTAGTGCTACTTACTTTCTCATGCAAGTACCCAATATTCATAGTAGACTGATGACTTTGTGAGGGGTAATGAGGACTGGGGAACATGTTATGATAAGGTAGGTCTATTTTAATTTTCTTATTAAAAAGAACCACTATGAGTTGATCTTAATATCACACATATTTTCCTCAATAGATTTGTGTCTATAGCGAACATGTATCCTCTATATATTGATGGTCATTAGTCACTTAGTATCTTCTCATGTCCTTAGTGTGCCTCATATATCCTAAGGTCTTATCATATTATGCCTACATTACGCTTCTTAAATTCCCTTTTTCACTCCATATAATACTAATATTTCCCCTTCAAAAATATTGTTCTATTCATTGATCACTCCCTTAGGGATTTTATTTGTGAGTTGCATTGTAATACCATGGATAGGACCTAACCTTCCTAAAAAACTACCAAATGTAATACATTACCATTATAAAAATATCCTTTCACCATATTTTCACATTGATTCTAACTCATTGGTGTTCCCTTTGTGAGTTGCAGTGTAAGACTATGGATAAGACCTGGCCTTCCTCACAAAATTTTCCAATATCTAAGTCACAAAAAAAATTATGTGTCAAATATGAGATAAGATGTGATTTATTATGACTTAAACATAATTGACATGATTCCCATCTTTATTTAGTATGTTTTATGCTTACTTCATTAATTATTCACTTTTATCTTTTGATTACATGTAAGAATCCAACCATTTTTCTTGAATTTTCCATACTTCCCAACTTGAATTAATGTGATTAATTTAAAACTATTTTTGCCAATTTTATTTCTTTTTTATACTTCCCAACGTGATTTAGTATGATTGATTGACTTAAATGATTTGTTTTTATACCATTGTTCTTTCATGTGCTTTCCACTTTATTACATTATTTTCATACTTCCCAATGTGATTTAGTGTGATTTTACTTGTTTTAATTTGGTGCCAAATCTTTTTCATGGCTTACAAATAAATTTTTTTGCCCTATTGTTTACCACTCTTTGATTTCTTATACTTAGTCATCTTTTTCTTATTACACATTTTCCAACATGAAATAGTGTATAATACATTTGTTTTTGATTAATTATACTTTACCAAGTCCTTTTCACATGTTTATTTTTAACCATGCATGTGTCCTACATAATTCTAGAAAAGAAAACAGAACACATATTTTCTATAGCATATACAACAAAAAAAATACGTGTGTTAGAAATAAATATATTCATGCATCCACAACCACAACCATAATACAAACACATAAGATCAACATCCAACTATTAAAATAAGATATATATATATATATATATATAGAGGGGACTATCTGAGGCATCTATGGGTAGTGTGGCTAGACCAAAAGATAGACATGATAGAGTCCAACCTTAGAGCTGGAGTGATGTATTTTTGTAATTTATATAAAAAACATGACACACACACAGATATATATATATATATATATATATATATATATATATATATATATATATATATATATATATATATCTGTGTGTGTGTGTCATTTGTTTTTGATATAAATTACAAAAATACATCACTCCAGCTCTAAGGTTTGACTCTATCATGTCTATCTTGTGGTCTAGCCACACTACCTATAGATGCCTCAGATAGTCCCCTCTAAATAGTACATTGTAATAAGGATGTCTGCGATATCAAGCCTTTTACCTGTCCCTTTAAGTTGACCACATGGGATTTTATCTGTCTTAGATAAATAATGGTAGATAAATGCATGGATATCTCCTGAGCTAAGGCCTACCATGCCTGTGCCTCTCTTTATCCCACCCATTGGCTATAGCCCATTTTCACATCCTTGTAACTACCTTACAACCTCCCCTGCTTGTATAAACTAGCTCATCTAAGTTAGGGTAGATGATACCATGAGATTATCCAATGTAGTAGGGTCATATGGCATTAATGCCCTATTTATAATATCATGAAGTGATCCCATCACCAGGGATCCCCATTTAGTCGCCTTCTCATCCATAGGACCTACAAAATTTAAACTAGAAAGATATTAAATCACATATATATCTTAAAATCTATCCATCTAAAATCTATCAATTAATCTTATACAACTAGTATTTTATTTTAAGACCTAAAAAAGTTATGGAATATTGACATCATAGAGAATATTTTCCACTATTATATGCCTATATTACAAAACAAAAATAATTTTTTTGCTATTTTTTTCACTAATCTCTACAAGTTCACCTAATCTTCCTCACATTGGACACCTTCACATCTCTCGCATCTTTTTCTTTATTTAAAACACTAAGGTAAGTAAAAGTATGTGTTTTTCAATTATACCCTTTCATTTATCTTATTTTAACCTTACTAAATTTTACTTAGCATTAGTGTTATATGTAATCATATTTTATTCCTTAAGCAACATCCCATGTTACACTTACCTGACACGTGATGAGATTCAAGTGGGGCATATGTATACAAATAATATTTTTAAACTTTTATCAATTATCAATGCTCTCTATCTTGCAAGAACCTATCGAGTCTCAATCTCTTTGAGTGCACACCTTAAAGGGTACATTGGAAAATGGGTGAGTAGACCATTGGTGCTTTGTAGGATTGTTATCCCTTTTGCAACTTGTTATATATACACTTGTCTCCTAAAAATTATTCCCCTAAACTTGTTCTTCTCTCTTATACACTCCTCCAGTCATTTGCCACTTTTAGTACCCTTTCCATAACCTAAATTCCTTTCAATAGTTTACATGACTAGGTTGACTAGTTCAACCTTGTACTCTTATTGGTGAAACTCATTTAGGGTCTAGGTCGGCTCTCAGCTGAAACAGCCCATGACATAGTGAGTTTTTATTAATAACAAAAATAGGTTGATAGGTCAACTCTGTTAATTGAAACTTTTAGGAGGGATTAGGGTTAAATCCAGCTATATATACATAATAATTTTTCCATTATTTAGAGAAGAAAAGAAGAAGTAAGAGTTATTGTGCATCTGCTTATCTACCATTCTACTTGAGGAACAAGCTTAGGGTTTCATACTCTCTTTAGAGATATAGATCTTGTCTTATGGATAATTATATTAGATGCATTGATAGGTTGTGTATCCTAGAGTTTATTTATAATTTTCATCCTTACATACCACAACAACCTCTTAGAAATCACCTTAGCCAAGGGAGAGATTGAAGCTCGGTGGGGTTCTCTTCAAAAGTAAGTATTTGTAACTTTGTTCCTCCTTTGTAAGAGTAGATAGATATGAATTTGCTATTCTCTTCCATGCATTAGAATTATGTATACATTGGCATGAGTATATATGTTCTATGAGTGTTTAATTTTGTTGTTTATTAACCCCACTTTGTGTCACAAGCTTTGTTGAGCACTATATTAGATTTCTTTACTTTTTTTGTTATTAATATAGTGAATATGAAAACATAGGATGTAGTTAGGGTTATTGCATGATTTTGATTGACTATAAAATTTATAAAATTCCCTAGGAATATTATTGTGGTAAGATTTCCTTTTATTAGGTCTAGAGGTTCTCCATATTGGTCATGTTCTTGATTATCTAATGTCTCCCCAATTAGAAGTGTAAGTAGGATCTATCTTCTCTAATATAGAATTGATTTATAGATCTGATGCATTTATGATTACATACAAAGTTTTCAAGATAATGACGTAACCTAATAGTTTGTGTTCATTCCCATACTATTGGGATAGAAGAACTGGTTACCAATTGGTCGAATCAGGATAGTGTGTGTTATGCATCGTCTACTAGGAGTTCTAATAGGAAAATACATAGAGCTTAAAAGATAATGATTTATCCTAGAAACATGTGTTCATTCTCATATAATGGGGAAGGAGAACTAGTTTCCAATTAATTGGATTAGTATAAGAATTTTCAACCTTAGAATTCAAGTCCCTAGTAGGAGCCAACTGTTATCCTTGAAAATTGAAGTCCTTAAATTTTATTAATTATTACTCCATTATGTAGACCAAGTCAAAGTGGTCAATTTTCATTATAAACTCTTAGCATAAAAATTTAATATTGTACCTCAAATCCTTTATACTTGCTAAGAAAAAATACCCAATTTTGTCTATGGTTCTCTAGGTGCCAAGAAACATTGATAGATTTGATGGGTGATAGTTTTCTAGGGGCTGAGAAATGTTGATAGACCCAATGGGGTATTAGTTCCCCAGGTGCTTCAGGTGCCTAAATTTCTTGATACTGTCAATGAATCCAATAAAGTCTATGTCATTATATAAGTGCTTGAAGTGTTGAGAGAAGTTGATGAGGCCAATTTTGTCTAAGTTTCATGGGTACCACAGGTACCTGAAGTTCTTGATAGGATTGATGAACTTGGAAAGGTAATGAACTTATATTTTTAACATCACTTGGTGCTTAAGGTTTTAATAATTATTGATGGACCCAATTGGGTTATAAGACGCTGGGTGCCATAGGTACTCGAGGTGCCAATGGACCCAAAAAACCCAATAGGGTCTGTGAAAAGCAAAAAAATAAATGTTTAAATTTTCTTGATGGGACTCATAAACCCAACAAGGTCAATCATGAAATTCAAAAAAACTGTAAAATCTCATTTTACAAAATTTTGGATGCCAAAAGTCACAGTTGAATTTAAAGGATTATCCCATTCCCTCATATTTTTATAAATAGGATAACTAATAATTTTATTGCTATTGTTTGATGTTCATTGTAATTTTTATTAAAATAAGAGAAGAAAAAATGTATATTCGTTCTTCAAACTGAGAACACATGGGAAATTAGCTTTTTGTCTATTGTTTTCTTTGTAGAGGTGTGTTCTTATGTTAATACATTTCTCTCAATTCAATCAATATCTGTATTATTCTCAAACAAACATATTTATTATTAGAAATAATTTTTGTCATAGAAAGGATGAAATAAGTGTTTTCTCATTCATCTATGACCCTTTGTCTTCCTTACTTTTATGTTTATTTTCGGTTGAATGTAGTAAAATCCAACACTCCAACATTTAAATATTGTAAATAGGTTTATTTTTATTTTTTTGTTTTCAATAAATGGAACCGCCCCTCCTAATAGAGGAGATGTTTTTTTGTCTCCATCACTATTATGAAATACCAAATTTGTCAAAGTGCCAAATATTTCACCCAAAAACATTAATGCTAATTAGGGGGGATGAAATAAGTTTTTCTATAGTACCCATACACTCTATCACTTAGTGTGATGAGTGTTGTTTTTATATCAATTCAGTTTTGGTATAATAAGATCCTCTTTTGTTGTTTTTTATGGATCTCTTTATCATCTTGGCTAGAAGGAGGTACACAATGTCAATTATAACTAGAGGTATGTTTGGACTATTCTTTAGCTTGCAAGAATAATCTAATTTTAGACTTTATCCAGATTGAACAACCTATAATAATATCATTGTCATTTATAAACATCTTGGTTCCAATGGAAATATACTTTTGAAACATGGTAGCTATAAATGTACCATGGATCCCTCATATTGGTCCATTAACCCTAGCTGCTAAACTTCATGAGTTACCCAAGGGTTCGAAGGAAAATTATCCTAAGTTTATCGATGATGGTAAAAAACATCCTAATGAGCACATGAAAGCTTTCTATTCTACCTATGGAGGATTTGAAACATGAGGATGTATGAATCAGGTATTTGAGCACACTTTGGCCAAAGGAGTAGTTGAGTGGTTTCACCATTTACCAATAGTTTTAATTCCAAACTGGAAAATGATGAGAACCAAATTTGAATAAATATTCAAACCAATCAAAGACAAACATTCTAGCTTGGCTCAATTGCTTTAGATAAAGAAATAACCTCATGAACCCATGAGATACTTCATAGCTCAATTCAATAAGTTGATACACAAGATTTTAACGACTACCATGCCTACCATAGAAAATCAAAAGTTATTTTTATTGAATGAGTAAGTACCCGAATCAAGTTTTTTATTATGGAAAAATCATCCACAAACTCTTGAAATGGCACAAACTTGAGATACAAAAATAGAATATAATATGATCATGGGCGTAAAATTGATAAAAGACTCATTCAAAAGTAAATAAAAAACTTTAGTTGATCCCCTGATTCAAAAATTGGCAAATGATATTTTGGCCTTGAATAAACAATTCCCTCAAGCTCACCAGGCTGCTCTATATAAATATGTGCTTAGAAAGCCATTTTTTCATATCATGGAAATATTAGTCCTAGATTCCCAACTCTAAATCCTAAACTCACTACCGAATCAAATCTTACATAAATTTATTTTTCATCTATGTTTCATGTTAATAATGATCACGATGGTTTTTACTACTCAAAAATGGTAAGGATGCGATAATTATGCATCATTAAAGAACCACCAAAAGGTGTTTTGGGCGCCTCTAATCTTGAAATTTAGGAACCCAATGGGGACACTACTATGGGATATCTTGAATATGAACCCAATTCTGATGAATATGATGATAGAGTGGTGGATATGAATAGTCATTCATATGTTATATTCACTAGAGCTCAAAATGAGAAATTAAAAGCAACAGAAAAGAATAAATAATCTAATAAGTAAAAGGACAAACAATCTCGTAAATCTATAATTGATCTAAAGTTTATTCTCAGTAGAGGTACTCCTTTTCCAAATATTACAAAGAATAAACAACCTGAGAAAATAGGAAGTTATATGTTTCCCCTAATGTCTCCATTAATGATGATTCATATTATGTCTACTCATATTCCTTTGATATCATTGATCACATGAAGAAGACTAAGGTCCAAATTTATAAAACTAATTAATTTAAGTCAAATCATGATCAACTTGTTAGGTTGATCAAATGTATTAGAGATGAAGGTTCTAACACACATCCTCATGAAGTTCATATTAGGTTGGTTAATTTAGATTTGAAAAATGGTGTTGTTGTTTCTGATCAAAGTAGTGAAAGATTTAAGCCCTTCTATGTTTTGATTTTCATTTTGGAATTCTTGTTAAATAATTATATAATTGGTTCAGGAGATTTAGGTAATGTGATGCCAATAACAGTGATTCATGCCTTAGGGATAATGTGCACAAAATAAATTGTCATTATTTCAACATGGAAATGACACAAGTTCCTTTGAATGGAAAAATAAAATATGCCTAGGTAGTCATATCAACACTACTTTAGAAAAGAGTCAAAATGACTATTATAGGGGCAAACATCCCTTTAAGTTAGTTTTTTTTGCTAATTAGGACCTTATCTAAAGATCTTTGGGGTGAGATTCAACTAGACTAGCCATAGACTATCATTCCTATAAAGGGAGTCAATGAAAATTTATTACCAAAACCAAATGCTAAACACTTGGTGAAAAACTCAAATGATCTTCAAGTAGACATTATGTATGAATGAACAAGCCCTAGTACCTACATGATGATGAATGAGAAAAACCTAGAGTTTCTAGAGTTCATTGAAGGTGATACAAATGATGTTGGACCTTAGAATTCAATTAAAGTTATTCAACTATGGGTCTAAGTGCTAGAGTGGTGTTAATTTCTCCACAAAAAGGGTTATTTACTTTTTCATATAAAATCCAATTTGAATTCACTAGTAATATATTTGAGTAAAAAGTTTTACCTCTAAGATTTCAAGTAGTAGAGGAGATGGGTATTCAAAATTTTAAAGCCCAAGGAGATGTTGAACTATTTTTGAAATAGGTACAAGGTCAATACCAAGTAAAGAACTATAGGCTCAAGCATTACAGAACTAGGGTTTGGGATTTAATTGAAGATTTCAAATCTTTTGACATTAATGTTGTTCTAAGAGAATAAAATTCTAAATATGATGCCCTAGTTGTATTTGTATCCATGTTGATTCACCATTTGGAGTCTTCACAAATACAATTATATCATTGAAATGGTATACCACCTGAGTGTTTCAAATAACTCAAAACATTGGTAAGTGTTCAATAATGATGAATAGATTATTTTTTTTATTATATTAAAGAGATAAATTCATAAATTTGTATTTTGAAGGAAGCCTGGCAGTGCATATGGAATCTTCTATGTCAGAGGAAAAGTACGTCGAAACAAAAAATCCATCTGATGTTGAAGCAAGTCAGTGAGATGGTAAAATAATTTAGCTAAAGTCAAATATGGTTTTCCCTCAAATAAATGTTTGATAAGCATGGTAGGTACATAAAAAGGAAAAAATAAGAGGATCCTCAAGGATCAACTAAATATTCAATAGTAAATATTGGTATAGAAGAGGAGTCGCGATATGTGAACATTATAAAATGTTGTTGTAAGGAAGAATGTAGGAGGTTCATATCTATATTAAAATAATATAGAGACATTTATTCTTGGATATATGATACTCTAAAGTCTTTTAGGCCTAAGAGTATGGGGAATAATACTCCCTTGAAGCTAGGTATCAATCCATTCAGGAAAAATTTATGGCATTACAATCCTAAGATTATAGTGATAATCTATGAAGAAATAAATAAAATGTTGGATGCAAGAATCATCTTTCCTAGCCATCATTCTAAAATTGTGGCCAATATCATGTTTGTGAGAAATAAAAATGGAGAGGTTAGGATTTGCATTAATTTTTACAATTTGAATTAGCTGTCACAAAAGGATAATTACCCTTTCCCAATTATGAACCAGATCTTGTAAGTTGTCATAGGTTCTGAAATGATGTTCATGTTGGATGGTTTCTTTGCTTATAACCAAGTTAAATTTTCTCTTGAATATCAATGCAATATAGTGTTTACCACCTCTTAAGGAATATTTACATACAAAATAATGCCCTTTAGTCTGATCAATGTGAGAGTTACATTCCAAAGAGCAATGTATTTACCCTTCAACAATATAAAGAATAAAATGATAGTGATATATCTTGATGATTTCATGATATTCTCAAAGAAAAGAGAAGATCATTATGAACATCTGAAAATGGTCTTTATAAGTTGTTGGCCCATACCATATATTTGAATCCAAAGAAGTCCATATTTGTAGTGACTGAAGGTAAACTCTTAGGACATGTAGTTTTTAAAGAAGGTACTAAAATTGATTCAGAAAGGGAAAAATCAATCAACAATTGTCTTTGCCCACTATCAAACTGAACACACACTCATTTTTTGGCAAGGTAAACTTTCTCAAGGGATTTGTCCATGATTTTGCTGAGCTAACTATACATATTATTTAAATCATGCAAGGAAAAAACTATTTCAAATGGAATGATGAAGGAAAGAAAGTTTTCAATGAAATTAAGAAGGTTATTGCTAAATCACTTTTTTTAACTTGTCTAGATATTTGAAAAGATTTCATTGCTTACTACTATTCTTCTGAGTATACATTGTCAAGCATCTCAATATATACAAATGGATAAGGCATTGAGTATCTCATTGATTTCATGAGCTGCAGAAAAAATATCATGAGCTCAAGTATTCCTTGATCTAGAAACATGCATATGATATGGCCAAATCTAGAAAACATTTTATATTTTATATCTTAAACTCAAACATAATTGTGATGGTCCTAGATCCAACTATCAAATCTTTTTTACTCAGATCAAAGAGAGGAGGATTCATTGTCAAGGTATAATAATATGATCTAAATATCAAACCCATGAAGTTGGTGAAATGGAAAGGTCTTTTTTAGTTAATCATTGAAGTTGTTTATTCACAAAGAGAAGATAAAACAAAAATCTATTATCGGTAGTCTTTGTTGACTCTCTTGAATATTATTCTTCAATTGCATACTTCTTGTCATAATAATAATGTCCTACCCATCTAAATTCCAAATAGAAACATACATTTAAGATGAGGGAAGTAAAGTATGTAATTTGTGATAACACTTTCTTCAATAAATCCCTGGATGGGACCTTCTTGAGATGTGTGGACAAAGAACAACAAAAAATATTTTTTGAGGATTTCCATGATCAAGCATATGGTGGGTATTTTTCATCTTTTGTTACAACATTAAAAAATTTACAGGCTCACTTTTATTGGCCAACATTGTTCAAGGATGTGAATGAATGGGTTTCAAAATATGAGGCTTGTCAATACTTTTTGGATGGCCTAAACTCATAGCATTCCCCCTCCACCCCATGGTCATTGAAGAACATTTTTAGTAGTGGAATTTGGAATTAGTAAATACTCATGTTATGATAACAACTGAATACTTCACAAATTGGGTAGAAGTAATGCCAGTGAGGTCTACCACTTATGAGGCCATTTATAATTTTATCAAAGAAAACATATTGGTTATAGTTGGAGTTTTGTAAAATATTGTCATGGATAATACTTCAAAATTTTCTTTGGCTGAACTTGTTAGATTATATTATAGATATAGAATATTAGTAGAACAATCTTATGATTATTACCCTCAGGGTAATGGTCAAGTAGAATTCAATAACAAAAACATTACTACTATCATTAGCAAATTGATTGATGAAAGTAAAACAAATTGGCACAAGAAACTATATGATGCTCTATGGGTCAATATAATAACTCCTAAAAGAGCAATTAAAATGTCTCTTTTCCAAATATCTTATGACATAGATGCAATGATTCCTATATCTTTAGAGTTTCCATCTCTATGGATAACTCAAGTTATAAAAGTTGATTAGTTCAAGGATGCGTTGGAGAAGAGAATCATGTGCCTAACTAGATAAGAGGAAGAGTGAGTGATGGTGGTTGAAATAATCATAACTCACCAAAAAAAGGTGAAGGAAGTGTTTGATCATAAATCAAGATAGAAAAATTTAAAATTTGGAGATTTGGTCCTCCTTTGGGATATAAGAAGATAAGCTAGGGAAAGTCATGGAAAGTTTAACTCCCTATGATCAGGACCTTTTAATATCTACCATTTTTGTGATGTGAACACAAACTAATTGGCATATCGAGATGGAACTCACCTTATGTTACCCTAAAGTATATAATATTAGAATCACTATAAACAATGAAGGTAGGTTGTTACCTATCATTCCCCATAGGTGATTTAGGTTTGTGTTATGTGTTTTATTTTCATTTTTCATTTATCTTATGTGTTTATGTCATGTGTTTCCTTTATGTTATGTGTTTCTTTTTATGCTGGTCTTTCCTGTATATTTTTTATTCAAAATATTTTGAACAGACTCATTAGACTAATAAATAAGCATTAGGATTGAAACCAAAGATTCTAAGAGTTCATCCAATGTAATTTTATAAGTATATATCCCAAGAATAATCTAGTTATTGTTCCCAAATAAAATCAAGTCAATTGTTTTTCCAAAATCATGATCACAACAAAGAAGTTTGAGTCAAGTCGTGAGTTGATCCAAGTGCAAGTCAAGTTGAAGAGTTGGTTCAACTTATGTTTTTAAACAAAAAAGATATTTATGCTTGTATATCTTTCTAAGCATCTAATAACCCCAAAATTGTAGCCAATAAAAATAGGTGGAGTTTTCAAGATAATGATCTAGCCCAATAAGGTGTGTTCATTCTCATACTATTGGGATGGGAAAAATGATTGCCAATTGGTCAGACCAGGATAGAGTGTGTGTTACATACCATCTATTAATAGTTCTAATAGATAAATTCATGGAGATTACAAGGTAGATATGGATTGATAACATGTGTTCATTCCCATGTGATTAGGATATGCAAACTATCTTCCACTTGGTCAATTTGAACCTCAGAGTTCCAATCATTATTCAGAGCCTGTTGTTATTGTTAAAAATTGAAGTCCCCAATTTTTCTCAATTATTTTCCATTGTGTATACCAAATCAATAAATTTTCATTATAAAAATTTGGCATGAAAAGTTAATCTTGTACCTCAAAACCTTGGGCACTTGTCAAGAAAAAATACATGATTTGGTTTGTAGTTATCGAAGCACCAAGAAATGTTGATAGACCCAATGGGGTATTAGTTATCTAGGTATCAAAAAATGATGATAGACACAATGGGGTCTTAGTTCTCTAGGTGATCCATGTGCCAAAAGTGCCTAATATATCTGATGAAATTAATGGGTCTGTGTAATTTTCTAAGTGCTTGAAGTGCCAAAGAAAGTAGATAGTGCTGATTTTGTCTAAGTTCCATAGGTGCCATGAGTACCTAAAATTAATGATAGATCCGATGGACATGAAAATGTAAGGAAATTTTAATTTTAACATTTCTTTTTTCTCAAGATATGAATAATTATTGATGGACCTTATTGGGTCAAAGTATGTTTTGTGGCATGGATAACTAAGGTTCTTGATAGACCCAACATACCCGACAAAGTTTATGAAAATAAAGAAATGAAAATTTTAAATGTTCCTAATGGGACATGTGAACCTAACAAGGTCTATCACAAGTTTAAAAAATTGTAAAATCTTATTTTACAAAAGTTTGAGTGTCAAAAGTCATAGAGGAATACAATGGGTCAACCCATTCCCTCCTATCTCTATAAGTAAGAGAAATGAAAATTGTATAGGGTTTTTTTGATGTGTTGACCCAATTTTGCCCCTTTGGCAAAATTTTGGTCACCCTCTTCGAAAGCTATGAAAGGCCAGTCAATTTTGGGTTGCAGTCCATCTTCAGGTTCATGCTCAGTTCAACGAAAAGGTTTAAGCGCCTTGGTTCAAAGGAAAAAGTTCAAGTCAATGGTTCAATGCATCTAAGTCCCACAAAAAATTCAAAGTTCAAGTAGTGGGTGGCAAAATTGTCGTGCACAGTAGCAGGCAGGGAAAAAGAGACTGCCAACACAAGCAATGGGCGGCAAAATTGCCATGGGAAGTAGCCAGCAGAGAAAAGAAGACCGCGAGCTCGACCGACATTGACAAAACTATCGCGTACGGCAGCTAACTTGACTGACATCGGCAAAACTGCTGCGCACGATAATAAATCCGTCGACGTTGGCAAAAGTCCCGCATGCAGTCCACAACATTGGGCGGTAAAATTACTGCTCACAACATTAGGTGGAAAAAAAGCCCTACAGAACATAGAAAAAGGCCCACCCAGTGGGCAAAGGAGCAAGATACATGTAAAATGAGGCAGCAAGCATGGTCCCAATAGATTGATGATGTCAGCTACAGTGTTTTTTCCCTCTTCCCAATGAGATTCTTCTTGGCTTTTCCCATATAAATGGGTAGACTTGTTCATTTTAAGGATCTTCTCCAATTTTGTAAAGAGCATAGCTCTCTAAATTCTCCACCTGAATCAATAAAATACAATTTTTTGCCTCCATCTTGGATAGATTGTCTGTGTATGTTATGAGTATTATTTGTGTTTAGTCATTATCTCCGATGCTTGCATAGGTTAATGCCAACAGACCAGCCATCTACAAGGCACCGGTTCTGTAGCTGAAAGGAGAAGAGCAATATTTGAGAAGGATAGAATAGAGGAAGTTACTTGCAAGTGTGCATTCCACAGCACCTTGGTAAACCTCTGTTATGTATTTTCCATTATACCCTCCCTGTTAGTCTTAGCAGCCTGGTTCTTCTGCAAGATGTGTAGAGTATATTTGCATTTTTCTTGATTCTAAGAGTGGATGTAGAAGGTCAACCTTTATTTTGGTGTATCACCTCTTTAGAGTAGGCTTTTTGTTTTCCTGCATTTCTTCTCCCTTTTCATCCCCCCCAGTTTATAGGTGTATATATATATACATGCCTGTCCATTATTTTTGCACTACTTGAAACAAACAAGATACATTAGAGGGAACTAGACCATACCTAGAGACTCTCCTCTCCTGCTTCACTGTCCCACAGGCGAGAGAGGAGTTTCCATGTTGTGAGGAGAAGGCAGGAACCTATTTTCCTGCCACTAGGTGCAATCTCCAGTCGTCAACAGTTTTGGCATGCCCGGTGGGACCGTGTTTTTATCAGTTTCTAATGTAATAGTATTTCAATATTGATGCTGGTCCTGCTACAATCATTTCAAATATTTCTAGCATCTGGTGACTCCACTGGTAAGAGCTTAGTTCTTTGTTTGTAAGACCAGTCACTTAAACTTCTATGCCAAAAGTCACCACAAGGTCAGCTTCAAGGGGGGTTCCTTTTGTTTTCATTGAGCTACCTTTAAACTTTGCTAAAAGGCTTAGGTTTGAAATAACTCACCCTTATCCATTAGTAAATCCTCCTAGACTTGTTGTTAGGAACACCAACCCAGCTCAGCCACAGTTATAGCCCGTTCCAGCCATGGCATTGCCTTTTGCAGCTTTTCGCGGTGAGAGCCCTTTAAACCTCCCATGCTATGATCTGATTCTAAGAACAACTCTCAAAAATGTACCTTCTTTTGATGGAATGGGACCTATTATAGTTGTTGAGCATATCAAGAATATTGCCAACCTTTGCAATATTCATAATATAATAGAAGAGAACATTGCCATCAGACTGCTAGCTTTGTCTCTGAAAGGCAAGGCTCTTGATTGGTACAGAACCTTGCTTGTGAATTCCATACATTCTTGGAACGAATTGGGCACCCATTTAACTGGTCATTTTAGGGAAAAAAGTGACGACCTCTCTCTTGTGGAGCAGCTGACGACTATAAAGAGAGCTCCACACGAGTATATGCAAGACTTCAACACGCGGTTTCAAAAGACTTGGGATAGAATTCTCATCTTGGTAAGGCCCTCCCAGCTACACTTTCTTATACTATTTAAAAGCATTAAACAACAATATTGCAGTAATGATCCAATCTATGGGAGGGCATATATTGCCTGCTACTTATGACATCGCCATAGCAGCTGAGAATTGCTTGGTACAAGCTAAAAAGATCGCTCCTAGGCCCAACATGCCACTTTTCCCAAAGATGCTGCCCCCTATACAGACCATTGTTCCCACCATTGCTCCCCTACCCACCATTGAGAAGCCAGCTGCTGTTCCGTCAAATGAACTACATGAGGTTAAAAGCCTATTGCAAAACATGTCAAATGAACTTGTAGCCCTTAAGAGACAACAAGCTCAAAATAATAAGCTGAATATGGGATATCAACATTATGGTCAAGCACCTAGGAACCCTTTTCAAGGCTATAATCAAGGACAAGGTCAGCTCACTCAGACCAGGCCTTATCAAAATTATAACTTAGGCCCCTCTTCGTCATCTAAAGCCATGGTGCCTACTCAAAATAACCTTGTACATGAACAACCTAGCTATTCAACCATAGGACATGGTCAAGAGCACGCTGTCCATATGAATGATATGATGAATTCTTTCCAAAATTCAGAAAACTAGGTTGCTGATCATTCCCAATTTTCTGAGTTTCCAGCTCGGCGCAACACGAGTAACAATCAAACTCAGCCAGATTCTACCCTGATAAATCACAAAGAGGGCGAGCTCTGTGTAGTTAATCATGAGAGCGTTGTAGGCAATCAGGTTGATTGCATTACAGCCAACACAAGATTTAAAAGAAGAGTAGTTAGAGAAGCACAAGCTTCCCCTCAGGCAGCCACGAATCCTCCACCACACCCTTTTCAAAGGGCCCCAATTTCTGGTCAACCATCCGCACCTCTAGCTCCTCAGTCTACAGCTCCAGCTGGGATCAACCCAAAGGAAAGCACGAAGGGAATCAGCCCCCAAGTGAATATAGTTGATCAAATGAAGAAATTGCATGTGAGCATTTCTCTATGGGATTCATTGTCTTCTCCAGGACAGAAGGACGTATTGAAGAAAGAATTGCATGAGCTAGATCGACAGGCCATCCCAACAGACACTAATAATGTCCTAATGACGAATGGGTAACCTTCTGCTTTAGATCAGGTAAAGAAAGAAGAAAGGACTCCCCCCTTTTATGTATCTTTGATCATAGGAGATTTCTTAGTACATAATTGCATAATCGACAATGGGGCCAATATTTTAGTAATGCCCAAGTGCATTGCTGATAAGATGGGATTAAAGTATGAAGCAATGAACAAAGGAGTCTTGTAACTAGATGGGATGCCTGCAAAGATAGTTAGAATCCTGAAGGGATTAAGTTTAACATTGCATGCCTACCCGACATTCTCAATCCCCCATGATATAGTGGTAGCGGACGTTCCTCCATATTTCACAATCTGTTTGTCTAGGGACTTTACATCCAAGATAGGTGGCTATCTAGTAGCAAATTGGTCATATCTATTTTTTAGAACCAAGTACGAGACCAAAGTGAAAATTGAATACGAGCCACTCTACAAGGACCACCTAGAGCCCTATTCACCCAAGGTAGCAAATGTCAGTTACACTATCATTGATCTAGAAGAGTCTCAGACAGATAAATCTTCACCTTCTGCTCTTGAAGGAGTCGCAAATCTACTCTTGGATGAGTGGGGAAGTGATAACTTTGAGCATGATCCTTATAAGTTTATTGAAGAGGTAGACCTTGGCGTCTATTGCTTGCATGAAAAAGGTGTTGTCATGCCCAGTATAATGAAGGAGAATAAAGAAGACCTCAGCCTGTGGTAGCTGTACTTCGACGGTTTCAGAAGTAAATTGGGCGCTGGTGGTGGGGCAATGTTAGTTTCCCCTTCTAAAGAAAGGTACTTTTTAGCTTTCCATTTCCAGTTCTCTTGCACATGTAATGTTGCGGAATATGAGTCTTTGATTCATGGACTTGAGTGGGCAAGGAAGAGAGGGATCAGGAAGCTGCAAATCCTAGGGGACAGTGAATTAATTGTGAACCAAATAAGAGGCCTGAACTTGACCAAGAACTCCTTGCTGAAGTCTTACAAGCATAGAGTTTGGGACTTGATGGAATATTTCCTTGCCCTTAACATTACCTTGATTCCCAGAGAATAGAATAAGCAGGCTAACAGGCTGGCAGCTGTTGGCACCCAATTTGATGTTTCAAAAGAGATAAGCAGGGATTGTGGTTTACACCATTTAAAAGGGGTAGTTCGGCCTTCAATTCCGGACAATGTTACGAATTGGCAGGTCTTCAAAAGTGACCAGTAGATAGCTCTCTTCTTGCAAGAAGAAGCTGAGTTCCCAGTCCATAATCAAGTGAAATTGCAGTAGCAATATGAAAATCAGATTGTTCAATTGAAGAACAATAAACTCCCTAAGGGTCTGGTCACACTTGAAAGTATTTTCAACAGAGATGACCAACTAAGAAATGACAAAGCATGCATCACTACCAAAGAGGAGAATTATGAAAAAATTGAAATCTTCAAGGACAAGTTGCTAGTGCTTGGTAAGGTCTGCACATTTCAAGAAAGGCAAGCATTCATTCTGCTGTATCAAGAGTTCACCAACGTCTTTGCCTAGAATTATAGCGACTTGAAAGGCTTCGATCCAAGACTCACCCAGCACACCATTGAATTAGAGGAAGGTGTAAAACCAGTCACACAAAAATAGAAGCCTGTTAATCTGATGATCGAACTGCTTATGCAGAAAGAATTGGTCAAATTGATTGAGTCTGGCATTATATTTCCGATCAAACATTCCTCATGGTTGGCAAATTTGGTTCCAGTTAGAAAGAAAAATGGGGAGATCAGGCTGTGTGTCGACTTCAGAGACCTTAATAAAGTCTCTTTAAAGGATCATTATCCCCTTCTAAACATGGAGCAGATCCTCCAAAAGGTAATCGGTTCTGAATGTTTCTCCCTCTTGGATGGTTATTCAGGATATAATCAGATTTTGGTGCGAGGCTGTGACCAATACAAAACAATCTTCACCACTAAATGGGGAACGTTCGCCTACCAGAAGATGCCTTTCAGGCTATCCAATGCCAGTGCTACCTTCCAGTGAGCCATGGACATGGATTTCAGTGGTTTGATAAATAAGAACGTGCTAGTGTACCTCGATGATATAACGGTTTTCTCCAGGGAGGCGAGCCGGCACATGGAACACCTCAGGTAGATTTTTGAGAGGTGCAGGGAATTTGGCATCTCTCTAAATCCAAAGAAATGTGTATTTTCTATTCATGAGGGGAAACTTATTGGCCACATTGTGTCTAAGGAAGGTTTGTCTATTGACCCCGAGAGAGTTTGCTCCATTCTGGAGATGTCCCTACCGAAGCACAAGAAAGGCCTACAGAGTTTCTTTGGCTGAATAAATTTCATTTGGAGGTTCATTCCAAATTTTGTTGAAATAGTTAAACCACTAGCCTCTATGCTGAGGAAAGGAGAAGAATTCAAATAGACAACACCAAGAAAAGACAGATTTGAAGCCATCAAATAGGCTTTGACCTAGGCTCCCACTCTAATCAGCCCCAACTTCAATAAAGACCTCAATCTCTATACCTTCAACAATGGAGAAGTAATATCTGCTATGCTTACTCAAGCAAATAGTGATGACCTCGAGCAACCACTCACCTTCTTCAGTGAAGGGTTAGAGGACTTTGAAATTAGGTACACCTACGTAGAGAAACAAGTCCTGACAGTAGTGCGCAGCCTGAAGAAATTTAGATATATGTTGTCAAACAGCAAGATCCATCTCATGGTTCTACACCCTAGCGTCAAGGATTTCTTGACCAATCGAGACTTAAATGAGAAAAGGGCATGATGGATCACCAAGGTGATGGAGTACGACATAGACATCAAAATTGCCAAGTTGATGAGAGGAAGGGGCCTGTGTGAATAGCTAGCAGCAAATTTGAGGCAAAAAGGTGAAGACAACTTGTTGATCCATGACGCAACCACTACAAAAGAACCAGTTGTCATAAGAGATTGGATGCTGGACATGAGGCGCTTCCTTCTTACAGGCCAATGTCCACAGGGTCTCGGTAGGGCCAGAAGAAGGTATTTTAAACTTTAGTCCCTTCTTTATGTTTTGATTGATGGAGTATTATTTAGGAAGGATCTCGCCAGGGTTCTCCTAAGATGCATTGACCCCAGTCAAGTTGATAAGGTATTGGCTGAGTTTCATGATGGGCCAACAGGCGGCCATTTCGCTCCTAAGACCACAGCGGCTAAAATAATGAGAGCTAGTTATTTCTGGTCCACTCTTTTCAAAGACACCTATGCTTGGGTAAGGAAGTGCTAGAAGTGTGCACTTTTTGATATAAAACAATGATTGGCTGCCATGCCCCTACAGCCCATTCAAGTTGAACAACCATTCATGCAGTGGGACCTGGATTTCATAGGGATGATAAATCCTCCCTTCAGTGTCAGACACAAATGGGTCCTGACTGCTACAGATTATTTCACCAGGTGGGTGGAAGCCATTGCTTTGAAGGAATCAAATGAAAGCCCAGTCCTAGATTTCTATGAGGACTTAGTGACACATTTTGGGGTCCCAACTACTATAATTTCAGACAATGCCTTGGATTTTTTGAGAACCAAAACTAGTGAATGGGTGCTCAGGTATGGTATATACCTCAACACTTAATCAAATTATTACCCATAGGGAAATGGACTGGCTGAGTCCACCAATAAAAATCTAATCAAAATTATAAAGAGAACCATGGAGGAAAATTAGAGAACATGGCATGCCAAGTTGAAGACAACTCTATGGGCCGATCGAATCACTCTGAAGAGATCAATCAGAAATTCTCCATATACGCTTGTGTATGGAAGGGAAGCTAGGCTTCCCATCTCACTCAAATTTCTATCACTGGATGTTGCTCATCAACTGTAGTTAGAAGAAGGAAGTAGCATGGAGGTCAGATTGTGCGAACTAATGGAGCTCCAAGAGATAAGGGACCATGCCATGGCTGCCATGTTTAGTCGCCAGCAGCAAATAAAAAGACACTTTGACAATAAATCTTCATCAAAGGATTTCTCTGAAGGAGACATTGTTTTGAAATGGGACGAAGACAGAGCTAAGCCCAGAAAACATGCAAAATTTGATTCCCTCTGGAGCGGTCCTTACATGATTACTCAGTGCAAGCAGTATAATGCGTTCCAGCTCTCCAAGTTGAATGGTGAAGAATTGTGTATCCCAGTCAATAGGATACATCTGAAGCATTACCACTGATTTTAGGTTTAGATGTACATAGTTTTCCTTGTTTTTCCTATTTTCCCAAAGTGCAATTTACACAGTTAGTTGTTTTTAGTCTTGTATGTTTCCCTTTGCGAGTGGGGGTAAATTCTATATATTTGATCCTGGGATCTTTTGGGTTGTTATTAATTATTTCAAGCTACATCTGACTCCGCACCCAATGGATATTCAAAGGCAACTGGGTCCTAAGCATAGCAGGCATGCTTCCCCTGGGAGTTGCCAATTTATTGACCCAATTTTGCCCCTCTGGCAAAATTCTGGTCACCTTCTTCGAAAGCTGTGAAAGGCCAGTCAATTTTGGGTTACAGTCCATCTTTAGGTTCATGCTCAGTTCAACAAAAAGGTTCAAGTGCCTTGGTTCAAAGGAAAAAGTTCAATTCAACAGTTCAATGCGTCTAAGTCCTGCAAAAAATTCAAAGTTCAAGCATTGGGCGGCAAAATTACCCCGCACAGCAGCAGGCGGGGAAAAAGAGACCGCCAACACAAGCAATGGGTGGCAAAATTGCTGCGGGAAGCAGTCGGTAGAGAAAAGAAGACCATGAGCTTGACCAACATCAGCAAAACTATCGCACATGGTAGCTAACTTGGCTGATGTCGGCAAAACTGCCACGCACGATAGTAAATCGGCCGACGTCAGCAAAAGTCCCGTATGCAGTCCACGACATTGGGTGGTAAAATTACCGCTCACAACATCAGGCAACAAAAAAGCCCTGCAAAACACAGAAAAAGGCCTGCCCAGTGGGCAGAGGAGCAGGCCACAGGCAAAATGAGGTAGCAAGCATGGTCCCAGCAGATTGATGACGTCAGCTACAGTGTTTTTTCCCTCTTCCCAATGAGACTCTTCTTGGATTTTCCCATATAAATGGGCAGACTTGTTCATTTTAAGGATCTCCAAATTTGTAAAGAGCATAGCTCTCCAAATTCTCCACCTGAATCAATAAAATATAGTTTTTTGCCTCCATCTTGGATAGATTGTCTGTGTATGTTATGAGTATTATTTGTGTTTAGTCATTATCTCCGATGCTTGCACAGGTTAATGCCAACAGACCAGCCATCTACAAGGCACTGGTTCTGCAGCTGAAAGGAGAAGAGCAATATTTGAGAAGGACAGAATAGAGGAAGTTACTTGCAAGTGTGAATTCCACATCACCTTGGTAAACCTCTATTATGTATTTTCCATTATAGCCTCCCTGTTAGTCTTAGTAGCTTGGTTGTTCTGCCAGATGTGTAGAGTATATTTTCATTTTTCTTGATTCTAAGAGTGGATGTAGAAGGTCAACCTTTATTTTGGTGTATCACCTCTTTAGAGTAGGCTGTTTGTTTTCCTACATTTCTTCTCCCTTTTCATCCCCCCCAATTTATAGTTGTATATATATATATATACACACACATACCTATCCATTATTTTTGCACTGCCTGAAACAAACAAGATACATTAGAGGGAACTAGCCCATACCTAGAGACTCTCCTCTCCTACTTCGCCGTCCCACAGGCGAGAGAGGAGTTTCCATGCTGCGGGGAGAAGGCAGGAACCTGTTTTCCTGCCATCGGGTGCAATTTCCAGTCATCAACATGATGTTCATTGTAATTTTTATTGAAAGGAAAGAAGGGAAAAAAATATCCATTATTCAACCAAAAGAACACAATGGAAATTCTAGAACTTTGTGTCTATTGTTTTCATTGTGGAGGTGTATTTTTCTTATGTTAATACATTTCTCTCAATTCAAGTAATAATTATACTATTCTCAAGTAGGCATATTATTTTTTAGAAATATTTATTATCATCCATATGATGAAATATAAGTTTGTTCAATCATGTATGACCCTTCATCTTCCTTTCTTTTAATTTTTATTTTCAATTGAAAGTAGTAAAACTTAATACCCAATTCAACCTATAAATATTGTAAATAGGTTTATTTCTATTTTTCTTATTTTCATTTAAAGGAACCTCAAGTCCTAATAGAGTAGATAATTTTTATCTCCTTCACTGTTTTGAAATACTAGATTTGTCAACGTGCCAAATATTTCACAAACACTACACCCATATTATTGTCACATGGATTACTGAATACTTTGCTTGCATTGAATTCATTAAGCTAATGGAAAGAAGATGATAATCAATGCACTAAGTAAGATATTCTCTTGGTTTGATGAGAGAATATGTTGAATAAAATATTGAATTGTAATAGACCAAAAATAATTAAGAAAAATCTCAATCAATTTCTATCATGAAAGATTAGATAAAATCTCGAGATTATATCTCCATAATTATGACTAACTCCAAGGAAACTAGAATATGTTACAAGCAATAAGTAATAATAATACAAATAATTTAAAATGAACCAAATGAATAAATTGATTAACAACTATCTTGGATTTTGGCTATGTAGTAGACATGTGTGCAATAACCTCCACATGAATAGGCACATGAGAGATGAAGTGGTCAAATTGAGTGCCACTTATCATACTATTAGCCTAGGAGGTGTTCAATGTAGACTTAGTCATCTAAGCTAAATAAAACTTAATAAACTAAGTCGAACTTAAATAAAATGTGAAAATATATAAATATTACACCAACACCCTCCCTTAAGTTATACTTAGGTAAGTCTAACAAAAAATAAATGACGCTCAAAAACCTTTAAAAATGGGTCCCAATAACTAGGCCTGATAAGGTATCCATATACAAAATTTTCTCTCATAGATAGATAAAATGAGAAAACCTATAGGAAAAAACTCCCCCATAAAAAAAGAGAGGTCTAAAAGACTCTACTCAATGAAATATGCTACATAGAAAGAATTTGTAGAATTCTACACTGGATGGGATGAAAGCCATCACTAAATAAGCCTTTGAAGGAATGAAATCCATCACTGAATAAGGTGAAGAAGTGAAATAAGTATAGCTATATGGTGAAGAACTCAAAATTGCATGAGTGGTCTCAAGTTACTACTTGATCACTGAAAATAGATCGTGGGGATGCCAAAAGATAATATTACCAAGTGAAGCATCAAAAGTACAAAAGAGTACACCAATATTTCCATCAACTACCTAAATTAGGTGCAAATAATGCTCCACACCCAAAAAAATAGTTCATGTACACACAACCCATAATGTTGAATGGGTGTAGTGGATGAAAATATTTGTATGAGTAGATTAATTCCATTACTCAAACATTGAACAATGGCAGAAGTTGGGTATGCTAAAAAATCTCACTAAAAGGAGATGGACTAACTAACAACATTTTTAAGAATATAGAAATGGTATCTCAAAGAGGGACAAACCAAATGATGATGGGAGAGACTAATAACTAGAATAAAAAAATGGTGTGCAAAACAAGACACACATGCATGAAGGTAGACTAGGCTATATAAAAATCAAACCCCTCATGGCACATGCATGATTTTTTTGAGTATAATATATCCCAAAAAATATCAAATTAAGATGAGGAAGACAATATATACACTATAATAGATCCAAACAAGAACACTATCTATTTGTTGAAGAAGGTTATATCGATTAGAGAGTAACTCTTAAGCAGGAGAACACTATTGAGTAATGAAGAAGAGCACCAAGGAGAAAATAATGTCTAATATTCCATATTTGGTACTTGTAAATAATAAAAGAGTGTGTGAAACAAGGCATACATGCATGAAGGTAGATGAGGTAATGTAATAAACACAACAAATCCTCCATGGCACTTTATAAAATAGTGCAAGTAAAATGATAATATCTGGACCAAAAATATAATTTTTTTTTGCACTTTATAAGTACACTATACATTTCTTGGTGCAGTTCAACAAAGGTTCATAAAGTTTTACAAATACTAAATTATAAAAATATAATTTTGATATAGGAATGAACAAATATAAAATCACATCTACAAAGATCATGAAAAATCATACACTTTAAAAAAATAGTAAGATGATCTGACATATAGATCAAAAGATATGACTATTTGAAAGTTAAAAAGATAGGTAAATAGTAAAATTTGGAAAAACTTGTAATTTTTATAAAAATGTTCCACCAAAAATATAAATGGACCCCACCACTATGAATGTCTCAAAGACATAAGAAGAGTGAAAAACAAATCACTTTGCTAACCATCCTGGATCAAAAGCATGAGCCTCTAAAATTGATCGCTACTAAAGAGTGTTGCATTGGTGAGGGATAGGCCTTTGGGGGATATAAAAATTAGTGGAAAGTCACATGGGCAATAAAATTTAGAGGTAAAGCATCAACATTTAGTCATATGGGGGATGTAACATATTCTAATAGAAAATTAGATAGTAGGATTTGATCCCCCAACTTGCACACTTATGACGCCTTTATAAAACAAATTATAACCAACACACCACATAAAATTATTATTAAATATGTGATAAGTAATTTATTAAAATAAATATAGTGATTAGAGAAATTAAATAAAAGCTAAGATCAGTATTTGACTCCTCATTCTATGGTAAAACAAGCACCTTAGAATGGACCAATAACAAATGCACCAAACATGGCGTGTGGGTACCAATATAAGCAAGTTAATATTTTGATCATTATCATAGTGGATTTGAGGGTTGAATATGAAATGGTGGTGGAAATTAATGGTGCCACCCAAAAATTCCATTAGAATAGTAACAAGGGGTTACCCTCTTACAAAATGCAATTTGTCTAACTGTGTTTCATCTTTAAACACTTGCCACGAGTACCTTGGTGTTCTATTTTTTGGAAGCTAGGACTTTTCAAAAAACTCTTCAAGAGAGGAATTTAGTGATATAATATTTGACCCACATTTTTTCAAAAAAAAAAAGAATTGTATTCTTTGTTGTTTTGTACTTGTCTTACAAATAAAAACTTTTAAAAAAGTGTAGAAAATCATCAGAAGCTTTGAAAATATGACTTTTTATAAATGTGTATTTTTATTAATATTATTCATGAAAAATATTGGAATGGACCTAGAAAATATGGATTTTTGTAAAGAAAAAACTAAAAAAAAAATGCCCCAATTTTATAGTTTTGACATAAAAATAAACCTGAAAGTTGAATTGAAAAAATAGATTATGGGTTAGCACAAAAACATTCTTATGGGCCTAAGGAGTAGTGTGTGAATGTTAGATTGATGAAAAATGAATAAATATAAAATTAAAAATAAGATAACCTCACTCTGGGACCATGAAAGAGTGAACAAATGCTTCAGATTATATCTCCATAGTTACGACTCACTCCAAAAAAGCTAGAACATGTTGCAAGCAATACACTATAATAAGACAAAGTTATTGGAAATCAACCAAATGAATAAATTTATTAACAAATAGATTGTAATTTACAAATAAAAATTGTTTATATACAGCAAAATCAAGAGTTATAGTCCAACTTGGCTTTTGACTATGTAGTAGACATGTGTGCAACAACCTCCACATGAATATGCACATGAGAGATGAAGTGGTCAAACTAAGTGCCACTTATTGTAATTTTAGCCTAGCAAGTGTGAAAGGTAGACTTAGTCAACTAAGATAAATAAAACTTAATAAACTAAGTATAACTTAAATAAAAGTATTAAATATATAAATATTTCACCAACAACTATAGAACATGTGTTATAAGTGTTTTTTTAATTTTCCCCTTATTATCAATAAAACCCATGGGTATTTTAGTTTTATTTTTATTGCCATCATTGTCCTTATCAAGCATGTTAAAATTATTATTGAACTCTAAAATATTGTCCTCTACCAACTACTTTGCAAAATTTGGTCATCACTAAAATATTGACAAAAACCCCACTTCAAAATTGAATAAATAAACATACCCAAAACATTAAATGGATAAAAATGAAAAATCAATTGATAGGTACAAGGTCTTTATTGCCCATGGAATTGTCTATTGGGTGTGTTTTGTTGTGTTGGATCAAAAATAGTCATGTGGAAAACCATCCCATGAAATTATGATCTTTGCATGTTATTTCTATAATAAGTTTAGATTTCAAAATTTTAATTTTTCCCTTCTTATTCTAGGTCATAAGCAGAGTGATGTGAGAAAATATTATAATATTGGTGCCATGACTATCATTCCCATTATAGGTTTAATGTTTTGGAGTGAAAATTCCTGGAGTACTACACATTCAATGGGAAAATAAAACCCCATTATTTGACCTTTGAACATGGAAATGATCCATGCCACTATAATAAGGCCAACTACAAGTGTTTTGTGTTGCTATGAATGACCTTTATCAAGAACTTAATGATCATATTTTGTATACATTTATATCAGGGCAATCATAAATTCATTATCCAACAAAAATTCTCATTATGCTTTTGATGGATGTCCATATTGAGTTCCAAATCTCTTATTTTGGTAGGCAGTGGTAGTATGTCATCTAATGCAAAATATTTCAAGTGATATATACCTCAATGCCCTTTATTGTTAATACTTTACCTAATTTTGGATTAGTGTATCTAAATAAGTGTAAAACTTTGAACTATTCATATTATTTAATGTATTACAATAAAACATAAATCCAAATGTAAAGGCAAAATATAATTGAATAATTATGCTTACTATAAATAGAAACAATACAAGGGATTTAGATAAATAACATATTATTATATGTAAGTCTGATAATATGTACAAGTGACTAAAATGACTAGATATGGATTAGGTGTCATTCAAATCTAGAACATGAGTGTCTAGATCTGCATGGATGAGTTCATAAGCCTCTAGACACTATCATCTGGCATATGCGTATGCTATTTCAAATTTTGTCCTATGTATATGTGCCTCATAATTTTGGTATGGGTCACTACAAATTATTTAAATCCATCTTCTTGTGATATATCGAGTCCTCATTATACATGCACATCTATAAATATATCTCCTTCTCTTCAAAACCCTAACTTTGATTTTGACATTAAGTTTAGGCCTACAAAAGGGAAAGGTGGTTTGAGCTAACCTCAACTACTCTCCAATGAATGATTGAGCACTACCTATGTATTTCATACTCTGAAGAGGGAATTAAAAATCTACATTATTCTCCCTGTTATGAGTATTCATGTGATGGTGATCATTTTATGAATGCAATATATAATCTATCTTTCGACACTTGAAAAATGGAAAACCTGGCTTGGCTTAGGATTTTTAGACATGGATAGGGGCTTCACCTTGTGACTAATTTTTAAATTAGGAAGTTTAAGGTAGTCCATTTTAATGTGCAAGTATAGTCATATAAATTAACATTTAATGTTAAAATAATTAACTTGTGATCATCCTCTTGTATGAACTTAGCTCATACCGAATTACATGGATCTAAACCATTATTCCTTTATCTCTATGCAGATAATCCCTACCTTCAACAAGTTTTAATTCATAATAATTCTTAATCTTCACTCTAAAGACCCTAAGTTCATCCTCTAATTGATTCACACTTCCAACTTAGTTGCCTCTACTTCTTAGATAATGTCAATCCTTTATGACTATCCCACCCATCAATAGCTTTTAAATGCAATCGCTGCATCTTCCTACCAAATAACGGCTAATTGCTCAAATTCAAAATCACTTAACAAGTCATCCCACACATTTCATAAGCCCCATTTGAGTAATTTATCAAAATATTACTATAAAGCCACATATAAAATAATGTTATAGACAAGAGACTCACACATGAAAAAGCACTAGAACATCATATTACACATTGACGAAAAAATAAATATTCTTCTCAATTCATAGTCCACACAATGCTAGTATCCCTGAGCTAAGTCTGCATATAGCTCAAAGGTCATAAATCTTTGTTGAAAAACATATATACACTAGAATTATACCAAAATTTAGCATTACCCCAATCTTTCACACACACCACTATAGCATGGGAGAAATACATATAGTTTGATCTCTCTTTGAAGTATTGTTATGTAGGCAACACTCAACATATGGGGTATATAGGTCAAGCACAAATTCAATCACTAACCCCTTTTTCCCATTTTATTTTGTTTATGCCTCATTTTATATCAAGTTAGGGTTTCAAATGAATAAGAAGGTATCCAATAACTTCCACAACAAATCATGAATCGTAAAACACATACACAAGACCAAGAGGTGACAATGCACAAACCCATATTTACATAGATGAAAAAAACCCTAATAGACGTTAGTGATCTCTATGGACTGTAACATAGATCGAGCTGAAATTATTAGTTTGGCCTTGTACAAAGATCAAGTGAATCCTTGTTACCAATTCACAATCATCACACATAGTCACATGGTTAGATCTACAGTCTCAGTCTTAGTCTTGCACTGTCATATTTCTAACTAAGTAGTTTATCCATGTTTTTTCCCTTTTAGCATATTTGCAAATATAACAAGTACCAAATCAAAAATACTTAATTTAATGCATATCTTAATATTTTGATTTTATGCAAAAGTTTTTCACAATTAAGACTTAGTCACTTTCCTTTTTTCTACAATTTTGATGAAACAATGAGTGAAATAATAAACTTGCTTGGTACTTATTTTAAAATGTTAGATAAATAAATAAGCTTAGACCTATTGTGTATTTATATAACACTCTTTAGGTAATATCTAATTTCACCAACATGTGAAATGTATGAGCTAACCCATAAAGATAATTTTAATTTAGAAAATGACCATTGTTTTGGCATGGGAATAAGTCCATCAAGCTTGAAAACCCTTGGAATTTTGTAGATGTCTAAAGGTAGGAATATTGATTTGATGATCAAGAAACAATTTGGGTATGATAATGAGTTAGACATTGACTAGGGAATTCATGTAGGTCACTGATATAAAATTGGGAATGTCAGACCCATATAAATAATGTGGATAGAAGAAAAGGGTCTGTAAGAGCCATATGGGTATGCAAACATCATGTAAGGTGAAGGTACATTAATATTGATTTTTCCAAGTGTCTAATACCGAATTTTAGTGTCTAAAAATTCCCCTCTTTATTATAATATTGAATATAAAACAATGTAGAGTAAAAACATAAAGAGATATACCTAGGTTTGTAAATACATTGTCTTTGTGTGAAGGCTCCAAATGCATAGCTTACTCCAAGAAAAAATACAATGAACATGAAATAATCAATATACATATATGAAATTAACTAGATAAATGAAACTTTTTAAATTTAAAAATTAAGGAAAGAATACACATGTAAGTGGGTGAACCATATTGTTTTGTGACACTTTAGAGATGATGCTTCCTATTGAAGCATTGGAAAAGTTTAGCTTTCTATTCAAGAATTAGAGATTGGGGGTGATCATGAACCAATGCAGAAATATACTAAAGTAATGGCCATGGGTTGGTAAAATAAATTCAACCCTTGAGAGTAGTGTTGGGTGTGAATTCATTATTCATAGGTCACTATTCATGGGTCACTATTCATAGATCAGGTAGCAATGGTGATTAGGTAGGTGAGGTGGATCCTTGGAGATGGAGCTTTTAGGCTTGTTAGCTCATCTCATATAGATAGAGGTAGATGTTTTTAGATTAGCTCATGGAGATAGAGGTATATGTTTGAGAACCCTTGAATGTTATGGATATTGGCATTGTAAGAGTTTCATGTAGCTTGGAGGTTAGAGCATGGAAAGTTTGGTTGTAAGCTTTGCTCATCTGAGTGCTTTAGTTGTTAGCAATGAAAAGGAGTTGATGAGAGGAGCTATGTAGAAGAGAGATTTTATAATGGAATATGATGTATAGATGTTGCCTTTACCCCATGGTTTTTCCCTTGCTTATTTTGCAAGGGTTTCCACATATATCTAGTGATATGGTTTGTCTCTCTTATTCATGGTTTTTATTGTAGCTTGTATTTTATTTCCACAATTTTATTTTACTTGAATATGTAAGAAATGTTTGTTTTCCTAACAAGTGGTATCAGATTTAGGATTTAGATGTTGGTACCTAAGCCTTGTTATCCTAACAAGTGGTATCAGAGCCATGGTTATTGGTTGGTTTATGCAAGTGAAAGCTATAGGTGGAGAGACCAAGATATAAATAAAAAATTACATGGTAGGTATTTCTCTCTTAGTGGAAGATGGAGAATGGAAAAAATAATATTAACAAGATTTACCATATAGATTAGCACCAACACAATGTTCCTATTGAAGAAACAAAAATATAGCTTATGGTGGATCAAGTTAGTCTCCATTGGTGTAGATGGAGGGTGATGATAAGGCATGTACCTTATTATGGTTCTTAGTTGGAGAAGTATATATAAGTTGTGGGATTTTATTACCACAACATGTTGGCTAAGATGTTATTAAATCCATGTAGAGGAGGAGGTACCATAAACCTAAATTTATACTTGTTGGATTAGTTGATGGATGGAGGAAAACAAATTTAAGACCCAAGGTTATACGAAAGAAAAAGGCTAGTGTTGAATCTTTCAAATAATCAATGATGCATTGAGTGAAGTACTCAGGGGTTGTGATGTAGCAAAAGTGAGTAGCCAAGAGGGTTGTAGTATAGATGATGTGAGTAGCCAAGTTGATCGATGCATGGATTAACTATACACATGAGTTTGGTTGGACATGTGGTAGAGCAAGATGCATTTTAACTATGGGCTCAAAAAATTAGTAGGTGTTGTTATGCACTGAGTAGTGCAACAACTTCCTAAGAATTAAGGATGGGTTTCACGTTGATCATGGTGGGTAGTAGTATGCTACATATGGAGGAGTCATGTGATTGCATTTTATGGGTTATTTCTCTCTTGTTGATGTTGTTCCCAAAATATGTCACTTGATTTTATGGACAACATGTCGACCATTTTGGTCTTGCAAGCCAAAATAGTCTCTTTCTTTCTTTCAAAATGTTCTGAGCAGTTAAGTTTTTCAAATATTCAAGCCTTTTCAGCTAAGTTGTAGGTTCAACAGGTGGGCTTTCTTAAAGGGAATTTCAAAACACTTAAGGAATTTCCTTAGTGTTTTGAAGATGGTTCAACATAAAGGTTCAATCAAAAGACTTAACGACAGGCTTCAAACAATTAGAATGAACCACTTTGAACCATTAAACCATTGAACCCCACCTCTGTAAGGTTCAAAAGTTCAACGACTTCAGCGGACTTAAAGAAAAAAAGGATTCAAATAGTTAAGATTGAACCATTGACCATTGTATCTTAAACCGAAATGGTTCAAAGGTTCAATGAGTTTAATGAGTTTGATGGACTTAGAGAATAAAAGGATTCAAAGAAATAGAATGAACCGTTGAACCGTTGAACCTTGAACCAAATAGTTTAAAGGTTCAAAAGTTCAAAGGGTTCAAAGAGTTCAAAGTTTGAACAAAAGTTTTGAGTGAATGGATGAAGTGAAAGATTCCAGAAAGAGGTTCAACCAAATGGTTCAAAGGAATGGTTCAATCGAAGAAGAAAAGAGAGCGAACGTGGCCCTTTACAAAAAATGCAATCGCCGAACCATTAAACCTTTGAACCAAAAGAGTTCAAGGTTCAAGGTTCAAAGAGGTTCAAAGTGACCACTGATGTCCCCATGGACATTAATTTTAGGGTGATGGAATAACCATTGATTTTCAAAAGCCTTGAGAACAAACTTAGTGACCAGTCCAGAAAGGAGCTGAAGGAACCAACAAAAAGCGAGAAGATAGCCCTGAGAGCTTAGATCGCCAGGAAGAGACAAAATGTGGCAAGGAAAGAGGGAATAGCTACAAAGAGTCTAGAAATATTTGCAAAAGAGTTATTCTAATAGGTGGAATAGTCCATCAGGTGGACATCAAAAAGAGCAAATATTCAAAGGTGTAGCCTATTTTTCTGCATTAAGTAAAGATGAATAGACAGTCGTGTAAGCGTCATAAAGAAGACCAAACAACCCATGCTTAGGAGGAGACATTTGAGATGATTTAGAATGCCAAATTCAAGGTTGATGACCTATTCCATCATGGACTTTTCATAGATATTCAATGCATTCAATTCAACATGGGCCATTTTCATGAAAACAAGCACCCAAGTCTTTCTTGTGATGTTACATATTGTAGTATTTCATTTTGTATAAAAGAGATCTTTTTATTATTAGAAGTGAAGCTCTACCCAAATTGAAAGGCATTCCTGAGACTTTGAGCTCAGACTGTTAATCATTTTTTTTAAATGAATGAGAAAGCAAGTGACCTTTCAGACTTTGTGTTGGAATAAGCTTGTGTCATCTAGGAAATTGTTCTTATGTCTGTTTCCTAAATACAGTCTTGTCCATTTAATCAAAAAAGTAGAAAAAGTGGAAATAAGCTAGAAGATGTCTTAAATTTGACTGTGGGAGACTTTGTGCTACCATAATTGTCTTTAGTCTATGTTTTGTGTAAAGGATACTAGAGAGACTTTGAGCTCTCTTTATCCTTCGTAATCCTTTACTTTGTTGTAGTTTTAGGTGGAGACTTTGGGCTATGCTTAATCCTATGGTGTCCTTCATCCTAATTAGTGAGAGAAGCAACAAAAGACTTTGTGCTTTCGTGGGTTTCTTGTGGTTACAATTACTACCTAGGAAGTCTTCCTATAGTTTTCTGAACATCATTTTTGAAAGGAGAGAAATGCCTTTAGTAATTACCCAGGAATTATCCTTTTCTTTATGAACATCATCTCTGAAAAAGAGAGATGGATGGTATGATTTCACCCCTATGTCTATTTTTAGCTTATATATATATATACTATAGTTTATAGGGAACCTCCCCTTGCTGAGAGGAGAGATTTATCTCATTTTGGCTATGGCCATCACACCCATTTTGCCGCATAAATCTCCTTATGCTGTGGTTTAAATAACCATTTTGCTGTCAGTCAGTTGGTGACAAAATATTCACCCAACAATTTTTGGTAACTCCATTGGGGAAGAACAAGCAGTTTGAAGCCTCAAGCTTCAACTTGAAGTAGTTCCAGTTCTTTTCCATTTTCATTTTACACTCTAGCAAATCCACCGTACACGCAAAGCCAGAGAGCTCAAGGTATTGTTGACCCTATATTTGAGTTGGTACAACTGAGTAATTTTGATCTTTTTACTCCACCATCTCACCTTCAATGAACTAGGAGTTTTCCTCCTACAAACATTAGGTCCTCAAAACTAGGCAAAGCTACTTTTTCCTCTACTAATAGAGCTTTGTCCATACATATCCCATAGAGATTTATTATCCCTCCTTTTAATAGCCATATCATGGCAGCTCAAGGCCCCTGGGGTAATAATTTTGGTCCTCTGAATCTATCCCCACCTCTACATGAGCTACCCCATAGTTTAAGAAAGAATTTTCCCAAGTTCTATGGTGATGGAAAGGTTCATCTTGATGAAAATATTGTAGCCTTTTGAATAGCCTGTGGTGTAATAGGCATTGACTATGAAGACATTATAGTCAGACTATTTTTAGAAACATTACAAGGTGCTACTGCAGACTAGTTTTATCATCTATAAGCATAAATAGTGACTACCTAGAACACTCTCAAAGCTAAATTTGAGGCTAGGTTCAAACCTGCAGAAGATGCACATGCCCTGTTAGCTTAGCTTACACAAATGAAGGAGCCTCATGAACCCATGAGAGACTTCATTGCTAAATTTGACAAGATGAGGAACAAGATTCCCATAATTGCTCAGTCAACACCTAAAAATCTTAAATGCTTCTTCATCAATTATCAACTTCCTGAAGTGAGTTTCTTATTGAGGCAGGTTGGTCACATAGATCTTATTGCAGCTCAAATTTTGGGGACTAAGGTTAAAGATGATCTTATCTTGGAAAGAAAGATAAGAAGAGATCCTAACAGAAGTAAATCTTCTTCATCTAAAAATTTCTCTACAAGCACCACTGATCCTATGGTGCAAAAGCTAGCAAATGGCACAAGGGATGTCTTCTCCTCCTTATCGAGATATACCAAGGAGGACATTTCCCAACCAGTCATATCAGGGCAATGGTACCAAAATCAAGGGCAACCAAATTGCCTTCCTCCCCCACCAGGGAAGCTTGCCATTGAAGTAGCACCAGCTAACTCAACAGTTGGTTATCTTGAAACTGAATCTAATTTTTCTTTCCAACTTGAGCTGAACAAAGAAGATGATGCTGATCTCTTTGTAGAAGGCCAAGAGGAATCAGCTGGTGACTCCAACATCAGTTTCCTAAATTACCAGGATGAACCTAGAAGTAAGGGAGAAGCATTTGATGGATCATACATTGTATTTAATAGGTCCTAGAACCAGTCAACTCAACAAGTGGAAAAAGAAAAAATAGGGGAAGAATCTCAACCAGTAATTTCAATTGCTAAATGAGGGGATTCTCTACCTTTCCAATCAAAGGCCCTGGTGATCACTAAAAAAATAAGTACTTCAAATATTCCTTCACCTTCTGCTTCAAATTCGTAGACTAGTCCCATACCTAGTAAAACCCAGATTGATGGACTACCTTCCTCTATTTCAAATTCATTTCAGTCATTTGATATAATTGACCATGCTAAGAAGACCAAAATTTAAATGTCTAAGTTTGAATTATTGTAATCCAACCCTGAGCAGTTGGATGGGTTAGTTTAATGCGTCAAGAATAAGACCATCCCTGCAGGACAAGAAATTTTGAAAGTAACTCCTATTCCCCCAAAGTACACATCTACCTAAAATAATCTTATCATCACTCCTCCAAATTCCCCCTGGGAAGACAAAACTATTTTATGTTTCCTTACTGATAAATGGTCATCAGTTGAATAATTGCATTATAGACTCAGGGGCTTCTAACAATGTCATGCCTGCCAAGGTGGCAGAATCTCTTGGTCTCACACTGACTAAGACCTTTGGGAGATGTTTCTCCATAGAAAATAAATAAGTGCCTCTCCTGGGACAAATCAAAGATCCTCAATTTGTATTTGTGGCCTTCCCAGCTAAGAGAATCAAAATGATAGCCTGGTGGCTGATGTCCCAGCCTCCTATGGCATTCTTCTTGGGCAAATTTTTTGCAAGGACATTGATGGAGAATTGAGCATGGACCTGTCTGAGGTGAGGATCCCTGTTAAAAGTGTCATGCAAAGGCTACTTCTTGAGGAGGAAAATTACATTGTCACTCAAACATCAGCCCTTAAAGCTAAAATTCTATTTGAGTCTTTAGGCATGGGTAATTATTTTTTGTCTACTAAAGATGTTCTTGTTTCAACAAATGAAAGCTTAGTAATTGACAATCCAAAAAATTTAGATAAGACATTAGAAGAATTGGTAGGGCGCATTACACATGAAAAAGGATCTTCCCTTACTGATGAATAAAAATTTGAAAGAAGATCAAATTCTAATGATGTTTGGATTTTGGAATTTGATGACAGTAATTCTTCTACCGATTCTGGAGCTAAAATTGTTTTGATATCTCAAGGAGATATTTTCCCCTATGCATATAAGTTGCAGTTCAACAACACTAACAACACTGTTGAGTATGAATCGATGCTACTCAAATTAAAGGCTGCTCAAGATAAAGGTGTTAAACTTATTCATGCCAAAGGAGATGCTGAGCTGGTGGTTTTTTAGGTGAAGAACCTATTTCAAACCAAGAATAAGAGATTGTGACATTATCACAATATAGTGTGGGATTGCATTGAAAGCTTTGATGCTTTCAATATTTTTGGCATGCCCAAAGAATTCAACAGTCATGTAGATTCATTGGCCATCTCTGCAACTCTCTTGGTCCCTCACCAAGATTTCAAAGAAGATAGGTACAGTATCGAGTTAGTCTTTTGACCAAGTGTACATGATAATACTGAACATTGGCAAGTATTTAATGGTGACAACCAAATCATTGCTTTTCTAGAATAGATCGATAGCTTTGAAAAGCTTCAATTTGATAGCAGTGAATCTCCACTGTGGGAATCAACTCTGGAAACAAATTTAAAATTTGATGAAGAGTTCCTTCAGCTCAAAGGGATTAAAATTACCAAAGGATTAGTTTCTCCTAAGAAACTTTTCGACAAGCATGATAGGTTTATCATGGAACAACAAATGGATTCAAAATCCTCCAAGGATTTTGATCAAATAAATTTGAGTACAGAAGACAATCCAAAAATGGTCAACATTAGGAATTGTTTTACCCTTGATAAAAAACTCAAATTTATCACTCTGCTTTACCATTACATTGATGTTTTGGCATATTCTTATGATGATATGAAACTTCTCAGACCTAAAGAAATTTAGCACGAAATTTCTCTCAAGATTGGGTCGTTGCCTCACAAGCAGAAACAAAGGCAGTACAACCCCAAGATATCAAGCACTATTCTTTCTAAGATACAAAAAATGCTAAATATGAGAATTATTTTCCCATTCCATCATTCCACTTGGATTGTAAACATAGTCCCCGTGAGAAAGAAGAATGGATAAATTCACCTGTGTGCTGATTTCAAAAATTTGAATCAGTCATCTTTAAAAGACAACTATCCCCTACCTATCATGGATCAGCTGCTGTAGACAGTGACTGGTGCTGAGATGTTATCAATGCTAGATGGTTTTTTGGGATATAATCAAGTGGAAGTTGGTGAAGTAGACCAACATAAAACCAATTTCACAACACTTTGGGGAACCTTTGCATATTGTAGAATGCCTTTTGGCTTGATCAGTGTTGGTGCCACCTTCCAAAGAGCGATGGATCTTGCTTTCAAAAGTGAAATAGGGAAATTCATTATAACATACCCTGATGAATTGATAGTCTTTCTAAGCATCGTCCTGATTATGTGCATCATCTACAACAAGTGCTAGAGTGATGTAGGTAGAATGGTATTTCTCTTAATCCTAAGAAATCAATTTTTGGGGTTACAAAAGGTAGACTTCTCGATCGTACTGTATCTCGAGAAGGCATAAAGATCAACCCAGAAAGGGTCAAATCCATCCAAGAGCTTACTCTTCTTGCTAGTAAGACCAAAGTCCACTCTTTCTTTGGAAAGGTGAATTTTTGTGAAGGTTCATTCCTGAATTTGTAGAGAAAACTTGCCACATTGTCAATATGATGAAGGGCAAAGCCACTTTCAGTTGGACTGAAGAAGGCAAGTCGGTGTTTCAAGACATCAAGGAAGCTATCACCCATGCCCCGATCTTGGTTTGTCCTAATTACACTAAAGACTTTGTGATGTATAGCTATGCTTCTGAACATATGGTTTCAGCCATCTTAGTTCAATAGAATAAAGAAGGTGTAGAATCTCCCATATCCTTTATGAGTTGTCCTCTCAAAGCTCATGAGCTGAAGTATTCAAACATGGAGAAACATGCTTATGATGTGGTAAAGGTGGTAAATCACTTCCATTTTTACATCCTGAACTCACACACTGTTGTTTTGGTTCCTGATACAATAGTCAAGTCTATCCTGACTCAACAAGAGTTTGGAACTAAAAGGGGAAATTGGATTGCCAAAATCTAGGAGTTTGATCTAGTTATCAAACCAATGAATCTTGTGTAAGGAAGGGTTCTCTACCAATTAATTTCTAATAGCATACCAGAAGAAGCAGGGCATGAAGAAATAGAAGTTGAAGACACGCCAATAGTTCTCTTTATCACCACTACAAATGAGTGGTATTCGGATATTTCTCATTTCCTTACCTATGGTGAGTGTCTTGCTCACCTGTATCATAAAGAAAAGAGGACTATTAAGTTGAAATATGTCAACTTTGTCCTATGGGACAATGGTCTGTACAAGAGGAACCTTGATGGGGTGTTCCTCCATTGTGTGGATAAGGTGCAATAGAACAAACTTTTAGAGTCCTTCCATAATTTGGCTTATGGAGGACATTTTTTTGTGCCTATAACTATCCATAAGATTCTAGGAGCCAGGTACTATTGGCCTACTCTATTTCAAGATTTATACATTTGGGTGCATAGATGCGAGCTATGTCAATAGTTCGTTGGCAAACCCAAGTTGGCTACATTACCTCTCAAGCATGTGGTGATAGAAGAGCCATTTCAGCAATAGGGAATTAATTTCATTAGCACTGTAAATCCATCCTCAAATGATGGACATGATTATGTCTTCATAGCCACATACTACTTTACCAAGTGGGTGGAAGCCATTCTAGTCAAGCAAGCTACTTCATAAGTAGTGTGTAATTTCCTAAAAAAAAAACATCATTTCCAGGTTTGGGGTCCCAACCAAGATTGTAACAGACAATGTAGCTTATTTATCTTCTCATGAGATTATCCAATTCTACTACTATTATGGGATTATTCTCTCCCACTCTTCTGACTATGATCCACAAGGAAATGGTCAAGCAGAATCAAGCAACAAGAACCTAGTGACCATTATCAGGAAGCTAGTAGATGACAATAAGAGAACCTAGCATAAAGAATTACTTGATGATTTATGGGCAGACATAATTATACCCAAGAGGGTGATGGGTATGTCCTCATTCCAACTTCTATATGGTCTCAATGCAGAGATACCAATCACCCTGGAATTGCCAACATTAAAGTTGGCAAAGGTAGTAGAAGTTTCAACTTTTGAAAGTTCCATCGATAAGAGGATCATGTGCTTGATTGAACTTAATGAGAAATGAACTATGGTGGTGGATTGAATTGCTGTGCATAAGTCTGGTGAAGAGACTCTTCAACTAGAAAGTAAGGATCCATGATTTTCAGGTTGGAGATCAAGTCTTATTGTGGGACAAGAGGAGAGAACCAAAATGAATGCATGAAAAATTGGATTCTTTGTGGAGAGGCCCATTTGCCATTCATTTTTTAAATGGTGAAAATAGTTTCTTACTAAAATATCAAGATGGAATGCCATTTGCTCTACCTCACAGTGGTTAGCATCTGAAGCACTTCAATCCTTGAAGTATCAGATAAGTCCAGTTGTACATTTATATATATGTATAGTCTTTCTTTATTTTGTGTTTTTCATTTGTTTTTGGTGCCATTTTGTTTTTGGTACCTTTATTTTTGAGTAAGCATGACTGTGTAGCCCAATGGCATAAATGAAGGTTCTAAGATTTTGGTTTCTACTCCCTTTGATTGCTTCAGTTTTCAATCAATAGAAGTTCTCCAACTAGAGCTAGCTGTTGTTCCCAAAATCTATCACTTGCTTTTGTGGACAACATGTTGACCATTTTGGTCCTACAGGCCTCTTTCTTCTTTTAAAATGTTTTGAGAAGTTAAGTTTTTCAAATATTCAAGCCTTTTCAGCTAAAAAAGTCACAGGTCCAACAGGCAGGCTTTCTTAAAGGGAAGTTCAAAACACTTAAGCCATTTCTTAGTGTTTTGAAGATGGTTCAATGCAAAGGTTCAATCAAAAGACTTAACGACAGGCTTCAAATAATTAGAATGAACCACTCTGAACTATTAAACCATTGAACCCTGCCTCCGCAAGGTTCAAAGGTTCAACGAGTTTAAAGGTTCAACAACTTTGGTGGACTTAAAGAAAAGAAGGATTCAAAGAGTTAAGATTGAATCATTAAACCATTAAATCTTGAACCAAAATTGTTCAAAGGTTCAATGAGTTCAATGAGTTTGACGGACTTAGAGAATAAAAGGATTCAAAGAAATAGAATGAATCGTTGAACCTTGAACCAAATGGTTCAAAGGGTTTAAAGAGTTCAAAGTTTGAGCAAAAGATTTGAATGAATGGATGAAGTGGAAGATTCCAGAAAGAGGTTCAACCAAATGGTTCAACCAAAGAAGAAAAGAGAGCAAATGTGGCCCTTTACAAAACATTCAATCACTGAACTGTTAAACCTTTGAACCATTGAAACTTTGAACCAAAAGAGTTGAAGGTTTAAGGTTCAAAGTGACCAATGACATCCCCATAGATGTCAATTTTAGGGTTATGGAATAACCATTGATTTTAAAAAGCCCTGAGAAAAATCTCAGTGACCAACCCAAAAAGGAGCTAAAGGAGCCAGTAGAAAGCGAGAAGATATCCCCAAGAGATCAGATCATAAGGAAGAGACAAAATGTGGCAAGGAAAGAGGGAATAGATATATAAAATCCAAAAATATTTGTAAAAGAGTTATTCTAGTAGGTGGAACAGATAGCTGTGACCTATTTTTTTGCATTAAGTAAAGATGAATAGATAGCTGTGTAAGCGTCATAAAGAAGACCAGACAACCCATGCTTAGGAGGAGACATTTGAGATGATTCAAAATGTCAAAGTCAAGGCTGATGACCTATTTTAGCATGGCATTTTCATAAATATTTAATGCATTCAATTCAGCATGGGCTGTTTTCATGAAAACAAGTGCCCAATTCTTTCTTGTGATTCTATATATTGTAATCTCTCATTTTGTATAAAAGAGATCTCTCTGTTATTAGAAGCGAAGCTATGCCCAAATTGAAAGGCATTCTTGAGACTTTGAGCTTAGATTGTTAATCATATTTTTTTAAATGAATGAGAAAGCAAGCGACCTTTCAAACTTTATGTTAGAGTAAGCTTGTGTCATCTAGGAAACTATTCTTATGTCTATTTCCTAAATATAGTCTTGTCCATTTAATCAAACAAGTAGAACAAGTGGAAATAAACTGGAAGATGTTCTGAAGCTGACTGTGGGAGACTTTGTGCTACCATAATTGTCTTCAACCTATGTTTTATGTAAAGGATACTAGAGAGACTTTGATCTCTCTTTATCCTTCGTAATCCTTTACTTTGTTGTAGTTTTAAGTGGAGACTTTGGGCTATACTTAATCATACGGTGTCCTTCAACCTAATCAGTGAGAGAAGTAATGAAAGATTTTGTGCTTTCATGGGTTTCTTGTGGTTATAGTTACTACCTAGGAATCTTTTCTTTAGTTTTTTGAACATCATTTTTGAAAGAAGAGAAATGCCTTCAGCAATTACCCAGGAATTCTCCTTTTATTTATGAAAATCATCTCTAAAAAAAGAGAGATGGATGGTATGATTTTACCCCTGTGTCTATTTTCAACTTATATATATATATATATATATATATATATATATATATATATATATATATATATATATATATATATATATATATATATATATATATACTATAGTTTATAGGGAACCTCCCCTTGCTGAGAGGAGAGATTTATCTCATTTTGGTTGTGGTCACCACACCCATTTTGACGCATAAATATCCTTATGCTATGGTTGAAATAACCATTTTGCCATCAGTCAGTTGGTGACAAAATACTCACCCAATAGTTGATAACTACTATCAAGAGTGTTATGTGCACTTGTTTTTGTTCATGGTTGGAGTAGTGGGATGTAAAAACATTATTCCTACATGATGATCTCATGATGAGATGGAGTTTCTAAGAGGCTATAAGGTTGAGGCAAAGAGTTGTTAGTTTTGCAGTTTGAAGTTTATATAGATTGAAGTATATGTATAGATGGAGTAAGGTGGCACCTTCATGGAGAGTCAATGTTTTAGCAAAGTTTATTGCTATGGATTGATGACATGTTGGTTTTAAGCCCCAATATGGTAGAGATCAATGTTTTGATAACTTAGGTGATTAGGATGAGATGAAGGTGGTAGGAGAAAACCAAAGATGGAGATGCATAGTGGACATGAAAGCAAGAAAGTATGTATCCCTCTTCTTGTGGTTTTAAATTGTCTTCCAGAGTGTCTTAGAATAGAGGAAGAGAAGACAATTGTCCTATATATTATATTCATTTAGAGTAGGAAAGCCTCATGAAATCCATGGTATGTAATAAACCAAATAGTTCCAAATAATGGGAGTAGTGAGTGGTTCATCATGGAATCCTAAAGAAGGATGGGTTTATGGTGAAGTGGGAGTCACTTCAAGTTGTTTTAATTTGCTATGGAGGAGTAGCTATTGATAAAGTTGTGTTAAGCAGAGGATATACTGAGAGGTGGGGGTGAATTAGTATATAATATATCTTATAAATCTTTCCTTTAAACAAATTCCACTTAATCAAACATTCAAGCTATGCAATAAAACTCAAACAATAAACAGTACACAAGATAGAGAGAGACACCAGATATAACGTGGAAACCCAATGTGGAAAAAACCACAAAGAACAATCTCAAGTATATGAATGAGCACAAACCCAAACAATATTCTCAAGTCAAGCTTGTAGGAGCACCATACCCCTTTGTCAAGCACCACCCCAACTACTATTCATGAGCACCAACCCACATGAGGACCACACCCCTTTGTCAAGCACCAACCCAACTACTATTCATGAGCACCAACCCACAGGAGCACCACACCCCTTTGCTGAGCACCAACCCAGCTACTATTTGTGAGCACCTACCCATAGGAGCACTAACCCCTTTGCCAAGCACCAACCCAACAATAATTCATGAGCACCAACCCATAGGAGCACTAACTCTTTTGCGTATACCACACACCTATCTCTCAATGTTGCTATCTCAACAAATGATATATCAATACATCTCTTTCCTCTCTCTCACTTTTGCTCTTCTAAGCTAGATATAACAAATACAAATCATATTCATCTCTCACAATTGTTCTTCTAAGCTAGATATTACTATATCAAATCAACCTCTATCTCTCATATTACAAATGGCTTCTCAAGGCTTTATTTATAGCTTTCCAAATGACCTTTGGCCTTCCCCCTTTGTGATGCTTCAATCCTCATGGAAAATGGCACCAAAATTGTATGACCCTTTATATCCTTGCCTTTGAAAAGTCATGTGGTGACACTTCATGATCAAAAATGTCCTTCCATCTTTTGTCCTTATCTTGGTGACTCTTCGTATTCCTCAAAGTGTCCCTTCATGAGAAATTGCACCCTTACTCTTTTGTCTTCACTTGGTGACTCTTGGTATTCCCCAAGATGACTCTTCAAGGGAAAATGTGTCCCATCCTTCTTTTGTCTTTACCCCGTGGCTCTTCGACTTCTCCATGGGCCCTTCTTTTGTCTCATATGCAACCAAAAATATATTCATTAATATATAATAAATATTAACTCATATTAGCCAAGATATATTTATTACAAACAACATTAAATGTAATGGGGCCTTTATCACCAATAATGCTAAACCTTGACATCAATGACAATATTTCCAACAATCTCCCCCTTTGTCATTAATGGCAACCTCAATCTTGAAACTGCCACATCCTTTCACCTGCACATCCTGTCATCTAAAAACATACAGTAACTCCCCCTTACTGTAGCAACCTGTACCTATTTCCTGTACCTAATTTTTGCACCTATACCTATACCTATTATTCTCCCCCTTTGACATCAATGGCAAAGGGCCTACCTGGAGCTAATACTTAGCTCCCCCTCACTTGATGCTGAACATCAATGGTAGGAAGTAATAAAAATTACTCCCAACTCCTCTCGCCTATCTTTTATTGTATCCTTTGATCGTGCCTTTGAGAAGATATCTGAAAAAAACATATACATTGTTCCCTATCCTTTGAGCATCTGCAATCAACTCATTTGAATCTTTTCTTCTAATCTCACAACCTTCTTTATGAAATTTTAATGTATATCCTTGATCACATATTTGACTTACACTCAATAGATTATGCTTAATACTTTTTACATACAAAACATTTTTAGTCTTAGTTCTACCATAATCCAAACTCAAAGTACCTTTTCCAGCTATCTTGGTAGTGGTTTTATCTCCAAATCTCACTGTACCACCATTGATCTTCTTTAGAGATATGAATTTAATTTTATCTCCTATCATATGCCTCGAACATCTGCTATTAATTAACCATGGCTGATCTTTACCTCTTACATGCAAGGCTGTTTGAACCATCATAGAATCTTCATGTTGTTTTTTCTGCCATGAACATGTCTGAACCTTCTTCTTGATGAATGGTGTTTTGAAACTCTAATCCTTTTTGACTGACTCGAACACGCTTCTAAAATACTGAGCTATGTGTCCAAAATTGTTGCACTTGTAGCATATTATGGTCTCTTCATCAAAGCTTGATAGAGGACCAAAAGAATTGTGGCTTTTGCTTGACTCTACTTGACTTTCCTTCTCCTTATTTCTGAAATTGTTAGCTCTTTTTCTACATTTTAATTTCTTGTGACCATATCCATTACAATAAAAAAATAGCCACAAAAATAAGACCTGTCTATATATCTCTAACCTGATTGCCTTTTGTAGCTTTGTTCCTTCCAACCTTCTCTGTTTGGAATGTCCTCTGTATTCTTCACTTCTCCCCTTTTTGTTTTCTCTTCTGTAAGAGCTTCAACATAGCTCTTTTTCTTTTCAAAACTGATCCCTGTCTTATCTGAATATGCTTTTTGACTTTCCATATTCATCATGTTAGTGTTATCTTCAAATTTTGAATCACTGACTACTTTCTTAATATCTTCTTTTAAAGAGGCAATTTCAATAACATACCTTTGAAATTCTTTTCTTGCTATTTCCAACTGTGTTGTGAGGTCTTCTTCATTCTTCTTGGCTTCTTCAAAGTGTGCTTATAGATCTTCAATCATTTCCTTTGTTCATTTTTCTTGATTTGGCACTTTAATCTTTGATTCTTCTTTTGAACAACTTCTAACTCTTCTAAAGCACAAATGAGCTTTCCTTCCATATTCACTTTAGCTTCCTCCTCTTCTTCTTGATCACCTTCATGCATGGCCATGAATAGAATCTCTTCTTCTTCTAAATCACTGACTCCACTATCTTCACCTGAACTAGGATCCTTAGAATACAAGCTCTTCTTCTCGAAACCCTTCTTAGATTTGCCTTTGAAATTCTTCTTGTATGTAGGCTTTTCTTCTTCATCATCATTAACCTTATTTGGGCATCTAGCTGAAAAATGTCCAATCTTTCCACAATTAAAACATTTAAAAGGTAATTTTCCTTGATATTTACCTATTCCTCTTTTCGGCTTTTGAATGAAAAGTGCTCCATTGTCATCTTCATCATCACTGGAACTATCACTTGATTCTTGAATCTTAGCTTTCTCCTTCTTTGATGTCTTGAAAGCCACTTCTCTCTTTGAGGGTTTATCTTGTTCTGTCCGCATCTCATATGCCATGAGAATACCATGAAGCTCATCCGTCTTTAGCTTGGCTAAATTCTTCATCTCCTCAATTGCCAAAACCTTTACATCATATCTCATTGGTAGAGATCTCAAAACCTTTTGCACCACCGTTGACTCATCCAACGTTTCTCCAAGACCTTGAATCTGATTTACAAATTAATCAACTTGTAAAAGATAACTTGCTATATCTTCTTCTTCTTCTTCCATCTTTAAACTTTCAAACTACCTTCTAAAAGTCTGCAGCTTAGCTTGCTAAACCTTTCCATCACCTTTGTAAATATTCTCAAGTTTTACCTAAGTTTCATGAGCAGATTTACATTGCATAACTTTAACAAATTCAGATTCACATAAACCACATAAAATAGCCTTTAAAGCTTTAGTATTACATTCACTTGCCTTCTTTTCTGCTAGAGTAATTATAGATGTCTATGGATCTTCATATTCCTCCACCACTGCTTTCCATATGTCGAATCTAAGGGCCATCAAATTAACCTTCATTCTCATGCTCCAAAAATCATAATTTGTTCCATCAAACAAAGGTGCCTTATTTGTATAAAATCCTTCATGTGACCCAGCCATCGTGCTTTCCCGATCTACCTTCAAGCTGTAAAAATTTTCAAAAGGAACTTGCTCTGATACCGATTGTTAAGCATGAGATATACAAAGAGTGGGGGGTGAATCAATATATCATATATCTTATAAATCTTTCCTTTAACCAAATTCCACTTAATCAAACATTGAAGATATGCAATAAAAATCAAACAATAAACACCACACAAGATAGAGAGAGACACCATATATAACGTGGAAACCTAATGTGGGAACAACCATGGAGAACAATCTCAAGTATATGAATGAGCACAAACCCAAACAATAGTCACAAGTCAAGTTTGAAGGAGCACCATACCCCTTTGTTTAGCACCACCCCAACTACTATTCATGAGCACCAACCCACAGGAGCACCACACCCCTTTGCCGAGCACCTACCCACAGGAGCACCAACCATAGGAGCACCAACCCCTTTGTGTATACCACACACCTATCTCTCAATTTTGCTATCTCAACAAATGATAGATCAATACAACATCTCTTTCCTCTCTCTCACTTTTGCTCTTCTAAGCTAGATATAACAAATACAAATCATATTCATCTCTCACAATTGCTCTTCTAAGCTATATGTTACAATATCAAATCAACCTCTATCTCTCATATTACAAATGGCTTCTCAAGCCTTTATTTATAGCTTTCCAAATGACCTTTGGCCTTCCCCCTTTGTGACCCTTCAATCCTCATGGAAAATGGCACCAAACTTGTATGACCCTTCATATCCTTGCCTTTGAAAAGTCATGTGGTGACCCTTCATGATCAAAAACGTCCTTCCATCTTTTGTCCTTATCTTGGTGACTCTTCGTATTCCTCAAAGTGTCCCTTCATGAGAAATTTCACCCTTACTCTTTTGTCTTCACGTGGTGACTCTTGGTATTCCCTAAGATGACTCTTCATAGGAAAATGTGTCCCATCCTTCTTTTATCTTTACCCCATGGCTCTTCGACTTCTCCATGGGCCCTTCTTTTGTTTCATATGCAACCAAAAATATATTCATTAATATTAAATAAATATTAACTCATATTAGCCAAGATATATTTATTACAAATAACATTAAATGCAATGGGGCCTTTATCACCAGTAATGTTAAACCTTTGACATCAATGACAAAATTTCCAACAAGTTGATCAGGGCAAACAAGTTATAGTAGTGCATAAAACTTATAATGGGTTTATTGTGGAGTAGTAGTGGGCATTGGAATTGATAGCAGTTGGGTGGTAGTTGGTTGGTAAAAGACACAGGTGTTTAAAATTATTATGTATATAAATTCAAGTGGGATATTTTTGGGTGTAAAGCCACTATTCACATGTCACTATTCATGAGCACTAATCACAATCACTATTCATGGTGACATGGTATGCGAGTAATGTGACATGCGAGTATGAAAATAGTGTGGCATGTAGGTGATATGGTAAGAAGGTGATGTGGTGTTGGGGCCCATAATGGGTCTCAAGTGTGATCATATTGATGTGACAAGTATGGGGTGTAGCACTCCACTTGAGGAAATGGTCCTTGTCCTTGGTGTATCATATGGGCTTATCTTGGAGTTATGATTGCAAGGTCATGGTGTGGGATACCATGTTTGGTGGTCCCATGATTCAAATGTGAAGAAGTCAAAAAGAATATTGGATTCCCTCTTGTGCACATGGGAAGGATAAAAGATGATTATTATTGTTGATTTCCCTGACATGGGTGAGTGGGGTGCATATCTATGAGTCACATGGAGTGATTTGATCATGTCTAAAACAGTGGAGCTACTTTATTAACCATATACATGGAAACAAGCATATTTCCTATTTGATCAATGTTCATCACTCAAGTGGGGTACATTTTTCTCCAAGACACATGGGATGCCTTGTAACTTATGCACATGGGTGAATGTAAGGCTCTAGTGGTTACTATTGAGCCCATGTGAAATATGGCACCAGATTTTATCTCTCCTCTCTCTTTATCTTGTTGTAAAATGTTATAAATAATTATTTACTCCTTTATTTTGTTTATCCAATTAGTGGATCATGTGAGGATCCTTACAAGCTTTTGCTTGCATGATATGAGGTTGGAGTTAGAAAGGCTTGTAAGCCTAACTCACATAGATGCTTAGGTTGTAAGCATCACATGCAGGGTTGGAGTGTAGAGCCTAAAAGGATATTATGCTTGGCTCACCTAGGTGATTTGAATGGATCTTTGGAGATGGACCTTGGAGGCTTGTTAGCTCAGTTCATGGAGATAAAGGTAGATGCTTAGAGCACCCTTGGATGTTATGTATGTTAGCATTATAATATTTTCATGTTGCATTTTTGAGGTTAGAGCATGGAAAGCTTGGTTTTAAGCTTTGATCACTTGAGTGCTTTGGTTGTTAGCACTGAAAATGAGTTTCTGTGAAGAGATGTGTAGAAGTGAGTTTTGTTGATGAAATATGAAGTATGGATGCTACCTTTTCCCCATGGTTTTCCCCTTGTTTGTTTTGTAAGGGTTTTCATGTATATCTTGTGTTATGGTTTGTCTCTCCTATCTATGATTTTACTATATATTGTATTTTCTTTATGCAATTTTATTTTACTTGCACATGTAGGAATGTTTATTTTCTTAACAAGTAGTACTAGGACATTAGATGGCATTGACCTCAATCACTCTACTCATTTAAATAATATTAAATGATAAGATGAAAGGGAGAGATTATATTAGGCTCATGTAAGGTTAGTCAACTGCAACAGACTTATAAAATCAATATGTTATCTTCAGTACCATCAATGACATGCTCTTAAATATTAAAATTTAATAATATGTGTGCATAAATAATGTTCATACCTCATAATCCAATCTAATCAATGCTAACATGTTATCTAATGTTATACATTCATATCTCATTTATCCCATATATGAAATGTTTAAAAACTTGTAACTCATGTTCCAATATATTGTGTGCATATGCCCCTAAATTTGTCCCAATATACAAAAAAATGTTCCATAATCTAAACTAAACTTATAATTTGAACTAATATAAACTCTATGAATCATGTATTATGTCATAAAATATGAATTATTTGTAAATAGACACTTGAATCTCTAAAACAAGCCCATTAATATGTCCCATTTTGAGGTGAGGGGTGTAACTTGAAAATTACTCATCTCAAAATAAAAGAGTTAATCACATCATGTTATGTAAAAATAAATAATCATTTAAAAACATATGCTAACATATGTAGAATATGTCATCATAGTATGAATATGTTATTAAAGCATATATAAAACATTAGTGTAAGGCATACAAGTGTTATGGTACATATAACAATTAGACATACATTAGTAACCATCACTGATATAAGCACTAAATAATAACTACGTAGGAAATTATGTGATATGGATAATGACACCACATACAAACAATGAGATGTGTGATATGGATCATGGTGCTAAATACTCAGTAATCAATATCAGATTTATCCACTCATAAGCACACAATGTCATAACCATAACACACATAATAAATCACATGTAATATCGATCAATGTCACACAAGGCAAGTTCCACACACAATGGACAAGCATATGTCACATAAGGTAGGGGCCATACAAAGAAAAAGTCAGATGAGGGCAAGGTCCCAAAGAAAGAGTCATACAATAAAATATCTAAATAAATAAATGCAATAGGAGAATGCAAGGGCCCAAATAAATAGGCATACAATGATACAACCAACCAAAAAATGTCATAAGAATAAAGGCACGGGCTCAAAGAAATAATAATATAATAAAAAATCTATTAGGAAAAATCAATAAGAGAAGGCAAGGGCCCAAATAAAACTACATATAATGATACAACCGATCAAAAAATGTTATACACTAAAACAAGAGCTAAACAAACACAATCAATGATTGGCCTATAGGAAATAAAATAGAAACAATGACACATAAAACAAGTTAAACTAATCTTCACCATAAATATATGTCTATGTTACAACATAGCAATGTAGCATACCCGTGAAATATAACATTCTAAAGAATATAACCTAGAGAAAGACCTATAAGTAATCAATACAACTCAACATAATAAATGAAAATGTCATATAAAGATATACCTTATAACAATGTAATCTATGGAATGAGATGCCACCAACATTGGCATTGCCCCTAGGTATAAGAATTCCTTGCATCTATGCATCCATGTATCATGTGATAGTTATATGTCATACATCTCACTCATATATACTATGAAATTCATGTGTGTATGAAAAAAGATATATAATCTACCAAACAAGTGCTAAATAACATAAATAAATAATGTATAACTAACAAGCATGACATGCTTAGGTCCAAATTTTTTATTTTTAGAATTTTTTTTATTTTTTAAATGTTGGAAGTACCATGCTTATAATCAATTATCCCATTAAGGGGATAGTAACATATAGGTATGATATCAAGCATGGGAGTAGTCACCTATTGTGAATGAGAATCATCATATTTATTTGTATCTAAAATTGAAAAATAATCTCATTCTATAATGTAATCATCATCATCAACATGACTCATAGAATATTGTGTATGATGAATAACTCTAGGGAGCATAGTGTATTTTATAATTCATTGTATAGTAGGAGAAACATATGACTATGTTCTTTGTGGAACACATTGAGGTGTCTATAACACTAGCTTAAGACATGGATCATATAGCAATTATTGTGAGTCTTATATAACTCTCTAATGTAATAGGAATTGAAACACTAATCGTCTAATAACGTCAACTACCTTACTCTAAATTATTTGTGTACAATGAACATGAATAGGTGCAATAATTGATTGCATAGAATAAACCTGAATAGGTTGAATAAAATATTTTGGTAGTGGTGGGGGTGGAGGAGGTAATCTTTTTGTCCTAATATAATACTCATAATAAATACCTGACATTGTAACCACCCTACTACCATGTTTATCTTAACACATATATGTAATGAATAGAGTGCTACATGGAGCTTATGTATCCAAGGGTGTTCTAACAACATGTCAAATACCCATATGCTTGATAATATTAAGAAAAAATTAGAAACTACTGTAGGTCTTACTTTAAATGGCAACAAAATGTGCCCAAGAGAGTTTTGTTTCTTTCCATCAAATCCTTCCACTATTATTGTTATATCAATCAAATCTTCATGAGTATATCCAAGAGTATGAACAAGTGTAATTATATAATTTTTTTAACTTGAACCATTTTCCACCATGACACTATTGTCGATATGGGTTTTATGCACAACACAAGTTGGGGTCTTCACCCTATCATTTTAGGAACACCAGATATGACCCATTACATGAGTTATATTTTTTGGTTATCTAATGAATCCTAATGGTGAAATATATTGGTATTAAAATGTGGACTCACACCTCTCTAAAACTTGTCTATGTGATTAACTGACATTTTGAAACTAGGTAAAATATGGATATTTATGATGATGCTTATCCTTATATAGAGTGATCCAAATCTTAAAAATAACATCAAAAGGAAGGAAAGGTAAGGCACAAAAGGATATTATACTTTATTTGATCTATATTTTTGTTAAATCAAACATTACATGGTGTTCAAGAATTGTCAATGATGTCATAGAGGTGCCAAGTGAGTGGATGAAGTGCCTTGATAGTCTAAGTGACAATGATAAAGTGTACAATGTGCTTGTCATAGTATGCTTGAAGTATGGTTGTTTGATATTTAGTTTTGGCATGGTTTTAGATGATTATGGATGATTTTTAAGTATTTATCATGTGTAAGGGGTCCTATCAATGGTCAAGGATGATTGGAGAGATTGTGTGCATGAGTAGAATTCACCCAGTTCTTTATTTTGTTCATCTAGGCATAAATGCATCTATAGTAAAAAACTCTAAGGAGGTATTTTTATGTCATCATATATCACACATGTGATGGATATAGGATTTGATCTATATATGGATGGATTCTCCTATGTGAGGAGATCACATGGTTCATGTTTCAAATCATGCGACTAAGCATAACCAAAGTTACTAAGGTGTAAAGTTGGTTCCTCAGACAAAAGTGCACTAAGTTCCAACACTTAGTCAATTTTAAAAGGCATATCTAATGGTTCATGTTTCATCACATTGAATATTGATGATGTGAAATGAATATGAGCTTAAATACATTATTTTTATAACTATAAGAAAGAGCTAAGTAAGCAGTTTAGGGATGGCATATCTCACACACATGGACATTTTAGGAAGAAATGGTATATGGGTTTGTTCAATATTTTGCCTACTTTATGTGGTTAAAATTTTAGAATATGAAAGTGAGCGATGTAAAATATATGAGTGTGCAAAGTTGGCCTTCTAAGTAGATAAAAATGGTCCCCATAGTTTATTTTGCATGATGTTAATGATCAGGACTAGATGGATATCTAATGGTTCATGATTGATTATATAAAGAAGATATATGGTCAGTGTTGAGTTGAATGAGTCAAAGTGTTCATTTGTTAATGAATCTAAAGATCAAGCTCCTTATAAAAGAATCAATGGAGTATGTTTGTTTCAAGGTGTCAAGAAGCAATGAGATGAGGACAAGTGTTTGATGTTTAACATTGACTAGAGGTAAAGAATAAGATTCTTTAGAAGATCAATAGTGAGCAAGTGTTTTTAATAATAAAAAACAATGATGCATATTAAATTTAAGATATCAAAGTGATAGATTTTTAACATAAATAAAGACCGATCTACGTACAGGAGTCGATGGTGTGCATTAAGTCAAATAGTAAAGATGAATATCCAATGATGAGCGATGAAAGGTAAAGGTCGATCTACTTGAAGAAAGATCGATGGTGCATGTTTAATCTAAGATGAAAAGACACGAGATGAAGTCAGAGTGTCCAAGGTTTAACTATGACCGTTGGCATTTGAATATTTTAATTTTCAAAGGGAAAAAATAGTGCCTTGTAATTTTCCTATAAATTTTGATCCAAGATGAATTGTTGATGGTGTAAAAAGAAAAATTGAATGGGACTCCATGGCACATCTAGAGAATATGATTAGGAGGTCTGAATGTGTGTAAAGACAAAGATATTGAGATCCAAAGTTTACTATGTGATTAATTGTGTTCTGAAAGTGACCCAAGAAGGTTGGTTGATCTTGTTTTGTTGTTGTTTGGATGTCTCATGATGAATTAGATATTATAAAGTGTTTTAAAATCCTTGTGGATGATCTATGTGGTATTTTAAATCTTGACCAATTGATAAATAGTATGAACAAATATTAATAATTTGACTGTGAATTTGTTCATTGTGTCCTTATGAACAAGGCTAATGTTTTATTTGATTGAACTTGCATAAAAGAGTGCAATGATGACTATAATAATTTGAGAATGTCAAAGGGGTCATGTGGAGTGGAAATATGAATTTTAAAGTGGTATTTTATTATTATTTTTATTGATAAAGTGTTAAATGGGTGAATAGGTCTCCATGAGATCTATAAGGGATTTTAAGGCCTAATTGAAAGGAGTTTGTGCTTATGTGTGACCCATGGGTGCTATGATCAACCTATTAGGATGGTACTGAGATATGTTTCAATGTGATAGATTCCTTAAGGGTTAAGTAATGCCTATTGGCCAACTAATATGGTGATGATCATGAATGTTCTATAAATAGTGAAACCAATTGTGATGGTTTCAAGACTTGTGAGAGACTTATGAGTAGGTGCTCTAAGTGGAAAAAGAGACATCTATGAGTATAGCATGTGTTAAAGAGTTATAAAGATAGAGGAAAGACATAGGTTAGAGTGAGGACTATGTGGATGATCATTTTGGTCATGTCTCTATTGTAATCATAGTGCTATTACAGACTAGCAAAAATATGTGTGACTAGTGGATGAGTTAAAGAGTAGAACAAATTGAGGACTATGTGTATGACCTGTAAGTCATAATTCTATTGGTAGAATAGTGATCTTGTAAGTTTGGTAATTGAGGATTAGTGAAGAGATATGGGTTGATCCAAAAGGCTATTTTGGATGTTTGAATGTAAGTTTGGTGAATGGATTGAGGAAGATCAGAGTGTGGGTTGTGTGTATGACCATTTGGTCATGTTATGGATGTTGTGATAGAGTCATTACTAAGAATGTAGAGTGATCCATAAGGTGATTTTGGATGAATTATGAGTGTGTTAAGAAGTGAAGGGGGTTGAATTATCAAAGGTCCATCAGTAGATGTTGAACATATTAGTTCAAAGGTGGAGGTGTTCATTTAATAGGAGGTTAGAAGGACTTGATCATGTTTAGGGGAAGGTGTTCCTTGTGAAATAGGGGTTTCACTAAAGGCCTTAGGTTAGAAGGACTTGACCAAAAGGTGGTCAGAAGGTTTTGATCATCTTAGGGGTAGGTGCTCCTTATAAAATTGGTGTTTCACTAGATTTTGGTCAGAAGAACTTGACTAGTCTCTTGTTTATAATCTCTTATAGGATAAGAATTCCATATGCTGTAGACTTGAGAATGGGTTTTATTCTCCAAGAGGGTTTCCCACATAGATCATGTGTTATGTGTGTGATCTTGATTATATTTATTTTTCATTGCTATAAATGATGTGTATGTTTCATGAATGCTTTTGGTAATTGATTAATAGTATGACAGGATTATAATTGAAGTTTAGTTATGTAGGCTCATTGATTCACCCCCCTTCATTAATTGTACCTATAATTTTTTTATTAGAGCAGGACCTTTTGTGTAAGTTTTACCACTTGAAGGTGATCTAAGGTACAATATGGGTAAAAAGGAAAGTTGTTCAAAAGAAAAGAACATCATGGATAATGAGGAAGTTGGCTATGACAATGAGGAAGAAGTTGATCTAGAAGATGAGCTCATAATTGCACTTGGTGAAATGAAGGAGAAAAAGTAGAGGAATCATAAAATGAGGAATATGATAAGAGGTCTTGAATCACAAGTCAGGGCTCTTGAAGGGAGTTTAAAAGGCAAGTCCATAAGAGAGGAAAAGAAAAATCAAGAATTGATTAAGTCTATGGAAGAGCAAGCATTTAGATTGAAGGATGACATGGCTAAAGAGGCTAAGGAGGATAAGGAGACCATCAAAGATCTCAGAATTCAATTAGAGGCTATAAGTTCAAGCATGAAAGCTAAAGAATATGAATGTGTTTAATTGAAGACTAATATGAGTTTAAAATAGGAAGAATGTAGACATCTCAAGACTCAGTTAGAGGAGATAATTTCCAAGTTGAGTTCAAAGCAAGATGAGCATGAGAAATTTGATGTCAAAGTAAAGAAGGTTGAGAAAGAGCAAGAGAGGTCAGCTTAAGACAAGAAGGATGTAAGCACCAAGTACGACATGAGAATACCTATCAGATAACCAAATGTTATAAGATATGAAAATTCATCTCATGGTCACTACTTTGCATGTAAGATTTTTGGTCATATAGCTAAGGACTGTAGAAGGAAGTCAGTCAAGCATGGACATTCATGGAGCTATGATAAAAGAATTTTTTTGGCCAAAATATTGATCATAATTCAAATCTATCAAAAATTACAAATGTTGTTATTTGTTTCATTTGTGATAAGAAAATTCATATTATTATACTTTGTCATAGTAAATTTGTTAAGCCCTTAAGTCATCTAAAGAAGGAAGAGACTCCTAGAAAGCATATCAAAAGTCAAAACATGATGTGGAGACCTAAGGTAGTGAAGGCTAGTCTTGTTGAGTTCAAGAATCAAACTTCTGATACTATAGAAAAGGAATCAATTTTGGAGGTATCTCAAGAATGCCAAAGAAGCTTGATATCAGTCCAAATGGAGAAGAAGGTGGATGATCCAAGAATCTAGTCAATAATACCATTCAAGGCCAAGAAGAATCTAAATAAGGATCTCAATCTGATGGTTTATTTGCTGTAGTTGAATAATTTTTAGGTAAGAAGGAGTTTCATGATTGCCAAGAGTTCTTGTTGTCTACTTTCAAAGAGGAGAAGGTCTTAGTTGAAGAGATATGCCAAGAACCTATGTTTTCATCATGCATTTTCAAGGAAGCCAAAGAAGAGTTGAATGCCAAGAAAGTTGTTTTAGTTAAGCCTAAGAAGAATAAGTAGAAAAAATAGTCTTATAGCTATAAAAGGATTCTAGTGGTTACTGAGGAGATGCAGGCCACTCCTGGCTTCACTTTATTTTAGAGTATTATGGTATAGAGGAGGTCTCTATCTATGCTTCTTAAGAGACTCCTTTTAGTGGATAAGTAATTGTTATTATGGTGTTATTTAGAAGTTCTTGTAATACAATAGATGAGAGTTTCCAATTGGAGTTGGTATGTCAAGATGAGCGAAGTGCTTTGATGTGGTCAGAATGATATTATAAGGTTTTTTATTGTGTATGCAATGTTTGCATGATCAAGAATGGGTGTTTTTAGATGGCATCATGATATTTATGGAATGTAGAAGATTTTGATGCTCAAAAAGGTATATGCACTTCTTTATGATGTGCTCTAGGTGGTTTTGTGTCTTGATGATTCTGTTTGTGCCTTTTGGAGGGTTTTATGTGCTCTCAAGTTTATCTCTCTTGTTACAGGTCAAAGCTATGGTATAATAAGTCAAGGTTCCCAAAGGTGTGAAAGCTCACATCTTGGTACAGAAGTGTGTGATGGTTGTCTCCAGGTGTACAAGAGGTTTTAGAAGTGTGCATTGATTGGAAGGTGTTGTGTTCACCTTATTTGTTTTGAGCTTCTAGGGTTTTGGGCTCTACTAGAAAAGTGATTTGAATTATGATTTGAGGTTTGAATATTTTTAATAGGTTTAATGGGACAAATTGGTTGTAAAATAAATCTTCATAGAGATTTGAAGATTTATGGTTTTCATATTGTTCATGTTATTGACAAAATGGAGGCCTAATTGGCTAGTAGGTTTGTGAAGGAAGCATATTGTAGAGGATGAGATAGTTTTTGAAAATTGGTGTGATTGAGGCAGAATATGAGAGTGCAATATATATGAAGTTTCAGGTCTTGATGGTCTGTATAATAAAAATTTTGGGCTCTACAAGTTCTAGGTAGGGCTATAAGGAGACTAGAGAGGCCTAATGAGAAGAAGAGTGATTTTTGTTTAGTTTATACAAAATAATAAGGAGTGAGTATTTCAAGGTGAGTTATTAGGATTGGTTTAGATCATGTTTAATATTTGGTAAGTGGTATGATGTTCTATTGGTAGTCCTTGAGGTGGTTTGGGAGATAAGGCTAGTAAGCTTGTATGGTGGTTATTCATGGTGTGTGGAGATATGAAGATGCTAAAGTGGTGAAATGCTTCAAAAATATTAGGGGGAGTCCCTATCATATGTTTCTTGGTGATTTCCATCATATTTCAATACTTTTGTGTGTTCTTTCTTCATTGGTTGCAGTGTTTGGTTGAAAATATTCGTGGCATGGAGCAAGAGGAAGTTATTAAGGTAAGAAGAGGTAGGCTCAAGGTAAGGGGGTTTGTACTATCTTTATAATATGGTCTTCTCTTGTTGGTAGTATTTTTGGGTCCTCAAGGTCATTTGGTGCCCACTTTATCATTGTGTCAAAGGGGGAGAAAGTTCCTATTGTGAGAGTGTTTGAAGAGAGAAAAGGAAGGTGAGATGAATGATGTGTGTTGACATCAACGAAAAAGGGTGAGATTGTTGGAGAGTTATAAATGATGTCATGGTGATTTCATGGAGGTGTCCATGTAAGTGGATGAAGTGCCTTAATAGTCTAAGTGACAATGATAAAGAATGCAATGTGCTTGTCTTAGTATACTTGAAGTATGCTTGGTTGATCTTCAATTTTGGCACAGTTTGAGATGGTTAGGGATGAGTTTGAAGTATTGACCATATGAAAGGGGTCCTATTAGTGGTCAAAGAAGATTGGAGAGATTATGTGAGTGAGTGGATCTCACTTGATTCTTCATTTTGTTCATCTAGGCATAAATGGGTCTATAGTAAAAAAATCTAAGGAGGCATTTTGATGTCATCATATCTCACACATGTGAGGGTTCCAAGATATTATCGATATATGGATGGATTTTCATATGTGAGGAGATCACATAGTTCAAGTTTCAGATCATGTGAATAAGTGCAACCAAAGTTACTAAGGTGAAAAGTTGGTCCCTCAGACAAAAGTGCACTAAGTTCCAACACTTAGTCAATTTGCAAAGGTAGATCTATAGGTTCATGTTTCATTGCATCAAAGATTGATGACGTGAAATAAATAAAATCTCAAATGTGTTATTTATATAAGTATAAGAAGGATTTTATTAATAATTTTGGTGATGGCATATCTCACATGTGTGGACTTTTCAATAAGAAATGGTCATATGGGTTTGTTCAGTATTTTGCCTAGTTTATGTGGTTCAAATTTGAGAACATGCGAGTGAGTGAGGTAAAAGATATGAATGTTAAAAGTTGGCCTTCTAAGAAGATAAAAATGGTCCCCATACTTAGTCTATTTTACATGATGTTAAAGATCAAGACTAGATGGAGATCTAATGGCTCACATGTGATTATACAACGAAGATTTATGGTGTGTGTTCAGTCAAATGAGTCAAAGTGTTCATTGGTTAATGAAGTTAAATATTTAGATCCTTAACAAATGATCAATGGAGTGTGTTTGTTCCAAGGTGTCAAGAAGAAATGAGATGAGGATAAGTGTTTCATATTTAACATTGAGTAGAGGTAAAGACCAAGCTTCTTTTGAAGATCAATGGTGCATATTAAAGTCAAAAGATCAAAGTGACAGATGTTTATATCAAGACTGAGCTACATACATGAGATCGATGGAGTGTATTAAGTCAAATAGTTAAGATGAAGATCCAATAATGAGAGATGAAAGGTAAAGGTTGAACTACTTCAAGGAAGATTGATAGTGCATGTTTAATTTGAGACATGAAGACATGAGATGAAGTAAAAGTGTCTAAGGCTTAAATGTGATTGTTGGCATTTGAATATTTGAATTTTCAAATTGAAAAATCAATGCTTTGTAATTTTCCCATAACATTTGATCCAAGATGAATTTGCTAATGGTGTAAAAAGAAAAGTTGAAGAAGACTCCATGGTGCATCTAGAAAATGTGATTAGTAGGTTTTAGTATATATACAAACAAAGAGATTGATCTCCAAATTTGACTATGTTCTATAAGTGTCCTAAGAAGGTTGTTCAAGCTTGTTTTATTATTGTTTAGATGTCTCATGATGAATTAGATATTGAAAAGTGTTGTAGACTCCTTGTGGATAATCTATGTGGTATTTGGAATCTTGACCAATCGATATACATTATGAATAAATCTTAAGAAGTTGATTATGTGTTTGTTAATGGTGTCCTTATGAACAAGTCTAATGTTTGAGTTGATTGAGCTTGCACAAAAGAGTGCAATGATGACTCTAAGAATTTGTGAATGTTAAAGGGGTCATGTGGATTAGACCTATGAATTTGAAAGTGGTCTTATGTTCTTGTTTTGCTTGATAAAGTGCTGAATGGGTGAATAGGTATCCATGAGACCTATAAGGGATTTTAAGGCCTAATTGAAAGGATTTGATGCTTATGTGTGACCCATGGGTGATATGGAAGACCTATATGGATGGTATTGAGCTGTGTCTCAATGTGATAGATGCCTTAAGGATTAAGGCATACCTATTGGTCGACCAATATGGTGATGATCATGAATTCTCTATAAATAGTGAAACCAAATGTGATGGTTTATATAATTGTGAGAGTCTTATGAGTAGATACTCTAGGTAGAGGAAGAGACATGTGTGAGTAGAGCATGTGTTGAAGAGTGTTGAAGCTAGAGGAAAGACACATGTCAGAGTGAGGACTATATGGATAATATTTTTGGTCATGTCTATGTTGTATAGATAGAGGTGTTATAGACTAGTAATAAGATGTGTGTGTGTAATATTTAAAAAGAAAAGGAAAGGGTGGGTGCCCAGTAGATGAGTTGAAGAGCAGAGAAAATTGAGGAATGTGTGTATGACCTGTAGGTCATAATTTTATTGGTAGAATAGTGCTCTTTTAGGTTTGGTAATTAAGGATGAGTGCAGAGATCTAGGTTGATCCAAAATGTTGTTTTGGATGTTTGAATGTGATTTTGGTGAATGGATTGAGGTAGATCAGAGTGTGGCCTATGTGTATGACCATTTAGTCATGTTGTGGACGTTGTGATAGAGTTGTTGATGAGAAGTGTAGAGTGATATAAAAGGTGGTTCTGGATGCATTGTGTGTGAAGAAGTGAAGGGTGTTGAGTTATCAGAGGTCCATCATAAGGTGTTGAAGACATCAGTTCAAAGGTGGTGTTCATTTCATAGGAGTTTGGAAGGACTTGATTATCCTTAGGGGAAGGTGATCCCTTTGAAACAAGTGTTTCACTAAAGGGCTTAGGTCAGAAGAACTTAAACAAGGTTGTTTGTTAGAAAGACTTGACCAAATGGTGGTCAAAAGGACTTGACTAGTCTCTTGTTTGTAATCTCTTATAGGACAAGTAGTCCATGTCTTGCAAAATTAAGAGTGAATTTTATTCCCCAAGAGGGTTCCCCACATAGATCTTATGTTATGTATGTGATATTGATTATATTTCTTTTTCATTTCTATAAATGATGTGTATGATTCATGAATGCTTTTGGTAATTGATTAAGAGTTTTAAAGGATTGGAATTGAAGTTGAATTATCTTGGCTCACTGATTCACCCCCTCATCTCATTGTTTTTACCTCTAACACATGGAACTTACTACAAATTTAAACCATTAATTTTTAAACCCAATTTACAAACTTGAGTTTGAACGATTGCAGTGTTAAAACCTAAGTAATAATTAACAATGAATAAATATCCCATGTATTATTTGGCAATATGATATATTACATAAAATAACATTTGTGCATCCATCCACATAGATAGTAAAAAAGCCATTGTATACTAATGAAATTATCAAAAGAGTTATCATCCAATCTAATCAACTAATTTATAAGTAGGATACAAATCCAATCATGAAAACTTTAAACTCAGAAGACACAATACTTATTTAATTGAGAAAGGGGAACATTATAAACTTTCAGAATATTCACAAAGGCTCACAAAACATCACTAGAGATTTTAGAATGTGAAGTACATTAATATTCCTTTCTTCCATTATTATGGTGATGTGTTTATAGTAAATAATAGAATACATTTTACAATATGCAAAAAAAAAAATTCTTTCTTAGGTTTCATCTGAGAATTACTTTCTACATATTCCCTAGAGAAATTATTTCTACTTGTAATAGGCTTATTACATAATATTTATAGATATAATGTGAGGAATAACACATCATAACTAACACAACATAACATTAATTTCTACTACAAATAATTCAAATTTCTAATGGTGGCCACTAATACATCACAATTTAATCATCCTTATATCATGGAAAATATTGAATTTTTCAATAAATTTTGAGGTCTTTGTGAATTTAATAATTTTGAGATAAAAATAACAACACTATGGAAATGTCACATGATGAATTCTAACTTTAGTCAAATTTGAATGGATCACAAGGAATTAAATTTCCTTTTTGCACTTGGTCACTATTTTCTTTATGGTGGATGGATCATTATATAGTAAATAGTCTAAGAACTATTAATAGTGACAACAATTATGAATCTATGCATGGCTAATTGTGACTTGTTACCATGGTCACCTCAGATAATTGTGACCCTCCACAAATTGACACACAATTGCATCCTATTGAATCACTTCAATGGAATATTAGGATGTCTTTTATGGTCACAATAGATGTCCACGTTCACACCTTAATGATGGTGAATTTTTTTGTGAATTGGTGATGGAAAGTGATGGGTGACAAATTTAATCATTGTGAAATGGATATTCTATCACTCCACATGGAATGATCATGGGATCTCAGAGTACGCATAATTTTTTATGGGATGATCTCTTAGAGTCACATGTGGCCATCACACATTGGTTCATACTCAATGTTTTGTCCCCTTCTTTGGTGACCATTATCTAGGACATTTTGGTTGACATGTAGTCGAATCCCTTTCTTTGTGATCAAAATAAGGAATAATTAATATTAAAAATATTTAATCTCACACAATATTCATAAGATATTCCAATTAAATGAAGATCATAATTAAAACACATGGCATGTGTAAGAAATGCATGGAGTCACAGGGTTTTAATTCTATACCAAATTTGGTGATCTAAGAGGAGATACATGGCATAATCATGAGAAGGAATTACAAATTGGATTCATGGATTGTGGGATGGAATCAAAAAATGGTTAAATGTAGACCCGTTATTTTATGTTATTCAATTTAGTTGAGTGATCTAGATTTCATAGTATTACAAAGGGGACCACTATTTACAAAGATTTATATAAAATGGCCCATAAAGACTTGAGAAAATATATGCAATAGATTTATATAGGTTATGGGGTTTTGAGGGCATGGTAGAGAGGCTTTATAGACTCATTAGATTATTTATTCTAGCTTAATTTATGCCACAGGTCCATGAGCTTAGGAATTATAATATAAATTGACCATATATCACACACAGGTATATAAGGGGCCTCAAATTTATTTTCTTTAGGACTTTGGGATAAATCAAAGTGGTTGCAAAGTGATATAAATGTTTATGTATGTAACTTTTAGGTTAGGTTATGAAAAATAAGAAAGGGGTCAAGATATTAAAATATGAAAGATAAACATAATTTTTTAAATTACAGTGTCCACTAATTTAATTAAACTAAACTTATATTTAAATAGAAATTTAAATCTAAAATGAACTGTGATAATTATGAATTAATATTTTTTACAAATTGAGATAAAAATAATTTTACAAATAAAATATATTTCAATTTTTCTAAAAAAAGGTCCTTGTTTCTTAAAATAAATGGGACATGTTATGATAACATCTATGTATAACCTATGAATCAATATATGATCATATAAATAGTGATTTATAAGTAGTATTTGTATGCAATCAAAAATGCATCATGTCTAGAAATTAATCCTAACTTATAGAAGATAGATCATACTTAAACTTCTGATTGGGGATATATTAAATAATCAAGAACATGACCAATATAGGGATCCATTAGACCCAATTAGGTTATCTCTTATCTTAATAAATAATACTAGGTAGAGTTTTAAAGCCTTCAGTCAAACATAATCACATAATAACCCTAATTAGTTCCTACACTTTCATATTCACTAAACTAATAACAAGTAAAGTAAAGTCTAATCTAGTTTTCACCAAACCTTGTGGCACAAAGTGGGGGTAAGAAACAATAAAATTAAACATGCATAAGAGACATATAATCACATTAATGTATATGAAATCCTAATGCATGAAATAAAGGTACAAATGCATATTTATCTACTCTTACAAAAGATGAGAAAAGTTAGGAATACTTACCTTTGAAGACAAACCTACCAAGCCTCAATCTCTCCCTTGACCAAAGTGTTTTGCAAGAGGTTGTTGTGGTATATAATGATGACAAGGATAAATCAACTATAGGATATACAACCTATCAATGCATCTAAAATACTTCTCCACAAGATAAGATTTGTATCTCCAAAGAAAGTATGAAACCCTAAGCTTGCTCCTCAAGTAGAATGGTGGATAAGCAAATGCGTAATAGCTCTTAAATTATTCTTATCTTATTTAAATAATGGTGAAATGATCTTGTATATATAATTGGATTTAATCCTAAGCCCTTCTAATATTTTTGGCTGACATGGTCAACTGAGTTGATCTAGTATTACAATTGACAAAAAACATACTAGATAATGAACTAAGTTAGCCATGGCTGACTTAGTTCTTAGTAAGATCTGTCAATAACAATACAAGGTCGACACAACTGACATAGTCATGTAAACTATCAAAATGGGTTTTAGGTTAGGAAAATGCAAAATAAAGGTGGAAAATGACTGGAGGAATGTGCAAGAGAGAAGAACAAACTTAGAGGAATGGTTTTTAGGAGACAAGTCTGTAGATAATAAGTGGCAAAGGGATACCAATCCTATGAAGCACCAATGGTTTTCCCACCCCTTTTTTGGTGCAACCCTTAATACATGCACTCAGAGAGATTGAGACTTAATAGGTTCTTATAAGATAAAGAGCATCATTTTTTGATAAAAGTTTGAAAATATTATGTGTATACATATGCTCCACTTAAATCTCATCACCTGTCATGTGAGTGCAACATAGGATGGTGCTTTGGGAATATAACATGATGACACATAACGTTGATGCTAAGTAAACTACAATAAGGAGAAAATAAGATAAATGAAATGACATAATTGAAAATAACTTATACCTTTACTTACCTTAGTGTTGTAGATAAATAAGGATACTATGAGAGAAGTGAAGGCATCCAATGCGAGGAACATTAGCTGAAACTCTAGATATTAGTGTAAAAAAGAGCAAAAAAATGATTTTTTAAGAATATAGGCATGTAGTAGTGAAAACGATTCTATATGACATCACAATTCTAGAACTATTTATGGTTTGAAAAATGAGTTAGTAGAGACAAAGATATGAGAGTCTTAGGAAAATTGGTAAATTAGGATTGTTAGGGCAAGGTGAGAACCAAAAAGATTGAGAGCAAATGAATGAAAAATGACTATAGAACACAATAAATCATTTAAAACCTAAATAGGAAAAAAAATAGAACATACTAAATCACATTGGAAAGAAATTTAAACATAAATGGAAAAATGGAATGTGGAATTTACTAAATTATGTTGGGAAATATGTAAAACATAAATGACAAAAAGGAATGTAGAACATAATAAATCACATTAGAAAGTATGTAAAACATGAATGACAAAATGAAATATCAATGCAAAATAAATCTAGCAAATATATGGAAGTAAGTGACAAGTAACCCCATGTAAAATAAGAATGTTAAATCAAATATGAATTATTGAAAATGATATGTAAAGTAATTTGTAAGACAAACATGAAGAAATCATACATAAATAGAAACATGTAAAAATGCCAAATGTCATATATAAGATAAGTGAAAACAAGAACATAATGGATAAATAAAAAATCAAAAGTTATAAAGGATGAAAACTCCAAACATAGTGATTTTTATAAGGTACAATGTAAGAAAACACAAACACGTAATGACATGACTAGTATGACAATGAGATGGTGTGGTAAGCAAATGGTGTAAGGGTGTTTGTGAGGAAGGCCTGGTCCTATCCAAGGTCTTACAATGTAACTCACAAACTATAAACTAAGAAGTGTAATAATGTAGATGTGATTAGCTAAAAGCAATATCCAACAAGGGGAATATAAGGAAAATGTGATGTAAATAAGGAATGTGAGGTGCCACATGGGTGATGTGAACATCATTATCAAGAATGAGACATACTAGGAAAGTGAGGAAGGCTAAACACTATCAACACCAAGGACTTATGACACTTTAACTAATGAACACAAATCTTGGGATAACAAGTGAAGTACATAGATCAACCCATGAAGGCTATATGCATGAAAATTAAAATAGACCTACCTTCATACAATGTGTTCCCCATTCCTTACGACCCCTTATAGCGCTGTCAGTCTATTATGAATATTGGGTACGTACATGAGAAAGTAGGTGGTAGTAGATAGCATATGATATAATGAGACATTCTACCCTATTCTGTTGGCCTACCACACCCCAAAGGACCTTGGATATATCATGAGGCTAACTATGGAGTTTGAGCTTTGACTAAGATAGGATATATGCCAATTATAGATTATGTCTTTTGGTGTGATTTGAATTTTAAGATTGTTTATATCTTTTGTTTATTTTATGATTTGGATTTTAAATCTTTTGAATTTTTATATTCCTCCTCCTCCATACAGATTTAGGGAACCAAACATGAGTGAAATAAGTGACAAACATAAGAGAGCTTACATTTTGTCACTAGAGAAAAGGACCTAAAGACCAAAGTGTCTAAAGACTCCTAGACTTTCCCACAAATAAGTGCGAAATCTCAAAATCGATTGATGTGAGCCTCAAATAAAAGGAAATAAGGGAAATATGGGGATCATAAGAGATCCATCTATGTAATAAGTGATACAATCATGAATATGCTCATAGTTGGTCATAAGGAGGTAAAATAGTGTTTTTAAAGATATGGGGCTATGCTATGATAGTCATGTCACTAGAGAAGCCATGCTAACCTATAATGGATCTATCATAAACACAAATTAAGGTAGTAGTCATCATAGAAAGTGATTTAAAGATGTTTTAATGTGGTAATTTGTGAGTAAGGCTAGATCCTATCCATGGTCTTACACTACAACTCATAAGGTGAACATCAATGAGGTGAATGGTAAATAAGGGGGGAAATAATCATAAAGCTACTAAGGTAAAGAATGACATAAAAATACAAAAAATGAAAGAGATATATGAGAACAAAAATGAAAATAAATTATAAATGTAATGTACAAGGAAACAAAAGAGTCTAAAGGTGACAATGATGTTATTAAAGTGTGACTAAAAGAAGTAAAGTGCACAAAGCAACATGAGATAGAAAATAATAAGTAAGATCTATGCTAACATCTATATCAAAGATGAGTATGTGAAATATAAGCCTATAAGTCTCGAAAGGTTTCTTGAAGATGATTTTGTTTATTATGATGTATTGTAGAATAAGAGTGGGCATCTAAAGATGCCCCAATGGGTAATTGGATATAGGGATGGGCATCACAAGATGTCCCAAGGTCTGAAGGGACATGTGGATGGGCATCACAAGATGCCCCAATATTGTAGGTGGAATGAGGTAACATTTAACCATTGAAATGATTTGTGTTGGCTTGGTAGGTGCATTTGGAGATAGTTAAATGTGTTGGATTGTTATATTTTAAGGATGTTGAATGTGACATAGGATATGTAGGAGAGGTATAAAGAGATAAAGGAGGTAAAGGAGGACCATGTATGATATACTTTGGAGTAGGAATTTGAACTAAGTACTCATTTGGTTCATGTGACTTAAGAGGTTGAGGTTAAATGGATGGAATGATATGTTTAAAGTTGTTCATGTTTGTTATCATTTCCTTATTGGTGTAGGAAGAAGGATCAACTGTGGTTTGAAGAATATTATTGGATGAGGTGTAGGTATGGGATAATTTTTTATGATCATTAGGTAGTTGATGTTGATGTGATTACAAATTTTGAGATTGAATTTGAGAAGCTTGAAGATAGTTTTGATAATGTTGTTTTTTGAGAGTATCAATATTAAAATGTGGACCAAGCAAGGGAGAAAGAAGAAATCAATGAAGATCATGACAAGACTCATGACAATGACTTATAGTAGCATGGCACAATTTTTTTATATATCATGATTGTACCATTTTAGAGGAGGTTTGGAAGGATCAAAGCTCATGGGTTTAGAGGGTGGCAATTTCTTCTTAATTTGTTCTAGACTTAAGAGAGGGTGGGTTGGGTTAAAATTGGTTGAATTGGATGTTCCATTTTGAGGTTGGGGAGGCTTGGATGAATTAATGTTATAATAAAATGATTGGAAAGGTTCTTTAATATTTCTATGAGGTGTTTCAAATTGAGTCATAATAAAGTCTTGCCTTTTTTCTTGGTCTAAGGATTCTTCTAAAGTTTTAGGAGAAAAGATTTGAACTTTGTATTGAAGGGGATATTTAAGAGTAGTAACGAATAGTTTTAAAAGAGTATCATCATTCATGTTATGGTCCACTTTGTGAGCTAGATACTTCCATCATTTGATCAAAGTGTGAGTGGATTCATTAGGAAGTTTTTTGGAATTGATTAAATGGCTAAAGTAATTTTTAGGAAGGTCATCATGTTGGAATTCCTTCACTAGAGCATTGAATAAATCCTCTAGTTGTGATATGGAATATATAAGAATTTGGTTGTACCATTCAAGTGCATCAGCAATAAAAGTTTCATCTAAGAGCTTGGTGGTAGAAAAGGTGTTAGTTTGGACCCATTCCTTATAGAGATTACCATAAGACTTAATAAATATAGTAGGGTCCTTAGTCCCATCATATGTGATAGTTGGAAAAATGTTTCCAATATCTATGGATTCAATGAATAGGGCTAAAGGTTCATTTTGAAGATGTTGAAGCATTTTTTTGTTCACTAGAGGTTGAGGGATGATATTCTCATTGGCATCTCTAAGAGGAGGAGGTATAAAATTTTGATTTGGTTGAGACATGATGAATTAAGGTGGTTAATTATGCTAGAGGTAAAATCACTAAGAAGGGGCAATGAATTAGTGAGCCTAGTTATTTTAATTTCAATTGAAATCCTCTAAAACTATTAACAAATGAACATATATCAACTTTATAAATCAATATTAACAAGAGTGTTCATTCTTTCAATGTATATATAAGATCAAACATATAACACATAGTTTATGAGGGAAAACCTCATAGGGAATAAAACCCACTCTCAAGTATACAACACATGGAATACTATCCTATAAGAAATTATAAATAAGAGACTGATCAATTCCTTTAGACAATTAATCTTTGATCATACCCTCCTAACAAAAGGACTTTAGTGAAAACACCTATTTCATAAGGAGCAACTACCCCTAAGAAATATCAACTCCTTTAGACTCTCCTTTGAATAGTTATACCTTAGTACTAATGTATTCAATACCTGATGATGGATCTCTATTTATCTAAACCTTACATAAACTCTCTCTCTATCTCAAACAAGCCTCTCACATAGGCATGCCACAATATATCTCATTCTTCACTCAAATTGTCCTCATATGCACACTTAGACCTCTTTGCATATCCTCAAATTATAAGAGAACTATTTGGACATCATAAATATGACCTACATGTCATTCACATAGTCCTAACTCTATCTACTCATAAACTCATCCAACTGGGTAATCTACCTCTCCTTCGCTTCATAACTCTCACATATACCTTGCACTCTCTCACAAAATCTTCTCATAAAATTTAGAAATCATCATCTTTGATTTCACTATATATAAATCTATCATGAATTAACAATATCACAATATTTGATGTTGGCCATAGAACATGCCTTCACCCTTAAGGCATCTCACATAGGTCAAACATAAGCAAAATCCACTTTTAAATAGGCCTAATTCACTTTTAGGTCCTATGGAGACCCAATCAGCTCTTTGACACTTCTCCAAACAAATAAAAACATAATAAAACTTTAAAATTCTTGGACACAATTGACATGTTCTATAGGTCCTCCTTAAGTTCAAACAACCAACATAATACCCTTTCGCTTAAGCACAAATAGCTTAAACACTTCTCTGTACACACAATCATTATGAGCGAACACATAATCACCTTCTAAGCCTTTGTTTATACAACATAAAATTGGTCAATCCTTCATAATTCACATAAATAATCCTTATGGAGTCTACAACACTCCCCAATATCTAATTCACCATGAAACATCAAAACAACATCTACATAAGCTCAATTACTCTTCTTCGGTCACCTGTAGAACATATATGAAGACATAGTCAAATTTGGACCTTCATAACTTTGACTAAACACACTTTAATATCTTCAAATATATATTTATATATTCTCCTTGGAGTCCTCTATCAATTTTATTTGTATACCATGAGCAAATTCATCCTTAATCAAAAGATATGGTCCAAAAACCACATACTAGTTTTTACCTTTGTTAAATTCAAATATTCAAAAGCAAACGGTCAAAATTAAACTTCAAATACTATGATCTCATATCATGTCCTCTTAGATTTAGATTGATCTCATACTATTAATATTTTTTGAAAATTAATGCATAGGTACTAATGTTCAAATGTTAAACATTTGACAGTTGACCTCATCTCGTGCACTCTAACAACTTTGACCTCATACACTCCATCGATCTCTCTGAGATTTTCCTCACTTTAGAAATACTAGACAACTATCACTTCAACCTCTTGACTTTAAAGATCACCATTTATCTCTATTTATACAATCACCACTCACTATTGATCCTTGAAATAAGATAAATCTTTATCTCTACTTAGCGTTAAACATAGAACACTTTGGCACCATCTCATTTCTTCCTGACATCTTAGAGAAATGCACACCATTGATGTTTCTCAAACTTTAACTTGTGCAAATTTGACTATGGGAACCTTGTTTATCTTCTTGGAAGGCCAACTTTGCATAGTCATATTTTTTACCTCACTCACTCACATGATTTAAAATTTGGACTATATGATCTCCTCACATAGAAGAATCCAACCATGTGATAAACTATTCTTAAAACCTTTTCACATGCAAGATATAACACCATTAATATGTTCACTCAAATTTCTTTGCCATATAGCTAACTATGTCAAAACCTACCTAAGAGGCCAATTTTAAACATGCATAAGTTTTGATGCACTTTATTGCATGTCCTAAAATTTAGCACAAATTAACTAGGCTCAAAATTGAATAAACCCATATGATCAATTTATCCTAACACCTTCACACATGCAAAATATAATACAATCAAAATGCTTACTCAGGTTTTATTTCCATATGCAAATGTGGCTAAGTATGGGAAAACATAGTCAAACTACCTGAGTGCTCAAATTTGTATTTGTATATCTTTTGGCACACATAGGTGCATGAACTAAGATTTAGGGAATAAGAACTAGGTACAAAAATGAACAAATCCATATGATCATTTTATTCTGACACCTCCACTTATGCAAATGTTGACCTCATGGACATGCTTACTTATCTCTCCTTGAGCCCTTTTGTAAATTTGGCTATGGGAACATAGTGAATTATGTCTGAGTAGTGAAATTTGCATCCTCATATATTTAATCTCACTTCTATTAGTGTAGGTTTTTATTTTTCCCTATTTATTAATTAGAGAAATTGTATTTCTTGTGCATACATGGAGTTTTCCTATATTTGTGGGATAGGCTAGCTTATGTGGAAGTGTGTGTCATAGATGTGTCATAGGTGTCATAAGAATGTCATAAGTAACTCCCTTGATGGGAGTTACTTCTCTATTCTTAGCACCTTGTCACCACCTTTCATGGAAGAGTTACAGTCTATTCTTGGGGTGCCTTGTCCACCTTTTGTGGAGGAGTTACTTACATACTCTCATATATGTATTCCTCACTTTGGCCATCCAATGTTAATCAGATTTTGGTTTTCTCCATTTTGTCTTGTGCAATTTAGCTTCTTGTATAATTTCAAATTGCTTTAGCATCTATGTGGTGTGCACTTGCTTCATCTCGTGTGATCACGTCTCCATTGCATTCGCATTATCTGGATTCTAGCAACAACTCCGATATGGTATCAGAGCCACTCTGATAATCGTGTGTCTGGTTATGCTATTCTGAAATTCTTACTTTGCTTTCTTAGTAGTTTTTTTTTGTTTATCTCCGTTGTTTTGGTAGAGTTTTTTGAAAACTCATGCAAATTCATACATAAACTTGTTTAAAAAAATTGCTTCTGAGTTAGAATTTGCCAAGACATCTTGTCTAGATCTGTTGTGGCTTTAGCAAACACAGTAAAATTCCTTTTCTTTTGGTCATTCTACAGGAAAAGATAGATCTCTGCAATTTGGTTTTTGTTCTTGTATGCCACTTTCAAGTGTGGGGCTTCTAGTAGAATGAGGTGTGCGACTCTAGCTTGAGGAAAGAGGTGAGGCTGCCCAGTTCAGGCACTATCCAGTCCAGGCATTGCCCAGTCTAGGCGCTGCCCAGTCCAGGCACTGTCGTGATGTTTGTTTGGGAGGAGGAAAGTGTAGGCATTGCTGCCACAGTGGCAGCAGTCGGCTGACTCACCTTTGACCTTGCATCAGTCATAGTGTCAGTCAGATAGCCATCAGACCTTGCATTGGCTGAGGTTTCTTGTTTGCCACATCTAGCATCTACTTATTTTTAAAATGGCGCTCCTTTTTTTTCTTGGTTTCCAATGCCCCATTTGGTGGGCCCACCCTCTCTTGTTGACTACTAAATCTGTTTTTAATAATTTTCTGATTTAAAATCGAATTTAATTTTAGCATTCAAAAAAAAAAAAAATAGTTTAGAGTTTTATAAAAAAAAAACTTGTATCTTCAACCCACGAAGACGAAGTGTGAGGCCCGGGTTGGCAGGAGGCCAATTCCCCCTCACAAAGACCTCCTTTGGATTTCTTGCTCCGTGCTGAATCCAACGAGTGGTTGGAAGGCCACTTTCTCTCTCAAAACAAGCATTTTTTTAATCTTTTAGTGCTTTTTTTTGCAAAAACACTAGTTTACGAGAAAATTGAACCTTTAATATTTTGTAAATGATAGCTCGGATTTGGGTGCCATTTTTTTCAAAAGTGTTTGTAATTCAATTCTTTAAAGCATAGGATTGTTATTTATTAAAAATGCACTAGTTTATAAAGTGCCAAAAATTTGGGTCTCTTGGGACTCATTTTTGACTGAGTCCGACGTCCTGTTTGCTTTAGTCTTGCACTGATTGCTCTAAGACGCATTCTCGGCTGAGCATAACGTCTTTTAAGTGTGCACTTGAATATTTGGGGGGGGGCTCAATATTTTGGGGGGGTGTGATTTCTTTTCACAACTTGCAAATCTTTTCTTTCATTCTCCTTTTTGCATAAATTCACAACTTGCAATCAACACAAATTCACCTAAATTCAGCTTAAAATGGATTCTTTTCAACTTAAACCCCTAACACCCTTCAACTATTATGAATGGAAGGTTAAAATGTCAATCATTCTTAGAAGCAAAGGGTTGTATAGGATCACCATGGGTACTGAAGTAAAACCGAACATTGATGCTGAAAAAGTCAAGTGGTACAACCGTAGTGATGAAGCCTATGGATTACTGAGCTTGTTTGTGTCTCCAAAAATTCTCTTCCATTTAGAATCCTCCAAGACTCCCAATGACATATGGGACACCTTAGAAAACTTATTTGGGAAGCTTGATGAGATGAGAGGTCATCAGCTCGAAAACGAACTCAAAAGTCTAAGTCCTAGCAACTTTGACACCCTACAGGACTTCTTCAGTAAGTTTAAGGCCCTTAGATTGCAATTGAAAGAATGTGGGATAGAGAAGAAATATGATCAACTCATCCTTTCTATTCTCACAAAGTTAGGTCCAAGCTATTCAGTCTTTGTCTCCACTTTCCATGTCACAAAAAGTGCCCTTGGCACTACATGGAAAATGCCTTCTTTGGATTCATTCATTGCCGACTTGACTAGGGAGCAAGATAAGCTAATTCAAATGGGCACAATGAATTCTACTCAAACCCAAGCTTTGATAGCTGGAAATGGTAAGGATAAGACTTCAACAAATGAGAAGAAGAAAAAGAATAAGGACCAGGAGAAGAAGAAAGAAAACAACAATCCTGCCAAAAACAACACTGAGTCTTCCTCTTCCAATGCTAAACCTAAGAAGGAGAAGGTTAAGTGTGCCTATTGTAAAAAGATAGGTCATGATGAACACAAATTCATGAAGAAACAAATAGATCACCTAACTCATCTTCTAGAGAAGCACAACATAGGTGTTCCTGAGTCCATCAAGCAGAATTCATCTACCCAAGATTCTACCAAGGCAAAAGGCAAAGGTAAGGAGAAAGAAAAGGGCAAGGCCCTTGTAGCTACTACAGCTTCTACAACATCATGGGTCATTAATTCAGAAGCTTCTCACCATATGGGCTCTTCACTAGTTGAGTTTTCATCTTTAGAGTCTTGTAGCATGACTTCAATTAGTTTGGGTGATGACACATCAGTTTCTATTGCAGGGAGAGGGTTAGTTGAAATGGAAGGAAGAACATTCAATAATGTTCTAAGTGTTCCTTCTCTTTCAACTAATCTCCTATCAGTGTACCAAATCACTCACATTGGTCAGGGCATGAGAGTTGAGTTTTCACCAGATTCAGTGGCTATCAGGGAGTTGCATAGTGATACTACAGTGGCAGTGGGTAGGGCAGATCACCAAGCAAGGTTATACACCTTCTCACATTTTGCACCAGATTCTTCTCCAACAACATTGATGACTCATTCAGATGGAGTTAGAAAATTGTGGCATGAGTGGTTTGGCCACCTTAACTACCACTACTTTGAGTAACTTTGTAAAAATGACATGGTCATTGGCTTGCCTTGTGTCCAATTCTCAAAAGGACTTTGCAAGGGGTGTTCACTTGGGAAGCATCCCGAAGAAAAATTTGACAAAGGCAAAGCTTGGAGGGCTTCACAACCTTGGATTTAGTCCACAGTGATGTATCGGGACCCTTTCCCAAACCATATTTCACAAGGGCCAAGTACATCCTCACTTTCATTGATGATTTCTTTAGGTACACTTGGATATATTTTCTCAAACAAAAGTCTAAAGTGGTTGAAAATTTTCTAGACTTCAAGGCTCTTATTGAGAAATAGAGTGAGAAATCCATCAAGGTTCTTTGAATTGATAATGGAGGGGAGTATGTCAACATCGGGTTTGAACAATTTTGCACCATAGAGGGGATTGATTTGCAGCGCACAGTTACTTACAGTCCTTCACAAAATGGGTTTGCTGAACACAAAAATAGGTTCTTGAAAGAGATGGGTAGCTATATGATTCACTCCAAATCCTTAGCACCATAGTAATTGGCTGAAGCCATCAATTGTGCTTGCTACATTTAAAATAGGGTTCCTCACAAAGCTTTGAAAGGGATAACACCTTTTGAAGCTTGGCATAAAAGGAAACCTGATGTTGAGCACCTTAGGATTTTTAAATCCCCAACCATGGCCCACATTCTGATGAAGAAATGCAAAGCTATGGAATGTCAGTCTAAGCCTTGCATCTTTATAAGATATCCAGATGGTATTAAGGGGTATCACCTTCTAGATCTAGTCACTCATAAGTTGTTCATCGAGAGAAGTGTCCACTTTCAAGAGAGTCCTAGAGACTCAACACTTGACACTTCTTCTCCCTCATCAAATCTACTTCTTCATGATGATTCCTCATCAGATTCAAATCAGTCACACCAGGTTCTTGAGCCAGAGACATCTTCTTCTTCTTCAAGTTTAGATAGCAAGGATAGTGATGTAGAGTCATCCACCTCTAGTTAGTCAAAGGATGAGGAGTTAGCACCTGACTCGCCCACTTTTGGGCCAGACATGTTAGGGTGTGGAGCTAAAAACTTCACCAAGGAGCATTCATTATCAGGTTCAGGTCTACACAGACACCGGTGTCAGTCAGGAGCAACCAACGTCGATCACAGGTAGTTACAGAGACGCCGACGTCGGCAGAGGGTCGGCCGACGGCAGTCATAGACAAGCAGCAGGAACCAACATCAGTTACCTGTGTGTCCAGAAAGCTATTTCCATGGACAGAAGTGAGTGTCTGCATGATAAGTTTGAGTTGTAGACTCAAGCTCACGTCTCTATTGTTAGCAATACTATTTTTAGAGCCCTTGTTCAAGTGGCTTAACTGCTCGTTGGGTGTACATGCTCAAGTCTCCTAATTCTATATGTAGAATTAGATCTTCCTAGCTTATTGTAGTTTGTAGTGAATTATTGTAATTCATTGTGTGAGAAGAATATTACAAAATTGAATCAATCCAGGATTGTTGGAGTTGATTGTTCTTGAGAGAGAGAGCTCTTGAGGAATAGATATCTATTGAGAGATCTATACATCTAGGAGAGGTGTGGAAGAAAGAAGCTTTCTTCAATTGTATTCCTTTTGTAAAGAGTTTGTTAATACAAGTTTTCAGGGTGTTTTCTTGTATCTCTTGTTCTTGCTATTATCATTCTAATTACTTGTCAATCTGGTTTAATTCCACGTTTATTGATGTCACAATTGTAATCTATTGTTGGTTTGATCCCCCAACAAGTGGTATCAGAGCCTTGGTTACAGGTTCAGAGCTTGATAATTGGTATCAAAGTTCAGGTTCACTAACAGGTGGTTCAGATCTGTGTAGTGTGTATTGATTACAGGTTCTCACAAGAGTTTCTACAGGGATTTCTGTTTGAGTGGGAGAAGCAATGGCAGATGAAAGTAAATTGAGAATGGAAAAGTTCAATGGCAAAAATTACCAACACTGGAGAATTCAGATAGAGAACTATCTGTATCAGAAAGATCTCTACTTACCGTTAGGAGGTATTGCAAAGAAGCCCAAAGACATGGAGGATGAAGAATGAGAAGTTCTTGACAGAAAGGCTCTGGGTTCTATAAGACTGAGTCTAGCATCCACTGTGATATCCAATTTATCACAGGCAAAGTCTACGGTAGAGTTGATGACTACGTTAGCAAATTTGTATGAAAAACCCTCAGCTTCCAATAAAGTATATCTTATGAAGCAGTTATTTAATTTGCATATGAATGAAGGTGGATCTGTTTCTACTCATCTGAATGATTTCAATGGTATTGTGAATCAATTAAGTTCAGTGAATATAGTGTTTGATGATGAGATAAAAGCTCTTTTGATATTATGTTCTTTGCCTAAAAGCTGGCATGGCTTAGTAATGACAATAAGTAATACTGCATCTGCATCAAATATTTTGAAAGTAGAGGATGTTGTTAGTGTTATCTTGAATGAGGAAATACGTAGGAAAAGCACAGAAGAGGCATCTGGGAACGCTTTAAGTTTTGAGAGCAGGGGAAGGCAGAAAGAGAAGAGCAAGAAAGGTAGATCAAGATCCAAGTCAAAGGGGAAAGGCAGATCTAAATCCAGAAATGGTAGAAGGCCATAATGCTAGAATTGTGGAAAGATGGGGCACATAAGTAGAGATTGTTGGTCAAAGCCTAAGGAGGACAACCAGCATGAAGGAAAGGAAGAAGCCAAGATTTTAGGTATTGCACAAGATGCTTTAATTTTCTCTCTGCATAATAATATAGAATCTTGGGTATTAGATTCTAGTGCATCTTTTCATGCTACTCCTAACAGGGAAAATTTCAGTGACTATATCCATGGAGATTTTAGAATAGTGTATCTAGGGGATGATGATCCCTGTAAAATAATTGGCAAAGGTAAAGTGCAGCTGAAGATGCAGAATAACAACACATGGGTGTTGAGAGATGTGATGCATGTTCCTAGCTTGAAGAGAAATTTGATTTATGCAGGAAAGTTAGGGGATGAGGGTTGTACAGTAACTCTCACAGCAAAATCTTGGAAGGTGACCAAGGGTGCACTTGTTATGGCCAGAGGTAAGAGAGAAGGTACTCTCTATTTGTGTAATTGTGTTACTAACAAATCTCCTTCTGTATTATCTACTTCAGATGTGGATGCTAAATTGTGGCACTCAAGGCTTGGCCACATGAGTGAGAAGGGGATGTCAGTTCTTAAGTCCAAAGGTATGCTTTCAGATTTAAAAGGCATAGATCTAGAGTTTTGTGAGCACTGTGTATTTGGAAAATAGAAAAGGGTTAGTTTTCTCAAAACTGGGTCTACTGAGAAGAGGCACAAGTTGGAGCTTATTCACACAGACGTGTGGGGACCAGCTCAGGTTGCTTCCATTGGAGGATCACAGTACTATGTATCTTTCATAGATGATGCTACAAGGAAGGTATGGATCTATTGTATTAGAAAGAAATCTGATGTATTTGAGACTTTTAAAGTTTGGAAAGCTATGGTTGAGAATGAAACAGGTAAAAGATTAAAGTGCCTGAGATCAGACAATGGTGGTGAGTTCTGCATTCATAAGCTCAGAGATTATTGTTACATGCATGGAATTCATAGGGAAAGGATGGTTCCAAGGACACCTCAGTAGAATGGTATTGCTAAAAGGATGAACAGGACAATAATGGAGCGTGCAAGATGTATGAGATTGCATGTCGATTTGCCCTTACAGTTTTGGGCACAAGCTATTGACACTGCAATGTACCTGATTAATAGAGGACCCTTTACAGCTCTGGATGGTGGTATTCTAGAAGAGGCATGGACAGGTAAAAAGGTTGATCTCTCATATCTCAAAGTTTTTGGTTGTGAAGCCTTTGTGCATATAGATAAGGAAAATAGAAAGAAGCTTGATGCTAAGTCTATGAGATGCACGTTTATTGGCTATGGCTCAGATGATTTTGGTTACAAATTGTGGAATCTAGAAACTAACAAGGTAATCAGGAGCCGTGATATTGTTTTCAACGAAAGAGTGATGTATTGTGATCAGCTAAGGAAGTTGAATCAGTCTGAGCAGAGCAATGGTGAATTGGATGAGGTGAAAGTCCAAGATGAGCTCGTGGGAAAAAGAAATAATCACTTGCAGGAAAACACAGAGACCGACGTCGGCAGGTTAGGAACCGGCGTCGACAGGACAGAAATCGGCGTCGGCCATAAAAAGACTGACATTGACCGTACAAGTACCGAGGTCGGTCAAGCAAAACTGACGTCAGCCAGTAACAAGTCTACAGGTGACCGAGGTCGGTCACTGTCAGAGAATTTGGGTGGACAGCGTGTTGTGGACGAGTCTCAGACACCCATCAGGAGGTCTAAAAGGGTGAGTAAGCCTCCAATTAGATATTCTCCTTCTTTATTTTATTTATTGCTAACTGACGGTGGAGAACCAGAGAGTTTTGAAGAAGCAATACAGGTGGAGTCCAAGAGTGAGTGGGAGCGTGGCATGGTTGAGGAGTTGGAGTCCTTAAGAGAGAACCAAACATGGGATTTGGTTGAATTGCTAGCTGGTAAGAGAACACTTAAGAATAGATGGACCTATAGGTTGAAGGAAGGTGAGAATGGACAGATGAGATACAAGGCCAGATTAGTGGTAAAAGGATTGGCACAAAAGCCAGGTATCGACTTTGGTGAGATTTTTTCTCCTGTTGTTAAAATGACTTCAATAAGGGTTGTATTGTCTTTGGTTGCTTTTGAGGATTTGCATCTTGAGCAGCTAGATGTTAAGACAACGTTTCTTCATGGAGATTTGGATGAGGAAATATATATGGAACAGCCAGAAGGATTCGAGGTCAAGGGTAAGGAGAAGTTTGTGTGCAGGTTGAAGAAAAGCTTGTATGGCCTCAAGCAAGCTCCTAGGCAATGGTACTTAAAATTTGACAGGTTTATGACTGAGCATGGCTATAGTAGGTGTCAATCAGACCATTGTGTGTATTTCAAGAGATTTGATAACAGTAGATATATTATTCTATTGTTGTATGTAGATGACATGCTGGTTGCAGGGTCTCACATGCAGAATATCTCAGAGCTTAAGGTGAAATTAGCTCAAACATTTGCTATGAAGGATTTGGGAGCAACAAAGAAAATCCTTGGCATGAGCATTAAGAGAGACAGGAAAAATAACAGGTTGATATTGTCTCAAGAAGATTATGTGGACAAGGTGTTAAAATGGTTCAATATGCAGGATGCTAAACCGGTAAGCACACCTTTGGCTGGACATTTTAAGTTGAGTAAAGAACAATGTTCTAATTCATATGAAGAGGTAGAGTACATGAGTAAGGTTCCATATTCTTCCGTAGTAGGGAGTTTGATGTATGCAATGGTGTGTACTAGACTGGATATTGCCCAAGCAGTGGGAGTTGTAAGTAAGTATATGGCCAATCTAGGTAAGGAACATTGGAAAGCAGTTCAGTGGATCCTTAGATATCTGAGAGGAACCAACAGTAGGCACTTGTGCTATGGAGGTTCAGATACTTCTCTACATGGTTATGTGGATTCAGATATGGCATGTGATTTGGATGGCAGGAGGAGCACTATAGGTTATGTATTTACTATAGGTGGAACGGTGGTTAGCTGGATATCTAAGTTGCAGAAGGTTGTTGCCTTGTCAACTACAGAAGCAGAGTATATTGCAGCCATAGAAGCTAGCAAGGAGATGATATGGATGACACGGTTCATGGATGAGCTTGGTAGGGAGCATGAGAGTTGTAGATTGTATAGTGACAGTCAGAGTGTAATCCATTTGGCTAAGAATTCAGCCTTTCATTCAAGAACAAAGCACATACAGCTAAGGTATCACTTCATACGACAGGTATTGGAAGATGGTGAGTTGAAGCTGGAGAAGATCCATACAGATAGGAATCCTGCTGATATGTTAACCAAGCCGATTACAAAGGAGAAGCTGAATCTTCATTCAACTTCTGTTGGTCTTCATGATTGAATTGAAGATGGAGGAGCTAGAAGATGTTGCTGTACAGGTACTGGTGCAGCTGTTTATCTCCAAGTGGGAGATTGTTAGGGTGTGGAGCTAAAAAATTCACCAAGGATCATTCATTATCAGGTTCAGGTCTACACAGACACCAGTGTTGGTCAGGAGCGACTGACGTCGATCACAGGCAGTTATAGAGATGCCGACGTTGGTAGAGGGTCGGCCGACGGCGGTCACAGACAAGCAGCAGGAATCGACATCGGTTACTTGCGTGTCTAGAAAGCTATTTCTGTGGACAGAAGCGAGTGTCTGCATGATAAGTTTGAGTTGTAGACTCAAGCTCGTGTCTCTATTGTTAGCAATACTATTTTTAGAGCCCTTGTTCAAGTGGCTTAACTACTCGTTGGGTATACATGCTCAAGTCTCCTAATTCTATATGTAGAATTAGATCTTCCTAGCTTATTGTAGTTTGTAGTGAATTATTGTAATTCATTGTGTGAGAAGAACAATACAAAATTGAATCAATCCAGGCTTGTTGGAGTTGATTGTTCTTGAGAGAGAGAGCTCTTGAGGAATAGAGATCTATTGAGAGATCTATACATCTAGGAGAGGTGTGGAAGAAAGAAGCTTTCTTCAATTGTATTCCTTTTGTAAAGAGTTTGTTAATACAAGTTTTCAGGGTGTTTTCTTGTATCTCTTGTTCTTGCTATTATCATTCTAATTACTTGTCAATCTGATTTAATTCTGCGTTTATTGATGTCACAATTTTAATCTATTGTTGGTTTGATCCCCCAACAAGACAGACACTTGAGAGTGCTGACACTTGGGTAGGAGATCCCACAGATGATAGACATACTAGGGGGGATTTTTAGAGAGATCCACATGCCTTCTTTGCTTTAGTTCTAGATCCATAGACTTTTCGAGAGGCATCAGGGGTACCTGAGTGGGATAATGCTAAAGAGGAAGAATATTCTTCCTTAATCAAAAATCACACTTGGGATTTGACTTCACTTCCTAAGGGAAGAAAAATGGTTTGATGTAGGTGGATATATCGGACCAAGTTTATAGCAGATGGGTCAGTTGATAAGTACAAGGTGCGATTGGTCGCCAAGGGTTTCTCACAGGTGGAGGCATTGACTACTCAGAGACATTTGCACCCATTGTGAAGATGACTTCTATCTGACTCACCTTGGCTATTGTCGCAACACATGGTTGGGATGTGCACCAGATGGATGTGAAGAGTGCCTTTCTTCACGGAGACCTAGAGGAGGAGATCTACATAGAGCAGCTGCTAGGATTTGTTCATGATTCTTCTTTAGTACGCAAACTTAGGAAATCTATCTATGGCCTCAAAAAGGCCCCTCAAGCTTGGTATGCCAAGATGGATTTCTTCCTTCTCACAATGGGTTTCACTAGGTGCCATTATGACCCCAATGTCTACTTCTTACGGCAGGATGATTCACTCCTAATTTTGGTTCTATATGTTGATGACCTTTTGATCACCAGGATTTCTTCATCAGCTATTGCAGCAGTGAAGGCATCTCTCTAGGATAGATTTGACATGACAGACTTGGGTTTGTTGCACTACTTCCTTGGCATCAAGATCTCACAATCAGATTCAGGGATTTCTCTTGCACAGCCTAAGTATGCTCTTGATTTATTGGCTCAATTTCACATGGCTGATTGCAAGCCATCTCTGACTCCCTTTCTATCAGGAGTCAAGATTGAGGTTAATTATTCTTCACCATTGGTTGATGCTACTCAGTATCAACAACTTGTTGGTAGTCTCATCTACTTGACTCACACCAGGCCCAACATTTCATATATAGTGGGACTTGTCTCCAGATTCATGCAAGAACCTCATGAGCTGCATTGGAAAGTATCTAAGAGGATCTTACATTACATACAAGGTTCACATAGATACGGGATTCATTACAGATTTGGCATAAAGGTTGACTTGGTTGGATATACAGATTTAGACTGGGCTGGCGATTCACAGACTCACAAGTCCACTTCTGGTTATAGTTTCTCTCTAGGTTTAGGTCCTATCAATTGGTCTAGAAAGAAGCAGAATGCTATTGTTATATCATCCACAGAGGTAGAGTACAGGGGAGCTATTAATGCAGCTACTAAGGCTATTTGGCTTCAGGGGATACTTTCTGAGTTTGGCATTCCTATCAAGTAGCCCACCATCATTTATTTTGACAACCAGAGTACCATTTAGATTTGTAGGAATCCAGTTTAACACCAGCAGACCAAGCACATAGAGATTCATATGCATTTCATTCAGGAGCTTATTCATAGTCATGTCATTGACTTGATAATTTTCCAGTCTTCAGAGCAGGTTGCAGACATCTTCACCAAACCTTTCACTAAGAGCAAGTTCATTTATCTATGAGCTCTTCTTGGGGGGCGGTCTAGATCTGTAGCATCATCATCTTCAGGGGGGCCTTCAAGCCTCTTCACTTCTTTTATGTCTCTCTTTGTGGGGGGGGGTGTTTTCCTACGGGTTTTCTCTTTTTCTCTATCTTATGGGAGATTGCATTTGTACATGGGTACCTCATCACGCCTAGTTGTCGGGACCCATTTTATATTTCTACATTGCCCACCTAAGCTGCGCTTATGGGGGTATTAGTGTAAATTTTTATTTTTCCCTATTTATTAATTAGGGAAATTATATTTCTTGTGCATACATGGAGTTTTTCTACATTTATGGAATAGGCTAGCTTATGTGGAGGTGTGTGTCATAGATGTGTCATAGGTGTCATAAGAATGTCATAAGTAACTCCCTTGATGGGAGCTACTTCTCTATTCTTAGCACCTTATCACCACCTTTTATGGAGGAGTTACAGTCTATTTTTGGGGTGCCTTGTCCACCTTTGTGGAGGAGTTACTTACGTACTCTTCTATATGTATTCCTCACTTTGGCCATCTCATGTTAATTAGATTTTGGTTTTCTCCATTTTGTCTTGTGCAATTTAGCTTCTTGTACAATTTCAAATTGCTTTAGCATCTATGTTTTGTGCACTTGCTTCATCTCGTGTGATCACGTCTCCATTGCATTCACATTATCTAGATTTTGGCAACAACTCTGATATGCAAATGTGGCTAAGTATGGGAGAACATAGTCAAACTACCTGAGAGCTCAAATTTGTATTTGTATATCTTTTGGCACACTTAAGTGCATGAACTAAGATTTAGGGAATAAGAACTAGGTACAAAAATGAACAAATCCATATGATCATTTTATTCTGACACCTCCACTTATGCAAATGTTGACCTCATGGACATGCTTACTTATCTCTCTCCTTGAGCCCTTTTGTAAATTTGGCTATGGGAACGTAGTGAATTATGTCTGAGTAGTGAAATTTGCATCCTCATATATTTAATCTCACTTCATCAAATGAATTGAGATCTAGTAAATAAAAACTAGGGAATAATGTGATCACAACCATATGACCAACTCCCCTTGACTCATCCACATGTGGTAGTGGTGACATCAACAAACTGCATACTCAATTTTTTTGCCATTAGACCCAAAATGTCTAGATGAGAACAATGTTTAACTGACTAAATTCCACTCATGCACACAATCTATCCAATCATCTTTGATCATTGATAAGACCCATTTCACATGATCAATAATTTAGACTCATCCGTAAGTAAATCTGATCATGCCAAAACTGAAGATCAACCAAGCCAACTTCAAGCACACTAGGACAAGCACATTATACACTTTATCAATGTTATTTAGGATATCAAATCACTTCATCCACTCACCAAGATAGCTTCATGACATCACCATGACATCACTAACAATTATCTAATAAGCTCCCCCTTTATCCTTTATGTTAACAAATATCATTTAGCTCACCTTCTCTCTCTTCAAGCACTCTCATAATATGAACTTTCTCCCCCTTTGACATAATGTCAAAGTGGGCACCAACTGATCTTAAGGACCTAAAAATGCCATCAATAGGAAAGGACCATCTTATAAAGTTGATACAAACTCCCCTTTACCTTGATCCAATTTTTTCTTGCCTTGACAACTTCCTCTTGCTCCATGCTAACACTCTTCTTCAACCAAGCCTTGAAACAAGTGAAGAAGAACATAAAAAAGAACTAAAATATGATGAAACTCACCAATAAACATATAAGAGGGACTCCCCATAATGTTTTTAAGCCATTTCACCTTATTATCATCTTAAAATATCTACACACCATTAGGAACCACTATATAGGCTTATTATCCTTCTCTCTCAAGACACTTCTATGACTACCAACTTTACATCTGCACTATAGCTTCTTTACAAACTTCTAGAGAAAGATCATGAACTTGTTGCTCGCCCTTAACAAAATACATTCTATTGATGCATATATAAATAAATGACACCCAAGCTTTGTCTTAGATACTCAAATATAGCTTTTGATAATGGTTTGGTCATAATATCTACAAATTGCTCTTTTTTAGGCACATACTCCAACTTAAAACTTTGATTATTCACTTATTCTCTCAAGAAATGATATCTAATAGGAATGTGCTTAGTTTTTGAGTGCATAAAAAAATTCTTTGAGATACTAATTGCACTAATGTTATCAAAATAGATAGGATAAGGTCTAATTTGTCTTACCTGATAATCTTCTAAAGTTTGTTTCATCCACATGACTTGTGTGTAACAAGAAGTAGCTGCATATATTCAACTTCTACAGTTGATAGAGAAATAGAGGCTTGCTTATTGCTTATCCAAGACACCGAACATTCTCCCATGAAGAAGACCCCACCACTTGTACTTATCCTATCATCCACATAACCTACCCAATCTGCATCAGTATAATATTTTAAAGAGAATTCTTTACTCCTGGGATACCATAAACCATACTCTATGGTGACTTTGAGATATCTCAAGATCCTTTTGATTGATTTTAAGTGAAATTATCTAGGTTCAACTTGAAACCTTCCTAAAAGACCCACTGTTTGTATGATATCAGGCCTAGAAGTAGTATAATACAAAAGACTTCTAATCATGGATCTATACAAAGTTTGATCTACTTTTGGTGAGTCATTTAGTTTACTAAACTTGCACCCTATAATCATTGGAATACCCATTGGATTTAAATACATCATGTCAAACTTACTCAACATAACCTTGATGTATTTAGCTTGTGAAATGAATATCCCTACATCAAGTTGATTAATCTATAATCCTGAGAAGAAATATATTTCTCCCAAAATTGACATTTTAAACTCTATCTTTGTAGTATCTACAAATTCTCTACTCATTTTATCATTATCATATCTAAACACCATGTCATCAACATATATAACAACAATCAATTGATGATTGCCTTCTGTCTTAATGTACAAGTTACTATCAACTACCCTTTTTTTAAAACCTTAACTCAAAAGATACTTATCTAACCTATCATAATATGCTCTAGGATCTTGTTTAAGACCATACATAGCCTTCTTCAATTTACACACAGAATCTTGATTACTTGACATGAAGTATCCTTTAGGTAACTCAATGTAGACTTATTATTCTAAGTTGCCATTCAAGAATGTAAATTCCACATCCATTTGATATGCCTTAAAACACTTTAAGCTTGCATATGCCAAGAAGAGTCTAATTGCTTCCATTCTTTCCACAAGAGCAAAAGTCTCATCAAAATCTATTCCTTCAACTTGAGCATATCCTTTACACACCAATCTAGCCTTGTTATTTTTGACTTCTCTTTTCTCATTCATTTTATTTTTGAAAACTCACTTGGTACCTATCACATTTTTATCTTTTGGTCTAGAAACTAAGTCCCATGTTTCATTTCTTTCTATTTGATCAATAAATTCATTCATTACATCATTCCAATTTGTATCTTTTCTAGCTTCTATGAATGTTTTGGGTTTAACCATGGACAACAAAGCTGAGTCTTATTGATTCTGATTGATCAACATTCTCCTTCTACTCTGGAACCTTACACCAACATTTCTAATAATTTGAGATATTGGATGATCTTTCTAAATTCTTCTATATGGAGCTTTAGAATCTTATCTTTATTCCTCATCTTCATCTTCATCTTCATCTTCATCATCTATTTGAATAGATCATTCATCATTGTTTACAATAGCATTCTAAATTGAGTCACGTACCTAAAATTTTTGCTTCTTGACTCTACTAGTCTCATATACCCTTACATTTGAACTTTCAACAATCTTGTGAAGTCTCTTGTTGAAGCACCTATAGGCAGCACTAATAGAGGAGTAACCTAAAAAGATTCCCTCATCAGGCCTAGAATCAAATTTGCGAAGATTATCTTCATCTCTTTTGATGAAGCATCTACTCTCAGACACTCTAAATGTTTGACATTAGCCGCTCTATTCTTCCATAACTCATAAGGAGTCTTATCACCATTTTCTCTAATTTGATACCTATTTAGGATGTAAACTAAAGTATTGGCTGCCTCTTCCCAATAACTATTTGATAGTTTGGAATCTTGAATCATGGTTCTACTCATCTCTTGAATAGTCATATTCTTCCTTTCAACAAAACCATTTTGTTGTGGTGTTCTAGCAGTATAATATTGTCTCCTTATCCCTTATTTTTCAAAAAAATCATCAAATTCATGAGACCAAAAATCAACTCCTCTATCTTATCTTATACAATTTATATTTGACCCTTTATCATTTTCTACAATCACTTTGAATGCCATAACTTTTTCAAAAGCTTATGATTTTTCTTTAAGAAAAAATATCCAAGTCATCCTAGTAAAATCATTAATGAGAAGCATGAAGTAACTATTACCTTGAATACTTTAGGTCCTCATAGGTCCATATAGATAAGTGTGAATAAACTCTAATGGATTTATAATGGAGAACTCATTGGATTTGTATCTCCTTTGTGTTTGATTCTCATTAAGACATGCCTCATAGAGAGAATGAGGAATCTTAAAATTTTTGGGCATATGCCTTACCAATCCCTTTGAACTGATCTTTACCATGTTATCAAAATTTATATGTCCAAGCCTTCCATGCCAATGCCAACTTTCTTTAAATTGACTCATGAATAACTCCTCCTTCTTGGATTCATAGAATACATACATGTTATCTATTTTACAAATATTTTCAACTAATTTGTTAGCCTTTCTTACTTCATGAACATCATCATGAAAATTTACAACATTTCATTGCTTACACATTTGGTTTACACTTAAAAGGTTATGTTTCAAACCTTATACATATAAGAAATTCTTAGTCATAGAATGACCATTATCCAAACTCTCAGTACCTTTGCCAACTATGTTAGTAGATTTTTTATCACCAAATCTCATTGAACCAGGGTTGGTCTTCCTGAGGGAGATAAACTTGCTCTTGTCTATTGTCATATGATTTGAGCATCCATTATGTACAAACCATCTCTTTTTCCCATCTTCTTGAGTGTGCAAGGCTACTTGAACAAACAATAACTCTTGCTTTGGAGGACCAATTAAATTCTACTTATTTTCTTCTTTAATCTTAGACTTAGTCTTCTTGATCCATTTGATGGTGTTAATGACTAGTTTATCTTTTTTCCAAAATTCTCTCTTACAGTTTTTGGCTATATGACCTTGTTGGTTACAATTATAAAATATAATATTCTTTTTGATCTATATAGAGAAAGTATAATCCCTATATCTATAAACATATTTATTATAGGAGAAGCAGTACCCAGAGAAGACATCAATAAAATTTGACCTACCTTTCTCTTGATCATTACCTATCCATGAATTTTAATTATTGACCCTTTTAGTGGAGCTGAAAACCATTTTAACGTTGGATAAGAGCACATATGAGTAAGTCATGACTTTATTTTAAAAAATTTCCTTCCTTTGGTTGATACCACCAACCATCATGTCCTATAGATTATTGACTATTGCTTTTAGATCTTTTACTTGCATCTTCACAACATCCATGCTTGAATTGACATTTGATAAAGCACATACTAGTTTGTCTTGAAGACAAGCCATAAACTCTTTATAAACCAGTTTACCTTTTATCACCTTTTATTGGTTAAAATTATAAGAAAGACCTACAGTGTAATTTATGGAGTAATTGTATCTATAGAATCAAATGGTACTATTGAAAATACTACTGGTAAATGTTTAACTATAATAGGTGTAGGAATCATGATTGATGGAGTAGTTAGAATAACCAAAGCTATTGTGACTCGCTGAATATCTAGAGCTGAGGTCACAATTATAAGTGGAAGAGTGTGAGAAGTGCTAGTCTCTCCAACCTCATATGTCTGTATCTGATCATGAGAAATGTAATGATGTTGTGGCTGAACTATGATATGAGGTGTCCCATCTAGCAAAATAGTTGAAGATGACTTTGTAGTTGGACAATATCTAAATGGTTATTTATTTACTAGACATGTGTATAGGTATCATTTATGGAAAAACTTAACACATTGATGAAGAGTATAAGGAACTACCCCAAAGCATGTATCTAGGGTCATCTGAGTAAAATAATATAATGAAGAGGACCTAACATGACCTAGAACTATGTAGAGAGGGTTGTGGGTCCTACCATGATATCCAAAGCATGGTACCCAATGTCTATCATGGTATATTATCAAATCCTTGAATGTTCTTATATGATTTTTTCATGGATGCCATGTCTACACCCATGGTCTATAAGAATGTAGTATTACATATATTAAGTCCATAACCCTACCAAATAGAACTCTCTTAACTGTACTAGGTTTGACTTGAGCTTGTATGAATAGTGGTAAATTTTGATCAATTACTATCTAAGATGGCATGTCATCATGATCAACAGTGATAACATCCTCTATAGTTTCTAGCATGTTAACCACTAATGTAAAATAAGAAGGCTCAGAGTTAATGGGCATAAAAGTCTAAGTGAGTGCCTGATAGAAAATGTCCTTAAACACATTAGAAATTTTGAAGCATTTATAACATGGAAATCTTAGCTGGTGTGTTTCTCAACTAATCAATAATATCATTTTGTGTAGATCTACCTATGCTAGTGGGTTGGGCCTAGGATGGAAAGGAATGGGAGGGTGGTGGGGCTCCTGATTAGGTGAAGGAGGCATGGTGGCACATCAAGTAAATTCTCTAACTGTATTATCTACTATCTATATAAGACTAGTATTAGTTATGGGAGGAGAGTGGAGGTAATCGATAGGTCAAGGTGGTGGAGGGAAAAAGGGTGTCAACTAGGTTCTCTAATGATAGGTAATGACCTAGGGAAGGGTAAAATAGACCATGCAACATGACTCAGCATGAAATGAAGGCTCCAAGGGAGGTTATTTAAAAGATATCTTGACATGTTTTATAATAACTTTCTTAACATCATCCTATATAATGAAAAATAAGAATGAAATGTAAAGAATGAAGCTTTGTACTAACATATGATAGACTTCATCATTCATATACATGATAGGACCCATGATGGTCTCATTATTTGTAGGAAGTGTAAATTTTTTTTGTAAAAAAGTGAGATCCACTTTTGAATCTAATTTTAGAATGTAAGGTGATATCTCAAAAGTAGTAGGACCTAGTGTATGCAACTAGGGTTTGAAAAATAATATTTTTGAAAAATACTATGGAATTTTGATAATGAAAGTGGATTTATGATTTAAATATGCAACTAAAAATTTAATAAAATATTGGAAAATGCTTGATTGAATAGGATCTAATATGTGCAATTAGGGTTTTGAAAGAAATGTTTTTGAAAATTACTATTGAATTTTGAAATTTGAATGGATTTTTTTAATTTAAATATGCTAGTAAAAAATTAGAAAATTATTGGAAAATTATTGGGAAAATACTGGGACCTAGTATGGGCAACTAGGGTTGGAAAGAAACATTATTTTAAAATTACTATTAAATTTTAAAATTTAATGCGAGTTTTTTATTTTATTATGAAAGTAAAAAAAATTAGAGAATTGTAGGAAAAATTAGTAGGAAATTTACCCTAGAATTTCTAGGGCTTTTATGTGCAAATGAAGTAAGTCAAGTTCACCAAATGATTTAATAATTTTGGCAATATTGGTGTATTATTCCTAATTTAGTTAAAGGGTCTGAATAGTAAAATCAACAAATAAATATGTAATAATTAAGCTATTGATTTATGAAATTTATATTGCAATTCAAACTTTTCTAAAATAGTAATAACGGGAAGAAAACAAGACTTAGTTGGAAATTGATTGATCTGACTAAGACAGAGGTTGGAATTCACTATGTAGGATTGGGAAACTATCAAAAATTGAGATCTAAACTTTTTTTATGATTGGATAAGAGTGATAGAATTGGACAAGAGTGGCATCGACACTCTAGTCCACCTTTGTTGCTATTATCTTGAGGATCTAAGATTTTAGGCTTTTATTCGTTATGTTTGTGTGACCCTATCTATGAAGTTTTAGAATATAGAAGTCTGTAGAACTCACTATAGAGTAGATTTTATCTTCAAACTCTATGTTACATTGTGATTTGACTAATTTAAAAAAAGAGGGGGGGGGGGGGTTGGTGTGTGTAATATTCACTAGACGTGGATCCACACCCCTTGTGTGGGCATGTTGCCTACATACCAATACTTTGAAGAGGGATCAAGCCATATGTAGTTCTTCCACTTGATGTGCTTGTGAAAATAGTGTGTATGAAGATGAAAAATGCTAAACTAGATGTGCTTGAGGTGGTTAGGGATAGGTGTAAGGATTTGAATAAGCTTGTAAGTATATTGGCTGGATATATATAGAAAATAGGGAAGATTCCCTAAGTAATCTTGCTTGTATTCTTGCTTGCTTAGTGATAATTTCCAACCCTTTCTAAATGATCTTTGAATGGGATTTTATAGGGATCTATTGGTCATGGGTTGAATGTACACATGTTAGGTAGACAAGGGGAAGGATGGAGAACCAAAAAAAACTGACCGTTGGGGTCAGAAATGGACTTGGACAATAATACTAAAATCAGACAGGAGTGGCACTAGTACTATAGTCCTAATACAATGCTATTATCCTGAGTAGAGGAGACCTAGGGGGATTGATCTATCATGGAAAGAGGAGTCTAGCTCAGCTAGGATCAGGTCTGGAAGGTTAACAATGTCTAGGAATCAATGAAAATGATGCCTATGAGGGTCATGAGAGCAAGAAAGAGTGAACTAAGGGTTGGGTGTCATTAGCCATATTCAAGTTACTAATTTTTACATTTTATATGACTACAATTGGCAAAAAGAATAATAATATTATGAAGCATCATTGGTATACTCACCCCTTTCCTAATTCACCCTTTAAGGTATGCAGTTAGAGAGATTGAGACTTGATAGGTTCTTAAAAGGTACAAAGTGTTAGTAATCAATAAAATTTTGAAAATATTGTGTGTATATAGTAGGTCTTTGATGTAAAGTGATTAAGTAGCCTAAGCCTAGTCATGGCATGAAAAGACCTCATGAGAAGGTATGAATAGGGTGGCTTGATTATATGAGTTCACACAGGTATTGAGTGGTTTTATGAGGTTTTTTGAGTATGTGAGTAAGGTGGAGAGTGCATGGAAAGAGGCATGAAAGTCAGTTTAAGGCCTAATGTGGTTTATAGGTCAAGGTCTAGAGAATAAAAAGAGAGAGTGTGGCCTAATGAGGGGTCATGATAAAATTTCAAGGTGTTTGAGCTGATATAATCATAGAGATAAGTGAGTTATGTTTTTTCATGTAGTTTGATGTCATAGTGTGAAGGAAAAGGCATGAAAAGTTGTTTGGAGGTCTCTTGAGTGTTCAAATTGAAGGGTTATCAACCCAAGAAGGATTTTATTGTACTCATAAGGTCATCAAAAACTTACATGGGAACCTAATAAATTCATGGTAGATGGGGAAGGGCCCTAGATAAAAATTCTAGGCATTAGTTTTTAATTTGAGGGGCTATGCTTTATGAACAATTGTTAAGAGTGGAAACTGGTTCAAACCCTAATGAAGATAAGATGTTTAATATGTTTCTAAAAATTACTCAAGATGGAATGAGTTACTTATGTAAGATATTTAATCTTGTATTAGACTCTCCAAGGTACCTCTAGATGGTATTTGTTAGAGAGAGGAGAGAGAAAAAGTTGAGTTACAAGTTTGTTTCTGAAGAAGTTCTTGTAGAAGTCAAAATTTGTATTAGACATATCAAGTAAATGGATGGAATAAGAAAGTAGAGACTAATTTTTCATGTCCATTAATGTTTTTGATGGATTCTATCCCTCAAGTGTGTTAAACTGGTCATCCAAGTTAGCTAGTCACTAACATGCCTAATGGTGCAAATAATGTAAAACCCAAGTAGCAATGAGAAGATGAATTGGAATGTGTTTTCATGATATAATGACGAATTAAAGTATATAAATATGTTTTTCATGAATTTTAATATATTTTCATGCTTGGAATAATATTTTTAGGTCATTTGTATGGTGAAAAGTTTTCTCACAAGATGACCTATCTAGTTCAGATAAGACAGTGAGATATAAGGTTAGGAGATTGGTCTGCAAGACTAATGTTTGATATTATAGCTTATGTTTTTTTTTTTTAGGTTTTTATTAATATTTTTAATGTATATAGGTGTTGGAGGTACAAGTGTTGAAGGTTAATGTTTCATGAATATGTTTTTGGCAGTCTTGGAAGTTCTGAGTAAACAAGTTATAGTGATGAATTTGAGGATTTATGCCATAATTTGAAGTCTCTAATGCATATTTTTATATTTTTTAAATAATATTTTTTATATATAAGTTTTTTTTTTATCATGGTTGTGTTGATAAATGATGTGTTATATTTAGAGGTTCAAGACAAACTTTTTTGTGTGTTTAAAGGCCTAATGTGAATAGTGTTAATGGAGTGTTTCAAGTGGTGGTTGGACATAAAAGGTGTCATGGTGATTATAAGATGTTTTATAAGGTATATTTTATTATTATATGATTTCTTCCTACCATGTATGGAGTTTTAAAGTGTTCCACATAATGTAAAGTGTAATGTGTCCTAAAGTAGGCCTAATGGAATTAGGTCTCCATGAGACCTAAAAAAGGATTTGGTCTATTTGAGTTATGGATGACATAATTTAATGATTTATTATTAATTTTAATTTTTATTAATTTCCTATTATGTTTTCAATATAAAATTAAACTGTGTGTCTATGACCAAGAGGTGTATGATCAAAAGGCTTGTATAAGAACAAGGTTTTTTAGGCCTAATTGGTGGGTTAGAGGATTGATTTGGAGTGAATGAGATAAAATATCATTGAGTATAAATAGGTATTATATAAAATTATAAGAGAGTATATGGAATATAATGAATATATAATAGGAGGTTTGAGTGTGAATATCAAGGTCATACGACCTAATCAGTCTTAAAGAGACCTAGTTGAGCAAAGAAGTCTAGAAGGTAGTTTGAGAGGGTTAAAGAGTGTGAAGAGCTGAAGATGTGGTAATAATATATTATTTGAGAAAAATAGTGTTCTAAATGTGATCAAATCAATTATGTGGTTGAGTTGGTGCTAATTCATCTATGGGGTTGGTACCTCCTTACATGTGGGTGCTTGGCTAGTTGGGGTTGGTAATCCATGTGGAGTTGGTACTTCACTAAATTTGATTTTTTTATTATAGGAATATATTCCATTTGTATATATTAGTGATTTTTTTTCTCTTGAGGTTTCCCCATGTAAGTGATGTGTTCTTTTATTTCGTGTTCATATGTATGGTTGTTTGTGCTTTGATTGATCTATATATTTGTATGAATGTCTCATGAATGTTAAGTGGAATTGAATGAATGTTTTGAATATTGATTCACCACTCCTATCAGTAATTATTATTCCAAAAATTGGTATCATATCATGTTACTTTTAATTATTCCTATCAACCTAAAGGAGATCCTAGAAGCACAAGCATGGATTGTGATGATGACATTGTTTATCATGATAGAAATGAAGATCAATTCATTTCACAAGCTAAGTATGTAAGAGAAATGTTGAAAAAGTTTGAAGGTAATAAGAACTCATATGAAATAATTGATAATATTATTTTGTATGATGATGATGAATGTGTTGGTCAATTTGCGAATAGAGTTATATTCTTGTCTAAAGAAGTAGGTTCCTCCAAGGTAGAAGATAACATGTATGATGAAGAAATCTACTATGAAAGTGAAGAAGGAGAAGCTAAAGTAGATCTTGAAGGTGAGCTCATAAGTACCCTAAATGATTTGAATCACCAAAATAAGAGGAATCACGAGTTGATATCTATGTTCAAGGGTCTTAAGGAATATATATGTACCTTGAATAGTGACTGGGCAAAAGAAGCCAAAAGGGATGAGAAGATCATCAAGGATCTCAGGAATTAATTAGGTGTCAATACAAAGTTAAAGTCAAAAGAAGTTGAGTATGATCAATTGAATATAGATATAGATTCTTTGAAGTTTGAGCATGATCATCTCATAGACAAGATGAAGACGTATGATAAGTTTGAAAAGAATACTGAGGTTTTAGATGACATTTTGAGTAGTCAAAAGTTTGCTAATGATAAGTTAGATATTAGTTTCAAAGTAGATCAAAAGGAGAACAAGGAGAATGATAATGTGAACAAGAAGGTCAACCTTAAGAATGATATGAAGACAAATTTTGTTAGATAGCCTAATACCATAAGGTGTGCAAATTAATTTAATGGTTACTCTTTCTCATGTAATTAGTCTGGTCATAGAGCAAGAGAGTGTAGAAGACCCTCCAAGAATGAGTGCTCATGGGACTATGGAAGGAGTCATAGTACACATCAATCAATATGTATGAGTGATTTTATTTGATATAATTGTCATAACATTGGTCATATTGTAAGATTTTATCATCATGAATGACCAAGATAGAATAAGAAGATTCAAGTTCCTAGAGTTTAATAAAGAAGACAAACCAAGGTGTGGAATCTAAAGAATGTCAAGCTTAGTCCTGATTAGTATACAAACTAAATTGGACTATTTTTTATGGTATAACATCTACTAGATATTGAAGAGTATCAAGAGTGTTCATTATTAGCTCAGATTGTTGACCACATGGATGATGAAGAGGCCAATCCAGAGAGGCTAATCAAGGATAAAATAATCCTAAAGGATCATCAGTATTATGAGAGCATGGAGAACTTGGAATCTCCTAAGTTTGTTTTGTTCTAGTTCTCCATGGTAAGGGGTGACTCCATTATGATTCATAGAGATACTCACTAGTCAATGGAAGCTTTTTAGCTATCGTGAAGACATGTTGACAAAGATGGAAGTGTTGTTGGTATATGAGAGGTAAGAAAAACATTGCTCCATGTTTATAATAGTTAGTAGTTAAGCTTTATCTAAGAAGTGGTATTGGTATAAAGATGTCCGAAGGAAAATGAGGATGGTCTGAGAGTCTTAATGACTCTTATGGTAAGCTCAATCTGTAGAGATAAAGGAGTCCCTAATTCTCCAATTGATGTCAAGAATATGGTGGCCTAGTGTGTGATCAAATATTCGAGTCATATCAATCACGGAAAGGATAAGGTGATTGGTCCTATGATCTGAGTTCATTTAAAAGAGGTATGCATGGTGTAAGGTGGAGCATGTTCATGTAATGCTTCATATTCTATGTTTTGAGATATTATTTTAAGGTGTGATTCTAGATGTTGCAAGTGTGATCATGTTTATTGGAGAAAAGATCTAGTTCTGGGAGAATGAATACCAAAGGGAGATGTATACTTTTAAGAGAGTGATTAGTTTTTGAGAGTGGTTGTTATCTAGTGTCTAAAATCATCAGTTCAAGAACTTTGTATCTCTATGTTGTGAAGTGTCAAGACAAGGAGGTAGACCCTTTGTCGTTAATGTCAAAGTGGGAGAAAGACTAGAATGGGGAGATAAGAATGATGAAATTGTAGTATGTTTGCCATCAATGATAAAGAGGGAGTTTTTGGCATGTTATTTTCATTGATTTCAAGGTTGATGTCATTGATGTCAAAGTGCATCTAGTAAAGGTGCATGGTGAGTGTTCATTGAGGTATGTGCATGATATGACAAGGTGAGTTTGTTGAGCATTATCTTCTATATTGGTTGATTTCAAGATTTATCCCAAGGTTCAAGTTAGATTAAAGTTGTCATTAATTTCATTCAAGGTTCTTGTGAAGGTATGATGACAAGTAGGTTTGCAAGAGTGTTTTTTGTGAGCAAGGCTAGTTGGGAATGTGTGTTATGAAAATATTATGAGAATTGAAGGTATGTAGTGTGAAAGAGAGTATTTTAGTGGTTATGAGTGCTATTGTCTTTTTTCCATTGTTGATAAATGTATAGGTAGTAGGTCTTTAAGGTCAAATACTTAAGTAGCCTAAGCCTAGTCATGCCATGATGAGACCTTGTGAGAAGGTATGTACATGGTGGCTTGGTGAGATGAGTAAAAATAAGCATTAGTGGTTGTATGAGGTTTATTGAGTATGTGAGTGAGGTGGAAAGTGCATGGAAAGAGGCATGAAGGGAAATTTTAAGTCCTAGTGGGGTTTACAGGTCAAGGTCTAGAGAGAAAAGCGAGAGTGTGGACTAATGAGATGTCATGATCAGATTTCAAGGTTTTTGAGATCATGTAAGCATTGATAGAAGTGAGGTATGTTGTTTCAAGTTTTTTCATGCAATTTTAGGTCATAGTGTGAAGGAAAAGGCATGAAAAGTTATTTGGAGGTCTCTTGAGTGCTTAGAATGAAGTGTTCTCAACCTTATAATGATTTTATTGTGATCATAAGCTCATCAAACCTTTTCATGGGAACATAATAAGTTCATGGTATATGGGGAAGGGTCCTAGATAAAAAATTTAGGCATTATTTTTGATTTGAGGGGCTATGATTTATGAATGATTGTTAAGAGTGAAAACTAGTTCAAACACTCTTAGAACCCTAATGAAGACCTGATGTTTAAGATTTTGATCAAAAGTGATCAATATAGATTGAATTTATAAGGTAAGATATTTAATATTATAGTAAACTCTCCTAGGTACCTCTAGGTAGTATTGGTTAGAGAGAGGAGAGAGAAAATGTTGAGTTATGGGCCTATCTTTGAAGAAGTTGTTGTAAAAGTCAAAATTTGTATTGGACATAGCAAGTAAATTGATGGAGGAAGAAGGTAGAGACTCATTTTTCATGTCCATGAAGTTTTATATACAATTTTTATTCATCAAGTTTTCTAAACTAATCATCTAAGTTAGCTAGTCGCTAACAGGCCTAATGGTGTAGACAGTGAAAAACCCAGGCAACAATGAGAAGAGGAATTAGAATGTGTTTTATTGATAGAATGATGAAAATAAGTACATAAATTTTTTTCATTAATTTTAATATATTTTAATTCCTGGAAGAATATTTTGAGGTCATGTGTGTGGTGAACAAGTTGCTCATAAGTTGACTTGTCTGGTTCAGATAAGACAATGAAATATAAGGTTAAGAGATTGGTCTACAAGATCAATGTTTGATATTAGAGATAATGTATTTATGATTGAGGTTGTTATGAATATGATATATAATATTTTTAATGTATTAATATCAATTTAAAATGTCTATATAGGTGTTGGAGTTCTAAGTCATCATGACTATGTTATGAGGTAATTTGGCAGTTCTGAGTGAATGAGTTGCAAAGGTGTTATTGAAGCCTTATCTTTTGAGTGGAAGTGTATAATTCATTTTGTGATGAACTTGAGGTCATGTAGACTCTGTATATATATAATTATTTGTTTATATTTGAGTGTCTCAAGTATGTTTTATCTTCATTCTTACAAGACAACTTTTTGAGGCACATAGGACTAATAGAGCAAATTGTGCAAAACCCAGGCAGTGTGAGAAGTTGGTTTTTGTTGTGTTTTTAGGGTATAATGATGGATAAAAGTGAATGAATATATATTTTTTGTATTTTTATGTCTTATTAATTCTTGTTATATATCTTGTAAGTTAGGTATAGTGGTGAAAATATTGAAGCCAAAATGGTGTGATTGTGATTGTGAGAAGAGAGGTCTATATGTCTAATATTTTCCATTTAAACTTATTTTTATATGTTTTAAGATGTTATTAAGGTATTTAAGTATAATTTTAATTCATTACAAGTATTTTAAAGTGGTTATATAGGTGTTTAAGGTCAATGTTTCATGACTATGTTTTTGATAGTCTTGGTAGTTCTGAGTAAGCAAGTTACAGTGATAAGTTTGAGGCTCTATGACCTGATTTGAAGTATATAATGCATATGGTGATATTTTTTAAGTCATGATGTTTCTATATAAATTATTTATTATCATGGTTATGTGGATAAATTATTTTTTATCTTCAGTTATTCAAGACAAACTTTTATCTGTGTTCAAAGGCCTAATGTGAAAAGTGCTAATGGAGTGTTTCAAGTGGTGGTTGGACATAAAAGGTGTAATGGTGATTAAAGGATATTGGATAAGGAATATTTTATTTTTATATTATTTTTTCCTTTTGTGTGTGGAGTTTTAAAGTATTCCAAGGAAGGAAAAGTGTAACGTGTCCTAAAGTAGGCCTAATAGAATTAGGTTTCCATGAGACCTAAAGAAGGATTTAGTCTCTTTGAGTTATGGCTGACCTAATGTAATGATTTATTATTAAGTTTAAAATGTATTAAGGCCTATTATGTGTCCAATATAAGTGGTCAATTATGTGTGGCTAACCAAGAGGTGTATGATCAAGATGCTTATATAAGAATAAGGTTTTTTAGGCCTAATTTGTCGGTAAGAGGATTGATTTGGAGGAGCAAATGAGATAGAAGATCCTTGATTGGAAGGAGGTATTATAGATAGTTATAAGAGAGTATATGGACTATCATGAATATCTAATATGAGGTTTGATTATGAAGATCAAGGTCATATGACCTAATTAGTATTAAAGAGACTAAATGAGTGAAGAAGCCTAAAAGCCAATTTGAAAAGGTTAAAGAGTGTGAAGAGATGAAGAGGTGGTCATCATATATTGGTTGAGAAATATAGTTTTCTTAAGGTGATAAAAGTAATCATGTGGCTAAATTAGTGTTGAGTCATTTAGGGGGTTGGTGCCTCCTTGCAAGTTGGTGCTTGGCTAGTTCTGGTTGGTGCTTCACTAAATTTGGTTTTTGTCTTATAGGACTGTAGTCCATTTGTAGAGATTAGTGGATTTTCTTCCCCTTGAGGTTTTCCCACATATGAGATGTGTTATTATATTTCATTTTCATATGGATGGTTGATTGTGCTTTGATTGATCTATATGTTTATATGAATGGATCATAAATGTTAAGTAGAATTGAATTAATATTTTGAAAACTAATTCAACCCGCCCTCTCTATCATTGTGATTCTAACAAATGAAATATGTCAAATTCCTACTCAGTAGAAGAAAGTTGGTCTTAATCTGCATTCATCCATTGGTAGAGCTTGAGTTGGTATTAAAAGCTAAAGTGCCATTTTCTTGCCTTTCCCTACCCCTAGATGGTATTTAAGGTCATCTACTATCACATTAAACGTTATGATACCTTCATACCTTCATGTTACCCCAAACAAGACCACTTTTTCATGACTATTCATAGGGTCTACTTGTGTATGAGTTTGGATTTTAGGATTATCATCATTTCATTATTTGTTATTGAGTTTGAAGGTCTTTTAGAGGTCTTAATATCACCATGAAACCATATTAAAATTATTTACCTTCCCTTAGGCCTCTCACAGACCTTTAAATCTCTCTAACAAGCAAATGTCTCATGAAATTAGGCAGCCCTATAGACACCAATCTAATTGTGTATGTAGGGTTTAGAGCTTTGTTTAGTCATCCTATCTTTGAACTCTATTTAGGGATAATGAACCTCCATTGGTTTATTGTATTTTTTTCTCATCTAAGTTAAACTTCAATGCTTCCTTTGTGCACTCTACCTTCTTTTTAGGCTTGAAACTGGCCTATTTCTTGAGCAAACCTATAGGTATCCATTGAGGTGTTTGAATGTGATTTGGGTTTTAGGACTTCAAATACAAGTCATTGAACATCCCAATGACTTTTGTTATTGTTTTAAAGTGTGTAAATCCTCTTCAAACTACCTAAAATAAAACATCTTCCCAAACACAAAACTATTCTTTTCACGTTCTCAAAGTGTGGTTGTAGATGGTTATTAGGAAAGAGTCTGATCATGAGGTCTTCAGCTTAGCCTTCTCAAATCCATTATGATAGCTTAACAATACCCAAAAATAATTGGAATATATTTCTCACTTTCTTATAGAGTTTTTTAGCCTTTTCATAGTGTTTTACGAGATTTTTCCTCTTACGTTCAAACATAAACATGTGCATGAGTACCAGGCTTACGGATGCTCTCTCATCTTAACCTTCATTGGATTTCAAACACTTCAATGATTTAATTGGATTATACATTCTCTCTTAATAGTCTCAAATCATGTTTTTAGTACACTCAATCATCTTTGTATGAATAAGTGTCCTTTGTCCAAAAAGAAGACGTACAAGTCTGTAACCTATAGGTCTCTTTACTTGTATAAACTTTTATGAAGGAGTCTATTGATTATTTTTATAGCTTGAGAGTATTTCAAATTATTATCAATTTTCATGCCATTTGCCTCAATAGTCCATAGACCTCTTATTAAACATTATGGTACCTCCAATGTGTCCATTTGTGTGTACATATTGTGCTTGTATAATCAACTCATATGCAAGGCTTATGCATTGAAAGTGAGAGTCTATATTCTATTTGTGCCTTTTGATGATACAATAGGGCCTGTCGAGGTCACATGGGTGCTTTGGATGGTGTATTAGGTCTTTCTTTTATTTTAAATTCTTTAGTATGAGACCTAATATCCATGAATGCTCATTTACAAGTCTACACACTTATGAGTGATTGAAACACTATTATAACCTTTTTTGACATCATATGTTTGGAATGTACTCTCATTATCTTATAATTTTGAACTTATCAATAATACTCTCTCATGTTACATTAGTTTCTTATTTCCACTTGGTTTAACATTGGTACTTAGACCTCTAGAAGGTTGTTTATGAATATAAACCATGATTATAAATATTAAGACACTTGGAAATTATATAAAAGTATCAAATTCCAAGGGAAATCACATTAATATTATGAAAGTGAGAGATCCTCCATGAAAATTGAGGTAGTTGGAACTCCTAAAGGTGAAAAACATTACTTGAGACACTTTTCCTCTTTTGAAGACACCTCATAAGGTTGAGTTGCTTGATGAAACCAACATTTAAAGGAGTAATTTTTCCTCTTAAAATATTCCACAAAACCATTCTCCTCCATTGAATTATGGCATTAAGAAATAGGAGCAAAATCAGACCCTACTTGAATGGATAAGGCATAGTGACCTATTGTCACTCTTAATGATTGTTAATAAAAGAGGGGATATTAATCTAAAAAACAATGCCACTAAATTGAATTTCATTAAGACCCCTAACATTGACCAAATTTTCACCTTCCAAATTTCTCTCTCCTAGTAGTACCATGCATTTGAATTGTCTTTCTAAGTTTATGAAGGTAGTGATAGAGGTGAGAGAGTGTTAAATACATCTGTAAGACCTAAAACTTAATCCAAAGCTTTAATTTGACCTATGGAATCCAAATAGACTCTAAAATTGTTTTCACTTGCAAGTTGATCTTTTAAGGCCGTACAAGTGCCCAAAAATGCTTGTAAAGGAGTATTTTTCTCATTTTATGCATTGAACTACACATTTTTAAGGGTCTAACCATTATATGACCTTTATATAAAATATGGTATGATATGACACATCTTGAAATATTTTCCCTTGAGATTTGTACGTATAACTCCACCAAATTAACTAAAAAGGTGACCAAAATGACTTTATGGTGCATATCAACATTATAAGAGGTTAATACATGATAATATTAATTTTAAAACACATTAATAACCTTTTATAATGAATCATTACCATGATAAACCTTTGAAAACACTTGACAAGAATATGATTCATAAATAACCCCTAGGACTATACAAGCACAAATAAGACCAAACCTCAAACAATGTCAATCTAAGACAAATATGACCACCTAGAGACCATTACAAGACCATTAAAATAAATTGCAAGACCATATACAATTTTGAATAATCCAATGAAAATTTTCAACCTATATGGGTTGACCATTTTGACTTTGGGTCAAAATTGGTGAACAAATTGGTAATTCACAAGGGTAACATGCCTGACATGTTGATAGATCAGTGGCCTTATCCTCCCATTGGGAAATGGAATCACTTTTATGGTATAATTTTAAATTGACATTCCTCTATAAGACTCAAACTCACACCACACCACAAAATAAAAAATTAGACACACTATTCAAAAGTCATTTAGGTAAAACCACTCAACAAATACTTAAAATAACACACCTAACCTATTATGTACAAACCTCAAAGCATGTTTGAGTTAGTGAAACAATTTGTTTTGATATGACCAGGGTCAAAAATAGTTTTTCTAAAGTCACAATTTCTATATGATAAAAAATAACTATATGATGGATATTTTTCAATGAAAAATTGCCTATGAAGGTGATCAAATGACTTATCACTCATGACACCTCTGCTAGCTAAAAGTTCATCACTTGAGGCTCCTTTCAATGATCCCTTTATCTCTCCTTGAGGCTTGATTGACATTTCAACCTACTTGGTCTCTTTCATGCTCACTTGATACTTCTCAATTTACTCTTTAGGGATCATGAAACATTTTACAACTATGTCTTAATTTGAATCATGATGTGGTAGGTGTTTAAAGGTATCAAACTTGCCTTCTTGCTTGTCAAACACATCTAAAATTGAATCAAGACTATATTTATGTCTATACTACTCCTCACTCACATAAAATTCTACCTTGACTTGATTACACTCCTCCAATATTTCAATATGATTGATAGGGATTTCACACTCTTATTTGTGCTCATTATATCCATAATTGACCTCATCATCAAACCCATGTTTCATATGAGAAAGAACATGCCCACTTATTTGTTTAAAATCTTGAATAATGGCATGATAATGCTTCCCTATATTATCACATTCTTCTTGACTATAATACTCATTAATCTTTTCTTCTTTAGTAGGCATAATTTCATCTTCTTATTTATTACCATATGTATGCAATCAAAAATTTATCATGTCTATAAATCAATCCTAACTTGAAGACGATAGAGCATACCTACACTTTTGATTGGGAATACATTTGTGAAAGAGGGGTCATAACTAATATGGGGATCCATTAGATCTGATTAGGGGATCACTTGTCACAATACACCATGATAAGAAGGGTTTCAAAGCCTACAATATAACATAATCATGCAACAACCCTAAAAGATTCTTAGGTTTAATGTTCACTCTATTCTAATAACAAGAAAGTAAATCTAATCTAGTTCACACCAAATCTTGTGGCACAATATGAGGGTTTAGAAGTAATCAAAACATGTATAAGAGAATCTCAATTAAGATAAGTATGAGTAAGACCCTAATACATGGAATATGATGAGTAATATTATTTGAGATAATACTTATGCTACTTATATCTGATAAAGAGAGGAGAATAAAGCTATAATATACTTACCTGAATGTTAACCCATAGAGACTCAATCTTTCCCTTAGCCAAAGAGGATTCTCAAGAGGTTTTTGTGGTTTGTAAGGATAACTAAGAAAATCCAAAGCATCCAAGAATTATCCACAAGACTAGATTCTCTAAGTAGAAACCCTAAGCTAAGACTCCTTAAGTAGAATGGTGGAAGACCAAATTATAAATAAACACAAGTGAATAATAAATATTGATTGCATATTTAAATAATGATAAAATAGTATTGTATATGTAGGTAGATCTCATCGTAAATCCTTCCAAATATGTCAGCTATAAATGGTTGACCTAGTCGACCCTATATGTTTTTGAGAGATAAATCACTAGGTCCTGAGCTAGGTTGATTGAAGGGCTAAAAAAAATAGAAGTGAAAAATATCCTAAATAGTACAAGGTTGACCCAGTCAACCTTGTATAGTAATCAAGGATGAAAAGTGTATAGGTTTGATCTAGTACAGTCAATTGGCCAAAGTGGATCAAGGTGAGGACAAGAGTGATGAAAAGAGGAAAAATACTAAAGGAGTGTAAAAGCTAGGAGTAATATCCTAGGTAATTGTTTTAAGAGCTAGCTGGATTGGTAATAATATGGATAAAAGGGACAAAAATATTGTAAAGCATCAAAGGTTTTCCCACTCCTTTCCTGGTGTACCCCTTAGGGCATGCACTCAAAGAGATTGAATCATGACAAGTTATTACAAGATGTAAAGCATTCATATTTGATAAAATCTAAAAATATTATGTGTATACATATGCCCCACTAAAATCTCATCATGTGTCACTAAGGTGCAACAAGGGATGGTGCTTTGAGAAAAAACATAAGAACACAAAACGTTGTTGCTAAAAAAAGTTGCAGTATTTTAAAGAAATATAACTAAAAGTAAATGATTGAAAAATGAAATAACTAAAAAGTAAATGAATAAAAATTAAATGTGATGTGTACCTTAACTTACCTTTATCATGAAATGGTTATCTATTGTATTTTTAGTTTTGATTGTGTAGGGCATAGAGACTACTTTCAACAAACCCAAGAATACAGAACTAAAGAGCAAAATAAACAAATGCATGAAAATCCAATATAGATGGTGTTATGAGGATGGGACATACTTGGGAAATTTGGAAAGTTGGCTTGAAAAGTGCCATGTTAGACAAAAATACCAAGTAAAAAATAAGTGTAAATTGAGTAACCAAAAATCCAAGGCTACTAAAGACTAGAAAACTCAAACAAGTTATCCTTAAGCAAGAAAGGCAAACTCACCAAGTCAAGCCAAAGATACATGTTAAATAGAATGGTAATAAAAAAAAATCAATGGATAAAGAATAAAAAAATGGTAAAATAACATTGATGAGTGGGCAATAATGATCCTTATCTCACTCAACAATGGAAAAAGGAAGCATAAAAAGGAAAACAACATTGATGAGTGAGAAGTAACAAGCCAACCTCACTCAACAATGGAAAAAAGGTACGAACTCAGGTGTTCATAATAACAGGATACTAAAATTTATGATAAATGGTAAAATGAAAGAGGGACAAGTCTAGAAATGTAAAATCATTGGAAAAAGAAAGAAGAATCCATAGTTACTCAAACATGTTATCTCGCTCTAAGGATAGATAAAACTGAAACAAAGTAGTTCTAGCATGTTTTTAAGAGATGAAGAAGAAGGAATTAAAGAAGGGAAAATAGATTTGGAATCACAATTTGCCTGTCAAGGAGGTAAATGAAATGGTGGAGGGGAGAATGAAGTGAAAACCAAGGTAGAGGAACTCTTTATCAAAATCAAGACAGTCAAATAAGGTTTGTCAAAACAAGAGGACTATTGACATTAAATAATCTAAAGAACTTATCTTAGCCACATAAGTCTTATGTCAATAAATTAAGTATATATATCATCCCATGAAGGCTATACGCATGAAAATTAAAATAGACCTACCTCCACACAACATGTTCCCCGCTCATCAAGACCCCTTACAGAGCCATCGATCTACTATGAAGATTGAGTACTTGCATGAAAAAGTAGGTAACACCATAGAGTTTTTTGAATTTCCCTATTCCAATCTACTATCCTACCACACCCCAAAGGACCTTGACTCTATATGAGGTTAACTATGGAATTTGAGCTTTGATTGGAGATAGGAGATGTGCCTTTAATCATGTCTTTTTGGTATGGTGTTGATTTTTGAGATTTGTATGTTTCCTTTTAGATATCATTGCCTTTTGATTCAAATGATTTGGATTTTAATTTTATTAATGGATTTTTCTATTTCTCCTCCATATAAATCTAGAAAACCAAGCATGGGTACTAAAGATGACTTTCATTTGAATACTTGGGACAAGGTTTCTAAGAGAGAGAAAGTTCAAAGAGATAGGGTCTAAGAGTCTCATAAATTTAGGTGAAATAAAAGTGTGTTAGGAACCCCTCCAAGGAAGCATAATTGATTACTTTTCTTATAAGCAATTTAAACACAGAATTATACCAGAATGATTAAGTAACTAGAAACTTGAAACAACAAAGAATTTGAGAGACAATACACAATCTTGTATTAAATACTCTTAGAAGAAAATACAATAAAGAAGATGCCGCTTCTTCTTCCACCTCAAAGGCTTGCCACACCTCAAGACCTTCTTCCCTCTCTCTCTTGCTCAACCACAACCAACTCAACAACCTAAGTTGTTATCCCCTCCTTGAATGCTTCAGCTGATCTCCTTGACCTTACTTTCTTGTAGATCTCCTTGACCTTGCTTCCTTGCTTCAATGCTTTTACTTGCCTTCTTAATTACAATACATGCCTCATGGGTCTTTAAATAGGATCCCATGCATACAAAAATAGATCTCTAATTACAATAATTAGACACACAGCTCAAGAATATAATTATCCCTTTAACATGAAAACACTCACTTCACTTAACTGACTGTTCATCAACAACAGTTCTAGAACTGCCATAGGTGATTGACGTCGGTCCCTGTCTGTCTGGTGCTGATCAACGTCGGTTGACTCCTTGTCGACATCAGTTGCCTTCTGCACTGTATGCGACTGACATAAATTACACTACCGACGTCGGTACTTTTGGAACTTCAACAACCTCTCCATGTCTACAATAGTTGAAGCTTTTAGCTCCACAACCTAACAATATCCCAATTGGAGATAAATAGCTGCAACTATATCTATACCTGTACACCATCTAGTTTGTTCCCTTGGCTTTGTATCCCTCTTAAAAATCACTCTTGAAGACCAACCACCACATAACCTGTGATGCTATACCTGTCACTTATGCCAAAAGAATTTTGCTACTCCCAAATTCTTCATGACATACCTCTGAACTAACTTTACCCTTAGCTCAGCAACTCCCTGTATATGTAACCATACAACAAGCAACACAATACAGTAATAGGATAATGTAGCTAATATTATCCAACCTGGTAAAGATAAATACAATGGTCAATCCTCCATTGTCCTACAGCCTACTCAAGACTATATGCCCTAGCCTTCTGTCTCACGTGTCCATCCACTCTCTTCTCTAACTTGGGAATCCATCCCTCATCCAGTGCTTTCTTCTAGCTGACAACTCCACCAACAAATACCTGTTTGGTTCTTCTCCAAGGACTCACACTCCTCATCCATGCCAAGCTCCCACTATTTCTAGATTCTACCTGCATTGCCTCTTCATATCTTCCTGGTTCGTGACCATCAGTAAGCAACAAATAAAATAAAAAAGGTGAACAATGAATATGAGGTTCACATACCCTTTTTGACCTCCATATGGGCATTTGAGACTCCTTGACAGCTTGCTATCTGCCCAACATCTGTTCTAGTGACCAATCTCGACCATCTCCCAGTCTGCATCTGACTGATGTCAATTCCCTGCACTGACCCTAACTATCGATGTCATTTCCCTGGCTGATGCCAGCGTCCCCTCTACCGATGTCAATTCCTATCTGATCGATGTCAGACTTCTCTTGCCTGACTCTATCGACCCTGCTGGTCTGCACATGACCGATGTCGGTATCTACCTGACCGACGTCGGTTCTAAGTGACCGACGTCGGTGTCTGTGTGTTCTTGTAAGTGATAAATTATTCATCTTTGAGCTCATATTGGATCAAACCCTTGTCCATATTACCTTGCTCAAAATTATTTAGCCCCTGTGACTGATCTTTGTCCTTCATCTCCTCCATAAACACCAAGGCTTCCCTGTTCTTGTCAAAAGCATCAAATTTCCTTTTCCTGCAATGAACTTGATCTATGCCCTCTGAATTTGAACTCATACCTTTTGAATCAAGATTTTCCATTCCCTTCTTATTCATGTGACCAAGCCTATTAAGCCACATCTTCAAATCTACAACTGAAGTAGATAAACTAGAAGTAGAATCAGTAATACAAGTAGATAGATAAAGAGTACCTACTTTCTTACCTCTTGCTAAAACAAGTGCACCCTTGGTAACCTTCCAAAAATCCACTATGAGGGTTACTATGCATCCCTCATCACCCAACCTTCCTACAGAAACCAAACTCTGCTTTAGAACTGGGACATGCATAACCTCCTTCAACACCCATGTGTTGTCCATCTGCAATTTCAGCTGCACTTTCCCTTTGCCAACTATTTGACAAGGCGTACCATCCCCTAAATAAAGCACTCTAAAGTCTCCCTAGACATACTCATGGAACAAATCTCTGTTTGGGGATGCATGAAAAGAAGAACCAAAATCTAAAACCCATGATCCTACCTAACTATCCAAAGAAAGTATGAGAGCATCCTGTACCACAATATTTGCATCTTTTGCTTCTTCATTACCTTCATGTTGATTTTCTTTATCCCTCAACCAACACTCTTTCTTTGTGTGTCCTCTCTTTACACAAAACCAGCAGGTGACACCTCTGGATTTGAATCTCCTTCCCACCTTTGACCTTGATTTGCCTTGCTCAACCTTCTTCTTTGCCTTCCCCTCCTTTCTGCACTTAGAGCATTCCCTGATGATTCACCTGTGCTTCTCCTGTGTATTTATTCATTCAAGATTACACTCACAACATCATCAACTTTTAAAATTTTAGAAGCAGACACAAAATTACTTACTGCCATAACCAAACTATCCCAACTTTCAGGTAAAGAGCATAAAATTAAGAGAGCCTTTACTTCATCATAAAAAATAATATTGACTGAAGCTAACTGGTTTACCAAACCATGGAAATCACTAAGATGAGTATGTACCGATCCACATTCCTGCATTTGCAAAGTATATAACTGCTTCATAAGAAATACCTTATTTGAAGCCGAGGGCTTTTCATATAAATTTGCCAAATATTTTATTAACTCTTTCGTTGTCTTGCACTGTGATAAGTTGGAAATCACAGATGATGCAAGGCTCAACCTTATGGAACCCAGAGCCTTCCAATCAAGAACATTCCATTCTTCATCCTTCATATCTATGGACTTGCATGTAACCCCACCCAACGATAAGTACAAATCCTTCTGATATAGATAATCCTCTATCTACATCCTCCAATGTTGATAATTCTTGTCATTAAACTTCTCCATTCATAGCTTACTTTCTTCTGCCATTGCTATACTCCCACTCAAATAGAAACCCTTGTGAATGACATGTAATCAAATAATAACTTGCTTCCTGCAACTGTAGCTTTGATACCAACTGTTAGGAACCCCTCCAAGGAAGCACAATTGATTACTTTTATTATAAGCAATTTAAACATGAAATTATACCAGAATGATTAAGTAACTAGAAACTTGAAACAACAAAGAATTTGAGAGATAATACACAATCTTGTATTAAATACTCTTAGAAGAAAATACAATAAAGAAGATGCCACTTCTTCCACCTCAAAGGCTTGCCACACATGAAGACCTTCTTCCCTCTCTCTCTTGCTCAACCACAACCAACTCAACAACCTGAGTTGTTATCACCTCTTTGAATGCTTCAGCTGATCTCCTTGACCTTACTTTCTTGTAGATCTCCTTGACCTTGCTTCCTTACTTTAATGCTTTTACTTGCCTTCTTAATTACAATACATGCCTCATGGGTCTTCAAATAGGATCCCATGCATACAAAAATAGATCTCTAATTACAATTATTAGACACGCAACTCGAGATTATAATTAGCCCTTTAACATATAAACACTCACTTCAGTTAACTGACTGTTCATTAACAGCAATTTTGGAACTACCACAGGTGACCGACGTCGGTCCCTATTTGGTTTGGTGCTAACCGACGTCAGCCGACTCCCTGCCTACACTGGTTGCCTTCTACACTGTATGTGACTGATGTCGGTTACACTGCCGATGCCAGTACTTCTGGAACTTCAGTAACCTCTCCATGTTTGCAATAGTTGAAGCTTTTAGCTCCATAACCTAACAAAGTGATATATTAACTTTAACCTTGTTTTATCTAATATGGAGTGAAAGGAAGGGTAAATCAAGAGGAGTGACGCATGGAACAATTTGAATTACTTCAAATCACAAAAAATGTGACAAAGGGCAAAAAGGGATAAAATGATAGTAAAGTGTGATTCCTTATCATAAGAATGAGGGAATTGGAAGAAAACATGATAACACAATTTTTTTGCATAAATACATATAATAAAAGAAGCAAAATCTAAATTTTGAGAGTAAGGATGTAATAAAAAATGAAAATATGGTAATATTATGAGGAGGTTCAGGTCTTATCCATGGTCTTACACTACAAATTCATAAAATAGAAATCCAAGGGGTGCCAACAAGCAAGTAAAAAATAAATTGAGATAAGCATTGGTGGGCTCTTTGAAAACATGGCCTTCGTTAGTTTGAAGGTGGTAGGTGCTTGGACCAAGAATATCTTTGACTAAATGAAGGACCATTATTTTTGGGCATATTTACCTTAGTTATCATGTGTGTAGTCTAATTTAAGGACAAGAACACCAATATTAAAAGTGCATAATTTAATTCATTTGTTATGTTGTTTGATAATGCAAGCCTTGTATTGGTGGTTATATTGTAAGGTGAAAAGATGATGTTCATCAAGTAGAGTAAGGGAATGAAGATGAGATTCACATCATTATTCATAAATAATGATGCCATGAAGAGATATATGAAGAGAGGTAAACTCAATTTCCAATGTAGAAATTAATTCAGAAGCATAGACTAGTGAGAATAGAGTTGCCTTAGTGGCAGTGTGTATGCTAATCTGATAGGCCCAAAGTGTATGGTAAAGATGAAGATGCCAATCCATGCAAGTTTCATGGATTGTCTTTTGGAAAATTTTGTTGAGAATTTTATTAGTAGCCTCAACTTGACCATTGCATTACGTATGATAAAGCATGGAACATTTGTGATTAATCTTGAATTTGTGTCAAAGTTGTTTAACATGTTTGTTTTTAAAGTTACCACCATTGTCTAAAATAATGGTGTGGGGAAAAATAAAGTAATAAATAATTTGATTAAGCATAAATTTAGAAATGGTAGGACTGATGATGTTAATAAGAGGCATGGCTTCTACCCACTTGGTCAAATATTTAGTAGCAATGATGATAAAGACATGCCCATAGTAGGAGTGAGGTAGTTTTCCAATGAGATTGAATCCCCGTGTGGAAAATGGCCAAGGATATTTGATATTTTAAAGCTCAATTGGAGGTGAATGAATTAGATCATCATGAACCTAACAAGGGTTACATTTTTTAGCATATTTAATTGCATCATTTTCAAGAGTAGGCCAAAAGTAACCTATATGTAGGCATTTGAGGGCTGTAGCATGTCTGCTATAGTGGCCACCATAGATGCCCCAATTTTATTGTTCAAGAATAGGAGGGACCTCATATTTCATAACAAAATAGAGCAAGGAACCTTCAACATTATGATAATAAAGGATGTGTTGAAATACATACTTGAAAGCTTGCTTACAAATGTGTGTCTTTTCATGAGAGTCTAAATTAGGAGGATAATTTTAATGTTACAAGAAATGAATGATGTCTTGGTACCATGGGCTTTATTGAATAGTAATAGCCTAAATATGAAAAATAAGTAAATCTTATGGTAGATTAGAGGATGGAGATTTTCTTATTTGTATAGGAAAAGTAGGATCAAAAAGGACTTGGTGTGGATGAATTAGAGATGCTGAAGAGGCAAGAAAATCAACAATGGAATGTTGATCTCTAGGAATACGCTCAATAATGAAATAGATGAAATATTGAGCAAGAGTGGTTGAAATTTGATGATATGTGATGAGATTCTCACTTTTACATTGATAATCACCACTAACATGGTGGAAAATAAGCCAAGAATAACCTAAATTATGAAGGTGTTGAATGTCTAAGTCAAGATCAACTTGCATGCCTAAGATAAGAGCTTCATATTTGACCATATTATTGGTGACATCAAAGGTGAAGTGAAAAGATAAAGGAATGATCTTGTCAAGAGGACTTGTGAGAATGCAACCTACCCCAACTCCTTGAATGCATTTAGCACCATCAAAGTGAAGGGTCTAAGTATCCTTTTGCAAGTCGACATTGATTTCAAGAATCTCCTCGATAAATACTTTTGATTTAGTAATATGGAAGGGAGTAATGGATTCATCAATATTATTGGCTTTAAGATCAATGGTAAAGCTATGAAAATAATCTTTGAGAGAAAGAGCTTGATTAAGACTTTTGATGCAAAGGGTATTGTTGTATGCAATCATAAATGCATCATGTACATAAATTAATCCCAGACCAAATGTTATAGAACACACCTAGACTTTTGATTACAGAGCATACAATTATTAAGCAGGAGCATGACCAATGTAAGTATCTGTTAGACTTGATTAGGGGATCACTTGTCACAACACATCATGTGAGGTAGGGTTCCAAAGCCTATAGTCTAACACAATCTCACAATAGTGCTAAAAAAGTCTTATGATTTAATATTTGACTAATCTAATAAAAAGAAAAGTAAATCTAATCTAGTGTACACCAAAGCTTGTGGCACAAAGTAGGGGTTAGAAAGAAAATAAATAAATAACTAAACTAAACATTTATAGAAGACATATACTCACATCAATGTATATGGAATCCTAATACATGGAAGAAAAGAATAAAAATGATCTATCTATCTACTCTTACAAAGGAGGAATAAATTTAGGAATACTTACATTTGAAGATGAACTCACCAAGCCTCAATCTCCCCCTTAGCCAAGTTGCTTAGCAAAACATTATCATAGTATGTAAGAATAACTAAGATAAATCAACCGTAGACTACACAACCTATCCAAGCATCCAAAAGACTTATCCATAAGATAAGATCAAAGCTATGAAGAAATTATTAAACCCTAAAGCTTTATTCCCCAAGTAGAATGGTCAATAGGCAAATGTTCATTTGTACTTCTTCACTTAATTCTTTGCTATTTTGAAATGGTGGTAAATGACCTTATATATATTGTAGTATCTTACACTAATATATTTCAAGAATGTTGGATGTTGTAAGTTGACCTAGCATGATTTCAAGGCTAACTCTCTAGGTCTGTGCTAGGTTAGTCAAGAGGCCAACAAACCAAAAGAGAGAAAAAAGTCCCTAAACTATGCTAGGTCAACCTAGTCAACCTAGCATAACCACCAGGTCAAAAGGGTAATAAATCAAGAAATGAAGGATAAAACATAGACAGTTATAGGAATAGGTAGAACTAAGAATAATAACCTTGGGTTCAATGGTTTTAGGAGGCTAGAATGTGGATGGTAAGTGGAAAAATGAATGATAATCTTATGAAGCATCGATGGTCTGCCCACCCCTTTCGTGGTGCACCCCTTAAGAATGGAACTTAGAGAGATTGAGACTCAATAGGTTCTTACAAGATACAAAGTGTCATTAATTAATAAAAGTTAAAAATATTATGTGTATAATATGCCCTAACTGAAGCTCATCACATGTCATGTAAGTGCAATACAAGATGGTGCTTTGAAAAAAACATGATAACACATAATGCTAATGCTAATTATGGTGAAATAAGAACAAAATAAAATCACTAAAAGGACAAAATTTAAAAACACATACCTTGAACTTACCTTAGTGCCATAGATAAAGAAGTAGATTGTAAGAAATGGTGTCCAATGTAGAGTACACTAGGCAAACCTGTAGAAGTTAGTGCAAAAAATAGACAAAAATAATTTTTTTTGGAAGATATACTTATGACAGTGGAAAATAATCTCTACATCATCATGATTCTAATGTATTTTATGTTTTGTAAAATGGATGAGTAAAAATAAAGATAGAGGCAAAATAAGGAATATGCATGAAAATAAATGAAAGAATTAAGCTGCTAAAAAGTGTTGTTAAATAGGGGAAAGAGAATTCGTTTGGCATTTTGAGTTGTGAAAGAGAGAAAATAGAGATCTGAGTATAAACAAGGATAGGATGGCAAGGGAATGACATGTTAGATGAGGAAGATGCCAAAGGTGGAAACAGATGCACCACAGATATGCAACTATGGATCTCAAACCAGTTTTTGAAATTTATATTGAATTAAGTGAAATTTTGATAAAATTTGATTTTAAGCATTTATATATGTCAAATTTGAGTAAACTTAGATTCTAAGGGTAGAAAATAGGAAGATGAGAAATGGGTTTGAAGGGTTTAGGAAGGAAATGAGTGAAATGCACATTTTGGGAAAAATATACTAGGTCGGCACATAAAATACACTAGGTTAACCAAGTCGACCTAGTATGTTAAAATAGGGTAGAATCCATGTGGTTGACCCAGTAGGTATGGGTCAACCTAGTGTAATCTGTAGGTTGAAAATATATAATAGAGTGAGTAACTAGTCTGTAAGGGCTAAAATGAAAACTTATTACTAAAGAGGGTAAAATAAGAGGTTCGCTTGGAATTTGAAGTTAACTATGATAAAAATAAGGAAATTTTGGTCAAACTACGCTGACTAGGGAACCATAATAAGCACAAAAAAACATGTAAAAACTTGAAAGAGGGCTAGAATTGGCCAAAATGACCAAAGGAGGGTAAGAGGGAACAAGAAATCTAAATATAGGATAAAATAAATCAAATCAAATAAGGTAATATAAATTATACTTGTTTTTAATTAAAATTATTAAAAAAATGATATATAAAGAATGAATTGTGATTATACATTGCATGGAGGAAATAATACATCCTTTTTTGTTTCTTGGTTGTAGAGATGAATGATATTCTATAGGTTGGTGGATGTGTCTTAAGTGTTAGATATATATATATATATATATATATATATATATATATATATATATATATATATATATATATATATATATATATATATATATATATGGAGATCAAGTTAGACTAGTAGCTATGGGTATAAGAGGTATAACTGAGATGTACAGGATCCCCCTCAGCACTAACCTATTAGTCATGTTCTTGGGATGTTGGTAATGATTAAATAACACCTTCAGATAGGTGGATGAGGATGTGATAGAGGAGGGTATCACACTAGAGGATGTCCATGCCATCTGTAAGCTACCCATAGTAGAATCACTAATGACCACATAGATACTAGATAGTTTAGAGGAGAGGAGAGCTTTAGCCATGTGGGATATAGGCTTAGAGATGATATTGAGAAGATGGAGAATTAGTATGGATGATGTGTATATATCATAGATTTTAGACCTCCAAAAGTTAGTGATAGGCCTTGTGATACAAAGACTGCTCCATCACAAGTCAAATGGTAAGGTACCACTATTCATGGTAGCCTTAAGCAAGATGATGCTAGAGAAGAGAGTATTATATGATCTAGGTTCTATCATCTAGGTATAGCTCATACATGATCTATTTGAAAGCCTAGTTGGAGGGTAGAAGACTATGGGATCAATTATACTATTGATAACATGGATATATGAGAGATTTGCCATGTATTGATTGGTTGAGTTTCCCATATGGTCGATGATAGGTTACCTTGAGTGTAAAGATGGAGGGAGGACCAAGTAGTGTGAACCATGCCCCACATGCTATTGTGTGGTAGGCGTATGGGTACATAACAACTACATGGGTGAGTTGGCATATAGTTGCACTAGCACTAAAGAGGAGAGAGGTAATTAGACACTATACATGTTAGAGAGAGCCATATCTAGTGATACAAGTGCCATGATATATGGGCCTATCTCATTTGGTGATATTGATATTGATGCCCAACCAGTGGGCTTGACATGTGAGGTAGCCACGAGGGAAGAGGGGAATCAAACCACTAACAGTGAGGCCAACACTGAGGCCATGTCAGGAGTGATCATGGACTAGTCGAGCATGATGAGTGGTAGAGGAGGTATAGATACTATATTTACCACTACCAACCCCATAATGAGATGAGAAATAGCCACCAAGGACATAGTGGTGATAGAGACAAGAGAGAGTGGAGACTATAGACATCTTAGATGATCCCATAGATGAGCTAGAGGAGATGATAGAGAGACCACTCATATAGAGGTTGAGATGGATATGAGCCATGATAGTCAGGTTTGAGATGAGGAGGTGACCTACTAAGGAGGTACTAGGAGACCATCTAAATAGGGAGACTATGTTAGGTGATTGTGCAGATGATGATATCATGGGAGCTAAGACATAGATAAGAATGAATACGATTAAATTATTTCTTAAGTTTTTATTTAGTATTAGAGAGATATACATAGATATTATGAGATATGATAGTGATCTAATATCCATATGGTGTGATTTTGTAGGCATACCTAAGGATGAGGAGGAGAGATGGGGGTCCCTAATGAGGGGATCACTTTATGACATCATAGACAAGACTCTATAGCCATAGGACCGCATGACATTAGAGTATCTAAGTGTACCATCTACCCCATCTTAGGTGAGCTAGTTCAGATTAGTTGGCAAGGCAACGAGGTATATATAAGTATAAAGAGGGAGGGTGTAGTCACTAGCAGAGATGGGTGCAAGTGAGAGATAGGCATGGTAGGCTTTGGCATATGAGATAGATATGCATCTAGAGATAGTGATATAGATGATGAAATCATATATAATGATGCAAACTTAGTTGATACAGGCATGTATAGTAACCCAGGCTAAATTGGTGCAGGCATAGGTGCAGATAACACACCTATAGGGATAAATAGAGAGATTGAGATCTCTAATTGCCTCATTATAGCATACCATTCATAAGATTCAAATAGAGGCCTTAGTAGGTAGTGTGGCTAGGCCATGAGATAGACTAGATGAAGCTCAACCCTAGTGTTGAGGCTTTGTATATGGTTGTATGAAACTTATTGTGTATATATATGATGTATCATTTCAGCTTATTGGTGTTGGTTATGTATGTTATCTTTATGATGGTTGTGTTTGTAGACACTTTTGGATATATTTCTTTCTATCACATGTATTTAGTTTTATTGTATATGATATAGGAAATATATGTGTTGTGGCTTCGTTTCTAGTATTATGGAGTCCACATGCATGGTTAAAAATAAATAGATGAAAAGGACTTGGAAAAATATAATCAATCAAATAAATGTACTATATAGTAGTTCAAGTTGGGAAATGTGTAATAAAAAAATTGACTAAGTATAAACATCCAAGAAAATGGAAAATAAGATTGTAAAAGAGGATTTGTTTTTAAACCAATGTAAAAGATTTTTGCACCAAATTAGAACAAGTAAAATCATACTAAATATCACGTTAGGAAGTATGAAAAACAATGTAATAAAATGGAAGGTATGTAAAAGGGATAAAATGATAATAAAAATAAATCAAAATTAAGTCAATAAATTCTACTATACCACGATGGGAAGTACAAAATAAAAACAAAATTTTCAAAAATTTGGTCTTAAATTTATCATACTAATTCAAGATGGGAAGTATGAGAAATTCAAGAAATGGTTGTAATCTTACATGCACTTGAAAAATAAGAAAAAAAAGGTGAAATAAAAATGAAGTAGGCATAAAACATACTGAATATCAAGATGGGAAGCATGTCAATGTCATGCAATCTCATAATCAATCAAATATTATCTCCTATTTGACACATGTAATTTTGGATGGTGACTTTGATTATTGGAAAATTTTATGAGGAGGGTCGGGTACTATCCATGGTCTTACATTTCAAATCAAAAAATAAAAACCTAAGGGGTACCAAATCAAAATTAGTAAGCACAAGGATAAGGAATAGTGAATCAAGGATGTGGCTAATAGGATAGAAAAGGTGGTAATCCATGAGGATGGTTGGGTCCAATCTATTGTCTTACAAAGTAAATCATAAATGATATCCCATGGGGAGTGATCAGTAAGAAAAATAATATTTCCCAAGAGGAAATATGAAGGAAAAGGAATGAGAAAGGAAGTATAAGAAGCAAGACTTAGGCATCTTATTAGAAGACCTTAGGAGGAAAGAGGCATAATAAGGATATGAAAAGACACTAAATGACTAGTGGTCATTTATGTACAAAATAAACCTGCTTTCTATAGACGTAAAACTTTATAGGGAAATAGGTGTGCTACTAAGATCAACTCATGATGGTAGATTGGTACAAGGAAAAGTAAAATGGACCTACCTTCCCACGTGTTCCTCTCTCCTCAAGACCTCTTATAGATCCATTAGTCTACTACAAAGATTGGGTACTTATGTGAGAAAGTAGGTATCACTAAAAGATTTTTTAATTTTTCTCTTCTAATCTACTGGCCTACTACACCCCAAAAGACCTTGGATCTACCATGAGGCCACCTATGGAGTTTGAACTTTGACTAAAATAAGGAGATGTGTTTTGAATCACATCTTTTAGTGTGATTAGACTTTTAATAATATTTAATATTTTTGACTTTTGATATCATTGCCTTTTGTTTAAATGATTTGCATTTTAACTTTATTTTGAAGGATTTTTAAGATTCATTTTCCATATAGATTTGGAATGACCAATTATGAGAGATAGTAATACACATGAATGAGTTGTAGGATAAGGCTAAAGGAATCTAAGTAACTCAAGACAAAAGACTAACTAGAACACTTAGGGCTGATAATGAACTGAACATGTGATATCAAGTCTCAACTGTGTATATGCTTAGTTTACAAAAAAAGGAAGAAGGAAAAAAGGAGATCCAAAGGACGACTGATGAAAGGAAATAGCAATGAGAAATCTTTCTTGCAAATTGATCACATGGTAATAAGAGATATTAATCAAAGGGAAGAGGGTAAATATAACCAAGTCACCATGACAAATACCTAGGAAAAATAAAGATAAGAAAGTAAATAATCATGAAGATACAAGGGAAGAGTTTTAAGAAATACTCTAAAGAAAAAGAAAGCAATGATAAGGAAAATATAAGTATATATGAAATGTAAAATGATAACATAAGCTAACTATAGTACAAAAATAAGAAGGAACATGATATAAGATAAGAAAAAACTTGACATAGTGTCAAATGATTAATCAAATAGAAATAAGATTGGATCACACATCCAATTCAAAAATAAATGAGAAAAAACCATGCATATGCTCATAAATACTGGTAAATATATCCACACACATTATCTAATACATTGGATAAGTATCTATGAAGCTGTAATCAAATTGATGCTAAGGTCTCATAAATATTCAGTGAATACTAGGTAAATACTTCTTTTTTGATCTCCTAAATTGAAAAGGTAGGAATGCTCAAAGGAAAATGTTGAGGAGAAAAGTTAGGCAAAACACTGGTCAAGAGAATGCCTGGAAACAAGATCTAAAGGAGAAGAAGGAATCAAAATGTGGATAAGGATCCATAGATGAAGGAATCTTAGGTGGAGAAGGATCCATAGGTGAGGGAATGTCCACATGTGAAGGAATCATAAGTGGAGGCATAGAGGTGGTGAATGGACCACATGAGGTGATGGAACCATTAGAGGTGGAGCCATGGGAGAAGGAGGAGCCTTCTTATGGGAATGAACTATGGGAGGAATGGTAGAAGGTCTAAAGATGGATACAAGGTGATCTTTAAGATGTTGTTGAAGAATGTGGTAATGATAAGTGTGATGCATGCTACATAGGTGTCACAGACAATATGCCTCACCATATTTAGGTAAATATTTAGGAATTACCTTCGGGGGAGGTATGGATTTGTCTGATGATGGGGAAGAAAGGCACAAGGTATCAAGGTATTTTCATAACTTACGATAATGAGTGGAAGAGTGATTATTTTTCTCATGGAAGTGAAAAATATGCTTGTGATTGGTTTTATGAGCACTCATGAAAGGAGGTGAAATAGGAAGGGAAGACGCTGAAGAGAACTCATTAGCCCATTTTGTGGGCAAAGAAGCCATCTTAGGTAAAGAATAAAACCATCATCAAGGGAGGGTGATGATGGGGAAGGAGTAAAATTAGGCTCAATAAGAGGAGCACTAGAATGAGAAGTAAGAAGAAGCTTAGCAATAGTAGGAGAGGAAATAGGTTCAACTAGAGTGGAAAAAGGAATAAGCTAGCCCTATTGAAGGAGGGGTGGGCTTTGTAAAAGGTCTAAGGAAGCCTTTTCTAGGTGTGGTAAAGCAATAAGGTCTGGTCATAATATGATGTAAGAGTATGGTCCTAAGTGGATACTTAGAAACTAGAGGTATTGGTGCCATCTCTACCATGTGATAAAGAGGAAAAATGCAAGAATCAAGAACTATAAATGACAGAGAACAATGAGATGCATTAAAAAACTCAACTAAAGAAGAGTGGTAATGAAAAATCTCAGCATCATAGGCCTAGATAAGGCCACCTAAAAGAGGATCATCTAAATAATAGCCATCATCATCTCAATTATGAAGATCAATGACATAGGTTAAGATGACCTTATCAGCAGAGGAAGCTTGATGAATAGAGTGCCTAGTCTTAGTTAAGATTGCAAGAATGTCATCACAAGGAGGCTTGTGAGAATGAGGCTACAAGGAAGTCAGGAGCTACGAGATGAGATGAGGTAAGAGATCAGGAGTTTTTATCTTTAAATTAATCTCATTGGCTCATCATCATCAGAGTTTAAAAGGTTGGGAGGAATGTTACCAATGAGCTCAAGATGCCCATTATAACCTTTGGTTGAGTTTATCAAAAATTTAAGATGATGCAACTCATAGAATGGAACACTAGGCAAAGGCTCAAGATTAGTAATCTTGAAGACACCATGATCTTGGAATTGCTAAAAATTCTAAATGTTAGTGTCTCTTTGAATCCTGTAAATGGCTCCATTGTGAGGAAATTTTATGCATTGGCAAGCAGAAGATGTGATAACTCGCATATGATGAGTCTATAACCGACCAAGCAAAATGTTATACAAAAGGGAAAATTTTAAGATTATTACCTTCACATGTATGATGATAGGTGGGATAGTGATGGGAAGCCACACACACCCTAAGGGAGCCATTTACCTTTTATCATATCCTTTACATGTGCTACCTGTAGACTATAGATTACATTTGGAATACTCAAGAGTCTTAATGAAATTAAGGGAAGTGACATAGGTTCCATAACCCTCATTTATCAAGGCTCACTTAACTTGTATATCACTAATTTGGATGCTAATAAATAAATGGAGGATCATCTACCCAAAGAAGAATCTCATATAGAATCATATATGTGATAGGAAATCATAAGGAAAGAGAAGTGTCTATAGTTTCATCAATGTTAATGGACATCTCTTCACATTTATTTAAGATACTATCCTCAAATCTAGATAAATTAGCCTCCTATCTTGCTAAAGGAGGGTGAGGGATATTCATCTTGAATAAGAGTTGCATAAGGTAGTTTCTATGACATGGAGATGTCCTCATGAGTTCAAGAAAAGGTATCTTAGATGGAAGATTAGTAAGTTTCATAATGGTATCTAACTCATCATAACCCATAAGGATATTATTAGATATATGTGCATAATGATTAAGGTCTTTGGAAGGTGGATCTGAAGAGCATTAAAATTTATGTTGATAAGAATGAGAAGGTTGAGAAAAAAGTTGTAAATTGTTTGGTGATGAATAAGTAGTTAGTTCAGATGGATCTTGAAGTTCAAAAGAAGAAGTGTTAGTATAAATTAGATTTTTATTAGTATTAGAAGATGATGGGAGAGAAGTAGAAATAGTATGAGATGTTTCATCTAAGGGAGAATCATAAATTAGATAATCAAAAGAAATAAGATCTTCTTGCCCCAACTCATTTAAATGAGTTGGAAAAAATTCTTGGATAATATGATATGTCTTATGGGAAGGAGTATATATAGGTTGAAAATTAATGAAATCCACCACTCTTCGCATATTGGTCATGCTAACCAAATTCTCTTTAGAATTTGGTTCAACAAGACTTTCTATGTTATTGGTGGAAGAAGTGGACTTGTATTGACCTTCTTGGATTGGTTGATGATTAGGCAAGGGGTCTTTATAGATATCTAAATGAGAATTTACTTGATTTAAGGTTTGAGTTTTATCATGTGATTTATAGTCTTTGAAGGCAATATAATAGGCTTGTTAATGCTTATGAAAAATGGAACCATGATCAAAATTTTGGCCAAGAAAAAATTCTATGGCTAAATTATGAAGTTGTCTACAATTATCATGAGAGTGACCACAGCTATGATGAAACCAACAAAACTTATTAGGATTTTACCATGATTTCATAGGTTGAATAGGGTCAAACTCTCATGGAAGAGGCCTAGTTATATGTTTAATCAATTTGGTTGATGATAAAAGTTTATGGACATTAATGTTGTTTATTAAGAAATAAGGATTAGTGTATTGTTGAGAAGGCATTGGTTCCAAAGAAAGGGTAGGAATGATAGCTTGAACATTGTGAATGGTATCAAATGAATATATAACACCATCATTGTTAATATTGTTGTTTTTGTTCTTTGCTAATGGGTGAGGTCCCATGAAAGATTTTGGTATCTCAAATTGAAGCACGAGGAAATATTATCTTTTGGCTTGATCAATAGTTTTCTCTAAGGTATGTGGAGAAAGGGTACATACTTGATATTATAATTTATGGAATAAAGGATCTATAAAGATATGAAAGAGATTATCATCCACCATGTTATGTTCACATTTATTTGACAAAGTATTTTATCACTTAAAAAAGGCTTGGGTAGTTTCATTTTCACTTTGTTTTCAATTGATGAAATGGGCTAAAGTATTCTTAGGAAGATCACTAGGTTGAAATTCTTGCACTAAAACATTTACTAAGTCCTCCAAAATAGTGATAGAGTGTGTTCTAGGTTTATTATACCAATCCAAGGCATCACCCATGAGGGTTTTGGCTAAGAGTTTGGTAGTGGCAAAGGTATTTAACTTGACCCAATCCATGTAAAGATTTCCAAATGTCTTAAGGTGAAGAGTAGGATTGGTTGATCCATTGTAATAAATTGTAGGTTTTGTACCTCCAATGTCAATGTTAGAAATTTGGGTGGTAAGAGGTTCATTTTTTAAATTTTTAATGACTTTGTTGACTAATGGAGGTTGAGGAATGAGATTAACTTGAGAATATTGAAGAGGGGGAGGATGAAAACTTTGGTTATGTGTGCCCCACGTCATTGGTTGAGGATTGGATTGAAGATTAAGAAGGTGGATTTCTATTCACATCCTTTGATTCATATTATTAGCTTGGAATGTGTTCATTTGATTGAGAGTTTATAATAATAGTTGATGACTTTGATTAGTGTTATTAGAAGAAGTGGTGTTAGTGGCTTGGGTACCACTATTAGTGTTTGTATGAGCTTAAGAAGAGCTATGAGGATTTGAAGCACTAGTGGAAAATGTTTCTAGTGAAGCAAAATATGGACTAGTAAATGGTTGAGAGGAAGAGGCACTAGAAGCATGAGTGCCTTGGGTATAAAATGATGAACTAGTGGAAGGATTAAGTATAGTTGATTTTATGAGAGGCCCACTAGATGTAGAATCTACCATGTTAGTTGAGATACTAGGCATAGAGGTATAACAATTTAAAGAAGAAGACGTCATGGTATAAAGAGTCAAGATTGAAGGAAGAGGTTGAAAAGCAAAGAAATTGGTATCCCTAAATATAGTTAAGAAAGTGGGAGTAGGAGAATGAGGTTCTTCAACTTGATAGCTAATCATGAGGTTATATATGGTGGAAGGATCCTTCCCTTTATGTTGAGGAAATTTTGTGATAAAAAAAGCATTTCAGGAGTATACTCTAGCTCAATCTGATCTTCTAAGAGAAGAAAATAGTTTTGTTACAAAGGGGTATGAGGAGGGGTCCCATATTTTATCATGTCGGTTGCAATATAATTATAAGCTATGAATTAAAGCAAGATAATTACAAGTAATGTAAGAAAGTAGTAAGTACTAAAATGGAAACAAATAATCAATTGAATTGATGTCGACCAATCCAACTTATGCATACAAAGTAAAATCTTACACTAACACTGGATAATGCAAGCTTTTGCACACATAATTGATTAAAGAACAAGAAAACAACTTGAAAGTAAAGCTAGCTACTTGGTCAACCTAGAATGTTGATTAGATTATTAATAATGATTTTAAGTGTAAAGGGAGATTAACTATTAAGGTACTAGATAACAATCTATGGATAGTTTTAGGTAAGTTTAAGATGAAGGGGACTGAAGTGGTAATGATATAAGCTTGGTATTGGGGCCTACCCCCTCACTTCATAGACCACAAAAATAAGGGTAACAGGTGATTAGAAAAAATATACCATTAACCACTCTTTATAATTGACTAGAGCATCAAGTTAGCTTCCCCCTTCATGATAAAATCCAAGTAGGTTGGCCTGGGTAGTCAAATATTTATATGCTTGTTGATGTTTATGTGGTTTGGTAATGTGTGCAAAAGAATAGTAATAGTGTAACTAAGCAATTAATTTAAAATCCCCTAATTAGAATATGTGAACTATTCTAAGCATGTAAACAACTTAAAAGAAAGACATGATTAACATATATGGTTAATTTCAACTTTAAAACAAGGTATAATTGAAAAACTATATGGACAATCATATATAATAGGGTTGATAGGGTCAAACCTGTACTATGGAAGCAAAGTTTAAAAGTGAACTAGGTTGGCCAAGTTGACCTAGTTATTTTAGAAAACATAGAACATAGAACTAGGTCCATAGGGTCAACCTAGTTGACTGTGGGAAGGCAGTTTTGAAGCTTGCAAAATATGAAAGAAAATTATATAAAAAGAAGGATTCGGAGGAATAAAAATTGACCTAAATGGTTTAGGGATGAAAAGGAAAATATTGTTGATCTGAGACCTTGGAGAAAATTGGAAAAAACTTGAAAACTAGGTTGAGCTGGTCGAATAAGCTATACAAGAACTTGCTGAAAAAGTGTTGACAATGTACTAGGTCAACCTAGTAGGCTAGATTGGAAGTCTAAAAACCTAAAAAAACTTATACTGGGTAGAGCTGGTCAATCTAGTTATCTAAACAAAATTATACAAGTTCTAAAAACCTATATTAGGTTTAGTTAGTGGATCTAGTTACCTATTCTTGAAAACCTATACACAAAAAAAAAGAACTGGGTCAATAGGTTCGATCCAAATTAGTAAATATATGATAAAAATAATGATGAATAGAAATGAAATAAGTGAAATAAATCCTACAAGGGTTTGATTCACTTTGGGTTCACTACAATGTATGCAATAAAAAATGCATCATGTCCATAAATTAATCTTAGATCAAATGGGATAGAGCACACCTACACTTTCAATTGGGGAGCATACAATTGTTAAGTGGGAGAGTGACAAATGTAAGGATCCACTAGACTCGATTAGGGGATCACTTGTCACAACACATCATGTGAGGTAGGGTTCTAAAGCCTACAGTCTAACATAATCACATAACAACCCTAAAAGAGTCCTATGATTTAATATTTCACTAATCTAATAATAAGAAAAGTAAATCTAATATAGTTTGCACCAAAACTTGTGGCACAAAGTGGGGGTTAAAAACAAAACAAATGAACAACTAAATTAAACATGTATAGAAGACATATAATCATGTCAATGTATATTGAATCCTAATACATGGAAGAAAAAAATACAAATACTCTATCTATCTACTTTTACAAAAGAGGAATAAAGTTATGAATACTTACCATTGAAGATGAACCCATTGAGCCTCAATCTCTCCCTTGGCTAAGGTGCTTCACAAGAGATTGTCATGGTATGTAAGGACAAGTAAGATAAATCAACTCTATGATATTAAACCTATCCAAGCATACAAAATACTTATCCAAAAGATGAGATTAGAGCTCCAAAGAAAGTATTGAACCCTAAAGTTTTATTCCTCAAGTAGAATGGTCAATAGGTAGATGTTCGTTTACACTTCTTAGCTTAATTATTATCTCTTTTGAAATGGTGGTAAATGAACTTGTATATATAGTATTATCTTACCCTAAAATATTTTGGGAATGTCAGTTGTGCTAGGTCAACCTAGTCGACCTAGCATGTTTATGGGGCTAACTCTCTAGCTCTGTGCTAGGTCCACCTAGAGGCCAACAAACCAAAAGAGATAAAAATTCCCTAAACTGTGCTAGGTCAACCCAGTCAACCTAGCATAACCAATGTGTTAAAAGGGTGCTAAGAAAATAAATGAAGGATAAACATAGAAAGTGATAGGAATAGGTATAACTAAGAAGAATAAGCTTGGGTTCAATGGTTTTAGGAGGCTAGAGTGTGGATGGTAGGTGGAAAAAAGAATGATAATATTATGAAGCATCGATGGTTTACCCACCCCTTTTTTGGTGCACCCCTTAAGGCATACACTTAGAGAGATTCAGACTCGACAAGTTCGTCAGTAATCAATAAAATTTTAAAATATTATGCGTATACAATTATCATCTGAAATATTATCTTGAAGAGAAGAGGTGGATGGAATAGCAGCTATGGACAGTTGATTAGCTATGATTTTCCCTTTGACAACTTTTTGAGTGATGATGTGGAGATCAAATTCCATAAGGAGGACTAACCATTTGTCAATTCTATTTATAAGAAGAAATGTTTGTGAGAAAAAATGATGAAGTGGGTCAGAATGAACAATGACATAAGTAGTTTGGTAAAGCATATAGTGGCTAAGCTTTTTAGCTACAAAATAGATAGTGAGGCAATCACACTCAATTTTAGTATAACGTGTTTCATAATTGATGAGGCCTTAGCTAATGTAGTAAATAGCATACTCTCTTCCTATATCATCTTGTTGGGAAAGAATTACTCCAGCTAAAATAGGTGTGGAAGAAGTATATGGAATCAAATGTTTATCATTGGAAGCAGGATGAAGTGTATGTGGATCAAGCAATGACTCTTTCATATTGTCAAAGGATTTTTGACATGAATTTGTCCATTATAAAGTAGTACCTTTCTTGATAAGGGAATTTATAGAGTGAATTTGATATGCCATTTTTGGGATGAATCATCTAATTTCCCCAAGTTTTCCAAAATAAATCTGAATGTTAGGAATATAATGAGGAATATGCATGTCGATGATAGAACTAATTTTGGCAAGATCAACATCAATGCTATGGAGAGAGAGATTAAGAATCCTAATTTTTTTAAAGATGTAACTCCAAAGACACATTTGTAAGGATTAAGCCTAACTTTATATTTAAGGAGACGGTTAAAGATAATAACAAGATTAGAGAGATGATTCTTACAATGTTTGGATTTAGAAATAATATCATCCACATAGGTTTCAAATTTTTTTAATAAGAGATCGTGAAAGATGTGAGTCATTTTTTATTGGTAAGTGGCTCCATCATTTTTGTGTTCGAAGGGGATTTTGACATTGTAATAGGTACCCCAGTCCATGGTGAAAGTAGTCTTATGTTGGTCCTTAAGAGTGACATGAATCTAATTATATCTTGAGAATACATCCATAAGAGATAACATTTCATAATCAGTAGTGGAATCAACAATGACATCTATTGAAGGTAAAGGGAAGTTGTCATTGGAACAAGAAAGATTAAGATTATGGAAATCAATTCAATTGCAAATGATCATAGTGACCTTCTTCCAAATGGGAATAAGGTTAGAAACCCATTTAGAATAATCCATGAGTTTGATAAATTTAGCATCAGGTAATTTGATGATTTCCTTATGACATAAAGTGGAAACTTTAGGTGTAAATTTTCTTTGTTTTTGACACACAAGCTTGGCATCAAGATATGTAATGATGTTATAGACCAAAATGCTAGGGCCAATTCTAGGCATGTCCTCATAGGATAAAGTGAAAACCTCATGATATTTATCAAATAATAAGATAAAATTATCATGTTCAATAGGTGAGAGCTCATTAGAGATAATAATTGGTTGAGGACAAGATGGTGTACCATATTCAATGCAAGGGATTTCTTCAATAAGCATGGTATTATCATCTTGAAATTGGTATGGTGCATTGGGTAAGGAAGAAATTGAATTTGTTTTAGGATCAATGCTAACAATGAAGTTATTGAATCAAAGAGATTTAGTTTTGAAATTTCCAAGTGTATGATGTTTCCAAGGAAGTTGAGGTTCTCAAGCATAAAGTATCTTGAGGATAGCTTCATCACTATGCAAGGTAGGAAGATGACCATAATAATTGACATCTACTTCAAGATCTAAAATTTGATTTCCATGGTGATCAGACTTAGAATGTATCTAAAAAACATCCGTTACCTTAGCACCTAGTGTAATTTTAGGAGTAGAAGTAGTAGATGGAGCAGAATGGGTTAGAATATCAGTGGTTTCAATGATGGGAGAAGGATTAGATGTAATGATTAGATCGATAAGTGATAAAGGAGATATAGAAAATTTCAAAGATTTGAAAGATATAATTTTCTCTACCACACAAAGAGTATAGATAAGAGGAAAATTGGAAAGAGGCACATGAACCTTAAGATCTAACGTATGATACATAGAAATGGTATGAAAAACATGAATTTGGGCTAAGGTTTTCTAATAATGTTGGACATCCAAGTCTCTAGATTGAGTTTGGGCCATTATATAGTTATCATCGTGTGTTAGATAAATTGCACATGCTTGAGAATTAGGGGGAGTTTTAAAATATGAAATCCACATATTGATGAATGTATGAGGAGAGTTGATGAGATAATCTTTAAATAATTTGGCCCCTCCAAAATCATTGTAAGTGAAGGCATCTTCTAGTAAATAAGGATCCTAAGTATTGAATAGAGGGGGGAAATTGGTAATCTCATCAATAAGAGATATAGTATGATGAGATGATCTTTAAATAATTTGTCCCCTCCAAAATCATTGCAAGTGAAGGCATCTTATAGTAAAGAAGGATCCTGAGTATTGCATAGAGGGGGAAAATTGGTAATCTCATCAATAATAGGTATAGTATGGTCCCTAGGTAAGAGAGAAGGAGGAAGCCATTTTAAAATATAGGGAGGTAACTTGGTATAATTTTAAGTATATTGCAAATCATTGGGCTCATCTTCATCAAAATTTTAAGAGTAACATGTAAATCAGGATTCATGTTGATGAACTCAAGTAAAGGAGAACTATTGATCTGAGAAATGGTAGGAATATGGTAATGTGATTTAGGATTAGGAATATGAATGCTTCATGGGTTAGGAAAACTTCATGCTTATTCCATTTTCCATTATGTATGAATTTAATACATTGACTATCATAAGAAGCAATGGACCTCCTTTGACGAGTCCATAAAGCACCAAGGAGTATGTTATAAGATAAAATAAGATCAAGGACCATAAGATTGGTTTGAATAGTCTTAGGTCTATTGGTTAATGGAAGCCAAATATAAATAAGTGGTTTTTGATTAGTCTTATTAAAACCATGACAAGTAAGATGGATTTACTTGAGATGATCCTTGTTATAACCAAGTTGTTAGATGAGCCATAAAGATGTCACATTAATACCAGAACCTTCATCAACTAAAACTTTATGGATAAGAGTGGTATTGATGACTAATTTGATGAAGAGTGGTGGATCATCAACATGAATGAGAATTTCATCATTGATCATGTTCTCTTCAAGGAATTCAATATCAGGCTTAGAAAAAGGACACATAATTTTAATGGTATTTACAATGGTAGGTTGAGATTCAATAGAAGGTGGTTCTTCATCTAAGGAGGATGGATCTTCAATTTCTTAGAGTTATTGCATAAGGAATTTATGATGATAGGGTTAAGTGCAAACCAAATCCATAATTGGAATCTTATAAGGCATAGAGTTGTGTTCTTCAATAAAATTTCATTAGGACTTAGAAGATCCAGCACTAGTTTTATGAGGTAAATTAGACTTTGAAGGAATAGTTTAAGTTGGAGGATCATAAGGAGGAAATGGTTCTTCTTGGGATTACAAAGTAAGATTAGTAGTGTTATTATCTTTAATAATTTGTTCCTTTATAGAAGACTTCTTAGGCTTTGTAACAGGATCTTTGTGAGAAAGTTTACAATGATATTTGACCTTAGTAGTGTTGACATATTGAGAATTGTTGAAATATTGGCCATAATTGGCATCAATGGCACAAACATCCTTGGAATTTGATTTATTATTCAAAGACTATTTTTGGTTATTCAAAGTATAAGTTTTATAAGTTTTTCATTTTTAAAAAGTAGTAGTGTATTCTTGAAGATGAAGATTGAACATAGCTTCATGATTGAATGAATCACCAAGCATATAAGAGATAGAAAATTTAGTGAGCCATCTATAAGATTTATAAGAATGCCCAATATTGTCATGAAACCAAAAAAAATAAATTGGGGTCATACCACTTAGGAGGAGCATTGGGATAGATGAAAGGTTTAGAGGGTAGTAAAAATTATTTCATTTATTAAACTGAAAGAGGTGTATGAGAAGGTGAAGGAACATCAATTTTGATAACTCCTAGTTTGGTTTATGGATTATTACTAGTGATAACATTATATGTTTGCAAATATCCTTTTAAAATTTTAAGAATAGGTTTGAATTGATTCATAAGAAGGTTTTGACATTTAGCTTGATCAAGAGCTTCATTAAGTGTTTGAGGATCAAAGGTTTAAACCTTATATTGAAGAGTGGGAGTCAATACAGTGATAAAGAGTTTGAGTAAGTTATCATCAATCATGTTATGGTAATATTTATGAGATAAATATTTCCATTTTTTGATAATGTCGTGATCTGATTCATTAGGGGATTTCTTAGCATTGATGAAGTGGATAAGATAATTTTTGGGAAGATCATTGTGTTGAAATTATTTAACCAAAGGATTAACCAAATATTCAAGTTGCCAAATAGAATGTTGGGGAAGTTAATTATACCATTATAATACATTTATAGTGAAGGTTTTCACTAAGATTTTAGTTGTGAAAAAGGTATTAGTTTGGATCCTCTCCTTATAAAGGTTGCCAAAGGCTTTGAAAAATGAGGCAGGGTCTTAAGTCCCATCATATTTGAAAGTTGGAGATATATTACCAATATCAATGGATAAAATGAAGGGGGATTAAGGCTTATTTTGAAAGGTTTGAAGCATTTTATTATTAATGATGGGTTGAGGAATAACATTTCCTGAGGCATCTCGAAGAGGTAGAGGAATGAAATTTGGATTAGCTTGAGGATGCATAGTTGGAGGTTGATTAGCCACATTGATTAAATGTTGTTGAAGTTTCATCATTTGGTTGTTGTTATAATTTTACATTATGTTAATTTGTTAGATAACTTGGGATAAAATTTGAGTTGTATCAAGAGGTGGGTTGGTGTTAGTAGGAGCACTCCCCAGATTGGTGTTAGGGGAGGATTACTAGAAGAAGGATTATTAATGGGATTGTTAAGTAAACTTGTATCAATTTATCCCACATTACATTGAATAGTTTGAAGATGAGAAGTTTCTTGGTAAGTGTGGAAAGGATTAGATCTATCAACTTCATATTGAGGTGTTATTTTCACCATATTATAGGTCATAAATGAAGGAGGGGAAGAGGTGCCCCAAGAGTGGTGGTATTCTTGGGAGGAAAAGAGAAGAAGAAATGAACATCCCATATAGTATCTAAATGGATTCAAGCTATCCAAGAAGATTTTGATAGGAGAATTCATTATGACTGAAGAGAGATGGACATAATGCAAAGAAGGAAAGATAGGGAACTAGATTGATAAATAAGGCACAAAGAAGCATAGGGTCAACTAGGTCAACCTAGCATAAAAATAGGGTTTGTAAACTATATAGGTTCAATTGCATTGATCCAATACAATGCATAAAGGATATACAAGGAAAAATCAAAGTATTTAAATAGTACAAGGTTGATGGGGTTGATCTAGTATAGTGAACAAGGGCTAAAAATGATACAGGGTCAACTGGTTCAACCTTATACAATAGATAGGGAAAGTTAAGAGGCTTATAATAGGTTGTGAACTGAAATAGGATAAATTTTGGTAGGCAACTTGAAAAGAAATAATTGAAAAGAAACAAATAGTCAATTAGATTCACGTTGGTCAATCTAATTGAAGCACATAACACAAAACCTTACACCAATGCTGGCTAATGTAAGGTTTTGAAATACAAAATATAGTAGAGCAAAGAGCAAACAATCAACTTGGAAAGTAAATAGCTAACTAATTGGTCAACTTGAATTTTTATAAGATTATTAGAATATGATTTTTAAATGTGATGGGGAAGTTGGTTGTAAGTATGGAACTAGATTGCCAATCTAAAGATGGTTTTAGGTAGTTTGGGCTGAAAATAATTATAGTGGTAATGATATATGCTTGGTATTGGGGCCTACCCCCTCACTTCACACATATTAGTGATAAGGGTGTCAGGTACCTAGCCATAACATCCCATTAACCATGCTTTATACTTGATCAGAGTATCAAGTCAACTTATCCATTGGTGATGAAATATAAGTAGGTTGGCCTCTGGTAGACAAATGTTAAAATGCTTATTTATATTTTGTGATTTAGATGTGTGCATATAAAATAAAAAATAGTGAACTAAACAATTAATTAAAAACCACCTAATTAAGCTATGCAATATATTCTAAGTATGCAAGTAACAAAAAAAGAAAGTGTGAATTAATTACTAGCATATAAGGTTAATTCAAACTTTGAAACAAGGTACAATGTTGAAATGGTCAATTATATATATATATATATATATATATATAGAATATAGAATAGGGTTAATAGGGTTGAACCTGTACTATATAAGTAAGGTCTGAAAATGAATAGGGTCGATAGAGTTGACCCAATTATCCAGATAGCACACAAAACATAGAATTGGGTTGGTAGGGTCAATCTAATTGACTGTGCAAGGGTAATTTTGAAGACTACAAACTATAAAAGGAAAGACTATAAGGAAAAAGACAAAGAGATATAAAGTAACCTTGGTAGATCAGAGATGCAAATAATGAGGATTATTGTTTAAGAACGTTGATATATGATTGAAATTTTTTCTAATTGGGTGAATCAAGCTTTATAGAAACTTGTTTCTAACTACCTAAAAATATATAGGGTTGATTAGGTAGACCTATTAGTCTAGACTAAATGTCTTAAAAGATGAAAATTTTTACTGGGTCAACAAGGTCGATCCAGTAGCCTATATTTGAAAACCTTCGCATAGAAGTTAGATACTAGGTTGATAGAGTTGATACAATATGGTGAATACATGATAAAATAATGATTAAAGAATTAAATAAATGAAATAAGATGAAAAAATCTTGGAAGGGTTAGTTCACGTTAGATTCACTAGAATGTATGCAATCAAAAATACATCATGTCTATAAATCAATCCTAGCTCAAATAAGATAGAGCATACCTACACTTTTGATTTGGAATACATTTGTTAAGAAGGGGCATGACTAATATGGGGATTTGATAGACCTAATTATGGGATCACTTGTCAAAATACACCATGATAGGAAGTGTTTTAAAGCCTACAGTCTAACACAATCATGAAATAACCCTAAAAGAGTCCTAGGTTTAATGTTCACTCTATTCTAATAACAAGAAAATAAATCTAATATAGTGCACACAAAATCTTATGACATAATATGAGGGTTTAGTAGAAATCAAAACATGTATAAGAGAGTATCAATTAAGCTAAGTATGAGTAAGACCCTAATACATGGAATATGAAGAGTAATATTATTTGAGCCAATACTTATGCTACTTTTATCTACTAAAGAGAGGAGAACAAAGATATAATATCCTTACTTGAATGTGAACCCATCAAGACTCAATTTATCCATTGGCCAAAGGGGATTTGAAATAGGTTGTTGTGGTTTGTAAGGATAACTAAGAAAGGCCAAAGCATCCAAGACCTATCCATAAGACTAGATGCTCCGAGTAGAAACCCTAAGCTAAGACTCATCAAGTAGAATGGTGGAAGAGCACATTGTAAAGAAACACGAGAAAATAATACCTCTTAATTACATATTGAAATAATGATAAAATTCTCTTGTATATATAGGTGGATCTCACCCTAAATCCTTTTGAATATGTTAGTTATATGGGGTCAAACTAGTCAACCTTGTATGTTTTTGGGAGATAAATAACTAGGTCTCGAGCTAGGTCACCTGAAGGGATAATCAAAATCAAAGTGACAAATACTCTAAATAGTACAAGGTTAACCTAGTCAACCTTATAAAATAATTAAATGTTGAAAACTATATAGGGTTGATCCAGTTGACCTAGTATAGTCAATTGGTTAAAGTAGATCAAGGTGAGGACAAGAGGGATGGAAAGAGGAGAAAGATTGGAGGAGTGTGAAAAGGAGGAGTAATATCTTAGGTAATGGTTTTAATAGCTAGTTGGATTGGTAATAATGTGTCAAAAAGGGACAATAATCATGTAAAGCAACAAAGGTCTGCCCACCCCTTTCTCAGTGCACCCCTTTGGGCATTCACTTAGAGATATTGAGTTACGATGTGTTCTTACAAGATGTAAATCATCAATATTTGATAAAAGTATACACCATGCTCTAGTACACTTGTAACATAATCATCACCATCTATATGGATAAAATAGTTACCCCATATAGCATGTTAAAAGGCATCATCAGAACATACCTCAAGGGACTCATCACTTTATTCATGAATAATGTATATGACCATACCTATCTCTTCAATGAGTTTGCATGGATCAAAACCATGTTGATAAAATCCCCATTCATCAATATAGAGGTCAGCTATTCCATCAATAGGTGTCAAATATTCTTGGTCATTAGGGTAGTTTCCCTCATCATTGATAGTAAAGTTCACATTTGATGTGTTAGGCACATAGAGATCCACATGAAACTTAGCCAAAGGTTAAAAATTGATAGATCCCCTAGTACCATACCTATTCCTAAATGCGATATAGGACCAATCTAAAGTCAAGTACCCCCAATCTTAGTGGTAAATTCCCTTAACAAGCAAAGGGTAAAATGAGGTGGTACATCCACAACCAAAACATCTTTAGAGATAGTGAATATACAAAAATAATTGAGAGTGAGATGAAAACCCTTGGTGATGCCAACTATTTTGGCAGTTGATCCATATAGATATAACACCCTCTTGGAATGTGACTCATACTTCAAATTCAACTTGTTAGCTACTTGCTTTGGCATGATTGAACTACTTGCTCCACTATCAATTAGACAATTATGAACCAATGAGTATCTAATGATAAAATAGAGGTATAAGGGAGGATTTTTATCTATCTTTTTAGTTTTTATTGGGTTTCCATCCTTGGACTTCAATTCATTTGTCAAAAACTACCCCTCTTTCACTACACTACCTATGTGATGCATTGAGCTTGAGAGATCATTTTGGAATAGGTCTCTTTGTCTAGGAATGGATAATGTTTCCCACATTAGTATTCATATATGGAACTTCTTAATCATAGGAGATCTACCAAATTTATGATGTCTTCTAGGAGCTATAACACTACCACTAGCTTATGTCACTTGATGCATAGGAGAAGGCATGAAGGAACTTTAACATTATGATATTTCTAATTTACCTAAGCCATAAAGACTATATTTAACACACCTGATCCTTTAGGTGCTTGAGAGTTCATTTTTGGACCACCACTTAGCCCTATACTTCCTTAATCACTTCATTTTTTGACCTTGTACTTGTAGCTATGGAGTTTGATCCAATATTCAAGTTACCTTGGTAGTTGATTGCACATGAGTCCTCTTGATAATAGTTCATCAAGGTAGCATTTGATTGAGCATATCCTCCTTTATTCCATCCTCTACTATTCATCTCTTCTTGAGTCATAGAAGGAATTATTCCCCATTGATCCATATAGGCTTGATTTAATGCTTCATTTTCATAAGTGGAAGAGTCATGAGGCTGGTCCCATGAAGGTTGATCTCTATTTTTTTGTACAAGATTATTTTGGATAGGTACAAGTGCTTTGAAATTAGAAGGATCATTTTGATTTTGTCCATTGTGTTTTCTTACTTGATTTATTTTCCCTTGTCCAAGGTAATGGCCTTAAGGAGGTGGCCTAAGAGATTGATAAGACTAATAGGGTTGGTAAGGTCCTTGAAGAGACCTCCATTTTTTTTTTGGGCCTCTTAAGAGTTTGATTCTCTTCTCTAAGAACTTTGATAAGATCTTTATTTTTTTGCTTGCTTCATTGATCATAGGTAGATTGATTATGATTGGGTGTGGGGATGGGATCAATAGTGGGCATAATAGTTTTCACATCATGAAATAGAGGAATGGGGGGTCTAAGAGATATCTTCCTATCTTGAATAAGGAAATTCATAGCCTTTATAGTAATTCCATAAGCATTAGATAAAGTTTCCCCTCCTATAAATTGAATCATCATAAATATGTTACTATTGAAAGCTTTGAGATAATATAGAAAAAAATGATGGGTAGTAGGTCTTACCAAGATTGGGAACCTATCCCAAGTCTTTTGAAATATTTTGTTGAAGTATTATATGGCCTCTTGAGGAGATCTCTTTATTGTATTCAGTTTCTTAGTCAAAGATAAGTGATCATATTTATCTTCAAATCTCTTTCTCAATGAGTCACCTAATTCATCCCATGTAGTGATAGAGTTGGGATCTAAAGCACCATACCATTTAAGGGCCTTTCCTTGAAATAAAAAACCAACATATTGATGGCAACATTCTCTTTAGTGATGCTATGTATATTGCAAAACTTGGCAATATTTCTTATGTGTTCAATAGGAGTTGTGGTAGATTCTCTCATGTATGAAGGCACACTTTTGAGGGATAACATAGGGATGCCATCATAGTGAGAAAGTTATAAAGGACTATGGAAATTTAAGGCAAAAAAGGGCAGGTTATTTGGGGCTACCATCTTGAAAATTGGACCCAAGAAAACTCTTCTAATAAGTATGTGAGCAACAAAAGATTTGTTGGAGTATGGATGAGTGTACCAAACCTCTATGTTGTAACTGAATAGTAAGAAAAATCTAATTTTTTTAATAGAATACCTTTATTATAAGACCTTGTCCTTATCATAGGAATGAAAATAAATCATTACTCTACAAACAAGAGCCAATGAGTCCTGGAGTTTCTAGATACTACATGAAAGAAGATTTACAACTCCAAACTTGCCAAGATTAACATCTAATTTTGATAAAATTTTGGTCCATGAGGTCCCACCAGGTGTGAAAAAACTATTATCAACTAGATACACACCCTAAGGAGGGATACTTTAGCCTCATTAAATTTTTTTGTAACATTAAAACACCTCAAGGTTATGGGTGACCTATTAGAGAGGTGAATGTCTAGATTGAAGGGATAACTTACTTACACAACACCTAAAACTAACTATAACTTACTTGCCATGAAGGAAAAAGGATATAATGAGATTAAAACTAATATAATAGAGGTGATTCACTAACATTAATTACACAAGCCTACTTAAACTTACACTATGAAATATAATTTGCAAATCTGATTTCAAAACCTAAGGTTCTCCTAACAAAAGTGTTTTAACATGAAGGTAGCATCCAATGTGTTTCTCAAGGTAAATGAATATTAGTTCTAATTATAGGCACTAGTATTCTTATTCACACTTAAAGTCACACAAAATAACCAATTACATATCATGTGACCTGCTATAAATCAAATTACTTACACCAAGCATGAAATAGTGAGATGAACACAAGGAGAGATAACTATCACTTGCCATTCAACTGTAAACTATCTGACACACTTATGAAATAATTAAAGAAACTAAAACCAACTTAAAATTTTTATTAAAAGGAAAATTTAGTAGGTTTTATCCATACCCAATGTGGATATCTGACAAGGCCAAAAGTGGCAACCTATATAGAAAAATGAGGAATAGATTGAGGGGCATCGAGGAGGGAGATTTACAAGTTTCCATATGAATTAAAAATAAAAAGGGGATTGAGAAAATAATCTCAATAGGTTTCCAAGGACATATCTCTCCTATAAAGATGTTTTATCATTCAAGTGCCATAAGATTTTCAAACTCAACTTTAGATCTTGCACAACTCTTCAAAATTTCCCTTCTTTGCATAAGAAGAGTGAATAATGTGATTTTTAATCATAAATTCATCATGAAATAATTTAATATATCTTATTTTATACCTTTTATACATTTATAAACTCTCTTGATATGACATTTCAGTCACAATTATCATTCATATGCTTAGGTGTCTTGAAACCCCTTCATCTACCATGCATAGCCTTGTCCAAGTGGCTCAAAAATTGAATTAAACTTCATAAAGGCACTCTCTATCCATGAAAGGAATTAAAATACCTTATTAGACCTAAATCAATCCATTTTGGTTCATGGAAAAACTTTTAAGACTCCATTTTAATCCTCAAGATCTCATTAGGCATCGTTTCCTTGTAGCCCTAAAATAATGTAAACCTCCTTGTGTAAGATATTGTATGGATTGTCTTTGGAAATTTAATACATATTTGAGGGCCCAATATGTATTTACAACTCCATGCCAAGTTTTAGGACTTGGAAGTACCTTTTTTCTATTGTTCTCTTCTCCCAATTAGGCCTTCTTACTTAGAATATTGATTTTCTATTTTAGATCTCTTCCAAACATGTGAAACCACCTATAAGACATGTGATTCACTTTATCTAACCTATCACCAACCACCATGCCAAATTTAAGGTCATGAGATCTCATGGAAGTGTGATAACCATGAAATGGTCTAGAAACCTAGTCTTTTTTAGCCTATTTAACATTATCTTGAAAAATGAGGTTTGTTTGATCACTTCCAAGATGTATTGTATGTATTTTTAGGATTTAATAGGTGGAATAAATCCCTAATAACCTCTCACAAAAATTTTCAAGTATCCAACTATCCAAAACCCTATAAAATGCCAAAAAACCTTACAAAATAGGGCATTTAATGCAGTCCATACAATTGAAAGTACACATAAATTACACCTTGAGATATATTTAGAGTATGGAATAATTTTAAAGAGGTTTCAATATAATTATAGGTCATTTTATGTGCTTTTGAGATCAATCTTCCACATCAGGTTCTTAATAGGGTTTTAGGAGGGAATAGAGTGACTTAGGTTCTTAATGATTATTCATAAACCCTAGGGTATTAAATACTAAAAAAAATCCATAATTTTTAAATGGAAAACTCTCCTAAGATTTTTCCAAGTTCTCAAGTTCCCATACATATCCTTCGTACAGTTCCAAGTGCAATAAGTTGACTCTCAGGTTGTAAACATGCCATTGGAGAGGGGTTGATAGTCATAGGCATTGTTCATGCAGGTGATGGATCCAATATAATAAAAAATAATAGAGGATTTAAGTTTTAATACCTATTTATCACTTATGGAATCCATTTGTCTTTATGCAATATTTTAAATTCATACTCAACAAAATAAAGTTGGTCTCAAACTACATTCATTCATTGGAGGAGCTTGAGGTGGTTTTAAAGGATAAAGTGCCATTTTTATTATCTTACCTTGTCCATGGATGGTATTAAAGGTTATTTAATATCATATTACACCTTAAAATACCTTAAATAATCCATGTTACCCCAAACAAGACCACTTGTTCATGACTATTCATAGGGTCTACCTGTGTATGATTTTAGCTTTTAGGCTTATCAAACCTAGATGGAGATTGTCATCAATCCATTCCATTTTAGTGAGTTTTAAGGTCCTATGGATGCCATAATATCATCATTAAACCATATTAAAATTATTTACCTTTCCTCAAGCCTCTTATAGACCTTTAACTCTCTCTACCAAGCAAATGTCTCTTAGGAAAGTAGGCAGGCCTATAGACACCAATCTGAATGTGTATGTAGTGTTTAGAGATTTATTTATTCATATTATATTTGAAATATATTTATGGATCATTAAAATTCATTGGTTTCTTATACTTCTTTTCTCATCTTAGTTAAAGTTCAATGATGCCTTTGTGCACTTTTCTTTCTTTTTAGGCTTGAAACTAGCCTATTTCCTAAACAAATCTATATGTATCCATTAAGGTGTTTGAATGTGTTTTGATATTTAGGGATTAAAATAAAATAAATTGAACATACCATTTAATTTTATTAATATTTTAATGTGTGGATCTCCTCTTCAAATTTCCTAAAACACTACATCTTTCCAAACATAAAATTGTTCTTTGCACCTTCTCAAAATGTGGTTATAGGTGGTTATTAGGAAAGAGTTTGATCATGAGGTATTGAGATTGGCCTTATAAAATCCATCATGACACCTTAATAGTATCCAAACCTAATTTTAATCTCTTTCTGACTTTATTATAGAGTTTTCTAGCCTTTTCATAGTGTTTTACAACCTTTTTCCTCTTACCTTCAAATATAGTTCTGTGCAGGAGTACTAGGCTTACAGACTCTCTGTCATCTTAACCCTCATTGGATTTAAAAAAATTAGGTGATTCCATTGTTTTTTACGTTATCACTTAACATTATTTATTCACATTTCTTGTACACTCAATCATCTTTTTATGAACAAGTGTCTTTTGTCCATAAAGGGACCTACAAGTCTGTAAGCTATAGGTCTCTTTTCATGCTTATATAGAATTTAGGAAGGAGTATATTGATTCTTTTTCCACATTGAGACTGGATAAAATTATTATAAATTTTTATTCTAGCTCCCTCAATATTCTATGGACCTCTTATTAAACATTATGGTACCTCTAATGTGTCCATTTGTATGTATGGCATGTTCTTGTATAGTCAGCTCATATACAAGGCTTCTGCATTAAAAGTGAGAGTCTATAGTTTTTAATGCATTTTGATGATAAAATAGGGTCTTTAAAGGTCACATGGGTTCTTTGGAGGGTGTATGAGGTCTTTTTTTGTTTAAAATTCTTTAGCATGAGACCTAAGATCCATAAATGCTTACTTACATGTCTGTAGACCTGTGTATGACTAAAAAACCCTTATAGCCTTTGTTTGATAGCATATGTTTAGAATTTAATCTCATTAACTTATAATTATAACCTTATAAATATTAATCTCACATGATGCATTGGTTTATTATTTCCACTTGGTCCAATATTGGTACTTAGACTTGTAAAAGGTTTCTTATGAATACAAACCATGCTTCCAAAGATCAAGGCACTTGGAGACTATATACAAAGATCACATTATAAGGGAGAGCACATTAATATTATTAAATTGAAAGATACTCCATGAAAATTTATGCACTTAGAACTTATAAAGGTGACAAAAATCACAAACCAACCAAAAATGCTTGCACCTATAATGATACATTCCATACACTTGAGACACTTCTCCTCTTGTTGAAGACACCCAAAAGATTTAGCTGCTTGATGAAACCAAAATTTAAAGGATTAATTTTTCATATGAAAATATTCCACAAAACCATTTTCCTCCATCAAATCTTGGCATGAAGAAATAAGAGCAAAACTAGACCTTGCTTGAATGATTAAGGCATAGTGACTTGCTATCACTCTTAATGATTGTTCAGAGATGAGGGGACATGAATATATAAACCAATGCCACTAAATTTAATCTCATTAAGACCCATAAAATTGACCAAATTTTTAGCTTTCAAATTTCTCTCCCCTAGCTGTACCATACATTTGAATTTTGTATATGTGAGCTTATGAAGGCAATGATGGAGGATAGAGAGTGTTAATTGTAATTGTTAGATCTAAAACTTGATCCCAAGGTTTAATATGATTTTTATAATCTCAATAGACTCTATGAAACTATTTTCACCTATAAGACAATCTTTCAAAGTCGTATAAGTGCCCAAAAGTGCTTGTAAAGGAGTATTTTTCTCATTTTAAGCATTGAACTACAATGTTTTTAGGGTCTAACCATTATTTGACCCTTTTATGACATTAGGTATTCTATGAAACTTGTTAAAACATTTTACCTTAATATTTTTATGTAAAACTCCTCTAGATTAGTGAAAAAGGTGAGCACAATTATTTTATGGTGCATATCAACATTATAAGAGGTTAATACATGATAATATGACTTTTAAGACACATTAAAAACCTTGTATAATGACTCATTACCATTCTAAACATTTGATCACACTTGAAAACACCATGAACAATAAATGATCCCTAGGACTATACAGGCACACATAAGACCAAACCTCAAAAAATGCCAATCAAAGACCAAGATGACCACCTAGAGACTATTACAAGAGCATATACAAGTTTGAATAACCCTATAAAAAAATTCAACCTATAGGGGTGGTCCATTTTGACTTGGGGGTCAAAATTGGTCAACAGTATCTTCTTTATAAATTAGATCTATAGGGCCATATGGAAAAATGGATCATGCTATTAAGTGATTTCAAAATTAGATATGCCAACTAGAAAGCCATTAAGAGGGAAGTCATTACAGATTATCTTGTTGAAGCTCTTATTCAATATATTCAACCTCTTACATTTGGATTTATAGATGAGTCCATCATGATTGTTGAAGAATCAGAAGCACCTCTTGAGGTTGAAGGATGGAAAATGTACTTTGATGGATCATTCATGACTTGTTGATCAGGGGCCAAAATATTATTTGCAATGCCATAAGGGGATTTCATTCCCATGTCCTTTTGTATTGAATTTCACTTTATCAATAACATAGCCAAGCATGAAGCACTCATTGAATTTCAATTTACCAATAATATTTAATGGTGTATGGGGATTCTTAGTTAATCATCAATCATGTCACATCCCACTACTAGACCAAGGATGAGAAGTTGGTACCCTATAAACAGATGGTAAAAAATATCAAGCAATAGATTGCCAACATCTAATTTAAAAGAATATGTCAGGCCAATAACTGAAAAACAAATGTTATATCCATCATTGGTTTCATGATCCAGATCATTGATAGAGTCAAGGATTGTCAATTTCTTGTTGAACTTCTCTTAGTGCCAATACATGAACAGTCAACCATTGAGATTGTTTTTAACATTATTGGTCTTACATCTCCCTATTACTCTGATGTATATGCCTATCCTCAAAATAAAACCATGCCTCCTGATTTATCATGTAAAAAAAATCCTTCACTGATAAACCCTCTCATTATACCCTACTAAGACCAACCTTGTATTATAGAAATTATAATGAAACTCTACTTCATTTTTTACCTTTGGTAAAATATAGACTAACATTGAGGGAGGTTCATGGAGTATGTGAAACCCACACCAATGGGGAAATCTTAGCCAAAAAATTAGAGCATATTAGTTATTAATGACCAATGATAGAAGTAGATGTAAGTGCAAATGTGAAGAGGTGTGTCAAGTGTTATAAGCATACCAATATGATTCATGATCCAACTAAGATGCTTAAACCATTGGCAACACCATGGCCATTATCAACTTGGGGACTCAACCTCATCAGGAAGATCAATACCACATCTTTAGATGACCATAAGCACATCTTAAGTACTATCGAATACTTCACTAAATGGGTAGAAGCTATTCCCCTCACTTACATTGCTAGTAAGTAGATATCCAACTTCATATTCAACCATCTCATTTGCCATTATGGCATCTCCTATAAAATTATATCTAATAATGGTAGATCATTCAATAATAAATATGTGAGAGTACTTTGTTCTCAATACCACAATCAAATAACACTTCTCTACTGCTTATTATCTATAAGGTAACATCCAAGTTGAGGATTCTAATAAAACCTTTATCAATATTTTGAATAACATTATCAATGACACTAGTTATAATCAGCACTTGCATCTATTTAAATCTATTTGGGCATACCATACCACATTTTATATTCTAACATGAGCTATATCCTATTCACTTGTTTATAGAATTGAATCCATTCTTCTCATTGAGGTCGAGTTTCATTCTCTCTAAATTTTGTTATAGTACATCATTGATGATGAAGACTACAAAGTGGCTCACTTGTAAGTGATAGACCTACTTGATGGTAAATGATTGTCCACCCTGAATAATCTTTGTAGTTATCAAAATTGACCTAAAAGGCCAATACAATAGGCATGTTAAGCATCATGAATTTTATATTAGTGATCTAGTACTAAATTTTTTTTAGAAGAATGTCAATGTTGAATCCAAAGAAAATGGAAAGTTCAAACCAAACTAGTCAGGGCCCTATGTAGTTGATTCCAGCTATAGTTTTGAAGCATACAGGGTCGTTACAGTAGAGGGAGATGAAATTGATGAACCAATAATATAATGTACCTCAGACATTTCTATGCTTGAGGGATTTAGATTATTATCTACAAGGTTCATCTAAGTTATGCCACATTATACCTATTCTTTGTACTATACCCCTTTCTATTCTACCATACCCTTAACCCTTTTCCAACTAGTTATTTATTACCTAATCCCACCTGTCACATTTGGCCTTGGTTTTGAGTCATTTGTACTTTAGGCACGTTCAATGGTTGATGTCAGATTCAATTTTGATAATTATTTTAGAATTACATGTTCAAATGGCATTATATGAAAGCATTATGAAAATAGTCCTGGCAATTATATCCTACATTTGTTGTTATGTTCCCACCTCATGCTATAAATTATAACCTCCTATGGGAAAATTAGGAACATCAACTTTACCATGTATTGCTACATCACCTTGTCATTTCTATTATCATTTTGCCTTGCCATTTGCCCTTTACTTGAAATTGTTGGTTCTTAATTGGATGCATTTTGTATAGGCATAACTAAAATGACTTGAGTTCCTAATGGACTATGTAGGTAGCACTCGATTCATGTTGAGGTTATCTCAGTCACCCCATCACCATGCTCTCTCCATTTTGTGAGCAATTTAAATTTGAACACTCTCATTCTTTTGCGAGGAACCTAAACTATGCTCTCACCATTTTACAAGTTGGACCATTCTGTATATCATTATCCTTAATCAAGTCAAGATACCCATAAAATTCCAAAAACATTTAAATAGTTTCAAAACCCCTAAACATTTGTAAAAGATCTAGAAAATCCTAAAAATCCTAAAATCATGAAAATTGGATTTGAATTTAAATGTGAGATATAAATCCATCAAAATTTTAAGGGATGGGCCATCTTATCTATTTTTTTTAATTTCTATAACACCTTTGTATTTTTCCTCCCATTTATAGGAGAAATACATCAGCCTAGGGTATGTACAAACTATGTAGGTAGCACTTGGATACATGGGGTGGCTTGGGTTAGCTCGACTGCACCTTCTTTTCTTTTTTGACTACTTATTTTCCTTCCAGTTCTTGGGACCTATAACTATTTCATGAGTAACCACTTGTCCTTTAGTTTCCCCATCCTTATTGGCCTTATCCATACACTCTCATCATTTTGTGAGTTCATGTTGTCAGTATTATGTATGTAACTTTGATACACTAATGACCACTTAAATTTTCTTATGCTCTTATCATTTTATGAGTACTTTCTATTTGAATGCTCTCATCATCTTATGAACAATTCCATTGCCTACACTTTCATTTTTTTATGAGCTCATTCTCATTCCAAGCCTTAGACATAGTATACACTATGAATTATGAATTCAATTCATTTGTGAATGCTCATATCTTGACTCTTAGTGTGGTTTTAACTTCAGCCATACTCTTGTGCTTATGTGATTTGTTCGTGTTGATGTTTTCATGATTGTGAAATGTCAACCCCTCCTTTATCACACACTTGCCATTTTGTGAAATTGATCATATTTTCCTTTACAAGTTAATAATGTTCTCTTATCACCCATTTTCTTCTATCCCATATATTGGGAGAACTACATTTGGCCTAAGTCTACATTGGATCTCATGTCCATGGAACTATATTGGCAGTGTCCACGTGCCTAGTGTATCTAGAGTTAGCTTGGCTAACCCTTCCTTTTCTTCTATTCCTCCCATTCTTTTAATTTTATTTAACGTTGTATCCTATAGCCTAGGGACAATGTTGTTTTATGTTTGTGTCATTCTCTTATATTACCTAGGGGCAATGTTTATGTCATTATTTTTCTATAGCCTAGGGGAAACTGTTATTCTTTTGTTCCTATATTATTTTTCTGTGTCATTGCTACCTAGCTTAGGGGTCATCCTATTTCCAAGAGTAACACCTCTGTTACACATACAAGAATAATTTATTTTCTAATTACACTAACATTGTGAATAACCATTATTTGTGTATTGTTATTTGTTTAGCTTAATTTGTTTGTTTCTGTGTTTAGAGTAGTTTGTTTACTACATTTTTATTTGCTATGGATTGTTTAGCTATTTTGATTATTGTTTTCACTTTGTTTGTTTCATGTTTTTCTTGTTTTGTTTGTTTATTTATTTATTTATTTTATCTTTCTTTATTAGTATCTTGTTATTTTGTTTATTTATTGTCAATTTTTTTTGCATATTTTGGTGTTTAGTTTGCTTATTGTTGTTTTGTTTGTGTTTATCTAGTTCTTTATTCATGTGTAATTTTATTTATTTATATTGTGTTTGTTTTATTTGTTTGTTTTTATTGGTGTTGTTGTGTTTTGTATGTTATTTTGTAATTCATTTTCTTAGTGTGTTTTGTTCATATTTATTTATTATTGTTTTGTTGTTTTTATTTTGATTTGTTTATTAGTGTTTTCATATTTATCAAATTTGTTGATTTTATTTATTTACTCATGTTTGTTTGTTTGTATAGTTTATTTGAATTTATATTTGTTTATTCATTATTATTCATTTGTTTGTATTTGGTTGTTTGTGTTTGTGTGTTGTTTTTATTTCTATAGCCTTTCTTGTTTATATTTTATTGTTTATTTATGTTTGTCTATTTATTTGTTTTCAAAATTTTGTTTATTTTGTTATTTATTTTTTGTCTTTTATTTCATGGTTGTTGTAATATTATTACATGTCATTTGTACTTAAGTTTTGATTATCCATATCATATACTTAGGTTGTGAATATATTGTATTTAGTCCTACACTTGATTTATTTATTATATTTACACTTTAGATTTGATTATTCACATCTTATTCCTAAGTTATTTATATTAGTATTTAAATTAAGTTTTCCATGCTTAGGGTATATATTATCATTTTAGTTATCCATAACTATCATGCATAATATCATAAGGTAAAGCAAAAATGTGCTCACATAGTTTATTCTAACAATGCAACTAGAAATATCTCTCTGATATATCAAAGCTCAACCAACTATACATACTTGAACAAGGGAAAAAAATGATTTATTATGTTTTTATATAGATATGCATCTCTGAATAAACATCTATATAATCTATACAACATAGTTAGATGATAACTAACAAAACATTTCATGAACATGGCATAAACAATGAATGAACAACACATACATAAGCACAAACATTAAAATGCTAATCAATGCTAAACATGAGATAATCAAGATAATAACTATGGCATTGTATATATATCAAATCAATATCATATACATTTACATCGGCCTCGCATGACCCAAAATTGAATGTCAATTATCTCAAATGTCCTATATATATACATATATATATATATATATATATGTATATATATATATATAGACACACACATTATATATATATATATATATATATATATATATATATATATATATAATGTGTGTGTCTATATATATATATACATATATATATATATATATATGTATATATATATATATATATCACAATGGTGTCTCAAAAATACATAAGTACCGATATAATAGGTACAATGCCATATGCCCAAATAAAATCCAAGCTATGACAAAATGCCAATATCCTAATAATCAACTATAGCTCTATGTATCCATGGGATTTGTAGATAGAGTTAGACCTAGTGGCTCTGATAGTCTTGGTAGTGGTGGTTGATAAACTAACTAGCTTGAGGCACTTGAAACATGAGTCCTAGTCTGAGACTGACCATATCTACTCCCTACCATATATACATCCTAGATCTCAAAAGTAACAACCTACTACTCTTTGGGCACAGTAGACTCATAGGCTCATATATAGTAGGATGCCTCATCCTTAGCCTAAATGTTCTCTAGAATCATCTATGAGAATATAGCATGTGTACTGGATCCTTGAGTCACATCCCACTCTCGTCTCAGTCTATCTATAGTGGCCAATGCCTGATCACACTTGCAAATGCCCTGATCTCTCTCTACTCTGAGTTGGTCTTGTACCTTTACCATCCTAGTTAACTCAACCTTCAACCAAGTGATCTATGTGTGTAGCTACATAATATGATCATCCCTCATATCTAGGGTACCTTGTATATCAAATAATTGATGTTATAAACCTAACACTTCCTATACTTGAACACTAACCTCTTGTTTAAGAATACCATTGTCCTTGATTGCTATGGATATATTAGTAGGTCCTACCTATCTTGAATTTACATGTGTACTTAAAGGCCCTACCTAGCCTAAGCGAACATATGCCATTACTACCACTATCGAGCTAACATCCAATATCATCACATTCAGTGCCTCATCTCCATCTTCTCCACCATTTCCTCTATTCCAACCATCATCATCATCATCATCATCATCCCTAGCCTCAATCTCATATAAAGTGCTTCTACTACCATCAAGGTCTTGGCTTCCATTTCCTCAATATCCATAGGAGCTTGATCCCCTATTGGTACTAGATTTGCTAGACTCAAAGGGTATACCTGTACCCACTAGTGCATTAAAATTAAAGTGATCCCTACATTTGTGGGTCTTTATGCATAAACCTAGGAAACTCACGGTATGATGAGTTAGTTAGATGTGGCCTCACTCCTCAGGATCACTAGAATATCCTGACTAATCTCTCACATGACATGTGCAAACCATAATAACCCCTCAGGTATATATTTTATGTATTCAAACTACCTAAGTACTCGATTTAAGTCGTACACCATAATAATATATGACTACCTCCTAGTAAAAAAACACATGATAGTCATGTAAGCCATGTACCATCCATCATGGAACCACTAAAGTTGGTATATGAGGTAAGGCCTTCCAATAAAAAACCATGATGTCAAATCAAGCATTTAACGATAAAAGGGGATGTCTCCTCTATGACCATGCCAGTTGGATTCTATCTAAACCCAACCATAGGCCAATGGATCCTTGGATCCTACATCCTACATATCCTAAATAATCACTTGATCTCAATGTGCTCCTATATCGAGACCATGAGAAGTGTACATGATCTAATACTACATCCACCCTAGTATGCTATCAAGTTAAAATCTATGTACAATTGTGCAATAATAGTTGGTCCTTAAGGAAACCACATGGAATCTTATAGTATGCTTATAACAATGCCACCTAGACCCATATGAAACTACCAACCACTCTTATCAAGAAAAAATATTCCATTGATAATGGGCATAAGCACAATAACTTCTTGATCAATTAAGGCTAGTGGTGAAGGATCCTTAGTAGGTAGATCATAGAGATGAATGTTAGTGTAGGTATCTATTAGGTCTATAATTACCTTCCCATAGACCATGAGGATACCTTGATAGCTACATAAGTCATCAAGCACTACCTAATATTGTGATGGTTGTGTCAAAAACAAGCATCACTAGTGCATTGATAGCTTGAAGATATGTTAGGTATCCTTAAGTATAATATTTACCTCCCTAGTAAGCAAGTGAAAGGTTAGTGTCTCACTATGTCAGTGATCTACTAACACACTTAGATAAGCTTGATTGACTTAGATAATCAACATCTATTCCATGTTGTACAAGTCTAACATCTGTAAGAAGCCCACCATGGACTCAGTCTATATCCTTGGGGTCCACAAATAATAATATTATCTTTTACAATAGGTAAGCACCACCAATCACTCTTACAATCATAAATAGTTAGTATCAACCTAACTTTATACTACTAAGAGAGCCTCAACCTAGCTTACTACCTTTAGATGACCCTATTTCAGAGCTTGGACCCCTTATGGGTCCTTAGAGTCAATTATTTTTGCCTTTCAGTGAAAAGCTACCATTTTAAAAAAAAATGCACATTTTTAGGCGAAGTTGTCAGTTTGGCATTTTTGCACATTTTTAGGTGAAGTTTTTGTTTTAACATTTTTGCACATTTTAAGGCAAAAGTGTCATTTTCATTTTCATGAAAATGGTGACTTCACTTTAAAATGAGAAAAATTATCATTTTAGTGATTTCCATAATTTTATGGTGTTACCACTATTTTTGGAAATAATGACTTGGCACGAAGTTGCCAATTTCTTTGGTGAGGCTATCATTTGCCCTACCACACAAATGATAACTTTCCAAGTGTATTTAATACTATTAAATGTAATTAATGATAAAATTTAGGTTTAATTATCAATACCCCATCATGTGGTTGCTGCATGTGCTCCCTCACTCACTCTACCATGTTCGCCATGCTCCTCTACAAACCATTTTCTCTCAGTACTTTGTACAAAAAACTAGAGAGAATATTCTTAAAAGCCTAGGGTGAAAATGATTTTTTTCACCCCAACGGGTGAATATATGGCCAAAAATTTGAATTTTTACCTCTTAGGGCCTACAATTCACTCTAGGCCCTCCGAAAAGTGTATTTTCATATCCATGGTCCATTTTACACACTGTTTGATCTTATGTGCCTTATTTTTCAACTATATTGCAACTCAACCATCTTTTTAGGCATCCCCTAAGATCCACTTACCAACTTGATTTTTTAACATATATCCTATGTTTATTTGAATGTGCACCTTCGAACTCACATTTAGGATAGAAATTATTGTTATCCTTTACCAACTCATCATATATTATTTTTACATAAGCTACTCTTGCTAATTTACCCCATTGTGGAAAATTTTATTTTTTATCACTTTAATGATTATATCCACCTGTGAGTAAATCATTATTTTTGCATCTCGTGCTAATGATTATAACCACCTCTGGGCCAATCATTATTTTTACCTACTCCACCTACCCTTTTGAGGTAAATGCATTGTGTTTTTTATTATAAATGCCTTTGGGAAAATTGGTGTTTCTTATTTTCCATTCCTGATTATAATCACTTGGGTAAATTAGTTTTTTTCCTATTTTTCATTCCTAATTATAACTACCTTTAGGAAAACTAGTCTTTTCCATTTCATTACTGATTATAATTGTTTTTTTGGAAAATCAATACTCATTCCACCAAATTACTGAGGCATCTATATATATCACTACTTATAACTACCTTTGGGTAAACTAGTGTCACACCCTTCATTATTGATTACAACCATCTTTAGGTAACTTAGTGACTCTACCATTATTACTATTTATAATTGTCTTTGGGTAATTCAATAATCCCACCCTCATTACCACTACATGATGTTGTATTATTCATTTCAACTGAATGCTCAATGATTTTATTTAGCCTCCCACTCCCCTAAGGGGGAACCAAGGGCTTATCAATCATCATTTGGGGCACGAACCATTTGGATTAATGAATTTTTCATTATTTGGAAAGTTGTTATTATGCTTGTGTCTCACAATGCCTTCTCCGATAAGGAAAAATTATAGACACTTAGTTTTGGCCACTTTTATGGCTAAACTAGGAATTAGTACAATTTCTAGTAATGACACAATCTTAAGACCAGAAATCACCTAAATTATCCAATTTCATCCATGTATGGGATTTCATTTCCTAAAAATGTGATGAGGCTAGATTTTTTGTATTACGCTGTATGCAACACTAACCTAGTTCAGTTCTAACCCTTGTCAATTTATGACCTAGTAATTTAACACTTTTGTCATGTCAAGCTATTAATTGAAAATATTTAAAATAATTTCCAAAAGCCAAAAAAAACTAATCAAGATTAATTACATTACAAATCCTAATTAAGTTGACTATACAAAAATTCCAAATCAAATTAATGAATTTTATTTACCAAAAAAGTATTGTTTAGCCAAATCTGAAGTGAAAAGTTAAATGAGATAATAAAGTGATTTATTATCTCCTAAATATTCAAAAATATGAGTCATGCCTCAAAATATCTAAAGTGAGTTGTCATACCTCACAATTATCTAAAATTGAGGTGTCAAGATTTCATGAGTGCCTTGACCCAACCTAGAGTTAGACTGACTCAACCTAAGTTAATTCAGACTCAATCCAAGTTAGAATTTAACATAACCTCCTTAAGGTTAAATTTAGTTCTTTGATCTATAAATACAAGTACCCACACCATATGCCAATAAGTTTTTGTGTGTAGGGTTATTCTATTGGAATACCTTCTTGAAGCCTTTCATAGTAGTGTTATAATGCCCAATTTATATCAAGTTTCAAACCAAGCCATGAGTGACTATTGGATAGATGTTACCACCATGGAAGGGCATTTCTATAAGACTAAAATCATCATAGGTTGAGCATGAAAATCCTTATGCAATTAATTAAGTATCAAATTTAACAAAGGAGGTAAAAATTTTGTATTGTCTTTATGTCTATTTTGTGATCTTACTTATTGTATTATGCTCTCCCTAGTTCTTAGGCAAGAGTGTTTAGTCCTAGTGTATTGTTATGATTGATGTTTTATTATTTGGACTAATAAGGGACTAATCTACATATTATTTACTCTTCAAACATCTAAGGTACAATAATATCTTTCAGTATGTAGTTATTTTATTTGATAATGTTGTGTGAAAATTGATGTAAATAATTATGAAACATCCATACTTTAGACTAAGTAATTAGTAACATTTTGGATATCATTATTATTGTCATTATATTTATTGTGTTTTTATCAATTTAAAATCACAATGACCTATCTCATATTTGTTTTGGCTTAATACAAGAATGTGAAATAGTAGTGTCAATGAAAAAGAAACATATGCACAATTTTAAATTGAGATTATGCAACATCTTACAAAGTTTCAAGATTTAAAGGAAACACTTCTTGAAAATGAAACACAAATATGCTGCACTAACATGAGAGTGTTTCAACTCTATAGGATATTATTCTTATTACATTGTTTAAACCATATATGATGTTACATTTATGACATTATCTCAAATCAAATAGAAGATCTCAATATATTCAATTTTGATGGAAGCAATCATGGAGGCCTCAATGTATTTCAAGATGTAAAATTAGACAAGGGTTCTATGGGTATAGATGTGATAATGTTTTCTAAGGTAAGAGACTTTATTATCTATTATATTTATAAATGATGTTAGGAAAATAGGACATGAATGTGTGATACTTTATTATAGGTGATCAGATATATTTATGTTATTTTAAAATGTGATATAAATTAACTTCTCTTTACATTAAATCAAATTTTACATTTGATTTAATTTTACCATTATATAATTGTAGAGAAATTTGATTTAAATTATGTACGTGTGTTAATATACCATAGAAGAGATTGACAAATATGTAGCTATTAAATATAATAAAATTAAAAAATTATAAAAATTTCACAAATATATCACTAAAAAAAAAAATTCAGGCCTAATATGTACAAATTTGTGATTTAAGATTATAACAACTTTATGTAATTTGTATCTTTCCAAACCTAAGTGTAGGGTACCACAGTGCTAATCACAAACTCAACAACAAAATATAAGACATCTAAGTTCAGTCAAATGATGTTGTGATCATCTACATAAGCAATAAATGAAAGTTCAATCAAATATTAGTCAATTAAATAAACATATAGTAAAATATAAACTTAATATTCTTTTACATATATAAACAAACTATAATTAAAATTAATTATGTGTCAAATATATATGGTGAAGTAGATAAGCCTTACATAACTAGTCGTGTCTTGATAGAAGGTGGTGAAATAACTGTGTAAAGGCATATATAGATTAACATGCTAGTGTCATAAGGTGATGAATCAACTAAAGATGACATATACTCTATCATGCTAGTGTATTGAGGTCCTAAAGTAAATACAGATGACATTTACTCATGTGTTATTCTGTTCTAAGGTGATGAAGAAATTGTATATAGAATGTATTATTCTTTATTTATGACTAGATATTTTAAAGAAATTTTAAATGCTATAGACTGTTGGGTCCTAGTACACTACACAAATCTCCATAGACTTTAGGTATAATCTCCACAGATGTAACCCATATATGTCATACCAAATAATGGGTCCAATACACTTCCTCCCGCATGATGTACAATGATGAATAAGAATTGTAGGATGATTTATAACTATGCCACTACAATTAAGAAGGACACTAGAACTAATATTAGGAGGGACACTAGCACCAATACTAAGAGGAAACTACTAGATGTGTCACCACTTGTAACCTATGTATAACTTTTTAATGTATGCATCCCATGGTTAATCATTACCTATGTGAAACTAGTAACTGCCTCAAGGGTGTTTATCTATGTACTACAATGCAATATTTTATGGATATAAGTATTTGTTATTGTCTTTGTATTGATTTGAACTTGGTTATGGTAGTTTTAGTCCCACTTGGCACTAGGTCTATCAAATGAGGATCCACCTCCCCTACCTTGGGAGGTCTTCATGTCAAAATAATTTGGGATTTTTTGTAGCACAATAACAATAAAATTTTCTCAAAAAATATAATGTAACCTCATTATTATTGCATGGAGATTCATCAAACACCATCTACCACCTATCCAAAAAGTTGTTTTATATCTCTGTTTGAACACACCAATTAATGCTAATATCTTTTTAACTTGTTGGTGGTCGTTGGTTGGTTTCAGACTTAAGAAACAAAGTACACACTTCTTATTTTATTATCTTTTTTTTAATGTCCTCATATGTCAATTTATCAGAATAATATTGTTTCAACAACTCTTTTAGATTTAACATTGCATCAAGTTGTAAAATGACAATTCCCACCATTAAAAAAGACCTCCAATGTACAAGCAAGTGAATTGCATGCACTATGACATGAAGAGTGATGCCAAATATTGACAATATTTTGTAATTGTTATCATTTTGTAGTATATTGTTCATAAAATTCAACTTATTCTTCTAATAAGTCAATTTTTTGAGTGTTTTGATCATGTTTTTGTTCTATGTTTTATTTAGGCAATGGGTCCATCAAATTTCATATATAGATTTATAAAAATATAAGTTTTCTTCAGGCAATGTGAGAGACTTCAATAAAAAAATAATTTAAACACCATAAACATAAATACGTATAAATTCAAACCCTAAAATTGAAATTTAATAATCAACATACATGAGACTACAATCAAAATATCAAATCAAGTTGGCAAGATGTAAGGCTAAAACATGCATGTCCTCTTCAGGACATGTTCCAAAACATGAAAGCTCCAAATTGAAAAAATTGAATCATGGGTTTGTGAGTAAATGGGGGAAAAAATAAAATTTTAATAAAGGTATACACCCTTTTAGATCCATAAAGGACATACACCCTTTCTGGGCCAAAAGGCATACGCCATTTTTAAAAGGGGCATACACCCTTTGTGAGCCAAAGGGCCTAAACACTTTGGCCCAAAAAAGGCATACTCCATTTTTGAAAAGGGAGTATGCCCTTTTGATTTGGCACCATGCCAAGCATAAATAACTATGAAAATTTTGAAAAAAAGGGGTGGATGCCCTTTTCCAAAAAAATATATCTTCCCAATTATGTCACATTTTTTGTCCCCCAGCTTTATGCATCCACCCAAAAATAACATCCTCAAGTTTGATGGTATGTATGTGAATTCTTGGATAAGCCTCATGTAAAAATATTTTAAACTTCATGATATAAAAAAAATGTAAAACTTGACATAACCTCACTATAAAAATATATCTTCCCAAGTATGTCACATTTTTTATCCCCCGGCTTTGTGCATCTACCCAAAACTAGCATCCTCAAGTTTGATGGTATGTATGTGACTTATTAGATAAGCCTCATGTAAAAATATGTTAAACTTAATGATATAAAAAATAATGAAAAACTTGATATAACATCACTATATTTAGAATTTGAACTTTGTTAATGGTACTACTAGTAGATTATGAGTGAAAATTAAGGACATGTGTTCAATTAGGAAGTCTTGGCTGAGGAATTAGGAGCCAACTATGAGAAAACATGAAAGAAAAATTGTTTTACCTAATTGACAAATATCAAACAAACATGATCTATAGTATAATATAATGTTGATCATATAAGATTGGAAATCAAGACCATTAAGGCAATAATTTATTAAGGACTACAAGTCTACATCAATGAGATTGATGATAAAATTAAGCATGATGTTTGTTTATTGGAACATAAACAATTAACAAGATATGAATAAATTCATGCACATTAAAAAACATAAATTGGATACAAGAATATTCAAACAAGTCTTGACCATAGGATGGAGAGATATAAATGCAACTAATACTTTTAGCCTAAGGAAAATTACAAAGCTCTCTCATCAACATGAGGTAGATAAAATGGAAAAAGGACTATGTTGGCATTTTGATAGGAAATGGTTTAGAGGTCATAAGTTTTTCAATGGTATAAGTTGACTAATTATTCTTAGGGAGGTGTCTAAGGAGAAAATAATTGTGAAAGACCTAACTGTGGAGAAAGAGCATGAGCACTCAAAAGATGAAGAAATACCCACCATCTTACTTCATGCATTAAATGGGATAAACCCACTATAAACATTTAAGTTGTTAGTTATATCAAAAATATGAAGGTGATAGTGTTAGGAAATACAATTAATACATACAAATTCATTTATATAATGTTATTTATTGAACTCAACTGCTTTGTCTTTATAGTTTATATTTTTTAGGTTAATATAACTGATGGAAATAAACTTTATTTTGTGGTAACTTTTATCATATAAAAATCTTAGTGTAAAAATCTCAATTAGATTCAAAAGTGTTTTATATTCCTCTTTATGGCATGGATGTAATTATGGGAGTGAAATGGATAAAATATTTAGGAACCATATCCTTCAATTTTCATGACTTATTCATGGATTTTAATGCAAATGGACAAATGTGCTAATTTTTAGGGATTCAATCACCCCCAAGCCAAATATTTGTCTCTCATAGGTTATATAAGTTTCTTATAAATAGAACCAATGGTGTAGTGGGACAATTACATCATTAGAAGGATATGAGATGGAAAACCCAACATCACAAGAACTTCAAGTGATCATTCACTATCATCACCTAGTTTATCAAATCCTAAAGGGATCCCTCCAATAAGAGATCATGATCATTCCATTTATGCCATGTAAAAACTGACCATATCACTAATCCTATGATTAGAAGTTTGAAATTGAATATTTGGTGAAGAAAATATTGGACTCAAGGAATTTTTGTTTGCAAAAAAGTGCATATTCATCTCATATGCTTATATCTAAAAGTAAGGACAAATCATAAAAAATGTGCCCAAATTGTAGGGAACTCAATAATATCACTCCAAAATATATGTTTCCTACCCCTATTATTGATGAAATATTAGATGAATTGAATTATATTGTTTTATTTACTAAGTTATATTTATACTCTATTTATCATCAAATATGAGTAAATGAGGAGGATGTACATAAGACTACTTGGAGGAGACATGAGAGTCATTATCAATTTTTAGTTACACCATTTGGTTTCACTAATTCCCCATCTATTGTTTAAAGTCTCATTATTTATCTGTTTCATCCATTTCTGATAAAAAAATTGTTTGTTTTCTTTGATGAAATCCTAATATAAATTAAAACATGAGAATAAAATTTGTAGCATGTTGAGAATGTACTACAAGTATTGGAAACATTAATCTCTATGTAAAAAAATACAAATGTGCCTTTGGATTGAAATAAGCGGAGTACATAAGACATGCATTATCAATTTTTAGATACAAAGATATGGTCATATGTACTTGAAAATTATAACTATTTACACATCCTAAACCACATGACTTATGCCCAAATACATGAATTCTATCCACCATTGCTTTAAATCATTTATATGTATGCCTGCTTGACCCTATATTCATTGTCACTACTAAATATAAATTTAAAAGTTAATACTCAAACCTATTAGTATCATCTTCAACATGTCATTTGAAGGATAATTATCATTGATTTTATGGGATAGGTCCGCACTAGGTAGATAGGTTTGCTTCCTTAGACCTATCCACCTAGAAAACTACATCCCGCACTAAAAAACAATAGTTTTAAAATTTTCAAATATTATTTTGGATCTTCCCACATGTTTCATAAGGTTTTATAAAGGATATTATCAAAAGGTTTCACTATAAATGTGGACCTACCCACGTAATATGATTAAATCTTGCACCAAATAACAACTAGTTTTAAAAATTTGAAATATTATTTTGGGTCTTCCCACACATTTCATAAGGTTGGATAAAGGATATTATTAAATGTTTTCACTATATAATAAAAATGAAACCTCATTTTAAAGAGACTTAAAAGTCAAGAACTATCATTATCAAGTATCAAATCCATATCTCTAATTGCATACATATAATTAAGAAGAATAATTACACAATCAATCTACGTATAAGAACTATGTGTGTCTTTGCTCCATTTTCCAAGTATTTACATACATAATCAATGGTAAATCATCAAGGATGATTGGGGTTAGCTCATCCAATTATACTCCCCCTCTCATTTTTCAAGTTTTAGTTCTCACAAAGGCCCTTAGGGTTTCTAAAACAAAGAAGGAAAAAATAATGATATTTGTGTGGTACAACCTAAATCATAATATCTTATCCCTCTCAACACACACTTGCACATAAGGTAGAGTAATTAAATTTTTTTCATAGTCAATACAGAAATGTCCATAGTCAACAGATATGGCCAACCTACATTGTTGTCAAATGAGTGCAGTTTTATCCATGAATATTCTCATATTTTGCTTCTGATTTATCACTATCGAGGTTTTATATTCCTCTAGTTTCCACTATCAAATGTCAGTCATTGTCAAATCAAAAAAATCTATGGATAATAGACACAACTAGCCTACACTGCTATCTAAAGACTGTGGTCTTATCTAGAAATAGTTTCACATTCTTCCACTAATCAAATATTATCATAGTCCCACCTCCTATTGGTTCACATTATCAAAATAAAAAGTCAACATAAATTTAGATTTAAGCTAATTACATTTATTCAGTATTTTATAAAAATTGTAATTTTTTATATTTAGAATGTTTTAAAATAATAGTTGTTAATAGTTATATATATTTAGCATTCTAATATCTCTTAACTTTTACTCCTATTTGACATACATTTATATTGTTAAATAAAAAAGGGTAAACACATTTTAAGGTGTTAAGGTGGACCCTAAGAATATTGTAGCAATCAAATATTAGAAAATATTTATAAAATCAAGGGTTTAAGGGGATTCTTGGGGATAATACACTTATAAAGAAGTTTTGTTCACAACTATGCTTACATAGTCATACCCTTAAAAACATAATTGAATACATATTGTTTTCATGATTAAAGAATCTACCCAAGCATGCAAAAAATAAAAATAATTTGTTACTTCCACCATTGTGTTAGCTACCCATAAATTATCTAAGCCATTTTATGTATAATTTGAGCACTATTGATGAAAAAAAGGCATCCCTTGGCATTTGATATTCATCAACTCAAATGCAATAACTTGATACGACCCACACATGAGAAGGAAATGTTAAGTGTCATTCACATAGTAAAAAATGATGATAATATCTTATGTGGAGGCATTTGAATGTCAAATAGACCATAAGAGTCTTAAGTAATTACATTTTACCCTGATTTTGATTAATATTAATTAATTAATATAATCAAGATATAAACTAGTATGTGAATTAAGATTACTAAATATGAAAATTAAGCATAAGTTTAAATGTAAAAAGTTAAAACAAATTGCAATGATTTGACAAGTGGCATATGCTAAATACAGTAAGTATACAAAGGGATAAGTACTTATTTTCTCTATAACTATGATTGACTTATGAAAGTGAAGTGAAAAAAAGACTAAAACATGCATTTGATTTGTCAAGTTTTAGTACTATGTTTCTATCTACATAGAGTAAGGTTCTGGTAATGTGTTTTTGTCTAGTTAGTATCAACTCTTGATTTTGAAATGTAATGGTCTATGGAACCCTTTGTGGAAAAATGTGTGTCTATGAACCTATGATCACCTTGACCTATGTTTTAAATCTCTATATGTGTGATGCCAAACCCTGATGATGTGCTCAACTCAATAAATCAACCTAGTTCACTTTGAAATCCTAGGTGTGGTTGTGAGGGCTATAAACCTATAAAAATTGAGAAAGTGTAATGGGTTGAATTAACCTTAATCACCCCAATTGAATATTGACTACTGATTACATATATAATACTCTGATGGAAATCAAGCCACATATAGTTCTCCTACATAATGTGATTATGAATTTGTGATCCTTCACTATATACATGTAACTTATTATTTGGATTTGATACTTGAAATTTTTTGTTTTGACTTATATTTGGTGTGTTTTAGACTTGGTGTATGACTACTCCTAGTGATTTTTTTTGAAATTTGGAGGAATATGGTAGTTTTGGTCAATGTGCAATAGTGTATAAATGTGTACAAAATAAGTTCCAAGTCCCCTATCAAGTGACACCTTGATTTGTTTGTACATGAGTCCAATTGGATAATTTATCATGCTACACTATCCAAAATGTATGGGAAAATCCATAAGAATATATGAGAGAAGATATCATTTGGCTCAAATCAATATCAACTAGTGATACTAACCTCATTTGATGATAATTACCCATAAACACCAAGACTAAGCTGAGCATCTGGGCATGTATGTGCATGATACTATGCATGTTTGAAACTAATGGCGAGGTTATTTTAGGTGTGTATCTACAAAATAGAAGGGTCATACCCATATAAAGCATTAGGTTATGGTGAGATGTAAAGTTAGGACCTAATTTATGTGCATAAGTCATGTGTGGTAAATGTATGTCAAGGTTATCATTATCAATTATTTATATTATATTTAATGTCTACAAAAGCCCCCCTTTTCTTATTGTAATGAAATTTCTTGAGTAAAAAGAAATGTATACCTAAGTATATATAACACACTTTGTATTTTAGAGGAATTTATAATTATGCACGCCACTCTAAATCAAAACTTTCAATAAACATATGGTACTCAATGTCCATAAATTGAGATTTGACATTGTAAAATTAAAGAGCAAGGAAAGAGTAAATTCATGCATTCATGAAAACCATGTTGCAATTACTACTTGTTGGAGATGATTTTTACTTGTTGAAGAATTGGCAAAAGGTGATTTATTTTGAATCACTTGGAGAGTTGTTCCTTGTGTTGAACCATGGAGAAATTGAGGGTGATCAAACCTTATTTTTTTGAATTATGTAAGCCCTTGGGTTGGGATGACAACTTTCCCCAAGCCTAATAAATGTGGGGAGAAGTATGTGACGTACTACCCCAAATAAATATTTATATCTAATAAATAATTGGAACAACATAATGGGTTCATTATAAGTAATAACATGGCCATTAAGAGTTGAAGAACCTAAAATTAAATTACATATAAAAATATGAATCAACCACTGTAGACAAATTTTAGATTGCTCACTACTTGATGCATAATATTTTTGAAAATACAAAATTGCAATAGTGTTCATTGCAAAATGTGTAAATGTGCATGAATTAATATCATGCTCCTTTAGAACTATGCCAATTGTAAACTATAATAGTGTGTATTTGTATAAACCAGTGTCATGCACAATATCATGCCTCTGAATCTATAACAACTTATATATGAATCTATATGTTGAACCTAAGAACTTATATATTAAATCTATGTATATGTGAGAACATAGAATTTATTTCCTTGTAAATTGTGTACCTATGCCCATGCATATGAACTCAAGTATGTTTAAATTTAAACTCAAGTCTTTTTAAATTAAATTCATATATGCATGGCATATGCCCCCATATCTATACTAATGTGCTAATATATGTCATGTAATTAAACTCATCTGATATGTGAATCACTTTAGGTCTGTAAAATTTGTACTCTGATTCCCAAAATTTGATTTTATGTTCATGGAGATTTGTGTCTCTATGACAAAACCATTTTTTCATGTCTTTTGAGATGAGGGATTTGTCATATAAGTTACTTGTATGAAAATAAAATTTAATTGTATCTTTTAATGTAAAAATATAACATCATATATAATAATGTGAACATGTGGAGAATATGCCATCAAAATAATGTATATGTCATCAAGAGATGTATGTAATATATGTAATGCAAGGCATATAAGTGGCATATATAGATAGAAGTATCAATGCAACATATAGTAGTAACCATCATTAAATTAAGATAACTAAATAAAAATATATACTAAATATGGATGATGGCACCAACCAATCTCAATAATCCTAAAAACTCATAAATCTACAGAATTAGCATTATATAAATGGCCAAGGGAAACATACAAGGGACATGAAAATGTCAAAAAAGGACAAAAAATATATTATAAATAAGGGACATAAATATGTAAACTAGGTCATATAATAAATAAGTACAAATTAGTCTATCACGTGAGTAACAACTTCCATGAAGTGGCAGTGTCAGGGTGTAGAAGACTAAGATAAGGTAAAAGTTTTGAATCTCCAAAAAAAGGGTTCAACTAGTTTATGTGGAGGGCCCAATCATAAAATCTCTTGGGTGGCTAAGCTAAAAGGTAAGGTAGGAGAATATGAGGAAATCTATTTGGTTGAAGAATTGAAAAACTCTAAGGATTCAAGAGGTTTTCATATAGATGTGCCTAATTCTCTAAAGGCTAAAGCATCTTTCAGACTAATGCATGCTCTTTTGGGTATGTTTTGTGGAGATCATCTAAATATATATATTTTTATAAAATGGGAATTTTTGAGGTAGACTCTGAAGGGGAATTTAGAGATTTTAGTAATGAGCACTGATTTCTTCCTGATCTAATATAATAATTAAGAGGATTGTGTTAAAATATTAATGGGGGGACCAAATTTTTTGGATAGATTTGGTTTTTTATTGATAAAATGGAGGTTAGGATTTGATCTTTAGTAATAAAATATAAACATGGTGCTTATCTGGGTTAGGCTCATGGGGCTCCTGTTAGAGTTTTGGGAAGATGATATTTTTATCAGTGTTATAAAGACCATTGGGTATTTAATTAATTTTGATTTTATAACTAGGGTAAGAACTCTTATGGTTCATGTAAGGTTTTATGTGAATGCTTGCATGGATCAAGATCTTCCCTCTTTAGTTATTTTAAACTTGTCTAGTGGGGAGTGGATTCAGAAGATTAAATATGAAATTTCTATTCTAAACTATGAAGCTTGTAAGAAAGTGGGTCATATGACTAGAGAGTACCCATATTTTGTGAGGAAGGGTAATAGTTTTGTCTTCATAAAATATAAAAAAATGTGGATGAGAAAGGACTAGGATGATCAACAACCTTCCAAGGTTGAATTACAAAGAACAAAGACAAATGAAACCAAAATAAGATCAAGAAGTAGGATGCAAGAAATTTGATGATGTGGAAGAAGGTGAACTTTTGAGTGCTACCATTTAGGATATGTAAGAATGGACCGATCCATACACAATCCCCATGACAAGAAAGGAGAAGGGAAGTATATGTTTTTAGATGGAAAAATAAATAAATTGAATCCAGGGATATAGGTCCAATCTATTGAAAAAACTCACAAATGTCATTTATGTGGGTGAATCATCTAAATCTGTTGAGGTCAAATCTATAAATAAGGGAACAAATTCCAATAACTTGGATGATTTACCTCAATATATATAAGTAAGGGGATTTAAGAATGTTATTTCCCCACTTTAAATTGAAATATCACCAATCAATATTAATAGATTTCAATATTTGGATGTTATTGGCTTAGAGGATGGAAATGAAAGAGTAGATTGTATAATAGTGGAAAATATGAATTTCCATGCAAAGTGGTATTTGTATCACATGAAGAAATGGTCTTGGATGATACTACCATACACATGATTACTAACATTGTTTCATCTCTGATTAAAAAATAAATAAAAAGATCAAAATGATAGTATTGCTCCCAAACATGGTAAATCTAAAAAATTTACTAATGTGGGTTCTTCAAAAAAAAGAGGTAAGGTTTCAAAATCTCAAGCAAAGAATCAAAAGATGGAATTGGAAATAGCTAATGGAACCCAATCAGTTATTGAAACCAAGATCTATAAACCACACACAAGACGCTGTAGTGAAAGTCATTAGTTAGAATATAAGAGGAATGAATCATGCCAATAAACATAGAATTTTTAGAGATCTAAGGAAAAATAATCTACCTTCTATTATAGATATTCAATAGACTAAGATGGGAGAGTATTTGGAGGATGATATAAAGAAGAATGTTTGTAAGGATGCAAAAGTAGTAAATGTTAGTTCATCAGGTACTTCTAGAGGTATTGCTACTTTTTGAGATGGTAATTTATTAAAAGGGATTTTGTGGTTAAACATTCTCATCATTTGGCCATTATGTTTACTGATAAGAGTAATGGGTCAAGTTGGATTATTTCAAATGTGTATGCTCCTAATTTCTAGTCAGCCCCAAAAAACTATGGGATGAATTACTCGCTTTAAGGATGACTTGTGGGGATATAAATTGGATGATCATTAGTGATTTTAATACTCCTTTATCTCCTTAAAAAATAATAGGTGTAACTCAATCCTTCTCTAAGAGTATGGAAGATCTAGCAACATTTTTCTCAAATAATGGTCTTTTTTATGTGGAATTGAGAGGTTCTTCTTGTGCATGGTGAAATAGGCATATAGGGGACAATCTTATCTAGATCAGATTGGATCCTATTCTCATTTCTGCTAATTAGTTGATGTTTTAGTATTTTTTTCTTTCTTCCTTACCTCAAATTAGATCAGATCATAATCCTATTATTCTAAAAATGGGTGATAGATCAAAGAATGCAATAACTCCTTTTTATTCAAACATATGTGGTTATCGCATATGAAATTGATTGATAGAATCAAGGATTGGTGGAAAATTTATATCCATGGTAGTGTTATATATAGTTTATCCCAAAAAATAAAAAATGTTAAAAAGAACATCAAATTCTGGAACCATGAGATTTTTGGCAATATATTTTGATAAAGGAGGAATATAGGCTGTGTGAACTTAAGCTAATAGAATAATTTATTTATGTGAATGGTTTAAGTGAAAAAACCAAATTTGTGGAAAGGATTATTATAAGTGATTAGCATAGTTGTGTGGCTCGTAAGGAAACATTTTAGAGGTAGAAATCAAGATCTCTTTGGCTAAAAGAGGGGGATTGTAATACTATATTTTTTCACTTAGCCACTATCAAGCATAGGAGCCATAATATGATTAATAAGATTATTTGTGAATGTGGAAAATCTTATTTTGACCCTACTAGTATTAAATAAGAAGCTATGTTGTATTTTAAAAACATGTTTGCTCTTAACAACATTCTTAATCTGGATAGAACACTTGATTTATTACAGAATGTTTCCATGAATTTTACTCCCCAAGAAAATAAGGAGTTGTTATAATTCATAACTAAAGATGAGTTAAATTCTATAGTTTTTCTTTTGAACAAGGATACAGTTCTAGGCCTGATGGTTTTCCCATTACTTTTTATCAAAATTACTGGGAAATTATTAAGTAGGATCTTGTTGAAGTTGTGAATGAATTCTTTAGTCAAGTAAATAATTGAGAGATTTAAATAATAATTTCATAACCCTTATTTCAAATAATAATTTTGTTACTACTTTTAAGGATTTTCATCCGATCAGTCTCTGTAATTATGTTTACAAGATTTTTAATAAAATTATTGCCCTTCATCTTCAGCCTTTGATGGATAAGCTTATAACTTCTAATTAGGGAGATTTTGTTCCTACAAGATAAATTCAAGATGGTGCAATTATTGTCCATGAGATTATCCATTCCATGATTAAGAGTAAATAAGGCCCATGATAGAGTTTATTCGGGTTTCTTGGATATGGTTGTAAAAAAGTATAGTTTTCATAAATAGTTCAGATTGTTTATATCTAGTTGTGTTTATTTAGCTATGTTCTTTATTTTGGTGAATGGATCTCATGTTGCATATTTTGGAAGAAATCATGGTATTAGACACTGAGGTCCCCTATTTCCTTTTTTATTTATTCTGATGGTGGACGCTCTAAATAGTAACTTATTACATGCTTTGAGGATAGGAGAGCTAAAGAGATTTAAAGTAGCTACGGGTATTTTGCCCACTCTTCTCCAAATTTTTTTGGATGATACTATTACTTTGGGTATTGCATTGGATAGAGAATCTAAACAAATAAATAAATTTTTGGATTTATATGAGGAGGTTTCAATGCAAAAAGTTAATTTTGAAAAAATCTTTTTATTTTTTGTGAATACTAATTTACGTAGACAATATAAGATAACATGTATATTGGGTTTCCAAATTCAAGAATTGCCTTCTATGTATTTGGGAATGTCCCCTTTTTCAATTAAGATGACTTTAAATCTATGGAATCCTCTTCTAAAAATATTTCATAATAAGTTGTTCAAATGGAAAGGTTCAAAATTATCTTGGGAGGGAACGTTGATGTTAATTAAAAGTGTGTTTCAAAGTCTCCAAATATACCTAATATCTTTATTTAAAATGACAATTGTTATTTAGGATAAATTGAATAGGATTTAGAAATGTTTTTATATAGACAGGTGCTAAAGAAAAATAAAGGTTTTCCTTTTATTGCTTGGGAAAGTGTTTGCCTTTTTAAACCTAGTGGAGGGTTGGGCATTATGAATTTGAAATGGATGAATAAGGCTCTAATTGACAAGCGTTGCTAGATATTTCTTAATGAGTCCAATCCATGGATTCTTATGTTTAGGGAAAAATATATGAAAAATAGACCATCAATGGATCTTTTAAATGAATGATTATTGAATAATGGTTCTTCTATTAGGAATTTTTTTAACAAAGATAAGGAAATTATTAAAAGACATTGTAGATGGAAACTTGGAAAGTGTCTCATAATTAGATTTTGGGAAGATTCATGGATCCTTGATTTTCCTTTGGGTGATTTGAGCTTTGACATCAAATCAAGAATCTTATACAATGTCAATATGGAGTTTTGGTTGCTGACTATTTTCAAATTCAAAATGGCATAAGAAATTGGAAATATTTATAGATAGAAGAAGTTGGTGATATTATGAATATGATTATCTTTGACTTAAATATTTTTTTACGTGGCATACATATCCTTGATTTAAATAAAGAAGATATTCTTGTTTGGTTAGACTCATCTCATGGTCAATATGAAGTTAAAGTTAGGTATATTAAGCTAGTTTATCAATCTTAAGATATACTGTAGTGGCACAGAATTTGGGATAAAAATCTAATTCTTAAAGTCAATATTTTTCTTTGGCCATGTTTGTAAAATAGGATTCTTACCTTAGATGATTTGGCTAAAAAAGGATTGACTTTGGTCAATAGATGTTCTTTTCGTGAGGTAGATAGTAATTTAGCATTACATCTTATTCTTGAGATTATATATATATATATATATATATATATATATATATATATATATATATATATATATATATATAATATTTTGAATTTACAATTTTTTTCCCTCCAAGAAAAATGTTAAGTAACATCATCAAAATTTATGACAAGCAATGTTGGTTTCATAAATCAAAATTTGGCCAAATTGGTTGATTCTTAGAATGCTTGAATTACCCCTTTCACGAATCAAGATCTTAAGCAATTATGGATGTTCTTTTCTCCTCATATACTATGGGGAATTTGGAAAGAAAGAAACAATAGGATTTTAAGAAATTCTAAAAATCCAAGTAATAGTGTGGAATATAAGATTATTAGTTTCATTAATTAAAATTTTAAAATAATTAAAGGTGAAAAAAATAAAATTTCTCAATGCATGAAGAATATATTGCCAATAATTGGTCTTTATTTATGGAGAATAGGTAACCGTAGGATAATAATATGGCTATCATGAGTAAAGTGAGATGGAAGGATTCGATGAATGGATAGATTAAGTTGAATTTTGATGGGGCTTATAAAGGAAACCTTGGTATTTCTAAAGGAGGAGGTATTCTACATAATGAAAAAGGTCTTCTAGTGGGGGCATATGAGGGGAATATGGATGTTCCAAAAAATCACTTCACTAAAGCTTTATCAACACTTTGAGGAGTGAAAATAGCTACAGATCTTGGCATTACTAAGCTTATGTTTAGGGAAAAATTTAGTGGCTATTTATTTCCAAATGGATATAATTAATCTTTTTAATTTTTAAAATGGCTAATTTTGTGACAATATAGATAGGTCAAATAGCCTCAATTTTATACAATTTCATACTTTGAGACATAGATTTTCCTTATAGATTATACTCGATCCTATTTCAGGACATAGATTCATTAGAGTTATTATACATGTATTTTTGGAGGTTTTTCAATGATTTCTCCAAGGTGACCAAGGATGTTGATGAGGTGTCATGTGTGGTAGAATGACAATGACAAAGTGTGTTTCAAATGTGCTTCAATGTTCTTACATAGTTATTCAATGTTTGACTTAGTGAGATAATTTATGGATGATATTTATGGTATTTAAATGTTTTATATACCATATAGGATGTTATTAGTTCTTAGAGTGATTATGGAAGTGAAAGGAATTCATCAAAATAGTCATATGAGTGTCTATGTTCAAGTAGTCATCTTGACGTATAAGGTTGAGTGAGCAAATTGATGATATCGTATTTCACACATGTGAATTTTTTAGGAGCACATTTATACGTGGATAGATTATCCTATGAAAGGTGATTATGTGGTTCAAATTTTAGGTTTAGACATTGAGTGTAGCAAAAGTTATTAAGGTGCAAAGTTGGCCTCTCAAATAGAGTTCACTAAGTTCCCATACTTAGCCAAATTTGCATTATCAAAGATCTATGATCATTATTTAATCAGATCACATATATCATGGAAAGGGTTTAGTTTAACTAGATAAGGATCCAACAATATGGTTCAAAGTCAAAAATTCAAGATTCCATAAGCTAGTGACATGTGTCACAATCATGATGTTTGTGTAGAAAATCTAACGACAAGCATGAAACCTATCAGACAAAGATCCAATAGTGAGCATATGATCATGAAATTAGATATAAATGGCATTTTTTAATTCAAATATCCAATATTTCATGCATAACTACCAATTGGTGAAAGTGCGTTAACTGAATGGGGTAGGGTGCATAGAAAGCACGTAGAGCCACCAAGTGGCACAATCACAGAAGAGAGGATCTGAGATCAATGATGAGAATTTGAAGATTATATACCAGACTAATTATAAGGAGATAAATGGAGTGTATGTGTTTAAATTTTATATGGAGTATGAGGTGAGGTCAAAGTGTCTGATGTTAAACATTTACACAGTGATCGTTGGAATTTAAATATTCAAATTAACAAAAGAGTGCTTAGTGTTTGAGCTATATCATTTGATCAAGGCAAAATTTATTGATGTAGTAAAAAAAAATTGTAAAGGTATTCAAGTCACATACATATAATCTATTTATAATGTTTGAATGTTCATACAGTCAAAGTTATTAATCTTCAAAGTTGATTGTGTGTTTGACCATGTTATGTAAGTGACCAGAGAAGGATAATTGAGTGGTTCTTGATAGTGTCTTGATGTTTCAAGATGAAATAAATATTGGAGATTGTTTTATAATACATGAAGACCATATATGTGGATTTGGGAGGTTTTAATAATCCATATTCATTATGAACAATTACTTAGAAGTTGACTATGTTTGTTGAATGCACTTGCAGTTTGAATGACCATCTTGCAGAGGAAATTTGAAGGTGTTGTGAGTAGAATTGAAGAAGAAAATTAGTATGAAGATTTTTTATAAGTATCAAAGTATTATGATAAATTATTTTATGTCATGATATTCCCATAATCAATTATGGAGATTCAAGATATCTTTACTTTTTTTTTACTATGTGTGACCAATATGAATGGTCATTTTGAGAGAGTTGAATTGAGTGATTAGAGCATGTGTTGATGTGTCTAAAGCACATAGAGTTGTATCAAAGTTCCTAAATGGTTCACCCATGTTATCTAATCATATGTCTATGCGAAATATTTAAGTATTTACATCATAAGTTTAAGACTATGTTTTATGTGGTTGAAGACCTAAAGAGCAAGGATATCTAATTGGTAGGTTTGAATGTTGAGTTGGTGTTCGTAGTGGCATGGACACATATGGGAGTAAGAAAGGGGATATTATTTATAGGTTTGATGTGTTTAAATAATTGGTAAAGGATGAAGGTGGTCCAAGTAGTCTCACATGTAACGTGTGAGTATTAAGGCCTAAATGTTTTAGGTCTCACCAAGACCTAATGGTGGTTTAGGACTAATAAGGTAATGGCCAATCTATGAGATTGGGTTTGAGATATATATTATGATTTTATAAGTCTCAAGGGTTAAGTAAATTATTATGGCTGACCAATAAGATAATATTCATGAAGACTCTATAAAGAGTGAAAGCAAAGGTGATGATTTCTAGACTTCAGTGTGTAGAGTTGAGCTATTGTCAATGTGTGTGATTTGTGAAGATTGTGAGAGTTATGTGGATGTCTTGAGAGGCAGATCAGATTATCGATCACATGTATGATATTTTAGTCATAATTCTATTATTTAATTTATAGTTTTGATGCATGAAAACAAGTGAAGGGTTTCTCCATTAGATTAATAAGCAATCAAGAGTTCTAGAGTTATTCTTTTCATAGATGTTGTGTTAGTTCTCAAAATATTAGGCAAGTTGGTGATTGTCATCTTTAGGGGTTGGAACTCCTTTTGAAGTGGGTGATTTAATATAGTCTCTTTTTTTTAATCATATTATAGGATAAGTAGTCCATGTGTTTCTGGGATTAAGAGTGGGTTTTCTCCCCCAAGAGGGTTTCCCACATAGATCTTGTGTTATCTTGCTTATCTTTCATGATCATTTCTATGAATGGGTTATTTAAATTTTTATTGATTATGATGTATTAGTAAGGGTTTGAAGTATTTATATTTAATTTTTGAAATACATTGATTCACTGATTCACCCCCTATTAGTGATTGTACCTCTAACAATTGAAATCAGATATAGGAGCTTATGTATAAGTTTAACCACTTGAAGTTAATCTTAGATAAAATGATAAGTTCTCAAGGTTTTGGTATTAAGAAAGATCCATTGTTTAATAGATCTAATTATGCTTTATGGAGTGTAAGAATGAAGGCATACATCATATCCTTGGGGTTTGAGACTTGGTAATCTATGTTGGATGGTTGTTTCATGCCACCTACTTCTCCAACTAGTGTTGCATACAAGAATTTGAGTGAGAACATTACCAAAGCTATGAATGATATCATTTTTGATATTTATAAGGCTAATTTCACCAAGGTAATCCATTACAAGTCTACCAAGGAGATTTGTGACAATTTGATGCTCATCTATGAAGAGATTAAAAATTAAAGCTGGCCAAACTACAAACCTACCAAAGGTAATTTGAAAGTATCAACATGAAGGAAGAGGATAATGTGGCTTCCTATCTTCTAAGAGTTGATGAGGTAGTGAATATTAATAAAGTCATGGAAAAGGTAATTTAATAAGGCACTATAGTGAAAAAGGTATTAAGATATCTCACTTTAAATTTTGATTCAAAACTCTTTGCTATAAACTAAAGTCATGATCTCACCAAAATGAATATGGATGAATTGCATGGAATTCTTTGTGCCTATGAGATGAGAGTTAATGAGGACAAACCAACAAATAAAGAAGCAAATTTCAATGTAGAAAAGAAGCTAATGAAGAAGTTCCAAGGTAAGTAGGTCAGGGATGATGAGATTTTTGATATTGATGATGATGAACTAATAGCTCTATTAACAAGAAAATTGAAAATAGGTTTAGGCAAGTTTAAGGGTAAACTTCCCTTCAAATATTTCAATTGTGGAGAGATAGGTCACTTTGCCAACAAGTGTTTGCATAAGCATAAGGGAAATTATAGTGAAGCACATGAAGAAGATCATGATAATGACAAGAAGAAATTTAGGTTTGATAAGAGCAAGAATAGTTTCAAAAGGTATAATGGCCAAAAGAAGTTTTACAAGGACAAGAGGAGTCTTTACACGAAGGGATATTTTAGCTCATTTGATGAGAATGATGGTAGTGATTATAAGTATGATCATGAAGATAATGGCCTTAATGAATACAAATATCTCTTCATGGTTAAATAAGGTAGATGCTTATATCAAGAAGAATCTACATGGTTTGAAGGTAGTTTAGGTGATACAGATGATGAACAAGATAAGGTAAACTCTAATACTAAGTTGATAAATGCCCTTTAAGATTTGAAGATTGAGAATAATAAAACCAATAAATTGAAGTCTCAAATAAAGGACTATGAAGAGAAATTTAGTGTGTTTGAGGAAAAAATAAATGAAGACACCAAGGAGCATGAAGACATAGTAAAGCATCTCAATTGTTAATTAGAAACCCTATCTACAAGCCTAAAAGCTAAAGAAGATGAGTGTTCAAGGTATGTGATTGAAAATGAGTCATTTAAATATGAGTTATAAAATATATCTAGTAATATGAAATCATATTTGATGTTTGAGAAGATCTCAATTGATCTAGACAACATTATGAATAGTCAAAAGCATGCTAGTGATATAACTAGACTTGGTTACAAATAAAAACAAAAAAACATAACCTAAGACAAGATAAATACCAATGTGAACAAGGATAAGTAGAACTTGAATATCAATCATCAGTCAAGGAATAAAGGTGTTGGTAAAATGAGGACAAATCATATTAGACAACCAAATGCCATGAGGTATGCAAATTTTAGTGGTCATTGCTACACTTGTAATCAATTGGGACATAATTCTATAGATTACAAAAGATCTTCTCAGAATGAATTTGCTTGGAACTATGAATGGAATCATCAATCAAATGTTGTGAGTCAAAGTGACTGCTATAGTTGTCATGACATGGGACACATTGCTAGATTTTGCCCAAGTCAAGTAAGGAAATATGAGTTCACTTCAAGAAGAATGGTTTGCTAAAACTATGAGAAGACTAGTCACATTGATAGGTTTTGCAAGAAAAGGCCACCAAGTTAAAATAAGTTCAATCAGACTCCTAGAGTGCAAAGAAGAAGACAAGCTAAAATATGGAAACCAAAAGTGGAAAATATGTGCCATGATCAATCTACAGGTCTAAGTGGACTATTTTCCATGGTAGAAAATGCTACAGAGGTTTAATAGAATCAAGTGATTTCATTATTTTCTCATTTTGGGAATAAATAGGATACAAGTGAACATCTTGATGTTGATGAGCAAGTTTCCTAATAATATCAACTGATAATGCCAAGTATTGATGTTTTGAAGTGTGAGACTGATACTTCTAGAGAAAAGGTATGCCAATAATCTTTATTTTATCCATGTATTATCAATACCATCCTATAAGAAAAGAAGAATATTATTGTGGATGATCATGTTGCTTATCATAAGCCTAAAAAGAAGAAGAATAATTATTAGTATCAAATGACCAAGGAGGATAAGGAATATGAGAAGATGTGGGCAATGCCTATTTTCACATTGTTCTAAGACATTACGGGTTAGAGTGCCTCTCTCTAGGATGCAAGGAGACACTTTACAAAAAGAGGAAGCATGGTGGATGATTTTAAGTCTTGATGTCCTTAAAATTACGTGGGATCTTGGTTTTAGGTGAGTCAATCTCTATTGTGTTTGTTCTTGTGAGGGGTATCATATGTGAGATGTTCCAGTCATAGTGGACATGAAGAAAGCTGTTACAGATGTGAACTCAAACATGTTGATATGATGACTTGATCAACCAAGTTAAATACTTTGGAAATGTATTGAATCCTCATGGATAAATAAAGGGGAATATTTTTAAATGGTCGGGTCCTAGGATCAAAGTATCATGTAGTTTAATCTAAGAGAAAAGATATGGAGGCAATTATGTTATTTTTTCATGGTCGAAGATGGTCTAAAGGTGCTTAAAGGGTGCCTAAGCTCAGAAGCTATGTATGATAAAAAAAGAGTGTAGTCATGGAGCATGTTTGATAAGCTCAAGGTAAGAATAGGTATGTATAAGTGTTAAGAGGATTTTTTATCATCTCTCATAAGTGGTATTTTCCTATTGTTGGTGACAAAGGATGTTGATGAGGTGTCATGTGTGCTAGAATGACAATGAAAAAGTGTGCTTCAATGCTCTTGCATAGTTATTTAATGTTTGACTTAGTGATATTATTTATAGATGATATTGATGGTATGTACATGTTTAAAATACCATATGGGATGTTATGAGTTCTTATATTGCTTATGAAAGTGAAAGGAATTCATTAGAATAGTTATATGAGTGTCTATGTTCAAGTAGTCATCTTGACAAATAAGACTGAGTGAGAATATTTATGATGTCATATTTCACAAGTGTGAATGTTTAAAGAGAATTTTGATACATGTATGTATTATCTTATGAAATTTGATCATGTGGTTCAAATTTTAGGACATTGAGTGCAGAAAAAGCTATTAAGGTGCAAATTTGGACTTTCTTATAGAGTTCACTAAGTTCCCATACTTAGCCAAATTTACATTATCAAAGATCTATGATCAGAATTTAATCAGATCACAGATCTAAAAAACATCATTTTATCTAAATGTATAAATATCCAATGGCATAGTTCAAAGTCAAAAAATTAAGATTGCATGCGCTAGTGACGTGTCATAATCATGGTGTTTGAGAAGTAGATCTAACAATAAACATGAAACCTATCAAATGAAGATCTAAAGGTGATTGTATGATCATAAAGTTAGGATAAATAGTGTGAATTAAGTCAAATAGTCAATATTTCATGTATAACTACCAAGTGGTGAAAATGCATTGACTGAATGGTACAAGGTACACAAAAAACATGAAGACCTACTAAGTGGCACAATCGCAAAAGAGAAAATCTAAGATCAATGGGGAGAATTTACAAGTTAAATACTGTTGGGTGAATATTTTGTCATCAACTAACTGATGACAAAATGGGTATATCAGCCACAGCATAGGGAGATTTACACCACGAATAGTATGGGTTTACTAGATCTGGACGAAGTAAATCTCTCCTCTCATCAAGGGGAGGTTCCCTATAAATACTTATGTGCTGGATATATGTATATAATTAAGCATAAAATAACACAGGGGGTGGTATAATAGCATCTACCTCTCTTTTTTTAGAGGTAATGTACAAAGAACAAAAGAGGGAAAATCCTGGCCTTAAGCTAACAACATTCCTGTTCTTTCAGGAATGATATTAAATAGAGAGCAAGAGATCACCTAAAGTAACAAAGTCCACAAGAATGCTCACGTAAGCACAAAGTCTTTTGTAGCTTCTTTCACCGATTCAAAACAAGTACATCCATAGAGTAAAGTGAAGCAGAAAGTCTTCACCTGAAACTACAAAAGATAATTGAATCTCAAAGGTAAAAGCAACACAAAGTCTATCTTCTACCCTCTAGAAGTGCCCTTAGATAATATAAACACACCCACTTTGCTTATTAAATCAGATGAATAAGATATTACCAGGAAAAAAGACATAGGAACTATTTCCTAAATAACATAGACAATCTCAACACAAAGTTTGAAATAACCTGCTTCTCATTCATTCAACAAAATATGATTTACAAATTTGAGCACAAAGTCTCAAAAGTTGCTTCAATTTCAGCAGAGTATTTGCTATTAATTTTTCCAAGATGATCCCTTTACAAATGAGGTCTCCACTATAAATAGGGAGAAAATCCTCAAAAATAAAAAATAATAAAATATACAAAATATCTTGGTCAAAAATGACTCATCTTTGACTTTTAGATATTTTTCTGAAATATTTACATGTAATTACAAATTTTAAAATTGCATGCACTTTACACAAAACAGAAGTGCATAAGGAGAGAAAAAGAAAGGAGAGAGATTCAGTTTTTGCTACCAAACTTTTTTAGATGAGCATCGTACATGGTGATAGATACCTGAATTCCCATGTTGTCTGGCGCAATAGTGTTCTTAGAAATGGTTCTAGCTCTGATCAATGCATCCTTCAATGCTGTGATGGCTTTAGCGTGGCTAGTTAACTTAGATTTTAGATTCTCCAAAGTTAACTGAGCATCTAGAATGCTATCCATCGAAGACATTGAGAAGGATTTTTCTTCAAAATCTCTCTAAATCATTTCCTTGAAACTCTGAATCATCTCTTCTGTCAGAAGGAACTGATTGTCCTTAGAGGTTAAGTTGCATGGCATCTCTTCTAATTTATTCAGTAGGCTCAGGTCACTCTTCTCACTAGCTTCCTTGAAAGCTTTAAGATCATCAATTAAGTCTTTGAGTACCTAGATTCTGAAGGTCAGTGACTCCTTGATCTCAACATAAGAGTCCTTGTTGGAGATGACACCGATAGATATCAGGGTGCTCTTCTTGAGATTTTTCATTTCCTTCCATCTGTCGAGATCTTTCTCCAAGCTATCAATCTCTTGAGAAATGAGGGAGATGAAGTCATCTACCTGTATTTTTACCTTCTTCATTTTTCCTGTCTTTTCTACTACTTTTGTAAGCAGAGAAACTCCCTGAGTATGCATTTTTTGATATAGTCCGCCAGGACTTTCCCTTTCAAATAAGTATTTTCTACCTTTTGAATGATTGAGTCATCCACAGAGAAGGCCTCTGGAGTTACTGCTTCAGAAGGAAGAGTGAACCTTTTTATTACTGCCATTAGCTGTTCAGCTTTGGCCTTGTAATAATCCTTCATCTCCTTCTCTTTGTCAAATTTCTGGACCATGATGTCCATAGCCGACTGAAGATCACTTTTCACACCTTCATGAGTAACTTTGCCAAGTTCAACACGAGAGATGGAATAGCTGCTCATTTTGAAACCCTCAAGGGTTGCGTCCTGTGGAGGCCTGGCAATTTCCAAAAAAATTGTCCCTTTTCTTTGACCAATTTGGAGAGGATTCTTGGCCTCTTAGGAGCCTTTGCTTTCACCAGCACTATTTTGCCAAAGTTAAACTCATCTGGGGAGATGGCCATCTTCTTTATTTTTGGCGTGAAAGCAGACATCCAAGGCGGGAGAGAAGTGCCTATTGTGGCAATGGTTGTCTCTGTTGGCTTTACTGTAGCAGCTTCCACACTGCCAATGGTGAAAGTAGTTGTAGTCGAAGTAATTGGTGAAACTGCACTGACTACTGATTCTGGCTTAGGTGCAGGGCTTGCTAGCAAGTTGAAGGAAGGAGACGATAGACTTGGAATGGATCCAAAAGAGTGAGGGGAACTTCCAGAAGGACCCTGAGGATCACCAAATATAACTCTAGAAGGAGAAGTGGCTCCAGAGGAGGGAACACTGATAGGAGAGATGGGAGAAGAGGGAACCACAGGAGATTGAGGGGGAGAATGAGATATGCTCTTGCTCAGCTATGCTTGTTTTTGTGAGAGTGGAGACCCAACACTTGGTTGCCCTGACGGCTGATCATCTGTCTCTATGGGTTGAGCTACCTGTGCCTGAGCGCTCTGTTTCTTAGTTCCTTTTGTTGCTGCTTCTGGCCCTTGTGTAGTCTTTGATTTCTTGGATACAAATATGATCCTAGGCTTGTGAGGCCTAGAAGGAGAAGGGACATCACTTTTGTTTTTGGTTCTGTTCTCTGCTTTCCTCTTAAATTATGCCTGGTATTCAGCCTCTAATCCTATAATAAATTCCTTTAAGTTGATCCCTTTGGCTGCTAACCAATCATTAGTGTTAGCCAATATTAGTTTGAATCTTTTTCGCAGAGAAGTCAGCTCCTTCTGAGACCATTGAATTGGAGGGAGAGGGGAACTAGCAATCTTTTCTGCCAGATACCTGCCATTTATGATGTTTCCATCATCGATTAGACTAGAGGGGATCTCTGCAAGCTCGAGATATTCAATCTGCTCCAGTGTCAGCCTGCAATAGTCCATTTTCCTAATCTCCTCAGCCATTCTCAGGTCTACCCAAATATCTTCGATCATTGGTTCAAGGAACTAAGTTTTTATTCTGATCTTCTCCTTGACTCCCCTGCAGTCAAATTTCTCCCATCTCTTGAATGGCTTGATAGTAACTATCTGCATTTCAATTTCCATGACCTTGGCTTTGGTCGATGTAGCAACTAAAAACCTGCCAATCTGGATTGGAAACTTGAAACTAGGTCTCTTAAGTTCCATCTATTTAGTATGCACGACAACCAGTTGTCAGCAAAGTTCCATTAAAACTAATTTATCTAAAGGGAACCTGGGGAGCATATAGGGGTAGCCTTGGTAAAAGCTGACCTGAAGATAATAGAATGTGGGGAACTGGAGAAACATGCAGCCATAATCATTGACCACTGCCTAGGCCTCATCTGATATTCTCTTCTGCTTGAGCTGAGGATCAAAGAGACACAAAAACATGGCAAAGAAAGCATCATTTACTCTTTTGAAATGATGTGTTGACCCTTGGAGCATCATCTAAAGATAATACGAGTAGACCGGGGTGGTCTTTCTATCTCCTACTGTAGTTAATCTCGAGAAAGACCACATTGCAACATCTATGTAAACTAGGTACAAAGTCATGTAGAACTTGAAGAAAGGTTGTACCCTGGTTAACTATTCATGGAGAGCATTGTTGATTTGTTCTCCCCAAAAGATAGCCTATTTACCCTAGAGGATGATCTTAATGAATGGGTACATCCATTCATGAACTGTGAAGAAGACGAGAGGCCCCATACTCTACTGAGAAGGGTGATTAAATCACCAACTTCTTCGATGAAATCACTCCTTGGGAAGTTTGGCAGCCATTTGGAGAGGCTGGTCCTGGGAGTCTTTAACCACTTATAATTTATAACTTTCTTTGCCCTTTTGGGGTCTTTATCATACTCTTGTGCATCCCTGAAGTCAATTTGGGTTACTTCAGTGGCTGGAGGGCACATGAAAACTTTGTTAATGAATTTGGGGTCCAACCGAATCACTATGTTTCCGCTGACGTCTGAGACCATCTTGGTCTCTTTGTTGTAGAATTGCGTGCATTAGAGGATGAACTCAGCATGATGCATTGCTATCGAAAAGGTGGCCACTAGGTGGATGTTGCTCTCAATGATCCTCTTTATCCCAGTGCTGGGATTTGTTGCCTTTGTTCACGCTAGGAATTTGGCCATGTCCACGTGGTCAATCTCGGTGTCTCGAATATCATCGACATTCGAGGAGACTGATGTGAGCGAGAAGACACCCTAGTACTTATACTTCATGGTTTTTGCTTTCTTGGGAGATGCTTTCATCATGGAGAATGATCTTGACCAGACGGGAGCAAAAGTGTAGGAGTTCGCTGAAGGTGCTGCAGTCATGATCATAGATGAGAGGAGAGTGGGTGAGAGAGAGAAAGCACAATTTAAGTGATCTTGGTTACTGGAGGTCACTTAAAAAGTTTGGGTGGAAAAAGGAACAAAAAATGAGAAATAAAGGAAAAAAAAGGATAGGTCAGAAAATTCCCAGGAGTTAGGAAAATTTGGGAGAGAGACACAGGGGCGGCAAAATTTGTTGCCCCTACATGTAAAAAAAAAGTGCAAGGGCGGTGAAATTCACCGCCCTTGCAGGAACGAGCTGCATAGGCAATGAATTTCACCACCCTTGCAGGCTGGGGAAAGGAAAAATGAAAAGGGCGACAAAAATTGCCGCCCTTACAAAGAATGTCTGCAGGGGCAGTGAATTTTGCCACCCTCGCCGACGGTGGAAAGAAAAAGGATAAGGGCAGCAAAAATCACTGCCCCTATAAGGAAAGACTGAAATGATGCATGGGCGGAAAAAATCACCGCTCGTGTGGGCTCTTAGGAGAAACCCGCAGGTGAGGGAAAAAACTATGCCCGCGACAAGGTAAAAAAGGAGCACGCGGGCCAGAGGAGAGAGGGAGGTAAAATAAACATCTAACTAATTTTAAGCAAAAAATAAGAAAAGAAAAGAAATAAAAGCCAAAAACAAAACCAACCTGAGAAATCGTGCGTGCCACAAGGTTGAATCTATGAATACGTGCGTCAAATCATCAACTGGGTCACTCAAGTGCAAGAGGTAGGAGGAGAGGAGGAAGCAATGAGGAGAAATGAGTCTCAAATCGGTTTAAATTGGGTGAAAATCCACCCCAACCACCCTCTACACATGGCAATAAATGTTGTGCACAAAAATTGAGACGTGCAAGGGTAGCAAAATTTGCCACCCTTGTAGGAAAAAGTGCAGGGATGGCAAAATTTGCTACCCTTGTAGGAAAAAGTGTAGGGGTAGCAAAATCTGCCACCCTTGCAGGAAAAAGTGCAGGGGCAGCAAAATTTGCCGCCCTTGCACAAAAATAGAAGGAAATGCAAAGACTAACTCCAGAAAGAGAGTCTAGGGGAGGGAAAACATTGGTCGAGACGAGATTGTAACCACTTTCATGTTCTGAGGCCAAAATGAGAATGAATTTGAAATTCATCTCGAAAAATGAACTTAGAGAAATAAAAGATGAAACAGACAAGTTTTGTATGGGGTTGTTCCCAAAAACTAGCTAAGCTGATTTTGAAAACAATAGCTAGCTCTTGTTGGGGAACTTCCGCTGATCAAATTTATTAATGGGAGTAGAAACTAGTCTCTAAGTGCCTTTATCCAAACCATTGGGCTACGGAGTCAGGCTAGAAGAAAGAGAGAAAATAGACAAAACATAAAAAATGTACATATATACAAATGGACTCATCTGAGCTTCAAGGATTGAATAGCTTAAGATGATGTCCGCTGTGAGGTAGTGCAAATGGTGTTCCATCTTGGTACTACAGCAAGAAGCTAGCCTCACCACAGAGCTGTCAAATGGTAAATGGGCCTCTCCAAAGAGAGTTAAATTTGCCATGCATCCCTTTTTGTTCTCACCTCTTGTCTCATAACAAGACTTGATCTCCAACTTGGAATTCATGCACTCTAGCTCTCTTATCAAAAAGTGCCTTCACCCGATTTTGATGTTCCATTATTCGGTCTACTACCATAACTCGTTGTTTATTTAGCTCGGTCAGACACATAATTCATTTGTCAACTGAGCTTTCGAAGGTTGAGTCTTTGATTGCTTTGGTTAATCTGAGCGCTGGTAGTTCAAGGGTGATGGGAATTTCTGCATTCAATCCATACAAAAGTTGGAAATGTGACATACCTATAGCCCTTTTAGGTGTTATTCTATTCGCCCACAAGGCGTCATATAATGCTTTGTGCCACGTTCTCTGATTGTCATCCACCAACTTCCTGATAATGGTGACCAGGTTTTTGTTACTCGATTCTGCTTGTCCGTTTCCCTGAGGGAAATAATCTGAAGTGTGAGATAAGGTAATCCCATAACCAAAGCAAAATTGAGTAATTTCATATGAGAAAAAATAGGCTGCATTATCTATTACAGTTTTGAGTGGAACCCCAAACCTGGAGATAATATTTTCTTTGAGAAAGTTGCATACCACTTCAGACGTAGCATACTTGGTTGGGATGGCCTCCACCCACTTGGTAAAGCAATATGTTGCAGTGATGACATATTCATGTCCAGCACTTGAAGATGGGTTGACTACTCCACTGAAGTCAATACCCCACTACTGAAATGGTTCCTCGATCACAACCGGCTTGAGGGGAAAAGCAGGCAGCTTAGGCTTTCCAACGAATTGTTGACATAATTCACACCTATGCACCCATTTGTAGGCATCCTAAAAAAGCATGGGCCAATAGTACCTTGTTCATAAAATTTTGTGTGCCATCACCGGTGCAGATAAATGTCCTCCACAGGCCAAATTGTGAAAAGATTCTAAGAGTCTTTCTTGTTGAGCTTTGTCAACACAACAAAGAAATGCCCCGTCCAGGTTTCTCTTGTAAAGACCATTATCCCACAGAACATAACTAACTACTTTCAATTTAACATTCCATTTCTCTTTAAAAGAAAGATGAGCAAGACACTCACCATATGTCAAAAAATGAGCAATGTCAGAATACCACTCATTAGTAGTGGCAACAAAGAGAACCATAGGCACGCCTTCAATCTCTACTTCACTTTCTACTTCGTCTAGAATGTTGTTGGTGATCAACTAGCAGAGACCCCTTCCTCGTACGAGCTTGGTGGGTTTGATGTCTAGATCAAACTCCTGAGTTTTGGCAATTCAGTTACCTCTCTTCATATCAAACTCTTGCTGAGTCAAAATAGATTTTACTGTTGTATCTGGTATGAGAACTTCAGTGTGAGAATTTAGGATCTAAAACCTAAAATGCTTGACAGCTTTGACCATAGTGTATGCATGCTTCTCCATAAGGGAGTATTTTAGCTCGTGATCCTTGAGTGGACAACTCATGAATGAGATAGGAGATTCTGCCCCTTATGGATTTTCCTGGACTAGAATAGCTGATAGTGTATGTTTAGAGGCATAACTATATATTTTGAAACCTTTAGTATAATCTGGACAGACCAAGACTGGTGCATGAATGATTGCTTCCTTAATCTCTTTGAACGCTGACTTACCCTCAGTAGTCCACCTGAACGTAGCATTGCCCTTCATCATGTTGACAATATGATGGGTTTTCTCAGCAAACTCAGGAATAAACCTTCTGAGAAAATTCACCTTTCCAAAGAAAGAGTGAACTGCGGTCTTGCTAGTAGGCAAAGTAAGCTCCTGGATGGACTTGACTCTTTTTGAATCAATTCTGATACCTTCTCGGGACATGATGTGTCTGAAAAGTTTCCCTTCAGTTACTCTGAAGATAGATTTCTTTGGGTTTAGCGAGATACCATTTTGACAACAACATTCCAGTACTTTTTGCAAATGGTGAACATGCTCATAACGACATTTTGAAAATACCATCATATCGTCTAGGTATACTACAATGAATTTTCCCATCTCATCTTTGAAAGCAAGATCCATCCCCCTTTGAAAAGTGGTGCCTGTGTTTATCAGACCAAAAGGCATTCTTCGGTAAGTGAATGTGCCCCAAGGTGTGGTGAATGCTATCTTATGTTGATCTGCTTTCCCAACTTTGACCTGATTATACCCTAAAAAACCGTCTAGCATTGATAACATTTCTGAACTAGTTATCATCTGCAGAACTTGATCCATAATGGGGAGAGGGTAATTATCTTTTAAAGACAACTGGTTTAAGTTCTTGAAATCCACACAGATTCAAATTTCACCATTCTTCTTCCTGACGGGTACTATGTTGGCAATCCATGTTGAGTGATGGATTGGAAAAATTATCTAGGCATCCAGCATCTTTTGTATCTCAGTTAAAATAGTACCTGAGATTTTTGGATTATACTGCCTAGACTTTTGCTTGTAAGGTATAGAGTTTACCTTCAAAGGAATGTCATGGCAAACATCATTAGGCCTTAGTGATTTCAGATCATCATAGGAATAGGCCAATACATCTATGTATTGGTGGAGTAGACTAGTAAGCTCAAATCTTTCCTTGGGAGTGCAGCATTTCCCAATATTTACCATTTTAGGATCGTGCTTGGTTCCCAAGTTTACCTGATCAAAGTCTTGAGAGGACTTTGAATTCATACGCTGTTGCTTAATAAACCTATCATGGTTATCAAACAATTTCTCTAGGGACACCAAGCCTTTTGGAATCTTATTCCCTTTAAGCTGTAGAAAGTCCTCACCTATGTTGGCATGGGCCTCAGAAGCTACCCCACACTCTTGAGGTTCACTACCTTCAAAATGTAGTTATTTGAAACTATTTTTTTACTCTGAGAAGGTGATGATTTGATCATTATTATTGAACACTTGCCAGTGGCTAGCATTATCTGGTACACTTGGTCAAAAAACCAGCTCGATAGTATACTTATCTCCTTTAAATTTTGGGTGAGGAACTAGAAGGGTGGCAGAGACAGCCAATGCATCTGCTCGATCATTAAATTCTCTCAAAATGGTAAAGATGTTGAAGGCATCAAAATTTTCAATTTGATCTCAGACTAGGCTGCGATAGTGGCGTAACCTCTCATTCTTGGTTTGATAAAAGTTTCTCACCTGACAGACTATCAACTCAGCATCTCCTTTAACATGGAGTTCCCTAATGCCTCTTTCACTAGTAGCCTGTAGTCTGAGCAACAGAGATTCATGTTCAGCTGTGTTGTTGGTATTATTGAACTGCAATTTGTAAGACAAAGGAATAATATCTCCTTGAGGGGATACCAACACAACCCCGGCTCTCGACCCAGTAGAAGAGCAACTGCCATCAAATTCTAAAGTCCATACCTCGTTGGGTGTTGTTTCTTCTTTGAAAACTCCTCTGTTTGGGGGAAGAGGCTCTTCCATGTGTTCATCTTGATTTGTCAATTTTTTAGCTATATCGGCTAAACACAATCTCAAGTTATCTTTTGAAGGAGTTTCATCAGATGTCTTATGGGTTCCATCCGTAGACAGGAAGTAGTTGCCCATGCCTAAGGACTCAAATAAAATTTGAGCTTCCGGTGCCGATGATCAGGTAACTACGTACCTTGATTCTTTTTCAGGAAGCAACTTCTTCATGACACCTTGGACTGGGATCCTTGCTTCGGACAAGTCCATACTTAGCTCACCTCTGACATCCTTGCAAAAATTCTGCCCAAGCAAGATGCCATAAGATGCGGGAACATCGGCCACTAAAATCGTCATTTTTATCCTCTTCTCTAGAAAAGCCACGAAGGCATATTGAGCGTCTTTTATTTGACCAAGGAGAGGGACTTGCTTATTTTATATGGAAAAACACCTCCCAAAAGTTTTGGTCAAAGTTAGGCCAAGAGAATCTGCCACTTTCATGGGCATGACATTATCTGAAGCTCCAGAGTCTATAATATAATTACTCAGTTTATAACCATTTATAAGTAGGGAAACATAAAAAGGTTCTATTTTCCTGGGAGCGATAGGAAGAGTCACAACAAGATGGTTTTGGGTTAGTTTATCTTTAGGGGGATCAGGAACAACTTTTAGAGAATCTTGCCCTAACAAGATGGCTTTGTTTTTTACATATTCTGCTAACCTATCAAACTTTCTAGGTTAGCTCTCAAATATTCAACCTCTGTCATTTGAATTTTAGTCTTTCTAGCATGATCAATTATATCAAATAATTGAAAAGAACTTGTAATAGAGGAAGAGAGTCCATCATCAAGGACTTTAACAGGTGCGACATTAGTCTGAGTAGCAGAAGTGGAAGATATTGGGTGATTGGGAGTACTCACTTTTTTATGGGTTACCTAATCTTTTGATTGTGGAGGCAACGGAGTCCTGCATTTGGCAATGGAAACTACTGGCTGGGATTCCTCCTCTGCCTTCTCTTTGTCAGTCTGTGAAGCCGACTGATTTTGGGATCTAGTGAAAATAACATAAGATCCATCCAAATCCTCCCTTTTACTTCAAGCTTTGTCCTGGTAATCCAAGAAATTGATATTGGAGTCGTCAGCTAATTCCTCTTCCTACTCATTGAAGAGATTAGCATCTTCTTGTTGATCTAACTGAGGTTAAAAAGAGTGGTCATGCTTAGTTTCAGGGTAGCTGACCACTGAATTGGCAGGTGCTACTTCAATGGCTAATCTCCCTGGAGGGGGAGGTAGGCGATTGGATTGCCCTTGGTTCTAGGCATCATTACCCTGATATTGCTGATTCTAGAACATTCTCCTAGGTGCATCTCAATAGGTAGGAGCAGACGTACCTTGGGCTATTTGCCTCTTTAAAGCTATCAATTTGTTCATCAATTTTTGCACCATAGGATCTGTAGTACCTGAAGAACTTTCAACGGATGAAGAGAATTTATTTTTACTAGAGTCTTTTCTAATCTTACCTGCCAGGATAAGATCATCCTCAATCTCAGTAGCCAAACTTTGAGCCAAGGCTAGATCCATAGGGCCAGCTCGCCTCAACAGGGAACTTACTTTGGAAAGCTACGAATTGATGAAAAAGCACTTGAGATTTTTCGGCGTGGGCTGAGCCACGATTGGAATCTAGTTTCTCAACTTGTTGAATTTAGCTATGAAATCCCTCATGGGTTCCTGGGGTTCTTTCTTCAACTGTGTTAGTTGAGCCAACAAAGCATGTGGATCTTCAACAGGTTTAAATCTAGCTTTGAATTTGGATTTGAGCGTATCCTAGTCTGTTACTGACCTACCCTGCAGGTGATAGAACCAATCTATGGTAACTCCTGGCAAAGTTTCCACAAAAAGTCTAACTGCTACATCTTCGAATTCCATGCCGATCACGCCATATGCTATGGAGAAAGTGACAATATGCTCGTCGAGATGAACCTTTCCATTACAAAAAAACTTAGGAAAATTCTTTCTAAAACTATGAGGTAGTTCATGTAAAGGTGCAGTCAAATTGAGAGGGCCAAAGGAATTACCCCACGAGCCTTGAGCCATAATGTTAGGATGATTAAATGGTGAGATAGCAAACCTTGGTGGAGTATTTACCAGTAGGGCACGGTTAACCATAGAAAAAGAAGTTCTGCCTTGTTTTGGTGACTTGATAGAGTTAGGAGGGAAACTCTTAGAATGTTGGAAGAAAGGTGATGGAGGAAAGAGATCAAAGTTACTTTGCTACGCCAACTCAAACACAGGGTCAACAATACCCTTAGATCTCTGGCTTCTAGTGTAGCATGGAGTTGCTAGATTTTAAAAATGAAAAAGAGACCGAAACTGCTTCAAGTTGAAGCTTGAGGCTTCAAAATGCACATTCTTCCCAGCAGCTCTGGTTCTGCAGACCAGATAATGTAACAGAGATGGATGGTAAGGCTATAATGATAATGGGTAAGACATGAAATAGAGTCGCCAGACTAAATAATGGATAAAGGTAGGGACCGCTTCGATCTGAAACTTGAGGTTTCAAACTGCACATCTTTTTCCCCAGTGAAGTTGCCAGAAACTGTTGGGTGAATATTTTGTCGTCAACTAACTGATGACAAAATGAGTATATCAACCACATCATAGGGAGATTTACACCACAAATAGTATGGGTTTACCAGATCTGGATGAAGTAAATCTCTCCTCTCATCAAGGGGAGGTTCCCTATAAATACTTACGTGTTGGATATATGTATATAATTAAGTAGAAAATAACACAGGGGGTGGTATAACAACATCTACCTCTCTTTTTTTAGAGGTAATGTACAAAGAACAAAAAACGGAAAATCTTGGCCTTAAGCTAATAACATTTCTCTTCTTTCAAGAATGATATTAAACAGAGTGCAAGAGATCACTTGAAGTAACAAAGTCCACAAGAATGCTCATGCAAGCACAAAGTCTTTCATAGCTTCTTTTAATGATTCAGAACAAGTACAACCATAAAGTGAAGCACAAAGTCTTCACCTGAAACTATAAAAGATAATTGAATCTCAAAGGTAAAATCAGCACAAAGTCTATCTTCTACCCTATAGAAGTGCCCTTAGATAATATAAACACACCCACTTTGCTTATTAAATCAGATGAATAAGATATTACTAGGAAAAAGGATATAAGAACTATTTCCTAAATAACACAAACAATCTCAACACAAAGTCTAAAATAACCTGCTTCTCATTCATTCAACAAAATATGATTTACAAATTTGAGCACAAAGTCTCAAAAGTTGCAGCTCTTCTAATTTATTCAACAGGCTCAGGTCACTCTTCTCACTAGCTTCCTTGAAAGCTTTAAGATCATCAATTAAGTCTTTGAGTACCTAGATTCTGAAGGTCAGTGACTCCTTGATCTCAACATAGGAGTCCTTGTTGGAGATAACACTGATAGATATCAGGGTGCTCTTCTTGAGATTTTTCATTTCCTTCCATCTGTCGAGATCTTTCTCCAAGCTATCAATCTCTTGAGAAATGAGGGAGACGAAGTCATCTACCTATGTTTTTATCTTCTTCATTTTTCTTGTCTTTTCTGCTACTTCTGTAAGTAGAGAAACTCCCTGAGTATGCATTTTTTTATATAGTCCTCCAAGACTTCCCCTTTCAAATAAGTCTTTTCTACTTTTTCAATGACTGAGTCATCCACGGAGAAGGCCTCTGGAGTTGTACTTCAGAAGGAAGAGTGAACCTTTTTATTACTGCCATTAGCTACTCTGCTTTGACCTTGTAATAATCCTTCATCTCCTTCTCTCTGTCAAATTTTTGGACCATGATGTCCATAGCCGACTGAAGATCGCTTTTCACACCTTTGTGAGTAACTTTGCCAAGTTCAACACGAGAGATGGAATAGCTGCTCATTTCGAAACCCTCAAAGGTCACATCCTGTGGAGGCCTGGCAATTTCTAAAAAAATTGGTCCCTTTTCTTTGACCAATTTGGAGAGGATTCTTGGCCTCTTAGGAGCCTTTGCTTTCACCGGCACTATTTTTCCAAAGTCGAACTCATCTGGGGAGATGACTATCTTCTTTCTTTTCGACGTGAAAGTAGACATCCAAAGTGGGAGAGAAGTGCCTGTTGTGACAATGGTTGTCTCTGCTGGCGTTACTGTAGCAGCTTCCACACTGCCAATGGTGACAGTAGTTGTAGTCAGAGTAATTGGTGAAACTGCACTGACTACTGATTCTGGCTCGGGTGTAGGGCTTGCTGGCAAGTTGAAGGAAGGAGATGATAGACTTGGAATGGATCCAGAAGAGTGAGGGGAACTTCTAGAAGGACCCTGAGGATCGCTAAATACAACTCTAGAAGAGAAGCGGCTCCAGAGGAGGGAATACTGATAGGAGAGATGGGAGAAGAGGGAACCATAGGAGACTGAGGGGGAGAAGGAGATATGCTCTTGCTTAGTTGTGCTTGTTCTTGTGAGAGTGGAGACCCAACACTTCGTTGCCCTGACGGCTAATCATCTGTCTCTATGGGCTGAGTTGCCTGTGCCTGAGGGCTCTATTCCTTAGTTCCTTTTGTTGTTGTTTCTGGTCCTTGTGCAGTCTTTGATTTTTTAGATACAAAGATGATCCTAGGCTTGTGAGGCCTAGAAGGAGAAGGGACATCACCTTTGTTTTTAGTTCTATTCTCTGCTTTCCTCTTCAATTCTGCCTGGTATTCAGCCTCTGATCTTGTAATAAATTCCTTCAAGGTGATCCTTTTGGATGCTAACCAATCATTGGTGTTAGCTAATATTGGTTTGAATCTTTTTCTCAGAGAAGTCAGCTCCTTCTTAGACCACTGAATTGGAGGGAGAGGGGAACTAGAAACCTTTTCTACTAGATACCTACTATTTATGATGTTTCCATCATCAATTAGACTAGAGGGGATCTCTGCAAGCCTGAGATATTCAATCTACTCTAGTGTCAGCCTACAATAGTCCATTTTCCTAATCTCCTCAGCCATTCTTAGGTCTACCCAGATATCTTCGATCATTGGTTCATGGAACTGAGTTTTTCTTTTGATCTTCTCCTTGACTCCCCTGTAGTCAAATTTCTCCCATCTCTTGAATGGCTTGATAGTAACTATCTGCATTTTAGTTTCCATGACCTTGGCTTTGGTTGATGTAGCAACTGAAAACCTACCAATATGGATTGGAAACTTGAAACCAAGTCTCTTAATTTCCATCTGTTTAGTATGTACGATAACTAGTTGTCAGCAAAGTTCCATTAGAACTAATTTATCTAAAGGGAACCTGGGGAGCATATAGGGGTAGCCTTGGTAAAAGCTGACCCGAAGATAATAGAATGTGGGGAACTGGAGAAACATGCAACCATAATCATTGACCACTACCTAGGCCTCGTCTGATATTCTCTTTTGCTCTAGCTGAAGATCGAAGAGACACAAAAACATGGCAAAGAAAGCATCATTTACTCTTTTGAAATGATGTGTTGACCCTTGGAGCGTCAGCTGAGGATAATACGAGTAGACTGGGGTGGTCTTTCTATCTCTTGCTATAGTTAATCCCGAGAAAGACTGCATTGCAGTAGCTATGTAAATCAGGTATGAAGTCATGTAGAACTTGAAGGAAGTCTGTACCCTAGTTAACTGTTCATAGAGATCATTACTGATTTGCTCTCCCCAAAAGATGGCTTGTTTACCCTGGAGGATGATCTTAATGAATGGGTACATCCATTCATGGAACTGTAAAGAAGATGGGAGGCCCCGTACTCTGCTGAGAAGGGTGATTAAATCACTAACTTCTTCGATGAAATCACTCTTTGGGAAGTTCCACGACTATCTAGAGAGGCTGGTCCTGGGAGTCTTCAACCACTTATAATTTATAACTTTCTTTGCCCTTTCGGGGTCTTTATCATACTCCTTTTGTGCATCCTTGAAGTTGATTTGGGCTACTTTGGTGGTTGGAGGGCACATGAAAACTTTGTCAATGAATTTGGGGTCCAATTGAATCACTGTGTTTCTGCTAGCATCTGAGACCGTCCTGGTCTCTTTGTTGTAGAAGTGCACGCATTGGAGGATGAACTCAGCATGATGCACTGCTACCAGAAAGGCGGCCACTAGGTGGATGTTGCTCTCAACTATCCTCTTTATCATAGTGTTGGGATTTATTGCCTTTATTCATGCCAAGAATTTGTCCATGTCCACATGGCCAATCTCGGTGTCCCGAATGTCATCGACATTCGAGGATACTGATGTGAGCGAGAAGATGCCCTGGTACTTATACTTCATGGTTTTCACTTTTTTGGGAGACGCTTCCGTCATGGAGAATGATCTTGACCAGTGCAGGAGTTCACTGAAGGTGCTACAGTCATGGTGACAGATGAGAGGAGAGTGGGTGAGAGAGGAAAAGCACAATTTAAGTGATCTTGGTTACTAGAGGTCACTTTAAAAAGTTGGGTGGAAGAAGGAATGGAAAATGAGAAAGAAAGGGAAAGAAAAGGATAGGTCAAAAAATTCCTGAGAGTTAGGAAAATTTGGGAGAGAGACACAGGGGCAGCAAAATTTACTGCCCCTACATGTAAAAAAAAGTGCAAGGGTGGTGAAATTCACCGCCCATGCAGGAACGGGCTGCATAGGCGGCAAATTTTGCTGCCCTTGCAGGCTGGGGAAAGAAAAAATGGAAAGGGAAGTGAAAATCGCCGCCCTTGCAAAGAATGTCTACAGGGGCAGTGAATTTCACCGCCCTTATCGACAATGGAAAGAAAGAGGGTAAGGGGGCAAAAATTGCTGTCCCTGCAAGGAAAGACTGAAAGGATGCATGGGTGGTGAAAATTGCCGCCCGTGTGGGCTCTTAGGAGAAACCCATGGGTGAGGGAAAAAACCATGCCCGTGACAAGGTAAAAAGGGAGCACGTGGGTTGGAGGAGAGAGGGAGGAAAAATAAACATCTAACTAATTTTAAGTAAAAAATAAGAAAAGAAAAGAAATAAAAGCCAAAAACAAAACCAACCTGAGAAACCATGCGTGCCACGAGGTTGAATTCGTGAATACGTGCTTCGAATCATCAACTGGGTCGCTCAGGTGCAAGAGGTAGGAGGAGAGGAGGAAGCAATGAGGAGAAATGAGGCTCAAATTGGTTTAAATGGGGTGAAAATTGACCCCAACCACCCTCCATGCATGATAATAAATGCCATGCATAGAAATCGAGACGTGTAAGGGTGACAAAATTTTCCACCCTTGCATGTTTCGATTTCTTGAGTGCAGGGGCAGTAAAACATGCCGCCCTTGCAGGAAAAAGTGCAGGGGCGGCAAAATTTGCCACCCTTGCACAAAAATGGAAGGAAATGCAAAGACTAACTCCAGAAGGAGAGTCTGGGGGAAGAAAAACATTGGCCGAGATGAGATTGTAACCAATTTCACGTTTCGAGGTCAAGATGAGAACGAATTTGAAATTTGTCTCAAAAAATGAACTTAGAGAAATGAAAGACGAAACAGATAAGTTTCGTAGGGGGTTGTTCCCAAAAACTAGCTAAGCTGATTTTGAAAACAACAAATACCAAGATATTTTCAAAGATATTGATGGAGCATGTTTTTTAAAATTTGACAAGGATCATGAGATGAGGTCAAAGTGTCTGATGTTTAATATTTGCACATTGATCATTGGAATTTGAATATTTTAAATTAATGAAGGAAAACAAGTGATTAATTTTTGAGCTATATATTTTGATCCAAGATGAATTTATTGATGAAGTAAAAATAAAATTTGTAAATTAATTAAAGGTGCATCCATATACTCTAGTTATAAGGTTTGAATGTTTATAAAATCAAAGTTATTCAGTTCTAAAGTTGACTATGTGTTTGACCATGTTCTATAAGTGGCCAAAGAAGGATAGTTGAGTTATTCTTGATAGTGTCTTAATTTTTAAAGATAAAATAACTATTGGAGAGTGTTTTATAATATATGAGGACCATTTATGTGTATTTTTAAGGTTTAAATAATCCATATTCAATGTGAAAAATTGCTTATAACTTGACTATGTTTGCTGAATGCACTAGTAGTTTGAGTGACCATCTTGCAGAGGTAATTTGAAAGTGTTTTGAGTAGAATTGAAGAATAAAATGAGTATGAAGATTTTTTATAAGTCTCAAATGATTATTATAAATTATTTTATGTCATTATATTCCCTTTATCAGTTATGGAGTGTCAAAATAGCTTGATTATATTTTGACTGTGTGTGACTTGTCTGACTGATCATTCTAAGAGAGTTGAATTAATTGCTTAGAGACTGTGTTGATGTGTCAAAAGCACATAAATATGTATAATAGGTCATAAAGGGCTAAAAAATGTGATATAATCATATGAATATGTGAAGTATTTAAATTGTTACTTCATAAGTTTGAAATTATGTTTTTTGTGTTTCAAGACCTGAAGAGCAAGGAGATCTAATTGGTAGGTTTGAATGTTGAGTTTATGTTCCTAGTGGCATGGACCCATATGATGATAATAAATGAGATATTTTTGATATTTTTTATGTGTTATAATCATCAGTAAAGGATTAATGTGGTCCATGTAGTCTCACATGTGACGTGTGAGTATGAAGGCCTAAATGCTTTAAGTCTCACCAAGACCTAACGGTGGTTTGGGGATAATGAGGTAATGGGAAACCTATGAGAATGGATTTGAGATATATCTCAACATGTTATAATTATTAAGGGTTAAATAAATTCTTATGGATGACTCTATAAAGAGTGAAAGTAAAGGTGATGGTTTCTAGACTTGAGCATGTAGAGTTGAGATATTGTGAGTGTATGTGATTTATGAAGGTTGTGAGAGCTATATGGATGTCTTGAGAGGCATATCAGAGTGTAGATTGAATGTATGATTTTGTGGTCATAATTTTATTATTTAATTTATAATTTCTATGCATGATAACAAGTAAAATGTTTCTCCATTATATTGAGAAGCAATCAAGAGTTATGGAGTTATTTTTTCATAAATGTTGTGTTGGTTCTCAACATCTTAGGAAAGTTGGTGCTTGTCATCTTCAGAAGTTGATGATCCTTGTGAAGTGCATGATTCACTAAAGTATATTATTTTTAATCATCTTATATCATAATTATTACATGTTTTTGTAATCTTAACAATGGGTTTTCTCCCCAAAGAGGGTTTCTCACATAGATCTTGTGTTATCTTGATTATCTTTAATGATCATTGATATGAATGGGTTATTTACTTCTTGATTGCTTATGGTGTATGATTAAGGGTTTGGAGTGTTTAGATTTAAGTTTTGAAATATTTTGGTTCATTGATTCACGGATTCACCCCCCTCAATGATTGTACCTCTAACATGTATGAGTCTGACTCATCAAGAAATTATACGAGACATGTATAAGCTAGTCTAAAATCACCAAGTATTTATTTATAAGTACATGTATAGGTATATGTATGTATATAATAAGGACCACCAATAAAATAATAATATTAAGTTAATAATTATATTTTACTATGATTTTTTTAAATATTCTTTGGTGCTACATGTTCTTCCTTCTATATGTTTTTTAGTAACTAAATTTTTTAATAATAAATACTTTTCAAACCTAATGTTTATTTTATTTATAGCATTGAATGCAGTGTAGGTGGAATTAAAGCTATAGGGATCGAGGTTTAGATTTTTCCCCATTTTTAATGAATTGGTGTTGATATATTGAGGAGCCCCGAGGAAAAACTTAATGTTGGTTTAACATGTCAACCATGGGATTAATGGAAGTTATTTGAATACATATGTGTAGTTTCTTATTTTTCCTTATCATTGATGCAAGCTTTTGGCAGAAGTGAAGCTCTAGTAGTTGAGTTTGGAAACAAAGGTGTAAACAAATTCTAATTTGGGTTCCTTGTGATTGAAAGGTATGGACTTGTGCTTTTTTAGTTTTAAATAAGAAGAGCAGTTGTTAGCATACACATTCGTCTATCTTGAAATGAATAAATATATTAATAGGTTCTCTAAAAAATATTTGTTTAAAGATATTTTTCAAAAACATTGTGCATGTTGGTTTTCATATAAATTTCATGTATATCTAAAAATATTTTTCTTAAACTCAAAATATGTGAAATGGGTATTTTTGAGTTAGTTAGAAATATTATTGAAATGATCACGAGGCTCTGTTGCATTTATTTATTTTGTTTTAAAAAAAGTATCTTGCATGCCATTATTTCTTAGAGGAAATGAATTTATTATTTGTTTAAAATAATTATGTGGTAAATACCAACCATGTAATATAATTCATTTTATTTTATGCATTGATTAAAAGAAGTATCTTGCATGCCATTATTTCTTAGAGGAATTGAGTTTCTTGTTTGTTTAAAATAAGTATGTGGTAAAGACCAACCACATAATATAATTTATTTTGTTCTTTATGCATTATTTAAAATAAGTATCTTGCATGCCATTATTTCTCAAAGAAAATTAGTTTCTTTTTTATTTAAAATAAGTATGTGGTAAAGACCAACCACATAATATAATTCATTTTTTTCTTTGTGTATTGTTGAAAAGAAGTATCTTGTATGTCATTATTTCTCAAGAAAAGTCAGTTTCTTGTTTTTTAGGGTTTAGGGTGGTAAAATTAAAGACCAACAAAATAATATGTTAAACTGAGTAAAAAATTGTGACAAAAAATTAGGGTATAGAGTGTGTGTGTATGTGTAGTCTTGCCCTATGGCCCTATAGTCAATTTATTCTTTATATTTTATACTCTGATTTTTTATCACAATTTTTTTTATACTCAATTTAATATATTATTTAGCTGGTCTTTACCACATACTTCTTTTAAATAAATAAGCAATTGATTTTCCTCTAAGAAATAATGGCATGCAATATACTTTTATGAAAATCGAGGATGACATAACTGAAAAATTATAATTATTGCCTTAATTTTATTTTGTCCTGAGTTGTCATTATATATATGAAAATTGAACATTAGGGTTTTGAAAATTGAGAAAGTTTGTTGAAGATAATGCAAAGTATATAAATGATCAATTTTGACATAGTGATTTGTCTTTATTAAAATGTATGCTGAAATGTTTGAGGAACTTTTGTTCAAAATGAGTATTTGGCATGGTCAAAATTTAAAATATTGATTTTATATTTTTGAATATATATATATATATATATATATATATATATATATATATATATATATATATGAAACTCATAGGACTAGAAATTTACATGGATTTGAGTTTCATGTTTTGGATTACAACCTATTTACCATTTTCTTGAAAGTGGCATGAAGATTGTGAAATAAAAAATGAGGTAAGATCTCAACCTCACTCCTCGTAGCTTTAATTCCAATTGAAATAGATTCAATGCTAGAAATAAAATAAGCATTACGTTTGAAAATGATTTATTATTAAGTTTTTTAGTTATTAAAACCATAAAGAAGGAAGAGCATGTGGCGCCAAGGAATATTTAAAATATTTTCTTAGTTTTAAAATTACAAACTATATAATAAGGTCTACCAAAATGTTTGAGGTATGAGTTATGCTCTAAACTCAATTTATACTAAGTATTGCACATGATCTTACCATATGTATTGCATAAAAAGAGTCCTGGAGCTTCATGATCATATTATATTTTGTTTTTAAATGTTCAAGGTAATAATTATATTTTGATTAGCATGGTTTGTTAATTGAAATAAAAAAATATTTGAAAGACCAATATAGATGTGGTTAAGACATTTTGGTAGACCTTATTATATAGTTTATAATTTTAAAACTATGAAAATGTTATTAATATTTTTTTAGTTATGTCATCCTCACTTTTCATAATTATCAAAGAGTATAAATAATATATTGACTATGCCAATTAATATTCAAAATATTTTCATAGTTTCAAAATTATAGACTATATAAGAAGGTTTGCCAAAATGTTTTCACCACATCCATATTGGCCTTTCAAATATTATTATATTTCAATTTCAAAACCCTAAAACCTAAAATAAAATATAATTATTAACCTAAGTTGATTGTATTCTCTCTCTCTCTCTCTCTCTCTCTCTCTCTCTCTCTCTCTCTCTCTCTCTCTCTCTCTCTCTCTCTCTCTCTCTCTCTCACACACACACACACACACACACACACACACACACACACACACACACACAAGATCAGGGGTTTCATGTATTTGATTATGATCTATTTATCATTTTATCGAAAGTGTCATGAGGATTCTGAAAGAATAATACATGGTTTTCTTGGTTTGGTAGTCGTTATTTCAATATGGTTGTAAACAGGATGGAATGATTAATTTTTATGCACAGTGATTGTTATATAAATATTATTTACATTTTGTTTTTTTTTAGGTATGGTGTGTGAACCATTATTAATTATGTGTATAATTTGTATTATTGAGGATAATATAAATATGTTTGTAATAATGACTTGTATTATTAGTTGTTTAATATATTATTGTTTGTGTGAGATTCTTTTATTAACCTAAACTCACGTAAATAGGTTTGGAGGTTTTATGGGTGAGAGAAAATAGGGGAGAAGTTATAGGATGCTATTCCTATAAATATGTATTATTCCTAAATGTTTATTAATTCAAAGAATTAAAGATAAGAAGAGTGCAGATTATATTATTTGAGTTGAAGATATTTGTATCTATGTGATCACCTCCATTTGAATGTGCATGAATTAATTTAAACTATGTATTGGCTCTTCTAATATCCATCATTAGTATCAGAGTGGGATATCTGTAATGGATAATTAGATGGAAAAAGTGAGCAATACTATGCTTGCATGTTTACTCCTGAATATGCATTTTTTATGATGAAAGAAGCGATCTTAGGATATTTTCTATACTGAGTTCATTTTAGTATTTTAATAATATTAGTATAGTGGACAGGGTGAATATTTTATATCATATGAGAAAATCGATGATATTGAGATGTAATTGATTGGATAAAAGTTATTTTAAATATATCATGTGCCATAAATATTTATATTGCTCAAACTACATCTGATTTCCACCTATTTATCATCAGATATCAACCTATTAATAACTAGCAACCATTATTTAGCTCGGTTCTATTGATTCCTCACTTTTGCCATAAAACAAATGATATTTCCTTACATGTGGAATCATACATGAAGGAATTTTATGTGCTTTATCTTTTTTAGCTTACTATTTTTGTTATGCATGTATACCATGGAGCACTAACAGATGTCTTTGTAAGAGCCTTGTAACTATTAGTCTCAACATCCATGTAGTTAATGCTTCCCATAAATGGATGCTAAAAAAATAGTGACCTGAGGATTAGGATATATTACCTACGTTGAGCTATGTTTGGCTCATTCAAATGGTTCGAATGCTCTCTTCATAGTAATTCAATGCTTGACTTCATGGTTCAATCCCAGTTGGAGAATTTGTAATTTAACATGTTATCCACCAATTTGAAGAAACTACTGTCTAGTCACATATGTGTCTAGGTATATTTTAATAATTTTCCTATTATTATTCTGGTCATTGAGTATAGAGTTGGTTTTTATAGTCTTTAGAATATTATTACATTTAGAGTCAGTCATTTAGTTTTATTAGGGTTTGGAGTCATTACATTTAAGTATTTTTGTTATATTATTTTAGTAATTTTTTCTATGATGTTAGGTTTAATTACATTTTATAGCATTTGGTCAAATTATTAAATCTAATATTTAATTGGATTTTTATTCATTGGATTTTATTGTGTCAAATAAAATTTTATCATCAAGTTTATGTTGTTAAAAGAGTCAAGTTATTGTTTAAAAAGTAATTTTTTCTTTTATTAATTTTTAAATGTTAATATTGTCATAGTCATTTGAGTTATAATGTCTATCATCAAAAGTATAGTTTTTTGTAAAAAGCTATTATGTCATCAAGTCATAAAAATTCAAAGTGTCAATATTTATTTGGGTCCATAGTCATGTTATGAGTCAAAATTCAAAAAGAGTAACAGATGCATTTTTGTTTATGTGCAACATCCACATTATGGGGGGGAAATTCCCTCAAAAAAATCATGTACCAGAGCTTCATAAACATATCAGCTGAGTAAGAAGTATCATATACTAGAGGATGGAGGATACACGAAGGAAGGAGGTATTTCAGTGACCTCTCGTCAATCACCAATGATGGGGCTACACCAGTGATGTGGTGACATTTTGTGTGGTGTATTTTTTTTGTTGGTTTGTAAATAAACCCCTTTGTAGATATTCAAGAAAAAATCATGTTTTCAGAAAAATCATTTTTGGGGAACAGGAGAAGATTTTGAGGTAAATTCAAGGATGGTTATCCAGTTAGTTCCAAGCTTGTGGATCTTAGAGATTCAAAATTCAAGCACCCAAGGAGGAAAGAAAAGTTCCATAGGAACCCAAAGAGGAAGGGATTGGTCCTACATAATTTGGCTCACCACTATGCCTTCATGAGGGTAAAGAGATAATTAGCGCTTTCAGGATGTGAAAATATTTTGAGAATGTAAATTTATCCCCATACTCACATTAAGGGGGTGTTAGGGATTAATAATATTCACAAGGGGGTGAATGTTGAGCTATGGTGTGTGAAACATTATTATTTGTGTGTATAATTTATATTATAGAGGATAATATAAATATGTTTGTAATAACAACTTGTATTGTGAGTTGTATAATATATTATTATTTATGTGAGATTTGATTGTTAAACTAAACTCACATAAATAGGTTTAAAAGTTTTATAGGTGAGAGAAAATAGGGCAGAAGTTATAGGATGCTATTCCTATAAATATGTATTATTCATGAATGTTTATTAATTCATAGAATCAAAGAATAAAAGAGTGTAGAATATTTTATTTGAGTTAAAGATATTGTATATGTTTGATCACCTCTATTTTAATGTACATGAGTTGATTTAAACTATGTATTGGCTCTTCTAATAACCATCAGTTTCAAATTGAAATATTTGATACAGTATATTTTTAAGATAATAAATATTAGGAAGTATTTGAGCTCAGTTGTATAAAATGCTAGAATCTAGGTTCAAATGATTTAGGTAGATATGTTTGTAGTTGTGATGATGATCAATGTAGTGAGGTTACTCATTCATAGGGTAGCTCTTAAGGTGGTCGATTATTTCATGTTTGTAGGGATGGTAACATATTTATTAGGCCATTTAATCAGGGAACCCATGTTTACTTAAATTTTGATGCCAATGACCTTGCATTTTGGAACATTCTCAAATATTTACCTACTAAATCTTTGAATTTATATGGAAATAGAGGATGGATGGGAGCATATTGAAGGAATCATTCTCATGGATGAGGCATTCCAAATGAGCCCCCTCAACACATGCATGTTCATGCTACCATTCAATTGAATGAGCATAATGTTCCATTTCCTGAGCCACCTCAACATGAAAATATTCTTGAATTAATTAAAAAATTGCATTTCAATGAATTTTTTCCACTTAACACTATTATTCTACCCCTTGATCCTGAAAAACCTACTTCTTGTAATAGGAAACATGCTAGCAGCCCTGTAACACAACCTATGGAGGTCAGAATGTTAAAAAAGGTTAAGTTGGAGGTGGATGATTTTGAAGGGGCCTTGACCCACTTGATGGAACTTCTCACTACTTCTATGGAGTATATTGAGTACTTGACTAATAAGGGTGCCCCTTTAATTTTTTTTTTTTTTATGATATAGACTCTAATTGAAAATTAAATTCTTATGTTGAAATTTTTATTTATACTTGATATTAAATATTGTCTTGATATTTTTAAGTATGCTAATATTATTTTTGATGGTTTTGATATATACATGTCAGTATTTTATTTTCTATAGAAAAGTATGTTTGAATGGTTTACTTTTTACTAAATATTTATGGAAATAAACATAGATTTTAATTTTTTATAATAATTTTTTAAAGTTGTTTCTATATATTGATCATGTTTTAGCTTTACCAAAATTAGTAAATAAATGTATGTAACGTGATTAAGATTCAATATGAGCTTGAGGGAGAGGTTGAAATCAATATTTTTTTTGTTATCCTTCATGTCCAAAATTATGGTTCTTGAGAGCTCTTTTTGTGTAGTACATATGACAAGATCAAATATAATACTTAGTATACATTGAGTAGAGACCTATGTAATTCTTTTAAAAGACTAATCTAAGATGTAAAAGGGATATCAAGAGATTGATATATAAGAGACTAATCTATAAGAATGCATTGAGTACATTGAGTCTTTTTCTCTCTTGGTTTCTTTCATTTTGTTTTTTCCCTCTTTTCAGCGAGATATAAAAGGGATATCAAGAGATTGATAAAACACTTTGATGGAATCAAAAATCTTTCCTTTAAGATATTGACTCTTCTATAGGTTTAATCTATTGGATAGGTTACATTATATTATTTGAAATCTGATCACATATACATATATTTGATAATTGAAATATAAACTATAAAATAAGATCTATCAAAATGTCTTAACCATATTTATAATCAATAACGGCCATTCAAATATATTCTTATTTCAATTAACAAATAATGTCAACCAAAATATTAGTATTACCTTAAACCATGTATGGGGCCATAGGGAAAGACAACTATGAAAAGCGAGGATGGCAAGCCAATATATTTAAAGAAATAATTTTTAGGGAACTTATCATTATATTTATTCATTTCAAGATAGATGATTGTGCATGCAAAAAACTTCTCTCAATATTCTATTTGATTAAGAGAACATGTCTATAATAATTGTAAACTCTATTATAGAGAAGCATATGTATTAGAGCATAAGTAAGTTGCTTGAATACATATGTGATGATTTATTGACTTTTTTAATCATTGATGTAACTTATTGACATAAGCAAAGCTCTTATAGTCAAAATATTAAGATGAGAGGTTGGAAACAAAGGTGCAGACAATTTCTAAGTTGGTTTCCTTGTGATTTCAAGGTATGGATTTATGTTTCTTTTCTTTTGAAGATTGAGATCAATTGTTTGCATGCACAATCATCTGTCTTAAAATTTATAAATATAATGATAATGTCTTAACCATATCCATAGTCAATAATGATAAGGTCTACCAAAATATCTTAATCATATCCATAATCAATAATGGCCTTTCAAATATTTTTTTATTTTAATTAATAAACTATGTCAACCAAAATATAATTATTACCTTAAGATTATTGTGTCTTGAGTCACAAGTGGTCCTTAAAATATTTATAAAATTGATTAAAATAAATATGCTCTTCTTTCTATATGGTTTTAATAACTAAAAACTTTAATAACAAATAATTTTCAAACTTAATATTTATTTTATTTCTAGCATTGAATGCAGTGCAGGTGGAATTAAAGATATGGGGATCAATGTTAAGATTTTGTCCCATTTTTAGTGAATTGGCATCAATTTATTGAGGGGATCCAAGGCAAAATTTAATATTGGTCCAACACATTACCCTTGGGATCAATGAAAGTTGATTGAATAAATATGTGATGGTTTTCTCAAATTTTCTAGTGATTTATGCTAGTTATTGGTAGAAGTGAAGTTGTTGGTCTAATATAGATACTTATAAATCATTACACTATAGATAAATCAAATAAGTTTGATATAAAATAATAAGTAAACACCACAATATACTTATGCATCTCCATAATAGAGTTTTCAACTGTTATAGATATGTTCTTTTAATCAAACAAAACTCAAAAATATACCTACTTAGTATAAAATAACAAGGTAACATGACAATATACTTATGAATCTCTATAATAGAGTTTACAACTATTATAGACATGTTCTCTTAATTAAATGAAAATAAAAATACACAAATTACCTCTTAATCATTTATATACTCTACATTATCTTCAACAAGTTTTCTCAAAACCCTGATAAAATAAATCTCAAAATCAATCACAAAGTTTGTTATCCTTCTTTGATTAACCTTGGATTTCAAATGCCTAAATTTCAAATTTTAACATGCCAATTTTCTTCATTTTGTTCTTGACAATTTTTATTTGCATAGTCTTTAAAAGTTGTTGGACTTAGATCTAGTATTGCATAACTTTAGTGTGTTTGAATAAATATTAGTCAATCCTTCTCTTTCAGATGTTGACTAAAAAATTTCCAAAGCTATATCAAATGGAAAATTGAGGACATTGTATCTAGTTGTATAGAGCCTCAAGCAAGTTTCCAATTTTTGTCATGCTTGTTTCTTAACTTTGAATTTAAAACTGATAATGCATTAAAATTATCCCATCTTCTATTAAGCCCAAAATATATGTTTGGCATAAGTTAGCAAGATTAAAATATTATGAGATACTGTCACATAGTATTTCACTCAAACTTAAGGTAGTCCATATTTTAGTGATTGAGTCATCTTCGAAATCATGGTCCAAAACTTATTGTGAAAAATCAAACAGATCATTCCCTTAGCTTTGGAAAATCTAAAATTCCTTTAATTTATTCATTATTCAATTTTACAGTCTTACATAAGTGTTCGACTAAGGTTTTGATTTTACTCTAACAATTTGATGAGCTAACATTTTTATAACATTGAGGGTAGATCACAATCAAGGATTATATTAATTCATCCCAAGGAAAACGATATCTAATCTTTGAAGAGAAATATTTTGCAATTTCCTTCAAGTTGTAATTATAGTGGATACAACGTCAAGGAATTGATCACTTATAACAAGAATTTCTTTGATTTTATTAAATAGATCAACTATGTCAAATGTTTTAGTTTTGGTCTATACTCAATTTATACTAAGTACTACACATGATCTTACCATATGTACTGCATAAAAAGAGTCATGGAGCCTCATGATCATATTGTATTCTATTTTTAAATGTTTAAGGTAATAATTATATTTTGGTTGGCATGGTTTGTTAATTGAAATAAAAAATATCAGAAAGGCCAATATGGATGTGATTAAGACATTTTGGAAAACTTTATTATATATTTTATAATTTTAAAACTATGAAAATGTTTTGAATATTTTTTTCAATTATGTCATCATCGCTTTTCATAGTTGTCTTACCCTATGACCCCATAGTTGGTTTATACTCTATACTTTCATTTTTGGTCACTATTTTTATCATACTCAGTTTATTATATTATCTGGTTGGTCTTCACCACATACTTGTTTTTAAAAAACAAGAAATTGATTTCTACTAAGAAATAATGATATGCATGATTCTTATTTTAAACAATGCACAAAGAACAAACTAAATAAATGCAATAGAACCTCATGATCATATTATATTTTGTTTTTAAATATTTAAGGTAATAACTATATTATGATTAACATGGTTTTTTAATTGAAATATAAATAATAATTGAAAGGACATTATTGATTATGGACATGGTTAAGACATTTTGGTAGATATTATCGTTATTGATTATGAATATGGTTAAAAATATTTGAAAGACAGTGCTTTAAGCAAATGTCTTTAAAAAAATGTTTTTAAGGAAACTTATCATTATATTTTTGATATACTTAGTTTATTATATTACAAGTTGGTCTTTACCACATACTTATTTTAAATAAATAAGAAATTTATTTTCTCTGAGAAATAATGACATGCAAGATACTTCTTTTAAACAATGCACAAAGAACAAACTAAATAAACACAACAAAGCCTCATGATCATATTGTATTTTGTTTTTAAATATTTAAGGTATTAATTATATTTTGATTGACATGGTTTTTTAATTGAAATTAAAAATATTTGAAATGCCATTATTGATTATGGATATTTTTAAGACATTTTGACAAACATTATCATTATCGATTATGGATATGTTTAAGGCATTTGAAAGACCGTGTTTTGAACAAATATCTTTAAAGAAATGATTTTCAAAGAGCTTATCATTATATGTATTCATTATATTTTTTCTATACTTTATTTATTATATTACCAGTTAGTCTTTACCACATACTTATTCTAAACAAATAATAGATTGATTTCCTTTGAGAAATAATAACATGCAAGATACTTATTGTAAACAATGCACAAAGAAAAAACTAAATAAATACAACAGAGCCTCATGATCATATTATATTATATTTTTAAATATTTAAGGTAATAATTATATTTGAAAGACCAATATGGATGTGGTTAAGACATTTTTTAAACCTTATTATATAGTTTATAAGTTTAAAATTATAAAAAAAAATTGAATATATTTTTTAGTTATGTCATCCTCATTTTTCATAGTTGTCTTGCCCTATGGCCCCATAGTTGGTTTATACTCTATACTTTGATTTTTTATAACAATTTTTGCTACACTCAGTTTATTATATTATTTGGTTGGTCCTTTGAGAGACTTAATCAGGTTTGTACTCAATTTATACTTAGTCATATTGCCATCAAATGTAGAACTTAAAAAGGACAAATTTAATCTTTAAAAATAATGATAAATTTAATCATTAAAAAAAAGAACCGTAAATAATATTTTGACTTTAGACTTTTCATTCTATAACCTCTTTCTCCATTGGTTTTTTTTCCATTATTTCTTGATTTGAGTATGACGCTTAATTTTCCAACTATTTATAAGTTTTTTGAAATAGCTAATATAAATTGCCAGTCAATTTATACTGGCATGGAAATTTTTCCAAAGATTATCCAATGGAATTAAAACTAAAATCTAGGATTCACCAGGATTTTATAATAAAATTTTAGGGGTCCTTCTCAAAATTATCTCTACTTGTGGTTAAGGGAGATTCTCTCAACATTATTAACTACCTTACAAACTATAATAAAGCTATTTGGGCTATTTATAGTTTTATTGAGAAAATACTTCTCATTACCTAACCCTTTCAAGAAATTATTCTTCAACATATGTTTAGAGAGGACGATCAATTAATTAATTATTTTTCTAATAGAGGTGTTATAGTGTAGGTTTTTAGAGTGTGGAATGATGATGAAAATATCCATTTTAATTTTGGTAACATCATTACCAAAGAGGAAGTTGTGATTCATTATTAATGTTTTATTATGGGTGTTTGGTAATGATGAGAAAGATCTAACCATATTCATAATGTAGTAAATCTATCATTATAGGTGGGAAAATAATTATATGTTATGGCAAGGAGTCTTTGTGATTAAGCAACTTTTCTATTATCTACATGATAGTATTAAAATATTATCCTCTATATTTGGGATGCTCTGAGTTTGTAGTTTGGAAATCATGAGATGTGTGGAGGCCTTAATAGGGTTGAGAAACTATCAGCATCAAGGATAAAGAAAGATGATAGGGTTTGGAATATTCTTTGCATGACAGGTCTTAGCAATTATATAGAAAGGATAGATAGTTTTGAAAAAATCATGTCAAGAAATTTTTTAGAGTAATGGTATGACCACGATGTTAATATCAATACCATCTTGATGGAAATTACTAAAGGCCTGATTGCCTAGGTGACTGGGTTGAAAGTAGAGGAAATCAAATATGTGAAAGCTAGTAAAGACAATAATGATGATAAAAGTAAATTATTAAGGGAGAATGAGATTTTAAATGACTTTCAAGGGCAGTATTTAAGGAAATATTTTCCTAAGCATTTTGATGTGGTTTCAGAATAGATGATGAGGTACATCATCCTAGATGGTAGGTATTCAATGGTGTATTATTTCCATATGCCTTTTTTTGAATTATTTTCACGACAACATTCCTTTGAGCTTGCCCTTATATATCCTCCACTCACTAGAATGTGCAGTTTTGGTTGTTTAAAAATGTAATAAAAAGCTTCCACTTCACCAAGTGCTAATTTTTCTCATTTACAAAAAATTTAATGCTTCTATGTTACTTGTTCAAGTGGAAGTGAGTAAGGGTTACCCTTTTATGCAGCATGCTTCTAAAACAATTTTAAGAAGCTTTGTTAAGACAAGACAAATGAAAGGAATTAGGTTTCAAGTCTAGGGTTTCATTGTTTTAGATGTGGATCATGCTTCACAAGTGGATATGGTATGGAAGATACTACTAGGGATAAAGTGGGAGCCAACCCGACAATGGGTATGGAAGATGTTACTAATTTTGAGGATGATAGTAAAAAAAATTATGTATTAAACTTGAAAGGAGGATTAAATATGTGTTAGAAGGTTTATAGTTGCTAAAAAAGGGTGATAGAAATAAAGACAATGCTAAAAAAGAGATGGTTCAAAATGGTAAGGGGGAGGATTATATACCAAAGGAGGTTCACACAAATTCTATGAAATTTGATATGGTGATTAATGAGTTTAAAAATAGGATAGTTTGGGTATAATTTGGGATGAAGTGAATCTTCATAAGGAAATCCTTCATTGGTTTATGAGAGATCATATAAAACTAAAAAAGGAAGTGATTAAGATGAATCCAAAGGATGGGTTTTGGTGCACCAAAGTGGATCTAATTAAAATAAGTGACTAGTTTATGATATTGAAGGAAAAAGTAGATAGGATGGTGAGAGAAAATGACAGCTTAAAGGAAAACATTATTGTTCTTCTTGATTTAGTCATATTACTATTAAAAACTATTTACAGAACATGTAGGGTTTGAATCTTTTGACCAAGTGAAGTAATGAAGAAATAGATACATCGAGGGCTACTAATAAAGGGAAGATAAAGATTGTTGATAAAGATGTCCCTCATAAATCTCAATATATGAAACAAATATTCTAAATTATGACTAATAATTGGGATAAATCTTATGAGGATTAGATCTGCCCTAAATATTAATATGTTTTGTGTTACTTTTGTACTAACGTGTTGTTACTTTTGAGTTGCATTTGTAGTGTTTTGTCTCTTTTTTTTGCTATTGAGCAAACATTTTATTGTATCTAGATTTAATACTTAGTCTATTGGTTCTCATTTATAATGGGTAAGGTCTCTCTCAAAACCCACTTTTAATGTTAATTAAAAAAAAAAACATCAATGAATCATAAAACAAGTAAAGAATAATCTACATCATCCATATTTATCAATTTCATATCATAGAAAATAACATATCCATGTGACACTATGTAATATATGAGTAACTAATAACACGTGTGTAAGCAATATATGTAGCTAAACATGGTAAAGATTTCAAAGAAAGATATAAATTATGATAGTGAAATATATGGAATAAGATGTTCCCTATATTGGCATGGGCATAGGGTAGAGGATAATCTAACAAAGATATTATATCTACCAATGTGTGAAAAGGATATTATATATACCAAAGATGTAATAAATAACATATGTAAATAGTCTATTCTTGTAACTCATTATTAGCCAAAACATTATTCATCTTAGCTAGCATAGTCTTGTATTAAAGTACATAATCATGGATTGGCTCATTAGATCCTCACCCCAGTTTATAAATTCACACATAAGATAGTTTCTCATCAATGTTGATAGAAAAATGTTTTAGAAACTAATCTACAAAAGGGTTGAATTCTCTAATTTATTGGATATAAATGTCATAGAACCATCAAAAGCATATTCCTTGAGAATTCTTAGGAATATCTTTGTTAATAACTTATCATTGTATGTGTAATCCAAGCATGCTACATAGAATGATCAAAGGTGTTGTTCTAAATTACCTTTAACTTTGTATAGTAGAAGTTTAGAAGCTTAAAAACCTAATATTAAAGGATAAGATAAAACTAAGGGTCTAATGGATTATGAATCAAATCATGTGAATCCATTGAATGACTAGCTATAGATTCACTTTGTTCTAACTAAAACACCATATCATGCATAGTTGTAATGATCTACCCAAGGGAACATGAAACAGGCAAGTTTGGTGATGTAATATGCAAGTCATCATAAGAAGGATAAAGTCTACCTATGTATGAATAGGCATGGATATTTTTTGGAAGCCTTGTGTTTCACCCACACCTTAATCAAAGTTTACATATGTCACTGGGGGTGTTGATGTAAGAATAGTACCAATATTAGAGGTTTGAAGACTTGAATTGAAATTACTAGATTGAAAGGATGGGTTGACAATAGTAAAAGGTTATTTTTTATGTGCCTAATATGTAGTAATATTAGCTTGGTATGTGGCTTTAGATGCTAGGATAAATTTTACTACTCTATCCATGTATTTATGATATTGATGGAGTCATTGACAAAAAATAGATAAGGCTTTAACTTGGTTAGGATCGACCCCATTAATTTCATTAGGATAAATTCTATTTAGGTCCTCATGATTATCTTGATAATCATGTTTTAATGGAGGAATGTCAAAATAATCATCTATTTTCACATACTCATGAATAATTTCAGCATCAAAATAAGAAAAAACATTCATTGTATGCATTTTAGATGAAGTTAAATAATTATGGTTATGTTATACGTGGGATTCACTTAATATAAAACTACATCTTAGAGGGACAAGGGAACTAGCCTTCTTAGATGGCATAGGATGGAATCATGCAACTATGCAAAATGTTACGACCAAAGCTTAAAATATTTATTGTCCTTTGTGTGGGGAAATCAAAAATTATAATTAAAACCCTAAGACAAAAAAATTAAAACACTATAAGGATGAAACCCTAAGGATGACCCGAAGATTGACACAGTTTAAATAATGTGTGGGTTAACCAATATATTATACTCTAATTTGGATTAATATAAATTATTTTATCTAATTAAGATAGAAACTAGTATGTGAATTTAGATTACTAAATATGACATTTATACATAAATCTGACTGTAAAAGCTTGAAATAAATTGAAATGATTTGTCAAGTGGTATATGTTAAATATTGTAAGTACATATAGGGATAAGTACTTAGATTTTTTGATTGACTATTTAATTATGACTGAATTATGAGTGGAAAACAAACAAAACCATGATTGTGATTTATGAGGTTCTAGAATTATGTTTCTTTCTATGTAGGGTTGGATCTATCAAGTATGGGTTAGTGATACAACTGATGATATTGACATGTAGTGGTTGGTATTGAACTATGTATAAAAATGTGTTTGTGACCATATGGTCACATACATCTATCTATAAAATATTTTGATGTGTGATGTCAAACCCTGATGATGTGCACAACCCTATAAATTAGCCTCCTTCACCTTGAAACCTTAGGTGTATTTATGAGGCCTACAAACCTACAAAAATAGGGAAAGTGTAATGGGCCAATCTAACCCCAATCACCCCCATTGATGATTGACCACTACCTATGTAACTAATACTCTACGGATTAAAATCAAGATGCTTATATTTATCACACCTAGTGTGATTGTGCAAATATTTTTATTTGCTATATGAATGTAACGAATGATTTTGATTTGATACTTGATAATGTTTTCTTTGACTTAGATTTAGTATGCTTCAAACTTGGCTTTTGATTTCTCTTAGTGATTGGTTTATAATTTTAGAGGAAAAGGGTAGTTTTTTTCTCAATTTACAATAGTATATAGATGTGTACCATATAAGTGCCAAGTCCCCTATCAACTGTGGCCTTGATTTGTATACGTATGAGTCTAGTTAGGTAATTTCTCATGCTACACTATCTTACATGTTTGAGTCAACCCATAAAAATGTCTTATATTTTAAAAGTGATTGTTTTTGGGAGAGGTTTGGTACCATCAGTCTTGACCTATGCACAGGAGGACTAAACTTAACATCTGGGCATGTTTCTACATAATAGTATGTAGGATTGAAATAAACAATGAGGTTAATGTAGGTGTGTAACTATAAAATAGAAGGTGAAGATCCATAAAAAGACTAGGATAGGGTTAGATGGCAAGCTAGGAACATATTTTCACACAAAAGTCATTCATGGTAAATGTATGCCAATATTTTCATTGTAAATTACTTAATACTATACTTTAGTGTCTAAAACTTCTTGGAGCTAATTCTATATTTTAGTGTCTACAATTTCTTGGAGATAAAAATTGCCATGTGATGGAAAAATGGATGGAGTGTCTGAGCGATGGAAAAGTTGTCAAAAAATTTAAATCATAATTTTGGTGGGGTAACCTAAGGGAGGAATAGGATGATGGGGACCTAGATGATCTGACTAGATCTGAAAAAAACCATAACAATCTATTATATTAGAGGATGATAATAATAATGACTAGAAGCAGATGAAAAGCCCATAAGTGTTGAGAGTGAAGGGGATAAACATATTAATAAGTCTTGGAATACATATTAATAGGTATGCTTTATTCATATCCATTATTCCATGATTCCTCGGTCCTTTATCCTGATCTCAAAGATGAGGAGCTATGCCTATATTCCATATAAGCTTGTGGATCAATCTAATTCTAAGATGGAAAAATAATTGCTTTGGAAATTTATGTAAATCAAACCCAATATAGATGTATTTAGAGATTGGGAAAAATGGAAATGGAGAACCAAAGGTCAACTAGAAATGTTTGCCACGACCAATTTTTTTTCTTAGAGGATTGCACCATTATCATCGAGGGAGAGCCCTAGTTTCTAAGCAAGGCTGACCTAGTTTTTATGAAGTGGGAACCACGATATGACCCACTAAATGAATCATTAATGGTAGCTTCCTTGTGGGTAAGATTATTTGGCCTCCTTTTAGAGTAATGGGAAGACAAAATCATATCAAGTATAGCCAGAGCCATTCATAAAATAATAGATATTGACACAATAACTAAGGCCAAAAAAAGACTAATTTTTGGCTAAATTATTTGTCGATGCTCCTTATAGAAAAATTATCCTAACAATTATTAGGCTAAAATCTAAGTTTAGAGAATGGTCTCAAGAGATATTTTATGAAAGAACAAAAGAGATATGTTCTAAATGTAATATGTTAGGTCATGAACCCAAAAAAAATCCAAATATAAAGAAACAGACTCAAGTGTGTAGAATAATTGAGGAAGGAGTGGATCATTAAGACTCTAATAATGAGGCTAATGACATAGAGAAGAACAATAAGGATCCTAATATGGAACCTCAAGAAAAGGTTCAAGATGAAGTGGAAAATGTAGATGATAGTTTTATTGGCCATTTTTTGGCCCACATATCAAAATTTGCCTAAGTATGAAAAAGGAAGCTTTTAGGAAAGAAAATGGCAAGTCTTTGGGAGGACTTTGGGTTTTTCAGTAGTGACAACTTCAAGTTTCTTGAGGGCATAATACAAAGGAGCACTACAAACTTTTTGGGTTCTGGGTTTTTTAGTAGAAGTAATTTGGGTTTACAAACTTGAATTACCCATAGGTAGTATATTTTAGGTTCTCCAAGGAGCACTACTTGATTACTTTATAATTTGTGAGCAGTCAGAAGCCTAAAATAAGTAAAGTGGCTTGACAAACCTAATTTGGTCTTGAAAAATAGTGCTTCTCAGGTTCTTCAAGGGATGAATCTTTTTCAAAAAATATGAAGGGAATTTTCAAAAAGTCAAAGGGCATTTTTAGGGCAAAAGGGACTAGTCAACTTCCCTGAAGGTAAACTTCATAAATCCAAAGGGATTTTTCTTCTCCAAGTGGACAATTGCAAGTTTCCCAAAGGGTAGTTACCCTTCGAAAGGACCATTTAAAAATTCCCAAAGGGTATCTTTCCCTTGAGAGGATCATTCATGAAACTTTGAAGGGACATGTAGGAAGACTAAAGGGTCTCTTACCCTTTAGGAAAGTTCATTTTGAAAAGTTTGAAAGGTAATTTTTGAAGATAAATGTAGACAAAAATTCTAAAGGAATTCCTTTGAACAAATTATCTAAATAAATTATTTCAACATATTTGCCCAACAGAAAAAAGCCAAGAAGGAAGCCTGAGACCAAGTGTCCAAAGGAAATGATGGGCCAATAGATGTCAAAATCAAGATAAATGACTAGCAGTTCGAAGTAATCAGGTTTGAAAACCCTGAAGTCTTAAGTCTTGGGAAATATCAAAGTGAAAATAATTCAAGATGGACAAGTCTAAAGTAAGCTTAGAGAACTTGAATCAATCTACATAGAGTGAATTAGGTTTCTCCAAGTACTTTATTTAAAAGGATTTATAAGTAACGGATCTGGGAATGTCTAAAGTTGGAGAGATCAAAGAAACCAAATTACTTTGCATAGAGTAAATCAAGATTATCCAAGTGCTCAACTTAAGCTTGGTCCAACAACATGAGAATCATGATGTAATGAATGAATGGCTTCCACATGGCTTAAGATAGAGTAGAAAGGGCCAATTATTAAAGGACAAGTGGCACAAGGATGACTAATGAGCATGGGAGAGTTTAAATGGCTGGTAGCTAAAAGTTATGAAGGCTCTCATCTATCATGGTTCACTTCCTACAATTGTCATTCAACATGGCTTCCAATTGCTCACAACATTGCTTCTTAGATGTATCAAAAAAAAACTTAAATATGGGAGGGGCTTGAGAGGATTGTCGAGTGATCCTGAGCAATGTATTTAGGGAGAACAAGAAAGTGCAACATCAGAGTTCCCACCATCGGGGACTTCTTCTTTCTTCCCCTTCTCTCTCACCCATTTTGTATACAAATAGATGCCTTGGAGCCAAGCAAATCATCCCCAGACTGGTGATAGAATCACTCTATAGAAATCATGTGTAACAGACCTCTGAAGTAATAAAGATTATTCTACCTATCTCTTTGTCTAAAAATTGTGTTGAGTTAGCTTGTGTGCAATAGCATTGTGAAGAAACATTCTTACAACCTTATTGTCCTTCTTTCTTGCTTATTTTCAAGTGTTTTATAGTTAGTTGTAGGCCTAAACTTGAGCTTTTCTACCATTATTAGATGCTTAATGTGGATTTATAAATCCATATTTGCTTCACGTATAGTTTAGTGAGCCTAGTTTATGAAATATTTATGTAAGTTAGCTAGTTATGAGGTTGTGTAAGCAAACTTATATTATTTTGAATTAGTGTCATTCCCTAGACGAAGTGGATCACCTACTTTTGGTGCATCACCTCCCTTAGCTTATATTTATTTTCAAGTAATCCTCCTATCCCTTTTCATTATGTTGACAGTAGATTTTAGTGTGAGATCAAGAGATAAAGTGAAGCACCTAAGGTACTAGCCTCATAAAAAATCCTAGAGGTTCAACCACACTATAGAATACCCACATCCTGAGGTTGTTCTCATGCTTGTAGATGGAAGTAAGAGACCCTAAAGAGCTCTCTTACAAGGGTACAATTCCAAGATATAATAGTTTTTGGCATGCCAAGTAGGACCACTACCATTTTATTTTTATTTTTTATGAAACATTGGTCAAATTTGATGTTATTTTGATCATTTTGCGGTAGTGGTAGCATTCATCCTTCAACATCTATCAACTCCAAAGAACACCTAGCTATCTAGTGGTAGAGTAGTAGATATATTTCATGACAAAGGTGACTATAAGATTGACTTCTATAGGTATTCATTTTGAGTTTGTTGAATTACCTTTAAACTCAGCAAGAAGGTTAAGTTTCATCCATGTTCACCCTTACATAAGAAGCTACCCTCCTAAACTAGTCATAAGGTATACCTATGCAAGAAGATATTTATTATCCCCTCTTACTATTATGATTCACCAAAGACATTTTGTGGGATTCAATAGCCAAATCCCTTTGAACTTACCACACTATGATCCTATGCCAGTGGTAGCCCTCAAAAGTGTCCCTTATTATAGAGGAGACCAAGCTGTAACTCCTACTCAGCACATAACAGAAATAACCAACTTTTGCAACATTCACAATATCATAGTGGAGAATGTGGCTATTAGGATATTAGTTGTATCCTTTAAAGGAAAGGCATTAGACTGGTATAGGGGCCTAGCTCCTAATTCTATCCACTCATGGGATGAGCTGGGAATCACCTTGTGTAAAAAGTTTATAGATAAGAGTGATCATCTGTCACTTATAGAGTAGCTAACTAAAATCAAGAGATCTCCTCATGAAGTCATGCAAGACTTCACTATGAGATTTCAAAAGGCATGGTATAGAATTCTAGTAGCTGTTAGACTATATCTAAACTTTTCTTTCTTATATTACTTGAAGGCTCTCAATAATGACATAGCTATAATGATTCAATCTATGGGAGGAGAGATACTTCCAAATGCATATAAAGTGGCCATCAAGGTAAAAAATTACCTAGTTCAGGATGGCAAGATTACTCCCAGACCCCCAATGCCTCATTTTCCAAAAATTAGACCACATCATGCAATCATTCCTCCACTTGATGTTATACTTCTAATGCTAATAATTTTTGTTATGACTTCACCTAAGCAAGAGAAGGCCTCTACTAGTGGATCCAATTAATCCCAAGAGTAGAAGAATTAATTGGAATTGAAAAACATGATCCAATCCTTAGGGAATGATGTAATCAATGTCAAGAGGTAGCAAGCCTTATCAAGATTCATATCAGCCTCAACAGTAGCCTTATCAAGCTAATAGGCCACCCTAAAAAGGAGGTTTCTAAGGACAGGGGAATCCTAACTATGCTAGGCAACATAACTATAATTTAAACATTGTAATCCCTTCCAACTCCTTGGTCCCTATTCAAAACAATGTGGCTCAGGAGGCTGAAGGGATAATGCCATGGAATCATTCTTTTGGACAATCCATTATCCCAACTAATGGATCCAACCAAATATTTAATAATTAATATCAGTAGGTTGTTGCTTATGGATATAACTAGGCTCTTATGGCCCAAATCATAGAGGTGCCAAGGTTGACAAAGCAACAACAACCTCCATAAGATCAAGGCTTAGATCAAGGGTCAAATTAGTTAGAATCCTCAATGGTCATCAGTGAGCAAGAAGAGTGCCATGTATCCAATTTTTAGGCTACTCCTAGTTTGGTCCACACCCCATTCTTAGCAAACACAAGGTTAAAGAGAATGAATATGGGTGACAATTAGGAAGCTTTCAAATAACCTCTTTTCATCACTCCACTAACAAATCTAGTAGTAGTTACTCCCAAAACCTAGGCAAAGGTTGGGGCTATGCCAATTAACATTGTGGAGAAAATGAATAAATACAATGTGTGTGTGCCAATGTGGGACATGCTTTCTATGCTTGGCCAAGTAGACATTCTTTAGGAAGGTTTTTCCAAGATGAGTATTTATACAACTATAAGTAAGCAACTAAGAAAGGAAGTTGAAATCTTCACCAATGCAATCAGGAGTCCTTTGGGAGAAAGGTTAAGTAGTGTGACCAAACCCCACATTTTACATCTCATTAATCATTGGTGACTCCTTGGTGTACAACTACTTGGTGGATAGTGAGGCCAATACCTCATTCATGCCAAAGTCTATTACTGACTAGTTGAACCTCTAGTATGAGCCACACACCAAGGGAGTCCTATAGCTTGATGGTTCTTTCATAAATCCATCAGGTATCATCAAGAATTTGAGCTTAACCTTGCATGATTATCCTATCATGTTCATGATGCAAGACATGATGATCCTAGATGTCATTCCTCACTTTGCATTATGTCTTTCTGGAGAGTTCATATCTAATATTGGGGGTTACCTTGTAGTAGATTGGTCTTACATGGTGTTTAAGACAAGGTATGAGACTAAGGTCTCAATCAAGGCTGAACCTATGGCATAATTTCACATTGAACCCCATAATCTAGATAACATAAAACTCAAGTGTACTATCCTTGATGAGGATTAGTTTACAATTGGTGAAGAGCTAAACACTTATCCTAAAGAGGTTCCAAACTTATTATTGGATGAGATATGGGGAGATAACCAATTTTTTAACCCTTTGGAAGGTGTTGAGGAAAGAGACATGGGTGTCTATCTACTACATGAAGAGAATCAACCCATGCCTTCCCTCATTGGACATAAAGAAGACCCCAATGGTTTATGTAAGTTGGTATTTGATGGATCAAGGAAGAAAAATGGTGTAGGTGTTGGGGCAATGTTATTTTTCCCCTCAGGTAATAAGCTTTAATGTTCTTATAGGTTCCATTTTATTTTCTCTTCAAATGTAATAGAATATGAAGGCTTGATATGTGGCCTTCAATGGGCCACCAAAAGAGGAATCAAACTACTACAAGTTTATGGGGATAATGAGCTCATAGTAAACCAAGTTAGAGGCTTGAATGTTATAAAGAATTCTTTGATGAGGTCCTACAAAAATTGAGTGTGGGACGTAATTGAAGATTTTGAGGCCTTTGAAATTCAAGTTGTCCCAAGAAATTAGAACCAACATGCTGACAGGATGGCAGCCATGGGAGCTCAATTTGACATTCCAAGTAAGCTAAAATAAGTTAAGGTTCAGCCACATGTTAAGGTGGTGGTGAGGCCATCAATGCCAGATAATTAAGCTCATTGGTAGGTTTTTGAAAGTGATAAGCAAATTACTTGATTATTACAGTAGGAAGCTGAGTTCTCCTCCTCTAACCAAGCTAAATTGCAACATCAATATGAGGTTCAGATTATTCAGCTAAATTTGAACAACCTTCCTAAGGGGTTGGTTACACTTGAGGGCCTTTTTCATGAAGGAGACCATATGAGAGAAGAAAAGGTAGTAATATCAAATAATGAAAATAACTATGAGAGAGTCTTCATCTTCAAAGACAAATTTCTCAATCTTGGGAAGGTAAGCAACAAGGCTAAGTGGCATACTTTCATAACACTTTGGTAAGAGTATGCATACATTTTTTCTTGGGAGTATAATGACGTAAAGGGTTTTGATCCTAAGTTATCTCAACATACCATAGATTTGGAAGTTAATGCCAATCATGTAAGGCAAAATTAAAAGCCTATTAACCCAAAAATTGAAGAGGTAATAATGAAGGAGCTAATTAAGTTGATCGAGTCTAGGATCATATTTCCCATCAAGCATTCATCATGGGTAGCCAACTTGGTGACTTTAAGAAAAAAGAGTGGGGAGATTAGGATTTGTGTGGACTTTAGAGATTTAAACAAAGTATCCTTGAAGGATCACTAACCTCTATCATCCATGGAGTAACTTATCTAAATAGTTGCAAGATCAGAATGCTTCTCTCTATTGGATGGATTTTCTAGCTACAACCAAGTTTGGGTGAAAGATGAAGATCGGTGCAAGACTAACTTAACCACCAAATAGGGCATTTATGCATACAAAAAGATGCTCTTTGGTATATCAAATTCTATCACAAATTTATAAAGAGCCATGGACATGGCTTTCTAGGGGTTTCTAAACCAAATGGTGCTAGTTTACTTGGATGGCATCACAATTTTCTCCAAGAATGCTAGAAAGCATATGGACCACCTGAGACTAATTTTTAAATGGTGCAGAGAGTATGGGATTTATTTGAATCCTAATAAGTGCATGTTTTCCATGCATGAAGGCAAGTTGCTAGGCCATATCATCTCAAAGGAGGGGTTATCTATTGATCCTGAGAGAACAAGTTCCATCTTGGCCTTATCCCTACCCAAGCATAAGAAGGGACTCCAAAGTTTCCTTGGAAAGATAAACTTCATGATAATATTTATCCATAGTTTTAAAATTTTGGTCAAACCCATCACTGCTATGCTAAAAAAGAACCAAGTTTTCACTTGGTCAAATGAAGGAAAGTCAGCATTTGTGGCTATCAAGCAAGCCATCATTCAAGCACCCACACGTATGAATCATAATTTCTCAAGGGATTTTATATTTTATGATTTCACCAATATTGATAACATATCAACTATTCTAATACAAAGGAATGGTGAAGGACTTGAAAAACCATTATCATTTTTTAGTTAAGGGCTTGAAGAGTATGAGGTGAGATGTACCTTTATATAAAAGAAAGTACTTGCAGTAGTAAGGAGCCTCAATAAGTTTAGGATAATTCTATCCAATATCAAAATCCACCTTATGGTGTCTCATCCTAGGGTAAGAGACTTCCTTCTTAATAAGGATTTGAGAAAAAAAAAGCTGGTTAGATTAATAAAGACATGGAGTATGACGTGGAAATCAAGGTCACTAAGCTAGTAAGAGGTAAAGGCTTATGTGATCATATGGTTGATGATTTTCATGAAGATAAAGAGTCCATATTGTTAACACAAGATAACATACAAGCAGATGCACCTCCACCTCACACTAGTTGGCTCCATGATATGATGTACTTTCTACTAATAAGTGAGTGCCCTTAATGTATGGATAAAGCTAAAAGAATGTATTTTAGACTTTAATCCATACCTTATGCTTTAAATGATGGTTTTTTTTAAAAGAGAGCTAAATGGAGTGATCCTGAGGTGCATAGATGATGATCAAGTAGCCAGGCTTTTGGATCATTTCCATGATGGGCCTACAAGAGGTCATTTTTCTCTAAGAACTACTACAACAAAGATCATGAGGGATGGTTATTACTAGCATAACCTCTTCAAGGACACTTATGAATGGGTGAGGAGGTGTTAGGAATATGCTCTTTTCAAAGGTAAGAAAAGGTTAGTAGATTTCCCTCTCAACCCAATTCAAGTGGAACAACCATTCATGCAGTGGGGTTTAGATTTTATTGGTATGATCAACCCCCCATCAAGTGCAGGGAATAAGTGAGTGATTATTGTAATTGATTACTTTAGCAGGTGGGTGGAAGCCATTGAATTGAAGGAAGCTAATTAAAGTGCAATATTAGATTTCTATGACAACATTGTGACCAAGTTTGGTGTTCCATCCACTATCATATATGATAATGTTTTGGATTTATTTGGTTTGAAAACAAGTGAATGGGATCTCAAGATGGGCATCTACTTTAGCACTTCCTCATATTATTATCCTCAAGTAAATGGATTGGTTGAGTCATAAATAAAAAATTTCTAAGTATTATCAAGAGGACCATGGAGGAGAATCAGAGGATATGGCACACCAAGTTGAAGATAGCCTTGTGGGCTGACCAAGTAACTCCTAAAGTTGTTGTTGGAAATTCTCCATATGTTCTAGTATATAGAAGGGAGGCCAAGTTACCCATTTCCATTAATATATATGAATTATAACTAGCCCATCAGCTGGAGCTACTGGAAGATGAACCCCATGAATGTGAGATTGGTAGAACTCACAGAGATTGAGACAAGGGACCTTATGATGAAGATACTGGAGGCACATCAAGCTCAGGTCAAAAAGGCTTTTGACAAGAGAGTTATAGCAAGGACTTTCAAGTAATGAGACTTGGTTCTCAAATGGGACTTAAAAAAGGCCAAACTAGGTAACCATACCATGTTTGATAGCTTGTGGAGTGGCCCTTATTTGATCCACAAGTGCAAACAATATAATGCTTTTCATCTCACCCAACTAAATTTTGAATTATTACCCATCCCAGTCAATGGGATCCATCTAAATACTTTCTATTAAAGGAATTTGTAGTCATTGTATATATTGTACCTTTTGTATAGCTTTTCATGTTTTTCTCTAAGTGCCTTATGCACATCCATTTTAGTTATGTGTTTTCCCTTCCCTAAGTGCCATGGGCATAGTTTGTTTCATTTTGTTTGTTCTTGTTGCTTTAAGGGAGATTTCCATATAAAGCTAGTTTTGTACAAAAGTAGTGACTCCATGCCTAATGGATTAAATGAAGCAAATTAGTTGGGTTCTCAAGCATAGTAGGCATGCTTCCCTATGAATCACCAAAAATGTTGGCCATTTTTTAGCCCTCATATCAAAAATTGCCTAAGTATGAAAAAGGGAGATTTTAAGCAAGAAAATGATAAGTCTTTGGGAAGACTTTAGGTTTTCCAATAGTGATAACTTCAGGTTTCTGAGGGCACAGTGCAAATCAAGTTTCTAATAATGCTTAGCTTATAAATGTTTTATAATTAAAAGTAATTCAGGTTTATGAACCTGAATTACTCATAGGTAGTGTATTTAAGGTTCTCTAAGGAACACTACTTGATTATGTCATAATTTGTGAGCAGTCAGAAGCCCAAAATAAGTAAAGGGGCTTGACAAACTTGATTTGGTCTTGAAAAATAGTGCTTCTTGGGTTATTCAAGGGATGAGTATTTTTCAAAAAACATGAAGGGAATTTTCAAAATGTTGAAGGGCCTTTTTAGGGAAAAAGGGACCAGTCAACTTTCCCAAAAGTACACTTCATAAATTTGAAGGTATTTTTCTTCTCCAAGTGGATAGTTTCAAGTTTCTCGAAGGGTATGTTACCCTTCAGAAGGACTATTTCAAAATTATTGAAGGGTATCTTTCCCTTTGGGAGGATCTTTCATGGAAGTCTTAAGGGACATGAAAGAATCTTAAAAGGTCTCTTACCCTTCAGGATAGTTCATTTTGAAAAGTATGAAAGGTAATTTATGAAGATAGACATGGACAAAATGTCCAAAGGAATTCCTTCAGACAAATTTTCCAAAGAAATTACTTTGGGAGATTTGCTTGAAATAAACAAGTTGAGAAGGAAGTTTGAGACTAAGTGTCCAAATGAAATGATGGGCCAATAGACATCAAAATCAAGATAAATGACTAGCCATTGGAAGTAATCAGGTTTGAAAAGATTGAAGTCTTAAGGCTTAGGAAACAAAAAAATTAAAAGACTTCAAGATGGATAAGTTCAAATTAAGTGAGCTTAGAGAACCCAAATTACTCTGCACAAAGTAAATCAAATTTATCTAAGTACTTTACTTAAAAGGATTTATAAGTAAAGGATCTAAGAAAGTTTAAATTTTGAGAGATCAAAGAACTTGAATTACTCTGCATAGAGTAAATTAGAATTCTCTAAGTGCTTAACTTAAGCTTGGTCTAGCAATGCAAGAATCATGATGTAATGAATGAAAGGCTACCACATGGCTTAAGCTAGAGCATAAAGGGCCAATCAATAAAGGACAAGTGGCACAAGGATGAATGATGAGCATGGGAGAGTCTAAGTGTCTGATAGATAGAATTTATGAAGGTTCTCATCCACCATGGTTCACTTGTCACAATCACCATTTGATTCTTAAATGCATCATGTCAAGAAGAGATGTTCCATCTGCTCATAACATGGCTTCTTAGATGCACCAAAAGAAAAAATTGAAGATGAGAGGGGATTGAGAGGGTTGTCGAGTGATCCTGAGTGTTTCATTTAAGGAGAACAAGAAAGTGCAATGTCAGAGTTCCCACCATCGATGACTTATTCTTTCTTCCCCTTCTCTCTCCCCACTTTTATATATAAATAGAGGCCTTGGAGCCAAGCAAATCATCCTTGAACTGGTGATAGAATCACCTTATAAAAATTACTATGTAACAGACCTTTGAAGTAATAAAGATTATTTTACCTATCTCTTTGTCTAAAAATTGTGTTAAGTTAGCTTGTGTACAATAGCATTGTGAAGAAGCATCCTTCCAAATTTATTGTGCTTCTTTCTTGCTTATTTTCAAGTGTTTTCTAGTTAGTTGTAGGTCTAAACTTGAGCTTAGAGGTTCAACCTCACTATAATATACCCACATCCTAAGGTTGTTCCCATGCTTGTAGCTAGAAGTGAGGGAGCCTGAAGAACTCTCTCACAAGGGTGAAATTCCAAGTTATAATAAGTCTAAAGTTGAGGGAAGATTTAGGGGAAGAGATTAACATAGGTCAAAATGAAGAAAAGAATAAAGATCTCTCTTCAGACTATGTGAATAAATAATAAGGAAAGATAAACCAAAGAAGATCTAAAGAGGTTGGTCCACAAGCATAAGGTAGTGAAATAAGATACAATATGTATGAAATAGGTTCAAAGGGAAGAAATGACCATTGTCTAGACATTGAGTGGTAAGATGTGTCCTTTAAAAAAGTATTACTATCTAATGAGGAAAAGGAACCATGTACACTTTCAAGTCAACAAGTAAAATCTCCCACTACTAAAAATGAATCTAGCTATAGAACTACTATAAGCTATAAGAAGAATGTTGATGTTGGGATGGTTTCCAAACTAGGAAGACCCAATAGGTGAGAGGTTCAAAATAAAGAAACAACCAAAGAAGTAGCTAATGGAATTTAAGAATTGATAGAGTTAAGAAGGATCTCTAAAAATGATTATGCAAAGGATGTTGCAAGAGGTACAATAAGGATAAGGAATTCAAGTAAAACCTAGAGGGAGGGACAAGAGGAAGGAAGAGAAAAAAATAGGAAAATGAAAAGAAAATATGTATTTAGTTCATATATGACAATTGAAGGCTATTTTTTTTGTCTATTGGTTGATAAGTTGGTCTTATGCATGTTGGACTATTGTTGAGTAGTTCGCTCTCAAGCTTGTTCTTTTGATTATTATTAAATTGTAATCTCTATGTTGTAATAGGTTTTGGGTCCCTGTCAAAATCCACTTTTACACTAATAAAAAGAAATCTTCTTGGAGCTCAAGGATTAACATTAGAGTAACAAAAATGAATCATCAATATTTTTGGGTATGACTACAAAATTATATAAAAAAATGGAAAAGAGGACATTGTATTTGATGTTCTCTCTCTCGAAAAGAGGTTGAGGAATCAAAAAATATGTGCCACCTTACTATTGGAGGTAGAATGGGTAAAAATCACACTGATATAATGACAATAAGAAACTTCAACAATAAATCTCATTAAAAAAAATTAACATGACCCATCTTATTAAAATTTATATGAATCTAAAGGAGATTTCATATAATATAATGATATGTTTTTTCCATGAAAAAAATATCAATTAAAATTCAATATTTTATCTCAAATGCATGAATCACAATTAGGAGGACATTGATGGTTACTAAATACCTATCACCACACAAGTGAGTTTATTTTGAAAGGTATTAATGGATATTCACATAAATTTGTGGCTGAATGTTGGGTATGTCAACAAAATTAAGGTGAAATAATTAAAACTATAGGTCTCTTGCAACCATTAGCCTTTCCTAAACAACTTTGACAAGAAATATCAATGGATTTCATTACATAGTTGTGAAATTTAGACATTTTGGATGTGATATAGGTAGTCATGGATATACTCATTAAGTATGCACATTCATGCATATTCTCTCATCCATTTCATGCTTGTACATTAATTTAAGTATTCATGTAAAATGGAGAGAAAACCATTGAATCCACAAAATCATTATAATTGATCACATTCCTATATTCACTAGCATATTCTAGACTGACCTATTGCATGGGGCACAAAACTAGAAAATAGTTCACCTTATCATCCATAGTTAGATGGAAAAATATAAACCATGAATTAATATTTGAAAGGATGTTTTCATTTATTTACCTTATAAAATCAATTAAAATGGTCTAAATGGATTTCTATGACAAACATGTGGTATAACACCATATTTCATATTGTAATAAACATGTATTGATTTTAGGATTTTTTATGGCTACCCTCACCATACACTACTTACTACTTGCAAGGCCATCCCAAAACATGTGTGATGGAGGATCATATTCAACACCAACAAGAAATTCTCAAAGTCCTCAATGAGATTTTTATTGTGGCTCAAAATGGGATCAAACAACAAGAAAATCAGCACCAGAGTGAGACAAAGTGATAGATTTTGAATAAGGGAATTGGGTCCTCATTGTATTGCAACCCTGAAAATAAATGTCACTAATTCAACATAATAACCACAAGTTATCACAAAAAATTAACTATACCTATAAATTCCTCCAAAGGATTGGTAATGTGGTTTAAAAATTGGAGCTCCCACCTTCTTATAAAATTCATCCTATATTTCATGTCTCCTTCTTGAATATATGTATCAGTAAAAAACTTCCCATACAATCATAATTTACAAAGTTAGATGAAGAAATTAAGCTCAACATAGAACTATAGGAAGTCATCAAGAATAAATTGAATTACTTTCATACTTGATCCATTCCAAAACATTTGATCAAGTGGATTAAAATGCCACTAAAATATGCAGTATGAGAGGATAATAAATTCATACAAGAATATTTAGGTCATTAAACATTGAGGGATATGTTTTTAGCTCCAACCTTCTTATAAAATTCATCCTATATTTCATGTCTCCTTCTTGAATATATTTATTAGTAAAAAGCTTCCCATATAATCATAATTTACAAAGTTAGATGAAGAAATTAAGCTCAACATAGAACTATAGGAAGTCATCAAGAATAAATTGAATTAATTTCATACTTGATCCATTCCAAAACATTTGATCAAGTGGAATAAAATGCCACTAAAATATGCAGTATGAGAGGATAATAAATTCATACAAGAATATTTAGAGTCATTAAACATTGAGGGATATGTTTTTATCTCCCACCTTCTTATAAAATTCATCCTATATTTCATGTCTCCTTGAATATATTTATTAGTAAAAAACTTCCCATACAATCATAATTTACAAAGTTAGATGAAGAAATTAAGCTCAACATAGAACTATAGGAAGTCATCAAGAATAAATTGAATTACTTTCATACTTGATCCATTCCAAAACATTTGATCAAGTGGAATAAAATGCCACTAAAATATGTAGTATGAGAGGATAATAAATTCATGCAAGAATATTTAGAGTCATTAAACATTGAGGGATATGTTTTTAATAAGGGGGGATGAAGGTTACTCCCTAATATTCTATCTTCATGAGTGTATTAATTTCATGGAATGATTTAGTTTTGGGGTGAGTGACATTTATCTTTTTATTCAATAGTTATATAGGTTTATTTAGCAAAACTAATTGGGAATGTGGAGTCACCTCTACCTATTTATGTAGATAATTATTAATAGATAGGCTCTTCCAAATCATTGTAAGTTGTATTCTTGAATTCTTTTCATTATTTTTCTACTTTCTGGAGGTTCACCCCTCTAAGTGTCCATATGTGATTCAATCATATCACTTAATATATCTTTTGTGCATAATTATCTTTGGATCTATAAGTATTTTTTACATTAAATTTGATTTTATATTGTTATTTAAGTTTACTTTGAAGCATAAAATACAATATCTCATTGACAACAACCAAATCCAACTCTAATAATTGAATAAAAATAAGAATGAAATAATGGCTCCTCCAAATCAATGCTTGAATATTTTCACAACTCCCCTTCTAAATTATAAAAATAAACCCATTGAAAAATTAAATGTCCTTAAGGTAGATAAATAAAACATTAACATTATACCATCAAAATATGGATCTCTTCTACTTGATGGTTTTATTTTTTTGTTGACTCAATCAAGAGAATGAAATCTTCCCTTCAAATTATTTTTTATGAGACTGCTATTTAATTTGATAGTTCACGCAATGTAACTTTATTTTTCAAAATTTTTATAGGTGAATATAACAAGGGAGTAATTGGTGTTAATGATCCAAGTCTTAACATATGTACAAATGTAATTATTGATGGCCTTAGACTTAATAACAATGATTTTACATACAATGGAATAATTATCATAAGATATGATGGTTAAAAACCTTTGGGTTGTGGTATCTTACCTATTTGTGGTCCAAATACAATTGAAAATTTATTTTATGTGATACCCAATGGATCATAGAATGTTTTTTCTTGGTTGACCTTATAAACATCAAACGGAAGCAATTCCGTCTACTATACATCCATGCCTAAGATTTGGACATGAGGATCAAGTGATTACTATCAAAATAGACATAGAATTTATAAAATAAAATGAATAAGAAGAGGTCTTGTATAAGGAGGTACCAAGTGAGAATTTAATATTTATACCCAAGGCAAGAGAGAATAAAGTGTAATTTTACAAAAAATGCATATAACATAACCTACAAGAACTAGGAAAACATAAGGACATCAAAATGATATATCTACACAAAAAAACAATTATAAGGAAGGTTCTTTAATGTATAATTTTATTAAAGAATCCCTTTGTGAGGATGGTTTAACTTCACTTGATACTTGGATACATCAACATCAAATACTTACATATGATTCTTCTAATGATTTTCATTGTGCCTATTCTAATGATTATAGCGCATGTTTGGACTATGACTCTATTAGTGGGTAGCTCTACCTACCAATTTATTATGCTTGTATTTTAATATGCTCTATTTTTTTTCTTTTTATTTCCTATTCATTTTTATTATTTACATGTTTAAATGATAGGGAATTTATATTTTCATCATTCTTCTTCTATTTGTGACTCCTAATATTGGGGATTTAGGTCTTTGCTTCCTCCATATTTTATATGTTTATCTATTATATTTCTTAATGCTTATTTTCTATATTATTTCATTTATCCTTTAGATTATGTTTTATGTTCCCTCTCTCTTTCAAAATTGTTTTTTATATTACTTGATTCACCTACGTTGCTTTTAATGTTTTATAATTCATTGTGATTTGATTAGTTCAATTTAAATTTTGTTATGTGCTTATGACTCTTAATGCCTTTATTCATGTTGCATTTAATCCTATTAATTTGTGTCATTTATAATTAATATCTATTTTTTTGCTTTTCCCTTTTCCTAAAATACACAATGACTTCTTAAAGATGAATGCACATTTTTAGCTAAGGTCATTGATTCAACACATTCTGATATAAGGAATAGGTGAGTATGGATCCCATTTTTTGTCGTTCCCTCATTAGTTTTGGCTATTTATTTAATTTTTTTAAAAATTCATTACAAATACTATCATATTTTACATTGATTATTGCAAGTGTTTACCATGTGCATGTTATAAGATGAATTGATTCATTTGTGATTGTGCCTTGTATGTCATCTTATTCTATATTTTGTTATTTATCTTGATATTATATGATTGTAAGAATATTGGAAGCATTGTGATTGTATTAGATCACACATATTTTCACATACCAATGCACACACTTACACATAGAGAGACAATCAAATGATAAAATATATTACCCATCCATAGGGTACACAACACATAGGGGCACATTTTATATACAAATCATGTATATGGTTTAGGGTAATGATACATCACATATCCTCTTAAGCATTTGGATAAAAAATGATGTGGACATGGGATTTTATGTCATATGTCTAGACCCCAACCTCAAGGACTATTGATCTCGATATCTTGATATCTTTGTCATATAATTCATGTAATATTTTTTTAATTACTTAAAAATATGGTTTGAGTAAACCTATCACTATTGTTAAGGGGTATGATCACATTGTGTCTTTGTATATCTCTCTCCTCACTTAGTGTTGCTAGTGAAGCCTATGGATATTGATCCATGTTTTATATATTTCAAAGTAGTTAGCCTTTTGTTTAGAATGTGTTTGGTGCAATCTATGACCCAAGTCTCAGTCATAGGTTTCTAGGGTCCCTTTTGTATTTTGTTCAAGTCTTGACTTCCTTCCATAGCTGTCATGTGTCAGCTCAGTGCTCATTCAACTCAAGAAGTTCTTATTTTGCCTAGGGTAAGCACCAACTTGCCACATGGTGAATAGGTGCTCATCCAAGGGAGATTTATTTTTATCAATCTTTCACAAAACACCATTGGCTGATAGGGGTAGTAAATGGGGCCTAATATTATAATGAAGAGGAAAATGGATATTCCACATGGCACCAATGTTCTCATTTTTGAAAAAGAATGCTTAACTTCTCCAAGACAAACACCAACCCTCCATGTGGCATCACAATGCTCCCTAGGAGTAAAGGTTCCTTTTATTAGAGCTCTAGGTAGTGTTATTGGTTTGTGAAGAATGAAAGGGGGCCCACCAAGCAATTATAATGAATAAAAGGTGGACCTTCTACATGGCATCATGGCGCTTGTCTAAGGTAAGGTTTCTCCTATCATGCCTAGGAGTTGTACCATTGGCTGAAGTAAGTGGGGTGCCATTTCCAATAAAATTTTAGATATAGTTTCAAAAATAACCACATGGAATCATGGTGCTTCTTCTAAGCATCATGGGTATCATATGGACGGTGTAGTAGTGCTATATCTGGGATTTTAAAGACTGACTATACTCATAAGCCAGAGCCCCCCTAGTTAGTTGCAATGACCTCATCATGGGTGTAAGTGCTTGGTTACAAGTGTCTTTCTCTCAAGAGGCCATTATGACTATATAAGTAGGTCTCTTTTCTTTTGTATGGGTTGGTTTTTGTGGATTGTTTATTTTGATTATTATCAAGAGTAGTTATTTTGTAATAGTTCTAGTTTTTAGAATAGAAGTAGCAACAGATGGAATTTTTCATTCTAAAACCTTAATAGGGGCCCCTCATAAGAAAGATCAAATATTGTATATTGTGCCTTTTGGCCTCTTATATGCTGTTTTCTACCCACCAATGAAGAGATGTGGTGTTCTGTGTCAAACTAAGTGAAGATTTATTACTATCTATTGTTTTCATTATCTACTTCTATAGTATTGGTTCTTGTTTACATTATAGAATTGAATTCATTCATATATTCCTTTAATATTTTATTAATTTCAAATATTAAATCTATTTTATGCAATCGTAGATTAAAATTCTAAACAATCTTGACACATCGTATTAGATAGATTTATTTTAGTTATTTATATTTCTCTCTCCCATTTTTACCTCGCAAATCAATTTGAAGAATCAACTTATAAAATGCTAGAGGTTGCTTTACAGACCACATTTGAGTCCCATAACTGTAAATCTTCCCATAGAAGGTTTTTCACCTAAAGAGAGTTTTAGGCGTCAATAATTTAATTTTTTGGCACACTCGATGGGACACAAAACTACTAGTCTATCTGATTAGAAGCCAGAGTGTATGAGTCATACGATCATTAAAAAGTCATAAACAATTAAGAATACAAGCTTGTTATCACCACCTCTAGGAGCTCTAAATTACCAAAGGATTGTGAGATCTAGATCTACTCAATAACATCAATAGATGTCTATTCAAGGCATACCAAGGAACTTCATAGTGTGGAATAGTGATAGACCAATCATCCTTATAGTACCCATAGCTATATGGGACCCTATTCCCATAAATGCCTTAAAGGCACTCCCTAAATTATCAAGGGAGGATTTTAAGAATGTAGTAAAATATTTTTAAGATCTTATGAATGTATGCACAATACACTATGTCACATAGCAGAATGTGGCCTTAAGGCTACTAACCACTTAATTCAAAGGGTAATCCCTTGATTGGCACAAATATTTACCTCCAAAATCCATCACCACCAGGGATGACTTGGGTAATAGATTATTTGAATGATTTAATGTGAAAGTAGATTGGTATCTCTCCTACAACACCTAATAACTATTAAGAGATCCTTGCAATAATATTATAGATTTTACTACCAATGGTGGATAGACCACTTGTAGGTATGGCCATTTATCATAATTTAATCTCTCAGAGGCCAAATGCTCCAGGATGCATATGACATAGTAGTTAGAGTGGAGAATAATTTAATAGATGCCAGGAAGCTCCCTCAATTTTTGATGTTGATGTTCCCATAAATATTAATACCACCATAGGAATAGGCTCTGAGCATCTCATAGGCACCATTGTCCATGTATGTATACCCACATACCTAGGTGAGCATGTCCTCTTCATCCTTGCTAGTTGTAGAGATGAATAAAATGAAGAGAATCCTATAGAACCTCTCTAATGATATCAAAGATATCAAAAGGAATTAGGATATACCTCCAAATTCCCCTTTTTAAAACAAATAAGAAATTATAGTACCCTACCAGAATAACCAATACCAGGAAAGGCAAAAGAAAAATTACCAGGCACCAAATTTCAAGTGTCAAACTATCAGATGTGACCTGTAAGTCAAATCTTTATGGTGCCTGCTCCTTTGTAAATGGTCTCACCAAATGCAAGTAGAGAATTATTCATAGGCCAAAAAAACTTGGTAGATGATTAAAACTCATGGTGATTCCCATGAAATGACACCCACACACCCTAGAATCATCCAAGAGGAAATCTATAATAGAAGTTTACCGAGTAAAGAAGATAAGGAAACACACCTAACTCAACCTCTTATAGATACCAATCCCTAGGTATTGAGAATGTTGTCTTAATAGCACAGATGCAGGGAATGTCCTTGGATCAAGAAGAGGAGGTAGCCTCAGAGCATGCAATTTTCTCTTGGGTAGAAGGTGAATATGCAGTCTATGTGAGTGAGATCCCCATGTACAAAGCTCTATAAGTCCAATCAAACTATTTAATCTAATCCAAAAAGAGATTGGTTGAGACCAAGGAATCCTTCACAAGGCCTAAAGTAACCTTAGAGAATAGTTTTGGACCCCAACCACCACCTCTGACATATGAAAATTAGAGTAAAAAAACACCAAATAAGGTAAAGGACCCCTAGGTTCCACCTCCAGGGTCATATAATATGGTGGAACAACTAAAGAAAGTTCTAGCCAACATTTCTCTTTGGGATGTCATGTCTATCCTTGAGCAAGCAAAACTAAGAGAATCTCTCATAACAAAAATTGGTTATAGAGCCTATATAGACAAAAAGAAAGGAAGCCAACACAAGTGCATAACCCCAAACACTATATGTATTCATCAACTCCAAATAGGGTGTAAGTAAGACAAAACCAACCACATTCTATTTAATGATTATCATGGGGAAGAAGTTATTACATAATTTCATGATCAATTCTAATTATAGCACCATGGTGATGCCTAATCAGATCGTGGATGCACTAAAAATGTAGTATGAGACTTTGAATAAAGGAATAATATATTTAGATGGGAATAAAGTTCAAACCATAGGTATCATCAAGGCTCTTCCTCTCATATTATATTCTTGTCCTAGTATTATTATATCATAGGAGGTTGTGGTGATATACATCCCACTAGTCTTTGGGATATCTCTATCAAGATATTTCACCACCAAGATAGGTGGATACCTATCATTGGATTGGTCCCACTTGATCCTGAGGACCAAATATGGTTTAAAATTAAAGATTTTGTCTAAAGTACTGTACTCAAAATAAAAAGTAGATGATGTCATGATGAACTTCAAAGTGAAAGACACTTCATTCTCAAAGAGGGAGATGCATTATATATAAATGATCAAATAAGAAAGAGTAGAAGACAATAAGATCTCAAAAGAAGAAGTCCTTGTTAACAAATTTATTGAGAATGATCCTTTTGTGAATTTTGATGCTACTTGCCTCATGACCTATGTAATTCATGATGTACATTAGGCTATCCCTGAGGTCATGAAGGAGGATGATCAAAGCAAAGAGCCTAAAAATGAGTTTAAATTTTGGATTCTACATTTTTATGGTGCAAAGTGAAAAACCCAATCTAGAAAAGGCATCTAGTTAGCATCTCTATCTGGAAAAGAGACCCATCAAGCCTTTTGATTCTAATTTTCCTACATGAAAAATAAATATGAATATGAGGCACTAGTCCATGGCCTTAGCCTTACCAAATGCATGGGCATAAAGCAACTAAAAGTGTTTGGAGATTCCAAATTAGTGTTTATATAGGTGAGAGGGGTTGCATCTATGAAGAACTTGTGCATGACGTCCTACCATCATCAGATATGGGATTTGATTGAAGCATTTAAAGCTTTCAACATTTAGATCACCCCTAGGACCATGAATGTGGAGGCAAATAAGATGGCAAAAATTGATTCCTAGTTTGACCCAGTAACATATTTATTCACCAATGAATAAGTAGTATGTATAATCATCAGACCCACTATTCTTGACAACGACCAAAACTAACAAGTGTTTGAAATTGATGCCCATATTACTATGTTCCTCCAATAATCATGTAAAGTTGTAGAGTAATTGTAACCAAATATTGAGGAATCCTACAAGGACTAGATCATGCAACTGAAATCCAAGAAACTTTTAAAAGAGATGATCATCTTAGAAAATTTATTTGATTCTGATAATGTGAGGAACAACAAATGGAAGTTTGTTGTAAATAATGGTGACTAATTTAAGCTCGATGTTGGGGATGAAATAAAATTTAAGGTTGAGAAGGAAGTTCCCCAAGAAGATAAGGAGTGATTGATTTATTTTTATAATAACTATGAAGGGGTCATGGCATGGACCTATGATGATTTCAAAGGATACAACCATGAGGTCATCCATTACACCAAAGACCCGGTAGAAAGAGCTAAACATGTCTAGCAAAAATAAAGGTTGGTAAACCCAGAGGTTGAATCTCTCATGTCTCGAGATGATAAAATTGATCGACTTATGAATCATATACCCAATCAAGTATTCAACTTGGGTATCTAACTTGGTTTCAATAAGAAAGAAGAATGGAGAGATAAGGTTGTGCATGGATTTTAGAGACTTAAACAAAGTGTCCCTTAAGGATCATTACCCTTTCTTTCAATGGATTAGATCCTCCATATAGTAGCAAGTAAAGAAATGTTCTCTCTATGGATGGATTCTTAGGATATAACCAAGTATGGGTCAATGAAGAGGATCAACATAAGACCACTTTCACCATAAAATGGGTAACCTTTACTTATGTGAAGATGCCTTTCAGCCTTTCTAATATAGGGTATACTATCCAATGAGCTTATAGCCTTTAAAGGCCTAATCAGCAAGATCATTCTATATACTTGGATAATCTCATTTTATTCTCCAAAAAGAAGGAATATCATTTTGATCACATGAAGAGGGTTTTCCAAAAATTCCAAGAGTTTGGGGTGTCTCTTAACCCCAAGAAATGTGTTTTTGGAGTCCCACAAGGTAAGTTGGTTGGATACGTGGTATCCATATAAGGGATCACCATATATATAGAAAGAGTAAAGGCCATTAGGGACCTATCCTTGATGGTAAATAAGAAGGGAGTCTAATCTTTATTGGAAAATATCACTTTCACCAGTAGGTTCATATCTAACTTTGTAGGATTGGAAAGGGCAATCACACTGATGTTGAAGAAAGACCAACCCTTAAAATGAACCATGAAAGTAAGAGCTACATTTGATAAAATTAAAGAAGTGATATCAAATCCTGACTTTTCCAAATATTTCATCATGTATGTCTATGGGAGTGAGCATAACCTAGTGACTATGCTGACTCAAAAGGAGGAAGAAGGAAGAAGTGAGCACCTGGTCACTTTTTATTTGAGAACATTGCATGGGTATGAGACCAAGTATAAGTTTGTTAAAAAATAGGCTTTCACCATTGTCAAGGGCCTAAAAAATTTTAGGCACATTATGGTAGGAAGTAAGATAACGGTGTATGTGGCACATTCTAGTGTTAGGGAATATATAATGAAGGGGAAATCACTAAAAAAGGGGCCAATTAGATCACCAAGATCCTAGAATATGATGTTTAACTCATTCCAACCAAGGTAATCCAAGGAATATGAGTCTATGAATACTTGGCCCAATATATAGATACCTTGATAAAAGGATAAGACACATCATAAATAGTTCTATTGAATCAATATGAAATCGATGGGTCTTGGGTTATTGAAAAAAGCATTTCATGTAATCCAAATGATATCCTAATGATCTCTCTGATGCATCAAAGAGATCATTATAGGGTGAAATCCAACTATCCAACTATAGAATCATATTTTTTGTGTGGAGAGATCATCCTATAATTACACATTGGTTAGGGAGTCATATTCAAAAGGAAATTTGATGATCATGCCTAAACCAATGTGTAACTATAGGGTGCCCAAATTCAAATTTTTACATGATGATCATGCCTAAAAACATTGGGTTATAAATATCCCTTTCTTCATTAAGATGAACACTTAAACACCTTAAGAATTTCAAGATCACTAAGCAAAATATAGAATATTAAGAAAAAATATTTGAGCCAAGAATTGACAGTGTTATGAGAAAAGAATCAATATCTAGATTTTTATTTGAAGAATAGAGAACTTCTAGAAGAATTTTTAGGAATGGAGACTTCTACATCTTCATCTGGTGGTGGGAAGCATCCAAGGAAATAGAGAACCTGTGGGTTAGGAAGTCATGGAGACCTTCCCTTGTAGTATGTGGTAAGCAAATCGTATGCTTCCACTTTCACTCAGCCAAAGATAAAAGTGCCAAATGTCAAAAGTATAGCCAAGGGGCATTGTAGAGACCAAAAATTGGTCATGGATTATGTAGATGAAATCTATGACCCCAAATTGATAAAAAACTTGAAGAACCTAAAAGAGGGTACCCATGCTTGGATGATCAAAAGAGTGTAGAGTAATGACTATGATTCATTCAAATATAGAATTTAGAACTCCATGTTGGCCTAGTACATGGTACCTCTTGTGTACCCATGCCTAGAGATCATTTCCCTCTACATAGATAGGTATGATGCCAACACTAGTATTATCAGAAGTAATGACCAACTAAAAGTGGACGTCAGTATCGATGCCATAAGGGAGATGCTCAGACTCCCAAGTGACCCAAATGTTGGCATCTATATCTTTTAGATCCTACAAAATGTCTGAGAGACCCAAGTATGCAAGACAAAATTCATCAATTTTTTCTTTAGAGAAACTATATCAAATCATCTCCTTTGCCCATTGCTCTTTTAAGCTTTGTGATGTAGGATAGAAAATATTCCCTTTCTATGTTGACATTTATCTTTAGCATGGACTTAGATGATCATGTCATTGATTTCTATGTAGGGTCAGTATTCCTTTTGAAAATATTGAGTAAGGAGAAGGTGTATAAGATGGACTTCATAGATGCCATCATCACCACCATGCAAAATGAGTTAGTAAACTTATCAAAACTAAATACCTTTCAGTATTCCCCCTTCCTCCTTCACCTGATTCTATATTAGCACTCTTATTTCTTCTCTTCATACTTCACCTTCAACTCCATAGAGATAAACACCCATCCCAATATGGTGATCCTCATCACCGCATGGACCCACATCTTATCAATCACATAGGATTACTATGAGTTCTCTAAGAACTTCCATACCTAGTCCTCATTGACCTTAGCTAAGAGGTCATCGCCTTTAGGATTAGTGACCACCAAAGGTCATGGCTCACTAACATCTAGATTCTAGTTCATTGGTTCTTTAGGGCTAATTTCATATTCATTCAGGTATAAGGATTTAAGGAGGAGCCATTTTGGCTCCTTGAACTTTGGCCTTAGATTTGGCTCACCAACTCAATGTAGTGCAAGGCACAGGGTAGAAGAGAAAGGCCCTATTTTATGTCCCCTTCTCAAAAAGAGACATCACAGTGGTGAAAAGGTCATAACAGTGCTTGCTCATGCTCAAGCTTGAATAATTTGGCCTCAACCTCATCAATGATAAATATAAATTATGACCTGATTGGCCATATAACCTCCTTGAAGACCACCACCCCATCCAATCATGATCCTAAGCCATATATCAAGGGGAAAATGTCACCGATAGAGGATGATATAAAGTATTATGTGGATCTGTACAATATCTCATTAGACACTCATAAGATATGGGAGTCCTTTTATGATAGAGTCTAGTAGTTTGACCCTGTGAAGAAATTGATGAAGGGGCCAAGGGTGCAGTTCATCAAAAGAGACTAGATCTACAAGAAGATAGATGCCTATTGTAAATATAAGCAATAAATAAGCAACCCCTTTTTGAATTTCAATGATGTAGATATGGACAATACTTTTGAAAACCTCTAAGATGAACACCATGAGGTAGAACCTCTAGTAGAGGGAGAATTCTCTATTGAAGAAGAAATAGAAGAGGAGGATACTCCTTCCAAAGAAGAGGAGAACACCCCTCTAAATAAAGAAGAAGAATTTGTAGTGATTCATAGGCCTTCAACCTAGCTACCTCCTCTATATCCATATCTGATTACCCCAAAATAGTAGTAGGTATCTTCAGGGCATATCATGGTGGGGTCATCTCAACCCATAAAACCCAAGACACAAGTTTTTAGTCCTTCCCTTGAGCCTTCACAAAATAAGGTACACTTTTCCCAGCCCCTTATTTTAACTTCCATCTCTTTTTTCACTCCCTCATCACCTTCTTTTATTTCTATCAAGCTTGTGGTACTCTACACTACCTAGGTAATCACTTCTCTTGTACCATTTTCATCCACCCAGCCTATCACCAAGCTCACACCACTTTCCTCATCATATCCAATCACTTATCTCATGCCATTTCTCACTCTTCTTCCCTCATCATCCACATCATAATCTATTATGGCATAATTTCCTTCCACCCCACTTTGTGGACTCTCACCTTTCTCCTTATCTACCCTAACCCCTCACCTACTTACCTCTAAAGGAACATCATTATATACTTCACATTAGTAGGTGAACATTCCTTTCAACCTCGCATAAGGATTCCCCTTTGTGGGGTAAAATATTTAGGCACATGAGTAGTTCTATAAATAGATTGAGGCTACTAAAAAATTTTGACTGGCCTGGGTAAAAAATAAAAGAAGAAAATAGGCCAAGTCCCTCGTAATTCCTCATATGCAATCATTATTTGACCTAGTAAAAAATATCTAATTATTACACACATGGTTCCCTAAGTAGTCAAACCCCAAGAATATATGCAATTGGGGGACTACTCAATATAAGTGATTACCTCAACCTCAGCTATGCTTGACACACTTATAGGATCAAGTTGATGGAAGAAACATAGAAGTCCATTACCATGGAATATATCAAAGTAAGTTTCCAATTGGAGAAGATCAAGCTGAAACTCGCAAGGGTGAGAGCTATGATTAGCGACCTCACTATTGAGGCAAAATAAAAAATTATGGAGTTCAATAAACCAAGGTCCAACCTATAGAGCCACATCACCATTGATATCTTCTAAGAAAAATATAGTCAGAGGGCCTAGCTAATAATTCAAGTAGCTAAATTGAAGACCAAGGTAGATGGTCTAGAAAAGGAAAAGGTGATCATAGAAGCCAAGCTACAAGAAAAGGAGTTAGATCTTGAACAGACCTATCAGAGTCTCTTAGACTCTAATAGAGTGCATCAAAAATTATAGAAATAGTCTTAGTAGGAGTCCTCAGCCAAGGACCAAGAGATCTTGTAGTTAAATAATGACCTCACCACCCCCTCCTAGACTACAAGGATCCTCTCCATGATCCAACAGTTGTATATATCTTACTAGTAGTGGATTAAGAATGTGGTTGATAATTTGAAGCTAGAACTTAGTTTCATCATGGACTCACAGTGAATAAGATCTCAAGTAAGTATGTCTATAGACCAATTCCTTACCTTTGTGTCCCCTAAGGTTTAGGACTCATAGCTCCTTATCTAGAAGATTTACAGCATGATGGACGAGACCCTATAGGAAGTAGGGGTGGTTGATTGAAGGCAAGTGATGACAAAGTTTAATGAATTTTTGAGATGCATTAAGGCAACCAAAAAATTTAAGGCACTTTTTAATTCCTTAGAATAGGTCATCCAAGATATGAAGGGGTGCTTTGAATAACTAATCCAATTGGGACTCAACTCCCCATTCCTTGTAGATAACACCATCCTCTTAGAGGAAAAAATAAAAGAGCTATTGGAGAATAAATAGAGTGAATAGACCATGTTCATGGTTCTCAATCAATCACCAAGTATCTTTGAGGTGGAGACCATATTGTAGCCTCTTACATAGTTTGAGTTCTAGATGTTGGTGGTAGTCCAAGGCTTGAGTAGCATCTCCTTTAAGGAGATCATCAACTTGGATCAAGCCTTTGAGGCTCTGAAGAAGAAGACCAACCAAAGGAAGAAGAGTGGGTGAATTTGAAGGCTACTCTTCAAAACTTATAAGCATTGTGAGCTTCCTTATTTTTTGAAAATTTTACTTTGATTGGTCCATGAAAAAAGAATTTTAGGATCTCTCATCCATAAGCAGATGCCCCTATGAGTCACCAAGAAATGTGGATCATGATCCATGATTTGTACATTTTAAAGAAATTAAACTTTTGTTTATAACATGATCAGTATGTTTGATGACCTAATTCTCAACCACAATTTTCCCAAGCCCTTTTTTGTATTTTGTTCAAATCTCAACTTCCTTCCATAGCTGCCATGTACTCAGCACATTCAGTGACCCAAGACTTAGCTAAAACTTTCCCAAGTCTTTTTTTGTATTTTTCTTAAGTCTTAACTTCCTTTTATAGTTTCCACATGTCAGCTCAGTGCTCATTCAACCCAAGAAGTTATCGATTTGCCTAGGGAAAGTACCAACTCACCATGTGCTGAATGGGTGCTCATCCAAGGCATATTTATTTTTATCAAGATTTCACACAATGTCATTGGCCAATGGGGGTAGAAAATGGGACCCACTATTATAATAAAGAGGAATGTGGATATTCCACATGGCACACCAATGCTCATTTTTACAAAATAATGCTTGGATTCTCTAGGACAAGTGTTAGCCCTCCACGTGCTATCATGACTCTCCCCAACAGAAAATTTTCCTTTTGTCAGAGCTCTAAGAAGCACCATTGGTTGGTAAATAAGGAAAGGGGGCCCGCCAAGTAATTATAATGAAGAAGAGGTGAACCTTCTATGTGGCATCACGTTGCTTATCTAAGTTAAGGTTTCTCTTATCAAGCCTAGGAGTTTCACCATTGGTCGAAGCAAGTGGGTACCCATTTCCAACATCATTCTAGAGGTAGCTTTGGAGATAGCCATGTGGTGTCACAATGTTTCTTCTAAGTGTCATGGGCATCATATGGATCTAAGATTATAAATACTAACTACACTCATGATCTGAATTCCCCTAGTTAGTTGTAATGACCTCATCATGGGTGTAAGTCGTTGGTTCTATGTGTCTTTATCTCAAGAGGCCATTATGCTTATATAAACATGGCTCTTTTCTTTTGTATGGACTAGTTGTTGTGGATTGTTTGTTTTAACTTCTATCAAGAGTAGCCATTTTGTATGAGTTCTATTTTTTAGAATAGAAGTACCAGTAGATAACATTTTTCAATCTACAACCTTAACAAGTATCCCTCATAGGAAAGATAAAATATTATATATTGTGCCTTTTGGCCTTTTATATGATGTTTTCTACCCACCAATGAAGATACTGTGGTATTATGTGTCAAATTGATTAAAGATTTATTACTGTCTATTATTTCCTTATTTGATTCTATAGTATTGGTTCTTTTTTACATTATAGACTTGAATTCATGCATATGCTCCTTTTATATTCTATGAAGTTTGAAGATTTAAGCTATTTTATGGAATCATAAATTAATATTCTATAAAATCTTGGTGTATCTCCTTAGATAGATTTATTTCAATTATGTTTATTTCTCTCTCCCCTTTTCACCCCTCAAATTAGTTCAAATATTTAGCTTTTAAAACCCTAGAGGTTGCTTTACAGACCACATTTGTGTCCCACATCTATAAATCTTCCCATATAAGGTTGTTTGCCTAGAGCAAGATTTTTAGGCATCATCAAATCCTTGAGTTGGGAGATGTTACTTTATGCCTCTTTAATTTCCCCTTATGCCTATGTGAGTTTTGAACTCACCTCATTCATCCTAATAGATGTATATAAATATGTCCCCCTATCTTTTTTAACTAGATTAAATAACTGGGGCATGCTTACATGCCTTTAAGTTAACTCAATCGATCATACCCAACATATATTTTGATATGCCTTGATTTAGTCCTAATATTGTGGTCATGATGGTAGTGGTAAAATATTATAACATTATTATTTCAATTATGAAATATAAATTAATAAATTCCCAAACATTAAGTTAAATAAGTTTTATTAACTAATTCATCTTGGTCTCTCTCCTATCAACATAGTTTCCCTATTGCTCAGATCATATAAACCACAAGTGATTCCTCCTCCACTTTATATGTTCTTCCCTCATCTAAACCCTATACATAGTTTTCTCTCCTAATATAGTCTCCTCCTTCAAGATATTTCCCCTCCTTGGGATAGTTCCCATCTCTATTTGGTGGGAATAATGGTGTTGGGTGAACCTCAACCCACCATGCACTTCATCCCTCTGTAGTTATGATATCATCATCACTAGGGGCTGAATTTTTCTCATTCTCCTCGTTATCCTTGAAGGTAATTTCCATGTCCTATAAAATAAGAGAAAAATAACCATTAAATCTTACAAAATAATGGCCCAAGGATAAAATTACTCATGCACCAAACATAATTTATAAACAAACAAATCCAAGATTTCTAAATATTAAAAAGAAGCAAAGAGTTCACTAAGAAAATCATGACCAACCACACATTGTGAAGGGAACCAAAACTACTCCTCTAGCATTCCACAAATCCAAAATGAATAGAAACAATAAAATTTGCTCACCCATCTTGAGTGAAAAGAATTAAAATTAGAGAATATAGTTACTATCAAGAGGGGATGAAATAGAGCTAGATTGAAAATTAAAATAACACCTCATACATAACACAAAACTTGCTTGAGTATGAAGAATAAGAAAGAGTTATAAGGGTATGGACATCATAGGAATTATATTTGATTTGTTTTTAATAAGTTTCTAAATATCTATAGATAATTTAAGGATCTTATAATCCATTTCCAAGGTAATTTTTTTGAGGCTTTTCCCTTAGCTAGGGTTAAATCATACAAAAATTTTATCACATTAAATTAGTTATTTGTCATCAGTTTGCGATCAAAATTAAGCCAAATGATTAATTCAGATTTTTATCACAACCAAGGCTACTAGTTCATAAAGGAATGGGGTTCACAGTTGATGCACCATCAATGGATTTATTAGTATCACCCAAATGTTTATAATTTTCCTGCATCTAGGTTTAATGGAATTATTTTGTAATAACCCCATCGTTAGAGGATATTATATATCTCTTAAGTTATCATGAGATTAGAGACCATTACAAGGGAAATATTAAAGATAACTCTCTTCATATGACTCTAGATAACCATTCTATTATGTGTGTACTATTAATTCCCACATGTGCAATTCATAAAATATGATCACCAACTATTGAATCATATTATCTTGGTGAAAAGACATCATCATTTAAATAAAATGGCATGCCACCCAAAATAAAGAGAATATTAGGGAAAATCTTGTTGTTTTCAAAAATTTGTGAGAGGTTTTAGGAATGTTTTTAATCCTTTATCCTTATAAGCCCTTCAAGACAAGGTTGAATTCAACTATAGTGCACCTCCTTAAACCTGCATCATTCAAAATAAATACACACTAAGATATATAAACATATCATTGAATACAACATAAATACTCCATAAAAAATAAATAAAAAATCTTTATTAATATCAATATGCCCATAGGCTACAAAAATGGTGCCTTGCTTTCCCAAATGGAAAAGGGAGAATGTTTTAAATACAAGATTTGCTCTTTGAGCCATCACTATTTTTACCATTTCCAATAAAAATATTATCCCCTTTACATGTTATTTCCCTTCTACTTTCCTCTATCACATAACTTATTTCACCATTTTAGGTTTACATTGAGCCGCTCATACATATACAACATTTTCTCCTAAATTTGCATGTATTCTCCACATGACATCTATCATGTGTGATTTTCATTATGGCAATGGTAACTTTTCAGCCTCAATATTTTTGGTTACAAGTGCTAATAATAGTCATGATTTGGCATTGTCTCTCTATCTTTATATTTATCTCTTCTTTCATCTCCTTGTTCCTTATTAAATGCTCTTGGTTTATTTCTATGAATTTTTTCCTTCTAATGTTGAACTACCTCCCTACTTTGTGAAATAATATGGAAATCTATGCACTATATATTAAATTGAGCATACAAAAGTAGATCTAGATGGGAATTAATAAGTAAAGAATTATAGATCATTTATACATAGGATTTAACATGGAAAACCTCAGAGAGGTAAAAAACCATGGTTGGTATTCATTAATATGACAAATTTCTCACTTATACTCTAACAAACCTTCACAAATCTCTTCAATAATATTTTTCCACGCGCAAATATTCAATGTCATAGAAATTATTCAGTGTGAATTAATAAAGGGGTAAAACACTTTTTATATTAGGGTATGGAGGTGGACCATTGATGGGTCCAGTCTCTTCTTGATAACTTTTAATATAATGTTAATAAATAAATAAATATATTTTCTTATTTTTTTACAAGAGGTTTTCAACTTATGTTAATAAATAATAAAACATTATTATTTAATTGAACCTATGTACACTAAGGATTTATAAGGGGAACCACGTAGACATTAAATGTTCTAACACTCCCACTTAAGACTAAGTGGGGATACATGCTATAGTCACCTTAATAAATAAATTATAATCCATGAATCAATTATAATGACTTTAGGAGGCATGTAAAATTTTAAGGATTTAAAAACTTTCATTATACCAAAATCACCTTTTGAAATAAAAGGAATTATAATCCATAAACTACTCAAGGTAAGTTTAGATTAGCATGATCATGAGATTACATCTCAAAGTTTCTCATGAATAATCAACCAAGCATTTATTAGATCCTTTTATAACATAATGATCTCCATTATAATATGCTTCCATTTATTGGGTATAAATGTACAACTTCCACACCAAGTTTATAAAAATCACATAACATGATATATTAAAATGTTTTATAATGAGATTAATTATAGAGAAGAAGAAGGAAACACATGGCCAATAGGAAGTAACATTATAATGCACACGCCCCCTCAATAGTAACTTTGAGAGGCCCAAAATTAAATAAAACTAACAAAACTTGGTAGCACCAATTTATTTTGTAAAGATGTTTGTTGACCAAGTTTGGTCTACATACCAAAAATGTGCCTAGTCCACGAGTCCAGTAGAAGGAGCAGGATCCTGAGTAAAGGATGAACCAATGTCACAATGAGTAGATAAACCTCAAGTGGAGATGATATAGCTTTTACAAATATTTTGAAACACTTTAATAAAACTTAAGGTGTGATCTAATTGATCTTTAAGGGATAGGTCTATAGTTATAGGTGAAGGGTCCAAGTAGTTTTCATGGTGTCCAAGAGGCTGAACCAGGTTCCATAAGCTTTAGGAAATCATCAGAGCCTTGATAGATTGAGAAAAAGATATACTGTGCAAATTTGTGGAACCATACCATTGCCAAGATGTCATGTAGGAAACAAATGAACTAGTTTACTTACACATTTTATAAATGAGCTTAGAAAGCTTTGTGAGTAATGGGGTTGTAGTGTTATACAGTCCCTTGTGCCAATAATGTATCTTAAAATTTTCAAGTCGACATGAGATTCTTAACTTAAGTTATGTATTTACAAATTTGGTTACACAAAGTAAGATGATCACGAAAGTGTCACATTCAGGTCTCAATGAATAGCCATTGATATTTAAATGATCAGATGGTCGTGCAGACATCATGTAAAAACACATATACTAGTTTGTTTGAAATTTTTTTTATCTCTACTTAGAAATCTCCTAGAACTAGTGGATCAAGTGGACATAATATTTTTAACATCAAGAACATCTCCAATAAATTTGGTCCCTCCATGATTTTTTTGCTTCAAGATATAAATCTTCAAAATTGATCAAATAATGGGATATATTTATGTAGACGTCAAATTTAAGCCACTACAAAAATCCATTGGAGCTTAAATTTGATGGTCTGTAGAACATCAAATACATCTGCATAGACATCAAATGATGGTCATGCAGACATAAAATTTAAGACCTAGTAAGTAGCCATTAGATTTCAAACCATGGGTCCTAGACAGACTTAACAACATACATTCGATCGTATATTCAAATCTAACGATGAGCAGAGGTCAAATGAGTCAATAGATCTCAAAAGTAAATGTGTGCATGACAAGTGTTAGTAGTCCATTCAACTAGTAGAATATCAATGATCAGCATTCATTTGGACAAGTAGGATCTAATGGAATGAGATGGGTCAACATGTCAATGATTCAAGTTAGCGATCGATAGCCAATAAGCAAAGGGTGAGCCTAGGACATTTTGATGAAAGTTGATAAGGCATTTTTAGACCTAGGTAAGGTAAAGATGAAGGAACTAGATCTTGAATAAGATCTAGGTGGATCCAATATGATCAAGCATAACTAGTAAAGCTTTATATAGATAAAATAGGCCTTTTAGACCTAATATAGAGGTCAAAGATAAACCAGTGATTATGAAGTAAGGACAAGTAGTCTACAAGTTTTTGTGGATATTATAACTCTTTGAAAGCCAATAATTGCATTAGTTTTCACCTATAAATGGACTTGTGTTCAATATTCGAGAAAATATAGACCATGGAGATGTGTCTCACCTATCATCAGGGTCATTTTTCAATGAGTAAGTATAGTTGGCTGCCCAAAGCAAATGTGGCATAATTATATCAATTTTGATACATGATCCTCATCAAAAAATCATTAGATAATGATATAGAGTTCCAAGAAGGACACTTGGTAGATGGATAAAGATCAATGGAGCATTCAATTATTTTACAGGACCTTCTTTCTTGATAAAATCATGACTCAACATCCTCAAAAATGCTAATACATCAAGAGTAATTCAAACTTGTTTAATTTTTTTTATCTACTTAGTTCTTTCACTCTCTCTTTTTTATAAATCCAAGATTCTAAGCCTTAAATCATATCCATATTTTTGGTATGACCAGACTCTACCAAAGTTTATATTGTAACACCTTTTCATGTAATAAAGATTGAATTCCATTATTTTCTAAGCTAGATTGAAGTGTGTTCCATGAATTGATGTACTATGGTTGAGTGAATGTATGTTCCTAATCTATACCTAAGTTTTTTTCACCTTCAAAAAGTGCTTATTAGTTCTCACAAGTCATTATAAGTGTAATTTATAGTTTGTTGTCTAGCTTGAAAGTGGATATTGAGCCTCTCATACTAATTTGATAACTAATTAATGCCTTATTCTAAAATATTTATGTGAGATTCATATTATTTGGTCTTAAATGTGTCTCACAGTGTGTGTTGTGGGAGTTTAAGTGATAGAATCATTAGTGCATCACCCCTTTTTAAATTCTTTCATAAGTTATTGTCAAAATCTCTCTCCCTTTTCCAAATAAGTGATAGTTTAGGTGATAGATCCAAATATAAGTTGGCCTTCTCTATAGATCTGATTTATTATTAGGATACCCACATCTTAGGATTAGTCCCATGTTGGACTACATTTGAGTAGGAAGATTTGAAAAATATCCTTCTTATATAGGGTACAAATCTAGAACACAAACAATATCTACCACTTGTTCATCTGTAGGATAAAACTATAGATTAATATCACCATTGGTTACTTTCTCAAATAAAAACCACATGAACTTCAATATGATTAGTTTTTTAGTTTTGTACTATAGTTTTTGCTAGTTCTATAAAACTTTGGTTATCACATAGAAGGGTGATATTGTGATAAACATATAAATGAAGTTCTCATAACAACCTTCATATCCATGACTTATTTATCAACTTTCATATCACTTATGTACTTTGATTCAGTAGAAGAGATAGAGACAATATGATAAGTTTTGTTTCTCGAAGTGATAACACCTGCACCAAACTTAAACACAATCTATTAGATTTGTGATTTATAGTATTACCAAAATAGTCAACATCATAATAACCATATAATCTAGAATTATTAATTAAAGAATAAAATAAACCAAAATTTACTTATTTGTTGATATAATGAAGTATATGTTGTGATAATTTCTAATGATCTAAATATGGATCCTACATGAGTTTATAAGCAACACCTACAAAAAATTAAATATGTAACCTAGTAATGGTTAGATAAATCAAACTACCAACAAGTTTCATGTAAAGTGTGGGGTTAACTTTGTCACACATAGGTTTTAGATCAAACTTAACACCAATTTCAATAGGAGTAGATGTAAGCTTACAATTAAGCATATTAAACTTAACAAGAATATTATGTGCATACTGAGATTGTTATATAAAAATTAAACTTCTATCCTAAAATATAGTTATTTCTAAAGAATAACGAAGAATGCTTAAATCAATAATTTCAAACATTTGACATAGTTTATCTTTATATTTATGAATTAAACTAATTAGATCTTCAGTAATAAGAAGATCATAAACATATAATACAATTAAGATAATATGACCATTTTAGTTTTTTTTTTAAATATCATTTTTAAAATAATATTTATAGAAACATAGTTCTTTAAAATAACTAATGATTTTAGAATACCAATCTTGAGGAGCTTGTTTTAAAACATACAATGATTTATTTAACTTACAAACATAATATTTTTTGTTAAGGTTAATGAAACTTTTAGGCTAAGACATCTATATTAATTTTTATAAATAACCATTTAGTCAAGTATTTTTGACATATTTTTGGTGTATAATCTAACCATTTTGAGATTCAATGGCAATGAATAGTCTAGCAATACTCATTTTTGTTACATGAGCAAAGGTTTTAAAATAGTCAATTCTGATTTTTTAGTAAAACCAATAGTAATTGATCTTGTTTTAAATTTGTCAATTTTATTAATTGAATTATATTTAGTTTTATAAATCCATCTACAACCAAAAATATGTGTAATCACATAAAAATGCAATTTGTACAACTTGAGCATGACTTGTGACACCCAAATCATAGGTCTCTCCTGCTTCCTTGCATGACCCACTAGGCATGTTTTTTTACTATTTTCCAATCGTTTGAAGCCTTCTAGATTCAGCCCTAGCTATCCCAGACTCCTCTCCCAAGCACAAACCTATCCCCCAGGGTCCCTTTCCCCTTAGACACTAGCACCATAAGTTGGACTATAACACTAGACCCCAGGGTGTCCACTTTCCAATGCTATTATCCAAGTCACTCTTAGCCTCAAATAGTTAGATTTCCCTTGTTCCTTATCTTTTTCCCTATCGGCCTAATGTGAAGTCATCTAACCCAAGAGCATTAGTTTCCATATAAAATCCTATTCAAGGGTTATTTAGAAGGGTTGGCAATCATTCAAAAGGCACAAGCTATAAATAAACTAAGCACCTTCAAGCAAATCTTCTTATTCTCTACATACAACTAACCATTGTTATTTTCAGCCTAGTCAAGATCTCACACAAGTCATGAGTCATCTCAAACTTGCCTAGATTTGCATAATACTTATATTACATACATAAAATTTCACAATACACATTCAATTTGAGAGAACCACATTGGCCTTTATCCCTCTTTGGAGTATTGGTATGTAGCCAGCGTGTCCACACATGGGGTGTGATCACACATTCAATGCATAAAACACACTAACCCATTTTTTTAGTTTATTCAAGATCACTTATCAAGCCTAAGGAGGAACTAGCACCCTAGGAAATAAAATCAACTTCACACAGAGCTTTGCAAATGATCAAGACTTGAAAATTTAGAAATAGAGCCTCCATAAGCATCAAAATAGAACCCAAAAAGATTAGAGGAAGCAGATCAAAAGGACTATAGTGAAAAAAATAGGACTATAGTGTTGGACCCCAAAGTGTCTAGTATTTGATGTTACTATCTAGGTAGAAAATAGACTTTTGGATCCTATTTTCAACAATCTACCTAGTTAGCTCATCAATTTGTAGTTCCAGATTCTTTTGTCTCAGTCCAAAAATTAGCTAAGTTCACTTTCTATCCCCTTGCTTGATATTTTTAGTAATTAATTGATCAAATCTAGATTTAACAAATTAATAGGTTAATTTAGACATATTTTATTACATGTTTTCCAGATTAATCCAAACCCTTTGCTAATTAGGAAATTAAACACTTAGTTTCCCAAAAATAGTAAAACATTTAGTGAACCTAACTTACTTCAATTTTTTTACATAAAACCATAGTGATAATTATTTTTTATTTTTGAAATATTTTCCTAATTTTTCCAACATTTAAAAATTAAAATACTACAAATTTTTTGTAATATTTTTAACAAATCACTCAAACCCTAGTTTCCACACACTAGGTCCTTTTTGCATGAAATCACTAGGGAAAATATTTTGCTAAATTTACAAAAAAAATTAATTTTTCCTAAATTTTTCAAATTCAAATCTAAAAATTTTTAGTAAATTTTTCAAATTATTGCATTAATTTTGAAAAACTCATTTCAAACCCTAGTTGTATCAACTAATTCCCAATAAATTTCTAGCACTATTCCACTTATTTTATACAAATTTTGATTGAATATTAAAATCAAAAAATCATTTTCAAATTCAAAAGTTCATAAGTATTTTCCAAATCAATTTCTTAAAAAATCCCTTGCTACATACACTAGGTCTTATTGCATCTTGAGGTATCAACTTACATACATAACCAAATTTCAAAAATGATACTTATTTACAAATGTTTCTTACATTTCTTGAAAATAATAAGGAAACTATAATAGGCCCTATCATGTACATGAATGATGAAGTTTATCACATGTTAGTATAAATTTTCATTCTTTGCTTTATATGTTTGCTTTTTATAGAATGGAATGATATTTAACAGACTATTATTATATATGTTAAGACACTTCTTACCCCATCTCCTATGGAACCCGTCTCCCATAATGTGGAATGCATCTTCCATAATGACTACTATTGCATGGTTGATTTCACCATCCAACAGATTACTACCCATCACCAAAGATCCCAACTAGCACCCTTCATCCCTCCACCTCCCCGCCCTATCGATTATCTATGCTCTCCTCCCACACATACCACTAATCCTATATGGATAATGGATAATGTGTTTAGAGATATTACTTGACCTACCATTATCCCATCTCCTCACCCTATCAATTATTTATGCTCTCCTCCCACACACACTACTAATCTTATAAGTATAGTGGATAATGTGATTAGAGATATTACTCAATGTATCGTTATCCCTCTTCTACCCACCTAAGAACCCTACAATCCACTTCTTCCATCATGTCCCTAACTCAGGCCTATTACACAATCAAATGTAACTAAGGCATATGATATTTTGGATTAGTTGCACAATACTCCAACAAAAATTTCAATGTTAGAATTTCTCCAAAAAACTAATGTGTTTAAGGATATTTTTTATCAAGCACTCACTCATATTTCTATGCTAGATAACTCTGAGCCTACTTATTTTGCATCCATGGTTAATACACTAAAAACTATAGAATATGTCACTTCTTTTGATAAAGATGACACGCCATCTAAGGTAGTTATTGATCAAAATTTACCACTATTCGTATAGATTCAAATTAAAACTAGTGCAGTAAAGAGAGTTCTAGTTGATAGTGGTTCTAGAATAAATATATGCAATATCACATTTTTACAGGCTATGGGTGTAGATATGGCATCTATGTCAAAATCATATAAGACCATTAAAGGGTTTGATGATATACCATGACAAACATTGGGCACCATTACATTAGATATCATAGTAGGGCCAAAAACCCTTACTACCTAGTTTCAAGTTATGCCTGGTCCTCTCCATTATAATATTTTACTTGGATGACCATGGATACATGCTATGTAAGCCATTCCTTCTACTCTACATTGATGTGTTATGTTCATTCATGATGGATATCTCTACACATGTCTAATAGATAATCAATCATTTAGATCCTACTAAGTTATAGAGTCATCTTTGATTATTTTGCCAGATGGAACACCTTCTCTTACTATCCAATCACCACCTCATCATATTCCTCTAGATAAAATACATATGTATGAGGTGGTAAAAACTAGCACATCTCATATTTTTCAAACTCTAGATATATTTCCAACTCTAGAATCTGAACCAATTATAATAGCTCTAATCACTCTAGCAGTCACATAAAAAACACCTATTACACTTACGCCATCACCAATAGTAGTTCCAATTGTTCCCACAAATACGGCCCCTCAAACTAATAAAGATACTCTCCCAGCATCATTACCTTCTCCTACTACAATTATTGAGACTTATATATCATAGTTACCCCTTGTGGTAAATTTAGAGTTATCTTACATGCACGATGTTGATCTAGATTCCCAGGCTACCTCAGATGATGATGATACAACACCACACTCATAGATGATTATATATGTGGATTAAACTTTACACCAATTGGCCCAAGAGAATATCGAGATGATTATAGATCACTTATTAAGCATCCTATAGTTAACACAGTCACTTCTATAATGAAAAAGATAGTCATTCAGATTTAGGTAGGCAGTACACAACATCAACCATAGATTTTGATATAGATGTTACTTGATCATAAATTAATCAAGCTTCCTATAGTATGATACAGATTTATCAATAGATTATCACAAAATAAAGGTAAGCCATTTTGCCTTTTTCATAGGATCATCGGCCATGATACTGACTCATGTACAACTTTAAAATAGTGATTAGATAAACTAAAAGATCAAGGCATTATTCAAATCATAACATCACCAGTGGAACTATCATCAATTTCAATGAAATCACTCACCAACAGGGCTAAATGACCAAGAGCAATGGCAAGATCTCCACTACCAGAGCAACCTTTAGTTCATCTTTGAATTGATGACAACATGAACACAACATTTCAAACATATAATGATGCTAATGATAATGATCTTGATGCATTTGATGAAGGCTATAATCCATTCCTCCATTTTTATCCCCAATAGCTTCCATCTCGGGATCCTTTCCCACCCCTAGCCTAATATCTATTATATTATGATATTATGTTTGTATAGACTTTCCTTTCTCATATTTCTTGTACATAGTCTTCTTCTGCTTAATTATACATAGCTTATTCCAAAAACATAAAAATAATACAAAAATATAAAAACACGTCAATTATATGTATCATCTATTTTCTTACATTACTAAAAAACTATGCAAGACTTACATTACATTGTTCTATACTACTTGTTTGTCTATTTATCTATATTACCATGCTTCACTTGATCTTCTTTGAGTGTGTGAAGTACATCTAGATCCTTCATTTCTTTACTCCACCCATTGAGGGGGAATCTTACTTCTACATTCCAGCTACACATCAACACATCTACCCACTAGGGGCATACTCTACATGACTACACCATCCAAGTTATATCATTTTCACACTCCACACTCTAGACATATTATGTAGTATGTACCTTAATTGCTTACATAGATGTCACATTAACATCCAGTAGCATTTATCACAATTTTGTATTTCATAGCATATACATTGGTCTTATACCACATATCTTGTATACTCTTTCTTCTTGCTTTCCATAGTTAAATGTTTGTCTATATTTCTAGTACTTTACATGCTTCCATTTATGCTTTGATTAGCTAGATGTGTTTTCATTTTTGAGTTCATGTTTGCTTCTTGATTGCATTTTAGGATATTTACCGATGTCCTTTGCTTCTATCTATATTGTGTGTGCCTTTGGACATTTGCCAATGTCCTTTGTGTGTGCCTTCTATGTGTTTATGGCCCTTCTGCCAATCTTTGCTTATTCTCATTATGTTGTATCTAGCATTTGAACATGCCTTGTATGTATTGCATGTCTATTTGGCCCCTTTTCCACCCTTGCATGTTTATTGCTTCTTGATTTGTATGCTTGTTTCTTTTTTATTTCTCTTTGTGTACAATGCCATGATTCTAATCATGCATTTACCTTATTTCTTGGATGCCATGATGGACATATTGATCCATCTCTCCATACTACTAAAAAACTAATAACTAACATTGTGTATTCTAGTTTTATTTTTATGCACATGTTATGACATTGTTATATCTATCCAGGCATACCACTATGGATCTAACAATCTCTCTATACAACTCTTGTTATATCTTGAGATCATGAATATCATTGCTATATCAAACATTTTCATATCTTAACACACTTAAAGAGATTATTATTTTTAGGGTATTCATTACAAGGTATTCATTCCCACCCTCAATAGAGGGATCAAAAATAGGGGTTTTGTCATAGAGATCAAAGCTCTTAAATGGGCAAAAAAGTAATTTCATAATATACAGTCTAGATTCTAGAATTTAGTACAGGTAGGCCAAATCAGGTAGATAGAAAATAACATAGTCCAATTTTTACTTTTAGCTTTGGATAATAGCACCAAAAATGGGATTATAGCAATTGGAACTCCAAGTGTTCAATTTCTAATGCTAGTGTCTAGATAACAATTTTTATTTTTTATAGAATTAGGTTGAGGGGTGAGTTCTGTCATAGTTTTATCATAACAGTATAGTCTAGAATATAGTAGTTTTTAGCACTTATTTTCTCAAATAATATAGATATATGGTGCATCATGCATAGCATGAGGGTTTTCACTTATAATTTAGACATCACAATTGATACAAATTTTAGTTTATAATATATGTTTTAGACATCAGTTATTGGGGGAAATATGAATGGCACATGGGCCTTCTCTTTTATGAGTTTGGTAAATTTTTCTTTCATATTCCTAGTAGTTGCATGCCTTACTCCATTTTCAAGTGGTTGGCATCACTTTCAAGTAAGCTTTTATACTAGTTTGCTTCCCACGTACTTGAGTTCTTGAGTGGCTTCATAAGCCTTGATTCTAGTTTTGAAGGGGATTCTATACAAGTCCAATCTCCATCTTTCAAAGTGGCCAAAAATGGCCTAGTTTCTAGTTACATTTGATTATGCACACCAACTTTGTCAGACTAAAACATGTTCATGGGTTTCATGATCGAACTCATATGACATTTAGCTTATACCGATATCTTTCTATTCAACTTCATATCGTAGGGCAATGATGGAGCCAAAGGACTAGCTATCATTTGTATTCTTGAGCCACCTATTCAAAGGGATTGGACACATAGTCTGGACATTGATTAACACACACATGATTCATTAACTTTGCATAGTTAGTGATGATGGATCCAAAGGGCTTGATTTTGCATTCTTAAGACACCTTCCAAGAGATTGATCACTCAGCTCATCCATCGATATAACTCTTGTTTCAAACATACATCCAGTATCACTTAGCACAATCTAGTAGCACAATAGGTTTTGTATTGGTTCACATACCTGGTGAAGTGTATTCATTCCTTTCTCTTCCTTTCTCTCTCTTTACCTAGCTTTGTACATTCTTATTTTAGATATAGCATATCTAGTAAGAACTAATATACTTTCACTTTACTTATAAATTTACATAGTATAATGTGTTCTCACTACGCACAATCCAGCATCACATAGCTTTTTTGGCTTAGCCTCATAGGTAAGTTTAGATACACTTCTATTTTTCTCCTTTATCTTAGTATTTTACTTTGATGCATACTTATAATAAATGGGGGTAAATTTAATCACATAAAAATGCAATTTTTACAACTTGAGCATGACTTGTGACACCCAAACCATAGGTCTCTCCTATTTCCTTTCATAACCCACTAGGCATATTTTTTTACTATTTCCCAATCATCTAAAGATTTAGCCCTAGCTATCTTAAACTCCTCTCCCAGGCAAAAACCTATCCCCCAGGGTCCTTTTCCCCTTGGACACTAACACCATAATTGGACTATAGAGATAGACCCCAGGGTGTCCATTTTTTGATGCTATTGTCCAAGTCACTCTTAGCCTCAAATGGTTAGATTTCCTCAATTCCTTATATTTTTATTTGTCAACCTAGTGTGAAGTCATCTAACCCAAGATAATAATTTTACCTGTAAAATCCTATTCAAGGGTCATTTAGAAGAGTTAACAATCATTCAAAAGGCACAAGATAGAAATACACTAAGTACCTTCAATAAAATCTTCCTATTCTTTGCATACAGCCAACCATTGCTATTTTTAGCCTACTCTAGCTCTCAAGATTGCCAAAATTTTCATAATACTTGCATTTCACACACAAAATTACACAATACACATTTAATTTAGGAGAACTACATTAGCCTTGATCCTTCTTCAGAGTATTGGTATGTACGTAGTGTGCTTACACATGAGATGTGATCACATGTTCAATGCATAATACACACTAACCCATTTTTACAATTGATTCAAGACCACTTATCAAGCCTAAGGAGGAACTAAGACCCTAGAAGACAAAATCAATTGCACATGGAGCTTTGGAGATGATCAAGACTTAGAAATTCAAACACAAAGCCTCTAGAAGCATTAGAATATAACCTAGAAATCTTAGAGGAAGCAAATCAAAAGGAATATAGAACCAAAAATAAGACTATAGCATTGGAACCTAAAGTGTCTAGTTTTTTATGCTACTGTCTAGATAGAAAACAAACTTCTAGGTTCTATTTCTGATAGTTTACCCAGTCAACTCATCAATTTATAGTTTCAGATTCTTTTGTCCCAATCCAGAAATTAGCTAAATTCACTTTCTATCCCCTTGCTGGCTATTTTTAGTAATTAATTTATCAAATCCAAATTTAGTGAATCAGTAGGTTAATTTATACATATTATATTACATATTTTCTAGATTAATTTAGACTCTTTACGAATTAGGAAATTGAACACATAGTTTCCCAAAAGTAGTAAAACAATATGCCTTTTAGGTGGAGGAGGGACAAGATCCTAAGTTTAATTTTCAATCAAGACATTATACTCAACTTGCATAACAAATTTTCATCTATCATATTGAATGGATTCATCAAAATAATGAAGTTCACATTCATATAGTCATTAAAGCATGATAAGAATGTTGACTCCTAGTCAATTTAGTAATATTATCAAGAATATAAACTAGATTAAGGATTCTACCCATTTAATTATTTTATATTAAACATGAAATTCAAAATGTTCCTCAAACTCTAATTTAACCAAAATTTGATTTATTTCCTCTAGGGTATATATTTATTCATAAGGAGTAAGAAGAGATCTAGGTTCATCAAACAAAGAACATTGAGGGGGTTCTATAGAGGGCTCATAGAAATATTTTTCAAAGATCAAAATATTCATATTCTCAATGACTTGTCTTTTAGATAGACCATACACTCTTAATCCTTTAGTTTTACCTCCATAACCTAAAAATATGCATGAATGGGAGGTGGAATAAATTTTATTTATTTTAAGAAAAAAGATGGAAGCAAGACTACCAAAGATCCTAAGATGAGTTACACTAGGATTATTTTTAAACCAAATTTCTAAAGGGGTATGAAATGTAAATATTTATTAAAAACACTATTCAAAATATGCACAATAATATTCATGGATTCAACTCATAAAACTTAGAAATATATGTATAATGCAATATTGTTCTAGCCATTTCAATAATGGTGCAGTTTTTTCTTTCAACAATAGATTTTTGTTGTAGAGAATAGGGATTTGTTAATTCCATTTGAATGCCACAACCAACACCAAAAAAATAAAATTCTTTACTAATATATTCACCACCATTATCATAACCTAATCCCTTAATAGGAAAATTAAAAATATTTTAAACAGCGTTAAATTTTTTGAATTTAGATAATACATCAGACTTATTCTTTATAAAATATGATTATAGTATGGTCATCTATAAACATAACATCATATAAATAAATATTAAGAGATGTAACTTCAAAGGGTCAAGTAACATCACTATGAATTAACTCTACATGATGTGACAAATTCACATCTTGATTCTTGTGAAAGGGATTAGTATGTTGCTTAACACGTAAACATCCTTCATAAGTTCCATGATGAGAAGAGATATAAGGAAGAACAACAATAAGATTATGTGAAGACATGTCATATTAAATTTTAAATTTAACATGTTCTAATATTTCGTGTCATAATTGGGATTCATTCCTACTATGTGATGAAATACAACATGTAAAAGAAGTAAAAAATATGTATAAACCATTTTGTTGAACACCTTGAACAATTAAATAACCCAATTGATTTATAATAGACTTATTGACCTTAATAAAATTTGAGAACATTATAATAAAATTTTCTTAAATTTAGGTACATAGAAAACATCTTTAATAATGATATTTGTAAAATATATTTTTCCTTATTTAGTAGCTTCTAAAAATAAATTATCTCATAGGTAAATATTTTATTAAATGTCTCTAGTATCAATTAAAATATAAGATCAACAAGTCATATGATATGATTCACCACTATATAAAATCCATTCATTTTCATTAGAAGCAAACAAAACATCATATAAAATGGCATTAGATCTTTACTCCTGATTACTATTCTGGTTACTATTTTGATTATTCTAATGATTATGATTAGATTTATTCTCTCTGTTATTTTTATAGGTTTTATGATTAGATCTATCTTTGTTTTTATAACAATTTTTCATTTTGTGACCAAATTTACCACACAAATTACAATTTCCATTAGACTTAATTTTATGATTATTATTACTAGATTTAATGTTCATATTATTTTTAATTTATAGAATTAGGGTTACATTTATGATGCATATTGTTTTCAAAAACAAGATTGAGAGTGAGAAGTACCTGATTGACATTCTCTTTGGAATCAAATTTTGACATCTCTTTCTTTTCTTGAATTAGAAGTACAGATAGAGTAGTGAGCTCAAGGATATCTTGATCTGTTTAGTACTTTGAATTAAGAATATAAATGATATTATGATTTTTTATGAATATTTAACTGAATAATGAAATATAAAAGTTTATCTTGAATAATATTACAATCACAACCATCTAACTAATATTTAATATTTTTAATTTTTTCAAGAAAATTAAAAAAAAATATCACTTTTCATAGGTGTAGTAAGCAATTAAAGAATCAATTTAATAATCTTAAAGAGATGAGTGTCCTCATGTATAGAATCAAAGAGTTTCTAGGCAACATTAAGAGACATTATTACATCTCGATTCCTCACTAAGCAAACGTACTTGATTATCTATGGATATTTATAATTGGTAATTTGATTTATATATTATTAACTAAGTTATGAGTTATATATTGTTATGAGATAGTTGAATATTGCTTTGATTACATGATTGCATTTTTATGAGTTAGCTATAATGCATATTCTTTACATTATGATCATCTTGATTTATTATTTCATTAGTATTATATGATATATATATGTCACAATGTATGGACTAACTATCTTCTTTTCATGAGTTTGATGTAATAGAGATTCATCTCTCAGAACATGACGAAGGAAGAGCATCATTAAAGAGGGTGAGGTAGATGGAGTTGTTGGGGGAATGACAAAGGAATGGCTAGAACCCTGCACACACCACATTATTTAGTACATGCTATATTTATAGTTGAATGGTTAGCATTAGTACATTTTGATGATTGTCTACATCCAGATAATTGTTTATGCATACTAGTTGTGTGTTAGTGCAGTTTAATACTTATGTGGAATTAGTCTTTCTTGATTGTGTTTATGTTGTGTTAATGTGTTCATGACTATTAATGTTTTTATAAATGTAAAATTGTATGAACATGTATGTAGACTAACCCTTATGACTTTGGAATATTTTAGACACAAGCTAATTATCTTTATGATACTTACGGAATGTCAATTACTATTGAAAAGACATAGATAGTCTACGTAATGTGTTTTACCACTTTTTGATAAAATAATATTATTGACCTTATGTTAGTCGTATTAATAAGTAGGTTATTATGATTATTATTGATTATCTATTATGAAGTCATATTAATAGGTAATTTAAAAATTAAAAAAAATAGAAAAAGTAAATAAAATAATTGTATTATTAGTAATTGTATTGTACTATATTATAATTAGAATAAAAATGAATAAATTAAGAAAAACATAAAAAGAGAGAAAAGCCATTTAATATAAGAAATAAAGTTGGAAACTTGGGAGTTTTTAGAAAAAATATATTTAGGAAAAAGAATAAAATAAAAGAAAATCAATTAATAAAATAAATAAAAACAAAACAATGACAGCTTTAAAGAAAGGTGTCATATTCATAAAATAGGGAAAATAAAAAGATAAAAGGGGCACAATTGAAGAAGGAAAAAGGTAGATAGATGGGTAGAATAAGAAAAAAAAAGAGGAGAACATGAAGCAAAGAGAGAGAGGTGTGCAACAAATGAAGAGATAAAAATTAGAATAAAGGGAAGGATGGCATGGAGCTTTTAGCAGCATCTGGGATGCTATTACCATATAGGTGGCACATTTGATCTATAAAATAATATAATGGTATGGACTGGTATGTGTATATAAACTGATAATAATGATTTTAGTTTATTAAATATGGCTATATGAATTTTTTATATAGTTATAGTAAATATCAATTATGTAAATATCATTGAAACATGTATATATCATTTATAAAAATATTTATAACTAGAATTAATTACATCTATTATACCACTAAATTGAATTCATAGTGAATAAGACTAAATATTATATGCAGTGATTATATGTAAAGAACATACAATAGTTTAATGGTGATCTGTATATAAAGTATAATAACTTTTACGAATTAGTAACTTTTGTGAAATGAAGGGAATCATATAGATTATATGCTTTCCAGAATTGAATGGTGACTTATATAAATAGATAAATAATTTGGATAAGTATAACGATGACTTATATAAATAATACTATAAATATAAACTAAATGGGTTTTATCAAAAACACAAAATGAACTATGTAATGAAGCAACCTGAATTATATACATATATATAGTATAGCAATTTGGTAGTGAACTATGTAGATATGGAAAACTAAGAATAAATATAGTGAAATGATTTTGTATAGCAAAATATATTGGTGTTTAGTGAACTATGTATGAAAAAAAACATTCAACATAAGTAAGTTGTAGGTATCTATATATGGTGATTATGAACTTTATAATATATGAGCATATGATGTTTACATGTATGGATATTGATCAGATAATAGTTATCTCATACATCACCTAAGTTATCAAATAACTAGAATAATGAAATAGTTTTATACAATGAGGAATATATACTATGACATACCTTACATATCAATTTACATTATATTTAATTATTGTTTAGAATATATACTATACCATTTGTAAAAATGACAACCTTCAATAATATCCCATTCTTTGAAATATCACAATTCTTTCATGTCAATTACTCTAGATATTCTATGAAATATTGCAATTCCTTCATGTCAATTACTCTTGATATTCTAAGAAATGTGGTGATGATTAAGAATTACAATGTTACATGTTAGTAATACCAATATCTATGAAATATATAAAATCATTGATGTATGAGTTACAACAATCAGGATATACCATATATATAATGTTGTGATGTAAGTAGATCACATTAGTACCAATAGCTTAATTATAATAGCTTCTGATAATATGTATCATAGTAAAATGTATATATAATAACTTCTAATTTCACATCTGGTATAGTTTTAGATGTATGAGTATTACATGATAGAATATGCAGTGATTATCTATAACACTACATGTATGGCTCTAATGTATATGATTATCTTTACATCTAAACCGTAGAGCCAATACTCAATGTATACTCAAGCTATACTCAATGTCCTTAGTTATTACTGCCATTAGATCCAATACTTAATCCATGGTGATAATATACCATTAGAGTCATAGTTATTTAATGATATAGTTTAACCATAATTTCACTTAGTTTAGTGTAGTTTAGCTTATATTGATAAACTTTGATTATATGTCTAATTATAATGATTAACATGAATAGACCTTAATTTATGGTTTATATATGCATATATAATTTATAATGTTTAACTAAATCATTGATTTAGTTTATATCACTTAATGTATTGATTAATAAATTATATCCATAAGCGTATATTTGAATCACTTAATTGAAATTATATGAAGACATTGATTAGAATTTAAAAATGACTGATGACATTTATTTATAGTATTTATATATTATTTAAGTACGTATATATGGTACATGTTATGAATATAATTAAGATGTATAGGTGCTCATTTATATGAAAATTATCAATGTGAAAGCTTAGATACTTATATATAGCATACAGAGGTGTGCTTATATTTGTAAAATTATTAACTATTAAGAATAAGCCATAAAATATTGAAGGTCACAAATCTGTAATTACATGAACGTAGTCTACTAAAATATGACAAGTTGCTCAAATGAAAGATTGTGTTTTCATTAGATTTATGACTAGTTGTTGAAATTAAGTAGAGTGTACATGAAAATGGTGGACTGTAATTGCTTGTCATAGAATGCACTATGTTTCTATCTAGCTAAAAAATTATAAATATGTAGTCTAATGTGTAATATATCCAAATGGTATGAACTATAATTGTATTTCTTATTATTATTTGTGATAAATAATATTATGGAGATTCATTCATACATTTGATGGACTAAATTTATGCATTATGATTATTCATGTGTTTAACATGTTTTATATCTGCTAGTAAGAAGTAATTTATATGAATCTATTGGTTATATTCATGTTAACCAAAACTCATATTTTTGGTACTAAGTAAGCAATGAGATGGACTTCACTAGCTTGCTAGTATCACCAATGCTAGTTGATGGTAATCTAATCAAGTGGTGTGTATGAATTTGACTGATCTTTCAGATCAATAACTATTAAAAATTTTGACCAAAGTAATGTTAGTTAGATATTGTCATTTCATATGTATGATTTACATGTTTGTAAAATATCATGTTAGAATAGATTTATTTATGGTACATTACATGTTCTTAGAAATCATACAACACACAGGTACTAGCTTGTCTCTCTAGATTCCTATACCATCACTATCTACTCATCTGTGAATGGAGGGTCATTCCCTAATGGAGAATTGTGCAAGGTATTTATGGTCTATGTTTGGTGTGGAAAAGTGCTCGGATGATGCTCTCCCTCCCAAAACAATATTTATTTGGAGATGACACTTGAGATTTCCATAAATACTGGAGTTTAGGGAACTCATTCTCCATGAAGCTTTATTTCTATTACATTGTATTGTATTTCTTTTTATGGAAACATTATACCTAATGATATGTAATTATTTACTTATTATACATTGATAGCAGTGGTTGTATATTTATACCAATGGTCATTGGATATCTATAATCATTTTTTATATTCATTTATGTTTTGTTTCATATGATGTTAGTGATCAGTAATAGTAGTTATTACATGCTTATTTTATAGTTAAGATACTTAGTTTGTTTTAGTTGGATCACTAATTAAATTCTCATGGTGAATTCTAATGTAAGAATACATTGATTTTTAAAAATCAATATTTTAAGTGGATCCTAGTGGGGATTTTATCGACACTTAGTTGTCGATATAGAGTAGGAAATCATTATTAACACTCAGCAAAATAATCGACATAGCTTCTTACAATTCCTGTTGAAATGCATTTGAAAGCTCAAGTGTAACATGTTTTCCTAACTAGGATTTTTCCATCCCAAAAATAATGTTCTACAAATTTTAGACCATAAATTTTGTTTTGATATAAATTTTGTAGATATTATAGTTAGACCCATTAAACACTTAAGAATTATCAAACACAATCTAAGGAGAAGTCATAACTTCCCTTTGAAAAAGACACTATGACACTAAATGTTTTTATAAAGTGATCTTTTAATGTGAATTTATACTTTATTTTGCAATGAAAAAAATACTTTAGGATTTAAATAGTAATATCCATTTATTTGAATGTAAAATAATTCACAAAATGCAAAGAAAAAATAGCACAAATGACATTTGCAAGTGTCACAAAACACTTTTACACTAAAAATATGCAAAAAAAAATGAATAAGAGATATTTAAATAAATAAAAAGACCATACTAATGCATCCAAAATGCCCAAAAACATAGAAATTGATAGGTCACATGACCATGGTTGACAAAAAATAGTCTAAATTAAGTGTCATAAAATGTTGAAAAATGACTAAAGTTTTGACTTTGACCGTGAGATACTAACCATGCACTATATATATATATATATATATATATATATATATATATATATATATATATATATATATATATAAAATTAATTAATTAATTTAGGTTTGACTAAGATTGACCAAAAAAATAAAGGTACCAAGTTTTGAATCCTTTACCTCCCTTTTAATAAGTTTTTAACAAAATAAGTTATATAGATCTTCTAGCTATACTCCTTAGGATTTTATATGCACAAAATTAAACTTAAATATTATTTAATTTTATTTTATTTTAAAATAAAATAAAAAATAATAATGAAAAAAGTGCAAGTAAAAATTATTAACTTTTTTTTTCATTTTTTCATAAGGAGGTGTCAAAAAGAACATGGGCCCATGTTTTGTGTATGTGGAATATAGGAGATTTGATAAAAAAATTATTTATTAAATACTTTCAAAAACATTACTAACATAAAAAATTCTTCTTGTAACTATAGTGACACACCAGGAGAACCAAGGGAGCTTCTACAATGCTCAGGAGTCCATCTCAGGTTCTAAAAATTGGCATACAACCTTCAATCCTTGAAATAAAGCACATCCAACCCTCAAAATCAAATTTGATGAAAAAAATGATTTTTTATGATTGTGATTTTTGTATAAAGTTGTACATGGATGCCTATGAGAGAAAAAAATTAAGGAGCTTGGAATGGCCTTTTTAGGGTCTGTAAATTTATAAGAAGCTTTTTAACATTGCTATGATGCAACTAAAACCTTCAAAATTTATTTTTGAGGCCAAAAAATCAATTTAAGAATTTTAATATTTAATTTATCCATACAATGGTGCACTAGGCAACTCAGATCTTTCAAAAAATTGATTTGAGTCTTCAGTAGGCTCTTAGGATGTGTTTGTAAGTCTTTTTGATGAATATTTAACCAATAACAAGTGAGAAATAGGTAGAAGAGGTGTTGTAATGAATTTTATGATTTTTTAAACTTCAACATGCTACATAGGGTCATACCATCACACATAATCTAATGGTTTTTATGTCTATTTGCTTTGGGTTTCTTCAAACATGCTTTAGTTTATTTGAAACTACCCTAGAATGCTCCATAGGCAACTAGAATGCCAAAAAAAAAATTAAAAGGGATAATTTTTTTCAAAGGCCTTCAATGTCATACCATAGGCTGAATTTGGATTGAGTTTTGTTGAATTTGATTTGTATAGGCAAAATAATCCAACTCCAAAGAATTTTCAATCAATCACTCATCACTAGGATCTACTACCATTGAATAATATGAAACTATATGCACTATATATTAAATTAAACATATACAGGTAGATCTAGATGAGAATTAATAATAAAAGAACCATATATCATTTGTACACAAGATTTAACATGTAAAACCTCAAAGAGGTAAAAAGGCCATGGTTGATATTCATTAATATGAGAAACCCAAATATCCAATATAATCCTCTAACTTCTCACTTCTACTCTAATAAACCTTCGCAAAGCTATTCAAAAATATTTTCCACACACAAATATTTAATGTCATAGAAATTATTCTATGTGAATTACCAAAGGGGTAAAACCCTTTTTATATTAGGGTATGGAGGTGGACAGAACCTCTCCCCCAAAACTTTTAATAAAATTATAATAAATAAATAGATATATTTTATTATTTATTTACATAAGGTTTTCAAACCATGTTAATAAATAATAAAGTACTGTTATTTAATTAAATCTATGTACATTAAGGGTTCATAAGGAAACCACTTAAACATTAAATGTTCCAAAAAGTTGGTTGATGTAGAAGCATCAACATATTTAACTACATTTTTTATATAAAATTATATGGAAGAAAAAAAACCTTAATTGTGAAGGCAAAATGCTTTGTAAAAGGTCATTGATAGGTTCTAGTGAGTCATATGAGTTTAAAAAAATGACTCTAGCTAGGTTTCAAATATGCTTTAGAAGTTATTTGTGGTATTTTGGAATCTTGGGAGTTAAGTCACACATGGTAAATATCTTTAAGAAAATGTAAAACCTATCTAGAAACTATCTATAAAAGTATCCCACCTGAAAGAAGGTCAAAATAGTACATTAGTTAGAGATATATATGGATAAAGAGATTTTTGGTCTTAATAAAGACCAAACTAAGTTTATACATATGAACAAACTTCAATACAAATTTAAAGGAGCATAATAAGAAAAAATATGCATTTAAATAGTAGAAGTAGAGTGGTTGTAGGTAGGTAGGTGCATAGGTCTACATAGAAGACACAAGGCCCTTTTGGCCTACATATGTATAATAGTCTGTATAACTATATTGATGTAAGTATATGAGATTTTGGTTAATGAAATATAATGATCTGCTTTATTTAAAGGTTTCTTATACTTCTTAAATGATTGCTTAGATGTTTTATCCATGGTTATTAGATTAATATAGAATTTCGAGTGAAGTTTGAAATATGCAAAAAATGATATGGCATTGAATTAGCGATAACAGAAGATAGATGTATTTTTATGATGCATGGAGGTTCAAAAAATAATTTAGAAGGATTCTGAGTCCAAACATAGATTCATTGAATCCATTTGTTTCTTCAATGGTAATTGGGTATCATTTTGCTAATGAACATTATTGCCTGCCAAAGTGTTTATTAAGAACAATCATGCATATAACTATAATAAGGAGTTCAAGTTTGTAGTAGGTTCAAATTTGTGGTCTTATCAATAAATAAAGTTTCTTTGAATTCTTGTGTTCTTGAGTGAGTAAGATAATTAAGGACTGTGAATTGTTTCTCTTGAAGATGCTAAAGTGAAGATTTGTAGATCTTATAAAGAATCTAGATAAGTGAGTGTGTAAACGTAATGGACTATGTGACGTCTACGAGCCATGGAAATTGATAATGTTGAATCAATCTTACAAAACCAATTTTTGTTAATAACAGTGAAACTAATGCTATAGTAATATATTTATTTTGTATGAGGAAAGAAATGATTCTATCTATTCATGCCTCTTGGATTTTAAAATGACAAGTTAATCTATACTTTTGTATGTGATAAAATCAACTATTGAAAAGTCTTAGGAAATAAATTTGTATGAATTGAGAAGAAATTATTGGAGAAAACTAATAGCACTATTGGTTGTGTAAGAGAGAGAAATAAAAATATATATATGCAGGCCTAGATGGCCAACTAATAAACAACACAACAATGAAATAGAAGACTAAAATAGGGGGGAAATAGTATGGAGAAATAAACAAAAATATATATCTATGAATTCTAAAGATCTCCTTGTAAAAATATAGCTACTATTGTATAAAATTAACTCATAAAATACTCTTAAAAAGGACTTTCTTGAACTATTGTTGATAACTCTCTCTTCTCACAAACTGTTGTTTTGTTCTGCACCTCTTACTCTACTGTTGCTCTATTTCCCCTATTCCCATACTTCATCCTAATAGGGTGATGAACTGTTCTATCCCTTTCTATGGAATATTGTTGCTACTACATTTTTTGCTCATCTATTGTGTTTTTTTTTCTATAGACTATTATTGTGTTGAACACTCCCTCGAATCTTCTCTCTCTCTTTTTATAGACTATTGTACATTCTCCTTATACTCACTACTATTGCGTGCATTTTTATTTTTTTTCTTCTACTTAATTTCTTACCTACTCCACAACTTTTCTCCCCCCCAAAACATAATGGGCTCCAAAATTGTAATTTGAAAAAAATACACTTAATTTTGTTTGTGGTAGCATATGCCATGTTTTGGAGCTAGATGGGTTAAGTAAGAAGAAATAAAATAACATTTTAACACTCCCCCTTATTTTTGACCTTCCTACCATGGTCAATTTGACTTTTCTCAGTCTCTAAAACCTCTTTATAGCTTCTATTTAACTTACCATATTCTTTTGCATCCTTTTTATGCATGTTCGGAAGTTCATATCTGAAGTCTATAGCTATACTAATGGAGTCTATAGTTTTTCTATAGAAGTCCATAGATTTTTTTTAACAATCCTTAGCTAGACTAATGGAGTATGTAGATGGACTGATGGAGTCCATAGATGGACTATTTGAGTCCATAGATTTGTTGTAAGAGTCCATAAATTTGTTGATAGAGTCTATAGATTTTTTGATGGAGTTTGTATATGGACTGATGGAGCCCATAGATGTGCGATAGGAGTCTGTGGCTAGATTATTTGAGTCTATATCTCTATTGTAAGACTCTAGATTTACCATAACACTATGTAGGCCTAATGTTACTACATTTATGACCCCTAACCTTCCTCTTAGGTGCATGAAAGTGTCCTTAGGCAATGGCTTAGTAAAAATATCAGGTAGTTGTTGATTAGACTTGTAAAAACTAATCTATATGACATGATTTTCACCTAACTCCCAAATGAAGTGATATCTGATTGCAATGTGTTTGTTCCTTCTATGAAACATGGGGTTATTTGATAATGCTATGGATGATACATTGTCACAATAGACCATAAAAGCTCCTTATTACTCCTTATGTAAATCAAAAATTATTCTTCTCAACCATATATCTTGACATGTTATTGCATTGGATGTTATATACTCTGCTTCAGCTGTAGAAAGTGACACTATCGATTGTTTCTTTGAAAACCAAGATATGGCTCCTGACCTAAGATGAAATACATACCCCAAAGTGCTCTTTCAATCATCAAGGCTTCCTACCCAATCATTTTTTGTGTAACCAACAAGATGAAACTCATTTATTGCTATATAAAAAACACCATAATCCCTTGTTCCATTCACGTACCTCAATATCTTCTTGCCTGCTTGCCAATGTGTCTCCTTTGGCATCTCCATGAATTTTGATATAAGGCTGACTACATACATGATGTTTGGTCTTGTTGTATTCAAATATATTAGGCTTCCCACTAGACTCTTATAGCATGTGGGTTCTACATTGCTGCTACAATCATCTTTACATAACTTAAGACTTGTCTCAGTTGGAGTGAATACAGGCTTGTTGTCCAGCATATTGGACCTTTCCAAAACCTCTTTTGCATACTTAGATTAGCATATGAATATACATTCATCTATTTTATTGACTTTTATCCTAAGAAAGTACTTTAAAAATCCCAAATCGGTCATTTCAAACTCAGTTTTCATGGCTATTTTTGAAATCTTTAATGGACTAATTTGCATTACCAATGAATATTAGATCATCTACATGCAATACAACAATGAACATACCTTCCTTGCATTATTTGATGTATAGTGTGGGATCACTTACACTCTTACTAAAACCATTTCTCAAAAAATATGAGTCTATACAATTGTACCATGCTCTTGGGGCTTGCTTGAGCCCATACAATGCCTTTTTCAGCCTATACACTTTGTTTTCATGCTTGAGAATCTCATATCTAGGTGCTTATCCCATGTATACCTCTTCTTCAATCACTCCATTCAATAATGGAAAGTTTACATCCATTTGATGCACCTTCCACTTGTGTTGGGCAGCAATGGCTATTATTATCCTTATGGTTTCCAACTTTGCCACAGGTGCAAATGTTTCATTGTAATCATGTCCAAGCTTTTGCTTGTATCCCTTCACCACTAACCTTACCTTATACCTCTCTATATTTCCTTTAGGATTATTTTTTGTCTTGTATACCCACTTAACTCCTATGATCTCTTTTCCTTTTGGTAGTTTAACTAACTCCCATGTGTCATTTCTCTTTATGGCATGTATTTCTTCATCCATAGCCTCACACCACTTGCCATCCTCAACTAATAATTCAAATTAGATTGGATTAGCTGATAGAAAGAGTGCATAATTAATTATTTCATCCTTATTTTTATCATACCTTGACTTCTCATAAAATTCTTGCAATCTTCTTATCCTTACTTGATGTTGACTTGAGTTGGAGGAGGAGGATGTAGACTCTTGAATAGCTCCTTGACCTCCATGATGGCTACTACCATTAGATGAATCAACCCTATGTGAAATATGGGTCCATGCTAGTGCATTTGTTGCTGCACCACCTGCTATTTTATATCCAATGAAGGGTTCACTAGCCCTTATTTTGACATGTTCTTCTCCTTGTCTCTCTTCCCAAGCTTCATGCTCAATAAATTGAACATCTCAACTGATTAT